>CP136065.1:200985790-201643439 GCA_032622095.1 Siphonodentalium dalli | reverse complement strand
GAGTTATGTCCTTAAGTGATCGGTGAATTCCGAGATAATGCTGATTTCACCATCGAATAAATAATTGGTTTATTCATTTGGTATGCATGATCAAAATATATGCAGGTCAAACTGACCCTTATCGACATGATATATATATATATATGTTTGGAGGTGAATTCAAAATATGATTAAAGCTCTTGTTTATGAATATTGTGTAATATAACTTTCCAAATATGTTGCAGCTCTGAAACGAATGTTCCAGCAGTTGATGACACCTCCGATGACGATGCAACAGAAGAGTTATCCTATGACAGTTCCTCAATTAGAAGAGTCATACACTGCTTCCAATAGGTAAGCTATTTCCGCGCTCTCCCTCAGTTTTACACAATGACAAGAAAGAACAAGCGAGAAAACTTAGGGATCAAATGCCATCATCTGTGTGCATGCACAACTTTATGCTTGCAGAACCAAAAACCTGTCTTCTTAGTGGACAGGGGGAATCTGAGTGATGTCATAATCCTGAAATATACAGCAGATATTTTGAGAATGTTATTATGTGAGGGCATATGACACCTGGCACCATGTGATCTAATCTTGGGTCAAATTAAACAAGAATTAAATAATTGTGATGGCAGTTATAGGTCAAAATATATATTAAACGACAGAATGCCATGGTTTTGTGGAATGTTAGCATTTTTGCTGGCAGCCTCTCATACATGTATAGAAGCATAGGATATACCATGCCTAAAAAGAATAGGTAAGACGCTTGTTTTGACAAGGAGCTTATAGATTCAGTATGGAAATATGACCACCTCTTCAATCCTAAAAATATTGGATACCACGATGCACAGAGGTCCCAAATTTCATGGGAAACCATTTCAAATGACATGAAGAACTCGGGACATGGAGAATATAGAAGGTAATTAAGCTCTCAGTCTAAATCTTGTATCAACCACATAATGGCTTGTAAGAAGTCTGCAGAGTGGAAACATAAAAAAAACACCTCACTCAAATGTAATCCAACAGCATATTTGCCCATTACTTTCTCTCAGGTCCCAATCAATAGTGTTACACACTAATCACAATCTGCAACTCACAATATTAAAAAATATATTATTGTTGAATTTGGCCGAGATTTCTTTCATAATATTCAGTGTTGAAAGCTATATCTAAATTAAGCAGGAACTTGTAATATGTACATGAGCAGTAAAATACTCCAAAAACAAGTAACATTTGATACTCATACAATGAAAATCCAATTTTCCCTAAATTATAACATTTAATATTTTTTTTTTAAATGCAAACTTTTTTATGTGCTTGAAGTGAAGTATTCACTCTATAACACTATATCTTTGGTACTTAACTTTGCACATTATTCTATGTGATTAGAATTTTAATCTGAACCAAATATAGTCTAGTTCATGTTTACAATAAGAAGCGGCAGCTGCCATTTTGACAAAATTCATCTGTCTTTAAATACTAATTTGACTTTCTACATCGAACCTAACGTAAGAAGATGTACATCAACTATCAAGGTGAGTGGTAGGTCGACCAGAAAGGACATAATAGACTTTATTAAAGGGCGTGGCATTGATGTCACTAAGGTCGAGCAAATTAGCCAGGCCCAAAATGGCGACTGGATTTTGAGTTCGGCGACAGCAAATAAAGTGAATGCACTCGACACAGACCGACTCCCCGGAGATCGCTGTGTGTTATTCGCGCCAGTGTTGCATCAGCGCTTCACTGTCCGAGTCCATTGGATTCCGCCCTACCTAAGAGAATCTTTCATTTCGAGGGTTTTTAGACAATACGGAACGGTTGACACAATGGATTTCGAGAAAGACAAAAGCACCGGAGTTAAAAGTGGTGAATGTAAACTCATTTTGGTAACTGATCCGGCCAAGTTTAGCACCTTACCGGATGTGATAGAAACCGACGCAGGGTTTTCGTTATTGATAACAATTCCCGGGCAACCGCCTAAGTGCCTGCGCTGTCATGCAGTTGGACATGTCCGCAGCAGTCCGGATTGTCTGGCAGTCCGGATTGTCTGTTATTTTTTTGCCACAGACCCTATACAAGCCCACCTGATAACATCATGTCGACGAAAATAGGAAATATAAACTGCATAAATCGTCCGTTTCTGTTTTTCCTATTTTTACACAATAGCGATTACACATGGGGAATAACCATGTTAGAACTGCTGCTTTCGGAACATAAACATGACCGCGCCCGCTATTTGGTCAAATAATATATTTGTGTCGTATTCAACAGAAAAGGCGAAACTATGCGATCGTTAAGAACGTTGTCCGATCATGAAACTGTGACAGATATATGCCTTCAACATCAGGATGAGGATGTGGCGCTTAGTTTATCGGCTGGACAGTCTGATGACTACAAACGGGCGACTCATATTCTGGATTGGACTGTGTCAGTTGATGTTCTTGTGTCAAACTTTGGTGCTCGCTATCTGTTTATAGATGCGGTTGAAGTGGAAGCAAACAAGGTTAGTATTTCGAGTATTTTGAAAGGGGGGAGGGCCCTTTCCCGTTCCCTATCTCGAAGCCTATGAGGCAGCAAGTTGGGGAGCTGGAGAGGGCCTTCGGATTCAGCCCAGCTAAGGCAACCGATTTTGATGCGTATGGGAGGGTGCTGGCCCACCCAGCGAACATTACTCTCCTATTTCATTGGTCGAGGCCCAGGGACTCTGGGCCATCCGGAGGGCAGCAGGAACTGGTGGTACCTCTTTTCTTCACCATATCGCCCCGTATTCTGGGGGTACCTCATTTGTACTCCCAGAACTACGTGGGTCGGATCCCGTTGGATCGTCTTTTGCTGTCCGGGGACGAGCCGGAGTTCCCGGCCGATTCCCAGGTTGGTTATGTTACTGAGTCTTAGAGCCCGAAGCCGCCATCGTACGCCGCCGCCGCCAGCCATATTGGCCACAAGCCGCCGCCAGCCATATTATTTCTAACGCCAGCCACATTTAAAATCTCCGCCGCCGGAATTGTAAAATGGCTGAGCCATGTGCATGGGCTTATATGTCAAGCACAACTGTACTGTGAATCGCAAAGAACTAAACCGCATTGCCTAATATTGGCATACTCGCATGGTTGTTATATTATCAGAACACCTGGCCCCTTAATGTGAATAGACTATCACAATGCATGCTTTCATATAACTGAATGGGCGCATCCATTCGGTATTGAAAGGGTTAAAATATAAATTGTTTATATCGACAACACCCAGTCTCAGACATCACTGGCATTTGTCAATATATACACATAAGAATAGAAAATAGTTTGAAATAGTATATATCATTACTATCCGGTTCATCATTCAATGATGCATGCATATATCGCAAGATGGCAGTGATGATAGCAGTCTGAAGTCGACAGAAGTCCCAATGTAACTACTTATACCGATTGGATGGGAAACTACATAGTATATCCATGTCAGTCCTTCGTGAATTTCGCCGTAATGGAAAAGCCCAACATCAAAAGATTACGTGTGGTCTGGAATTCTACGGGTTCACCACAAACGCTAAAAAAAACGGCATCTATAACCGATAACAGGGGATTAGGAACATTTCGGAAACGGAAATACGCTGAATGATAACATCTCAGCCGGCTGAGCCGCCATATTTCGTCAGCCACGAACGTCGTGACTGAGCCGGCTTAGCTAGCTAACCAGCCACGAAAATCGGTTGAGCCAGCCATGAAAACTATTTGTCGTGGCTTCGGGGTCTACTGAGTCTAGGCTCGGTGATTTGGTCAACCTCGTGAGTGGGTCGGGGAATTAACAACTCTGAAACAAATTACTCCCAGTAACATCCATGCAGATGAACATAATATCATAAAACAAGAGGCACCATACAATTTAGTAACAATACATTTTTTTCCCAACAACTTTGACATCACCAGAAAGTTCTGTTGGCTGGAGGTAATGGCTGCGGACACACGTATCACAGTTTCGATGGCATAGTAGGTGTGACAATTAATTATGGTGCAATATTGGTGACACTTGGTCGTCATATTTCTGTGCCATAGTGAGCCATGTCGCCCGCCGCACATTCACACATTGAGTCTTTTCCAAGCTCTATCAGCGTCGAGATCGACATCTCAATGATTTATCTAACCGAATGTCTTGTCGCTGTTGATCTTTACTCAACACGCAATGTTATATTTTAATGCTAACACACAAGTCCACTTGATAACTTAATGAATACCTTGTTTCTGTCAACAGTCATGATTGTTCTTACTAAGAACAAATCACCGGTGTAATTTCTCAGCATATATAAAAGTGGGTCAAACATTGCGATCAGTTATAAGTGTTATGTCGCGTTCACATGTACGGTCGAATGATGATACGTTGTTGGCCCTTGTGGGTCTGGGCACGTTACTATTGGGAGAACTGGAACGAACAAAAACGACATCTAAATCGTAAGTGCTGGACAAAACCAATGAACTCCACCCTAGAACGGAACCGGTATGGAATTTCTCACAGTCTACTGCAGGAATTAGAAGACGCGGATGAGAAAGAATTCACCAACTTCACGAGGTAAATATAAATGTTTATGTTGATAGGTGCATATTACCAGGAGAGTATTACTATTGAGACATAACCATTTCACATGGGTGGACAATATAAAATATATTATAGGGTGAGTTGATGGCTGGTGCCACAGTCCCATGATGTACATAGTTCCAGTGCCACCGGGGGCCTATACATTACAACGCATCGTGCGAATGTTCTTGGGTGAGAATGCGTGCGTATTTGCAGTAAAGTTATTTTGGCATTCTGTGTTTTCGGCGTCTGTGTCTTCTGCGTCGTTTTCAGCGTATAAAATATGGCCCATTCTATGATTGCATATGGGAGGGGGTGATAATTTGTCAAAATATGTTATGAGCTACTTTACATGGTGTTTTCTTTTTTCTTCAGGCTGAACAAGTCGGAGTTCCATACCGTATTGCAAAAAGTGACCCCATTGATTGCGAAACAAGATACAGTTATGAGATCAGCGTTGACTCCATATGAAAAACTTGCCACAACACTCAGATTTCTTGCTACAGGGGAAACGTACACAAGTCTACACTTCACTTCCAGAATCGCCAGATCAACCATTGGTGCGTTTATTCCGGAAGTTTGTGATGCTATTTGGGACACTCTACAGGGAGATTTCTTGAGAATGCCCGAAAACAAGCAAGAGTGGTTGCTCCACGCAGATAACTTTGACAAAATGTGGCAGTTTCCTCATTGCTTGGGTGCAATCGATGAGAAACACATTGAAATTCGGAGGCCGTCTGACAGTGCATGCGATCATCGGAACTATAAGGACTACGAGAGCATTGTTCTGATGGCTGTAGTTGATGCAACGGGAAAATTTATATGTTATGATCTGGGATCACCAGGGAGTAGTGCTGATGGTGGCATTTTCAAGGACAGTGGGATGTGTGATATACAGCAGAACTTCCCAGATGCTAGTCACTTTCCAGTCCTAACAGAACACTGAGCATACCGTATTTCCTTGTTGGTGATGACGCTTTCGCATTAAGCAATCACCTAATGAAGCCGTATCCCCATCGAACAGCCATTGGTGATCAGAAAGTTTTCAATTACCGGACTTTCGAGGGCACGTAGGACCGTCGAGTGTGCATTTGGTGTTTTGGTGGCTAGATTTAGAATACTTCTAGGGTCCATACAGTTGGACACCGATAACGTGAATCGGGTAGTCCGTGCATGCATTGCTCTTCACAATTTTCTTGGGAAGGATGCGGATTTAGGTGTTTCGCAGAGCGGATGTTTACGATATGCTGAACATAATGCACAGTTGACTGCAACTGGAGATATTGGAGATTCGACAACTGTTCCGAATGTCGATGCTCGTGAAGTGAGGGACGAACTCAGTGACTTTTTTTTTGATGAGGGTGCGCTCTCCCTTTTCAGTGGAGTCTTATTGAGTAATAATTATTATGTGCTTGCAAAATTCAACACTCGATTTAATGAGATTAAACTATAAACTATGTTTTATAATGTGTGCGGTTTATGTGTATAGTCGTGTAGTCCCAGTAATAAGCCATATGTAAATATTTCGCTGCTTAAATGTAGGTGTCATTGAACTCTTGACAATTGTTTTGGTAGTTTTGAAATATTTTTCAAATGACTAATATTAACATGTACTGATATATGATTATAAGGAATGACTTGCTGGTTGATTGGGGTCATTGGTTTTGACCGGCAGGGTAGTTAAACAAAGTTCGTTTGAATCATTTTGGGATTCACACACTTTATTTAATTACTCTGCCGGTCAAAATCCAATGATCCCAATCGATCTGCAAGTCGTTCCTTGAGTAACGTATTTACCAAGCTAATTTATCCCCGGAACAACTGTTCTTAACATTAATATATGTGGTTCCGGCGTGTATGGGTGTGTTTATAAGTTATCTTTTCTGCGTATGTCCAACTTCGAATGTTGACCCCCCCCCCCCCCCCCCCCCCCCCCCCCCCCCCCCCCCCCCCCCCCCCCCCCCCCCCCCCCGAGTCCGATATGAAAGATCAAAAGTCTTATTTTCTCCATATTTGTTGTTGGAAATATCCACATTACTGTCTATATGCAGTCATCCAATGATGAGATGTCACATGTTAAAACATATGTTATGTAAACAGATCAGCAAATTAAGATCAATTTACAAATGGTAACAACAATAAATTAAACCCAAAAAAAATTCGACTTAACATTTGATTAGCTACTCCATTTGGCGATATGTATGGGATGACTGGCGTGTAACAGTACTGTTTACAAAAGAATGGTGCCAACATGCTATACATCGTCATCGGAGTTATCAGTATTGATAATAAAAAATACTTTTTCCATGTTAATTAATTTTGTTATATTTATTAATATATTTTTATTTTATTTTCCACATTTACTTGAACCCACTGCGACTGCCTTGTGTCTCTTTTTAACTAGTTGGAATTTTTTACCATCAGTGCGGTCGATTACCATCCACTTCTCCCTATCCCCATGTCAGTGATAAAAATGGAATGACACATAAGAAACTCACGAACGCTCTTTTAATCAATTATCTCAAGACACCAACGAACTAGTTCAAAATGTCAGTCATCAGTTCAACAGTCTGGTGTACTAGGGGGTTGTACGTCCCGTGGTGACACATGACTGTCCAGTCGGATAAACATTACCATTCTGCATTCCATTCAGAGAATTATAATTCGATGTGAACATAACATTAGATCCTTGATTAGATTGTCCATTCATCGAAGATCCAACATTTGGATACGCTGGCACCGTCGGTCCGGAAATAAAAGTTGAAGGGAAAACTTTGATTTCCTTGGAAATTTTGTAAATAGCTGCTGCTCTCTTCAAAATTATATACAGTGGTTTGTAGCAAAAACTTGAGTCTACGTCGCTTTTCTGCATCCGGACAACGCCTCATGGCCATCGCGATGTCTCTACCAAACACATCACATTCATCCTCTTTCTGTGTAACATTATCGGCGATTGTAGCGAATGCCTGGGCTGCTGTGTCCACCCATGACGTAGCACCACGCTTCCTTCTCACGTTGGATGTCGACGGTAGCGTCGATTGCACAGAACTGTTATCGTTTGTGTCATTACTGCTGGTAGCAGGCACATCATCATCACCTGAATACTATCCGAGATACTGGCTTGTGTTACATCGGAGTGGTCAGAAACGACGGTATTTGCACGTGTTTGTGGAATGTTAGAATAAGTCCCTGGTCCGGTCCACAGACTTTCCTCCAGAAAAGAGCATTCCTCAAAAAACTTCCATTTTGGTATATATATCTTTGGCAGCAACGCCGCTTTTCTTGCTTTTATCACCTTTCTCACTTCCTCTCGATACATGGTCCTTAAACTCTGTATTTTACTCTTCAGTGATTTTTCCGATAAACCCGGAATAATCGTGGACAAAATTTCCAAAAGTTCGTTATAATCAGCTTTTTTCTTGTTTAGATCCTTGTATAAGTCGCTTTGTTTATTCCATATACTTTCTCTTATCTGCATCGCTTCCAACAATTCCGATACAGCTGCATCTGTCCACATGATGTTAGCCTAATTATGCGTAGAATTTAACGTCGCAAAATAAAACACGCAATTGGGGAACTGACTTAATACGCGTGAAAATAATATAAGTAGATAAACATGTATTCAGCTCATATCAATAAAAACATGCCACTTGCATGATATGTGAGTGAATAGGTTCAAACACAATTATGGACGATCGATCGTGCAATTTTATGTATCGTAGAGAATACAATGTGGCTAAACGTAATGAGTAGAGATCAGCCTTGGTGAAACGCAATGGGTTAATTGGTCAGTCGACTCACTGTGTGAATATGCGGTGGGCGACATGACTTCCTATGCCATATAAATTATGTTGGCCAATTGTCACCAAACTCCACCATAATTAATTGTCACACCTACTATGCCATCGAAACTGTGGTACGTGTGTCCGCAGCCAATGACGTTAGTCATATTACTGTTGGGGTAAAGGGTTAATAGTTTTTTTTTAAATGCAAACTTTTTTATGTGCTTGAAGTATTCATTCTATAACACTATATCTTTGGTACTTAACTTAGCACATTATTCTATGTGATTAGAATTTTAATCTGAACCAAATAAAGTCTAGTTCATGTTTACAATAAGAAGCGGCAGCTGCCCTTTTGACAAAATTCATCTGTCTTTAAATACTAATTTGACTTTCTTACATGTTGTTCATTTTTTAAGATAAAAAATAATCTGAAATATTAATACTGAATCAGAGTCAAATGATTAAGAAAAACCCTCACGTCCTTGCAATGCCCCTCCCCTCTTTAACAGTAATTCTTAATTAGTCAGCTTTGTTGGACTTCTAATTTTCGTTGCACACATTGCATTTTTATTCCAGATTGTCTTAATTCTCACTGTATTTAGGCCGTGGGAGGCCGGCCACCAGTCTCGGAGCGTTGGGCGGTGGGTGGGCACCCGGCACGGCAGCTCGCGCTGTGACGTGTGCGGCGAGGTCACCCGCCAGTTCCAGCGCCACGTGGAAAGGTGTCACCTTCCGTCGGCATTATGGGCATTGGAGGCCTTGGCGGGGGTGGTGGCTCGGGAGGGCCCTTTCCCGTTCCCTATCTCGAAGCCTATGAGGCAGCAAGTTGGGGAGCTGGAGAGGGCCTTTGGATTCAGCCCAGCTAAGGCAACCAATTTTGATGCGTATGGGAGGGTGCTGGGCCCACCCAGCGAACATTACTCTCCTATTTCATTGGTCGAGGCCCAGGGACTCTGGGCCATCCGGAGGGCAGCAGGAACTGGTGGTACCTCTTTCTTCACCATATCGCCCCGTATTCTGGGGGTACCTCGTTTGTACTCCCATAACTACGTGGGCCCGGATCCCGTTGGATCGTCTTTTGCTGTCCAGGAACGAGCCGGAGTTCCCGGCCGATTCCGAGGTTGGTTATGTACTGAGTCTAGGCTCGGTGATTTGGTCAACCTCGTGAGTGGGTCGGGGAATTAACAACTCTGAAACAAATTACTCCCAGTAACATCCATGCAGATGAACATAATATCATAAAACAAGAGGCACCATACAATTTAGTAACAATACATTTTTTTCCCAATAACTTTGACGTCACCAGAAAGTTCTGTTGGCTGGAGGTAATGACGTTAGTCATATTACTGTTGGGTAAAGGGTTAATAGTTTTTTTTTTAAATGCAAACTTTTTTATGTGCTTGAAGTATTCATTCTATAACACTATATCTTTGGTACTTAACTTAGCACATTATTCTATGTGATTAGAATTTAATCTGAACCAAATAAAGTCTAGTTCATGTTTACAATAAGAAGCGGCAGCTGCCCTTTTGACAAAATTCATCTGTCTTTAAATACTAATTTGACTTTCTTTACATGTTGTTCATTTTTTAAGATAAAAAATAATCTGAAATATTAAGACTGAATCAGAGTCAGTCAAATTGATTAAGAAAAACCCTCACGTCCTTGCAATGCCCCTCCCCTCTTTAACAGTAATTCTTAATTAGTCAGCTTTGTTGGACTTCTAATTTTCGTTGCACACATTGCATTTTTATTCCAGATTGTCTTAATTCTCACTGTATTTAGGCCGGCGGGAGGCCAGCACCAGTCCGAAGCGTTGGGCGGTGGGTGGGCACCCGGCACGGCAGCTCGCGCTGTGACGTGTGCGGCGAGGTCACCAGCCAGTTCCAGCGCCACGTGGAAAGGTGTCACCTCCCGTCGGCATTATGGGCATTGGAGGGACTTGGCGGGGGTGGTGGCTCGGGAGGGCCCTTTCCCGTTCCATATCTCGAAGCCTATGAGGCAGCAAGTTGGGGAGCTGGAGAGGGCCTTTGGATTCAGCCCAGCTAAGGCAACAATTTTGATGCGTATGGGAGGGTGCTGGCCCACCCAGCGAACATTACTCTCCTATTTCATTGGTCGAGGCCCAGGGACTCTGGGCCATCCGGAGTAGAGCCGAAGCCGCCATCGCACGCCGCCGCCGCCAGCCATATTGACCACAAGCCGCCGCCAGCCATATTATATCTAACGCCAGCCACATTTAAAAATCTCCGCCGCCGGAATTGTAAAATGGCTGAGCCGTGTGCATGGGCTTATATGTCAAGCACAACTGTACTGTGAATCGCAAAGAACTAAACCGCATTGCCTAATATTGGCATACTCGCATGTACACGGCATGGTTGTTATATTATCAGAACACATGGCCCCTTAATGTGGAATAGACTATCCCAATGCATGCTTTCATATGACGGAATGGGCGCATCCATTCGGTATTGAAAGGGTTAAAATATAAATTGTTTATATCGACCACACCCAGTCTCAGACATCACTGGCATTTATCAATATATACACATAAGAATAGAAAATAGTTTGAAATATTACATAGCATTACTATCGGGTTCATCATTCAATGATGCATGCATATATCGCAAGATGGCAGTGATGATAGCAGTCTGAAGTCGACAGAAGTCCCAATGTAACTACTTATACCGATTAGATGGGAAACTACATAGTATATATCCATGCCAGTCCTTCGTGAAATTTCGCCATAATGGAAAAGCCCAACATCAAAAGATTACGTGTGGTCTGGAATTCTACGGATTCACCACAAACGCTAAAATAAACGGCGTCTATAACCGGAACAGGGGATTAGGAACATTTCGGAAACGAAAATACGCTGAATGGTAACATGTCAGCCGGCTGAGCCGCCATATTTCGTCAGCCACGAACGTCGTGATTGAGCCGGCTTAGCTAGCTAACCAGCCACGAAAATCGGTTGAGCCAGCCATGAAAACTATTTGTCGTGGCTTCGGGGTCTAATCCGGAGGGCAGCAGGAACTGGTGGTACGTACCTCTTTCTTCACCATATCGCCCCGTATTCTGGGGGTACCTCGTTTGTACTCCCAGAACTACGTGGGTCTGATCCCGTTGGATCGTCTTTTGCTGTCCGGGGACGAGCCGGAGTTCCCGGCCGATTCCCAGGTTGGTTATGTTACTGAGTCTAGGCTCGGTGATTTGGTCAACCTCGTGAGTGGGTCGGGGAATTAACAACTCTGAAACAAATTACTCCCAGTAACATCCATGCAGATGAACATAATATCATAAAACAAGAGGCACCATACAATTTAGTAACAATACATTTTTTTCCCAATAACTTTGACGTCACCAGAAAGTTCTGTTGGCTAGAGGTAATGACGTTAGTCATATTACTGTTGGGTAAAGGGTTAATAGTTTTTTTTTAAAATGCAAACTTTTTTATGTGCTTGAAGTATTCATTCTATAACACTATATCTTTGGTACTTAACTTAGCACATTATTCTATGTGATTAGAATTTCAATCTGAACCAAATAAAGTCTAGTTCATGTTTACAATAAGAAGCGGCAGCTGCCCTTTTGACAAAATTCATCTGTCTTTAAATACTAATTTGACTTTCTTACATGTTGTTCATTTTTTAAGATAAAAAATAATCTGAAATATTAAGACTGAATCAGTCAGTCAAATGATTAAGAAAAACCCTCACGTCCTTGCAATGCCCCTCCCCTCTTTAACAGTAATTCTTAATTAGTCAGCTTTGTTGGACTTCTAATTTTCGTTGCACACATTGCATTTTTATTCCAGATTGTCTTAATTCTCACTGTATTTAGGCCGGCGGGAGGCCAGCACCAGTCTCGAAGCGTTGGGTGGGCACCCGGCACGGCAGCTCGCGCTGTGACGTGTGCGGCGAGGTCACCAGCCAGTTCCAGCGCCACGTGGAAAGGTGTCACCTCCCGTCGGCATTATGGGCATTGGAGGACTTGGCGGGGGTGGTGGCTCGGGAGGGCCCTTTCCCGTTCCATATCTCGAAGCCTATGAGGCAGCAAGTTGGGGAGCTGGAGAGGGCCTTTGGATTCAGCCCAGCTAAGGCAACCAATTTTGATGCGTATGGGAGGGTGCTGGCCCACCCAGCGAACATTACTCTCCTATTTCATTGGTCGAGGCCCAGGGACTCTGGGCCATCCGGAGGGCAGCAGGAACTGGTGGTACCTCTTTCTTCACCATATCGCCCCGTATTCTGGGGGTACCTCGTTTGTACTCCCATAACTACGTGGGTCGGATCCCGTTGGATCGTCTTTTGCTGTCCGGGGACGAGCCGGAGTTCCCGGCCGATTCCCAGGTTGGTTATGTTACTGAGTCTAGGCTCGGTGATTTGGTCAACCTCGTGAGTGGGTCGGGGAATTAACAACTCTGAAACAAATTACTCCCAGTAACATCCATGCAGATGAACATAATATCATAAAACAAGAGGCACCATACAATTTAGTAACAATACATTTTTTTCCCAATAACTTTGACATCACCAGAAAGTTCTGTTGGCTGGAGGTAATGACGTTAGTCATATTACTGTTGGGTAAAGGGTTAATAGTTTTTTTTTAAATGCAAACTTTTTTATGTGCTTGAAGTATTCATTCTATAACACTATATCTTTGGTACTTAACTTAGCACATTATTCTATGTGATTAGAATTTTAATCTGAACCAAATAAAGTCTAGTTCATGTTTACAATAAGAAGCGGCAGCTGCCCTTTTGACAAAATTCATCTGTCTTTAAATACTAATTTGACTTTCTTACATGTTGTTCATTTTTTAAGATAAAAAATAATCTGAAATATTAAGACTGAATCAGAGTCAGTCAAATGATTAAGAAAAACCCTCACGTCCTTGCAATGCCCCTCCCCTCTTTAACAGTAATTCTTAATTAGTCAGCTTTGTTGGACTTCTAATTTTCGTTGCACACATTGCATTTTTATTCCAGATTGTCTTAATTCTCACTGTATTTAGGCCGGCGGGAGGCCAGCACCAGTCTCGAAGCGTTGGGCGGTGGGTGGGCACCCGGCACGGCAGCTCGCGCTGTGACGTGTGCGGCGAGGTCACCCGCCAGTTCCAGCGCCACGTGGAAAGGTGTCACCTCCCGTCGGCATTATGGGCATTGGAGGACTTGGCGGGGGTGGTGGCTCGGGAGGGCCCTTTCCCGTTCCATATCTCGAAGCCTATGAGGCAGCAAGTTGGGGAGCTGGAGAGGGCCTTCGGATTCAGCCCAGCTAAGGCAACCGATTTTGATGCGTATGGGAGGGTGCTGGCCCACCCAGCGAACATTACTCTCCTATTTCATTGGTCGAGGCCCAGGGACTCTGGGCCATCCGGAGGGCAGCAGGAACTGGTGGTACCTCTTTCTTCACCATATCGCCCCGTATTCTGGGGGTACCTCATTTGTACTCCCAGAACTACGTGGGTCGGATCCCGTTGGATCGTCTTTTGCTGTCCGGGGACGAGCCGGAGTTCCCGGCCGATTCCCAGGTTGGTTATGTTACTGAGTCTAGGCTCGGTGATTTGGTCAACCTCGTGAGTGGGTCGGGGAATTAACAACTCTGAAACAAATTACTCCCAGTAACATCCATGCAGATGAACATATCATAAAACAAGAGGCACCATACAATTTAGTAACAATACATTTTTTTCCCAATAACTTTGACATCACCAGAAAGTTCTGTTGGCTGGAGGTAATGACGTTAGTCATATTACTGTTGGGTAAAGGGTTAATAGTTTTTTTTTAAATGCAAACTTTTTTATGTGCTTGAAGTATTCATTCTATAACACTATATCTTTGGTACTTAACTTAGCACATTATTCTATGTGATTAGAATTTTAATCTGAACCAAATAAAGTCTAGTTCATGTTTACAATAAGAAGCGGCAGCTGCCCTTTTGACAAAATTCATCTGTCTTTAAATACTAATTTGACTTTCTTACATGTTGTTCATTTTTTAAGATAAAAAATAATCTGAAATATTAATACTGAATCAGAGTCAAATGATTAAGAAAAACCCTCACGTCCTTGCAATGCCCCTCCCCTCTTTAACAGTAATTCTTAATTAGTCAGCTTTGTTGGACTTCTAATTTTCGTTGCACACATTGCATTTTTATTCCAGATTGTCTTAATTCTCACTGTATTTAGGCCGTGGGAGGCCGGCACCAGTCTCGGAGCGTTGGGCGGTGGGTGGGCACCCGGCACGGCAGCTCGCGCTGTGACGTGTGCGGCGAGGTCACCCGCCAGTTCCAGCGCCACGTGGAAAGGTGTCACCTTCCGTCGGCATTATGGGCATTGGAGGCCTTGGCGGGGGTGGTGGCTCGGGAGGGCCCTTTCCCGTTCCCTATCTCGAAGCCTATGAGGCAGCAAGTTGGGGAGCTGGAGAGGGCCTTTGGATTCAGCCCAGCTAAGGCAACCAATTTTGATGCGTATGGGAGGGTGCTGGCCCACCCAGCGAACATTACTCTCCTATTTCATTGGTCGAGGCCCAGGGACTCTGGGCCATCCGGAGGGCAGCAGGAACTGGTGGTACCTCTTTCTTCACCATATCGCCCCGTATTCTGGGGGTACCTCGTTTGTACTCCCATAACTACGTGGGCCGGATCCCGTTGGATCGTCTTTTGCTGTCCAGGAACGAGCCGGAGTTCCCGGCCGATTCCGAGGTTGGTTATGTTACTGAGTCTAGGCTCGGTGATTTGGTCAACCTCGTGAGTGGGTCGGGGAATTAACAACTCTGAAACAAATTACTCCCAGTAACATCCATGCAGATGAACATAATATCATAAAACAAGAGGCACCATACAATTTAGTAACAATACATTTTTTTCCCAATAACTTTGACGTCACCAGAAAGTTCTGTTGGCTGGAGGTAATGACGTTAGTCATATTACTGTTGGGTAAAGGGTTAATAGTTTTTTTTTTAAATGCAAACTTTTTTATGTGCTTGAAGTATTCATTCTATAACACTATATCTTTGGTACTTAACTTAGCACATTATTCTATGTGATTAGAATTTTAATCTGAACCAAATAAAGTCTAGTTCATGTTTACAATAAGAAGCGGCAGCTGCCCTTTTGACAAAATTCATCTGTCTTTAAATACTAATTTGACTTTCTTACATGTTGTTCATTTTTTAAGATAAAAAATAATCTGAAATATTAAGACTGAATCAGAGTCAGTCAAATGATTAAGAAAAACCCTCACGTCCTTGCAATGCCCCTCCCCTCTTTAACAGTAATTCTTAATTAGTCAGCTTTGTTGGACTTCTAATTTTCGTTGCACACATTGCATTTTTATTCCAGATTGTCTTAATTCTCACTGTATTTAGGCCGGCGGGAGGCCAGCACCAGTCTCGAAGCGTTGGGCGGTGGGTGGGCACCCGGCACGGCAGCTCGCGCTGTGACGTGTGCGGCGAGGTCACCAGCCAGTTCCAGCGCCACGTGGAAAGGTGTCACCTCCCGTCGGCATTATGGGCATTGGAGGACTTGGCGGGGGTGGTGGCTCGGGAGGGCCCTTTCCCGTTCCATATCTCGAAGCCTATGAGGCAGCAAGTTGGGGAGCTGGAGAGGGCCTTTGGATTCAGCCCAGCTAAGGCAACCAATTTTGATGCGTATGGGAGGGTGCTGGCCCACCCAGCGAACATTACTCTCCTATTTCATTGGTCGAGGCCCAGGGACTCTGGGCCATCCGGAGGGCAGCAGGAACTGGTGGTACGTACCTCTTTCTTCACCATATCGCCCCGTATTCTGGGGGTACCTCGTTTGTACTCCCAGAACTACGTGGGTCTGATCCCGTTGGATCGTCTTTTGCTGTCCGGGGACGAGCCGGAGTTCCCGGCCGATTCCCAGGTTGGTTATGTTACTGAGTCTAGGCTCGGTGATTTGGTCAACCTCGTGAGTGGGTCGGGGAATTAACAACTCTGAAACAAATTACTCCCAGTAACATCCATGCAGATGAACATAATATCATAAAACAAGAGGCACCATACAATTTAGTAACAATACATTTTTTTCCCAATAACTTTGACGTCACCAGAAAGTTCTGTTGGCTAGAGGTAATGACGTTAGTCATATTACTGTTGGGTAAAGGGTTAATAGTTTTTTTTTTAAATGCAAACTTTTTTATGTGCTTGAAGTATTCATTCTATAACACTATATCTTTGGTACTTAACTTAGCACATTATTCTATGTGATTAGAATTTTAATCTGAACCAAATAAAGTCTAGTTCATGTTTACAATAAGAAGCGGCAGCTGCCCTTTTGACAAAATTCATCTGTCTTTAAATACTAATTTGACTTTCTTACATGTTGTTCATTTTTTAAGATAAAAAATAATCTGAAATATTAAGACTGAATCAGAGTCAGTCAAATGATTAAGAAAAACCCTCACGTCCTTGCAATGCCCCTCCCCTCTTTAACAGTAATTCTTAATTAGTCAGCTTTGTTGGACTTCTAATTTTCGTTGCACACATTGCATTTTTATTCCAGATTGTCTTAATTCTCACTGTATTTAGGCCGGCGGGAGGCCAGCACCAGTCTCGAAGCGTTGGGCGGTGGGTGGGCACCCGGCACGGCAGCTCGCGCTGTGACGTGTGCGGCGAGGTCACCAGCCAGTTCCAGCGCCACGTGGAAAGGTGTCACCTCCCGTCGGCATTATGGGCATTGGAGGACTTGGCGGGGGTGGTGGCTCGGGAGGGCCCTTTCCCGTTCCATATCTCGAAGCCTATGAGGCAGCAAGTTGGGGAGCTGGAGAGGGCCTTTGGATTCAGCCCAGCTAAGGCAACCAATTTTGATGCGTATGGGAGGGTGCTGGCCCACCCAGCGAACATTACTCTCCTATTTCATTGGTCGAGGCCCAGGGACTCTGGGCCATCCGGAGGGCAGCAGGAACTGGTGGTACGTACCTCTTTCTTCACCATATCGCCCCGTATTCTGGGGGTACCTCGTTTGTACTCCCAGAACTACGTGGGTCTGATCCCGTTGGATCGTCTTTTGCTGTCCGGGGACGAGCCGGAGTTCCCGGCCGATTCCCAGGTTGGTTATGTTACTGAGTCTAGGCTCGGTGATTTGGTCAACCTCGTGAGTGGGTCGGGGAATTAACAACTCTGAAACAAATTACTCCCAGTAACATCCATGCAGATGAACATATCATAAAACAAGAGGCACCATACAATTTAGTAACAATACATTTTTTTCCCAATAACTTTGACATCACCAGAAAGTTCTGTTGGCTGGAGGTAATGACGTTAGTCATATTACTGTTGGGTAAAGGGTTAATAGTTTTTTTTTAAATGCAAACTTTTTTATGTGCTTGAAGTATTCATTCTATAACACTATATCTTTGGTACTTAACTTAGCACATTATTCTATGTGATTAGAATTTTAATCTGAACCAAATAAAGTCTAGTTCATGTTTACAATAAGAAGCGGCAGCTGCCCTTTTGACAAAATTCATCTGTCTTTAAATACTAATTTGACTTTCTTACATGTTGTTCATTTTTTAAGATAAAAAATAATCTGAAATATTAATACTGAATCAGAGTCAAATGATTAAGAAAAACCCTCACGTCCTTGCAATGCCCCTCCCCTCTTTAACAGTAATTCTTAATTAGTCAGCTTTGTTGGACTTCTAATTTTCGTTGCACACATTGCATTTTTATTCCAGATTGTCTTAATTCTCACTGTATTTAGGCCGTGGGAGGCCGGCACCAGTCTCGGAGCGTTGGGCGGTGGGTGGGCACCCGGCACGGCAGCTCGCGCTGTGACGTGTGCGGCGAGGTCACCCGCCAGTTCCAGCGCCACGTGGAAAGGTGTCACCTTCCGTCGGCATTATGGGCATTGGAGGCCTTGGCGGGGGTGGTGGCTCGGGAGGGCCCTTTCCCGTTCCCTATCTCGAAGCCTATGAGGCAGCAAGTTGGGGAGCTGGAGAGGGCCTTTGGATTCAGCCCAGCTAAGGCAACCAATTTTGATGCGTATGGGAGGGTGCTGGCCCACCCAGCGAACATTACTCTCCTATTTCATTGGTCGAGGCCCAGGGACTCTGGGCCATCCGGAGGGCAGCAGGAACTGGTGGTACCTCTTTCTTCACCATATCGCCCCGTATTCTGGGGGTACCTCGTTTGTACTCCCATAACTACGTGGGCCGGATCCCGTTGGATCGTCTTTTGCTGTCCAGGAACGAGCCGGAGTTCCCGGCCGATTCCGAGGTTGGTTATGTTACTGAGTCTAGGCTCGGTGATTTGGTCAACCTCGTGAGTGGGTCGGGGAATTAACAACTCTGAAACAAATTACTCCCAGTAACATCCATGCAGATGAACATAATATCATAAAACAAGAGGCACCATACAATTTAGTAACAATACATTTTTTTCCCAATAACTTTGACGTCACCAGAAAGTTCTGTTGGCTGGAGGTAATGACGTTAGTCATATTACTGTTGGGTAAAGGGTTAATAGTTTTTTTTTTAAATGCAAACTTTTTTATGTGCTTGAAGTATTCATTCTATAACACTATATCTTTGGTACTTAACTTAGCACATTATTCTATGTGATTAGAATTTTAATCTGAACCAAATAAAGTCTAGTTCATGTTTACAATAAGAAGCGGCAGCTGCCCTTTTGACAAAATTCATCTGTCTTTAAATACTAATTTGACTTTCTTACATGTTGTTCATTTTTTAAGATAAAAAATAATCTGAAATATTAAGACTGAATCAGAGTCAGTCAAATGATTAAGAAAAACCCTCACGTCCTTGCAATGCCCCTCCCCTCTTTAACAGTAATTCTTAATTAGTCAGCTTTGTTGGACTTCTAATTTTCGTTGCACACATTGCATTTTTATTCCAGATTGTCTTAATTCTCACTGTATTTAGGCCGGCGGGAGGCCAGCACCAGTCTCGAAGCGTTGGGCGGTGGGTGGGCACCCGGCACGGCAGCTCGCGCTGTGACGTGTGCGGCGAGGTCACCAGCCAGTTCCAGCGCCACGTGGAAAGGTGTCACCTCCCGTCGGCATTATGGGCATTGGAGGACTTGGCGGGGGTGGTGGCTCGGGAGGGCCCTTTCCCGTTCCATATCTCGAAGCCTATGAGGCAGCAAGTTGGGGAGCTGGAGAGGGCCTTTGGATTCAGCCCAGCTAAGGCAACCAATTTTGATGCGTATGGGAGGGTGCTGGCCCACCCAGCGAACATTACTCTCCTATTTCATTGGTCGAGGCCCAGGGACTCTGGGCCATCCGGAGGGCAGCAGGAACTGGTGGTACGTACCTCTTTCTTCACCATATCGCCCCGTATTCTGGGGGTACCTCGTTTGTACTCCCAGAACTACGTGGGTCTGATCCCGTTGGATCGTCTTTTGCTGTCCGGGGACGAGCCGGAGTTCCCGGCCGATTCCCAGGTTGGTTATGTTACTGAGTCTAGGCTCGGTGATTTGGTCAACCTCGTGAGTGGGTCGGGGAATTAACAACTCTGAAACAAATTACTCCCAGTAACATCCATGCAGATGAACATAATATCATAAAACAAGAGGCACCATACAATTTAGTAACAATACATTTTTTTCCCAATAACTTTGACGTCACCAGAAAGTTCTGTTGGCTAGAGGTAATGACGTTAGTCATATTACTGTTGGGTAAAGGGTTAATAGTTTTTTTTTTAAATGCAAACTTTTTTATGTGCTTGAAGTATTCATTCTATAACACTATATCTTTGGTACTTAACTTAGCACATTATTCTATGTGATTAGAATTTTAATCTGAACCAAATAAAGTCTAGTTCATGTTTACAATAAGAAGCGGCAGCTGCCCTTTTGACAAAATTCATCTGTCTTTAAATACTAATTTGACTTTCTTACATGTTGTTCATTTTTTAAGATAAAAAATAATCTGAAATATTAAGACTGAATCAGAGTCAGTCAAATGATTAAGAAAAACCCTCACGTCCTTGCAATGCCCCTCCCCTCTTTAACAGTAATTCTTAATTAGTCAGCTTTGTTGGACTTCTAATTTTCGTTGCACACATTGCATTTTTATTCCAGATTGTCTTAATTCTCACTGTATTTAGGCCGGCGGGAGGCCAGCACCAGTCTCGAAGCGTTGGGCGGTGGGTGGGCACCCGGCACGGCAGCTCGCGCTGTGACGTGTGCGGCGAGGTCACCAGCCAGTTCCAGCGCCACGTGGAAAGGTGTCACCTCCCGTCGGCATTATGGGCATTGGAGGACTTGGCGGGGGTGGTGGCTCGGGAGGGCCCTTTCCCGTTCCATATCTCGAAGCCTATGAGGCAGCAAGTTGGGGAGCTGGAGAGGGCCTTTGGATTCAGCCCAGCTAAGGCAACCAATTTTGATGCGTATGGGAGGGTGCTGGCCCACCCAGCGAACATTACTCTCCTATTTCATTGGTCGAGGCCCAGGGACTCTGGGCCATCCGGAGGGCAGCAGGAACTGGTGGTACGTACCTCTTTCTTCACCATATCGCCCCGTATTCTGGGGGTACCTCGTTTGTACTCCCAGAACTACGTGGGTCTGATCCCGTTGGATCGTCTTTTGCTGTCCGGGGACGAGCCGGAGTTCCCGGCCGATTCCCAGGTTGGTTATGTTACTGAGTCTAGGCTCGGTGATTTGGTCAACCTCGTGAGTGGGTCGGGGAATTAACAACTCTGAAACAAATTACTCCCAGTAACATCCATGCAGATGAACATAATATCATAAAACAAGAGGCACCATACAATTTAGTAACAATACATTTTTTTCCCAATAACTTTGACGTCACCAGAAAGTTCTGTTGGCTAGAGGTAATGACGTTAGTCATATTACTGTTGGGTAAAGGGTTAATAGTTTTTTTTTTAAATGCAAACTTTTTTATGTGCTTGAAGTATTCATTCTATAACACTATATCTTTGGTACTTAACTTAGCACATTATTCTATGTGATTAGAATTTTAATCTGAACCAAATAAAGTCTAGTTCATGTTTACAATAAGAAGCGGCAGCTGCCCTTTTGACAAAATTCATCTGTCTTTAAATACTAATTTGACTTTCTTACATGTTGTTCATTTTTTAAGATAAAAAATAATCTGAAATATTAAGACTGAATCAGTCAGTCAAATGATTAAGAAAAACCCTCACGTCCTTGCAATGCCCCTCCCCTCTTTAACAGTAATTCTTAATTAGTCAGCTTTGTTGGACTTCTAATTTTCGTTGCACACATTGCATTTTTATTCCAGATTGTCTTAATTCTCACTGTATTTAGGCCGGCGGGAGGCCAGCACCAGTCTCGAAGCGTTGGGTGGGCACCCGGCACGGCAGCTCGCGCTGTGACGTGTGCGGCGAGGTCACCAGCCAGTTCCAGCGCCACGTGGAAAGGTGTCACCTCCCGTCGGCATTATGGGCATTGGAGGACTTGGCGGGGGTGGTGGCTCGGGAGGGCCCTTTCCCGTTCCATATCTCGAAGCCTATGAGGCAGCAAGTTGGGGAGCTGGAGAGGGCCTTTGGATTCAGCCCAGCTAAGGCAACCAATTTTGATGCGTATGGGAGGGTGCTGGCCCACCCAGCGAACATTACTCTCCTATTTCATTGGTCGAGGCCCAGGGACTCTGGGCCATCCGGAGGGCAGCAGGAACTGGTGGTACCTCTTTCTTCACCATATCGCCCCGTATTCTGGGGGTACCTCGTTTGTACTCCCAGAACTACGTGGGTCTGATCCCGTTGGATCGTCTTTTGCTGTCCGGGGACGAGCCGGAGTTCCTGGCCGATTCCCAGGTTGGTTATGTTACTGAGTCTAGGCTCGGTGATTTGGTCAACCTCGTGAGTGGGTCGGGGAATTAACAACTCTGAAACAAATTACTCCCAGTAACATCCATGCAGATGAACATAATATCATAAAACAAGAGGCACCATACAATTTAGTAACAATACATTTTTTTCCCAATAACTTTGACGTCACCAGAAAGTTCTGTTGGCTAGAGGTAATGACGTTAGTCATATTACTGTTGGGTAAAGGGTTAATAGTTTTTTTTTTAAATGCAAACTTTTTTATGTGCTTGAAGTATTCATTCTATAACACTATATCTTTGGTACTTAACTTAGCACATTATTCTATGTGATTAGAATTTTAATCTGAACCAAATAAAGTCTAGTTCATGTTTACAATAAGAAGCGGCAGCTGCCCTTTTGACAAAATTCATCTGTCTTTAAATACTAATTTGACTTTCTTACATGTTGTTCATTTTTTAAGATAAAAAATAATCTGAAATATTAAGACTGAATCAGTCAGTCAAATGATTAAGAAAAACCCTCACGTCCTTGCAATGCCCCTCCCCTCTTTAACAGTAATTCTTAATTAGTCAGCTTTGTTGGACTTCTAATTTTCGTTGCACACATTGCATTTTTATTCCAGATTGTCTTAATTCTCACTGTATTTAGGCCGGCGGGAGGCCAGCACCAGTCTCGAAGCGTTGGGTGGGCACCCGGCACGGCAGCTCGCGCTGTGACGTGTGCGGCGAGGTCACCAGCCAGTTCCAGCGCCACGTGGAAAGGTGTCACCTCCCGTCGGCATTATGGGCATTGGAGGACTTGGCGGGGGTGGTGGCTCGGGAGGGCCCTTTCCCGTTCCATATCTCGAAGCCTATGAGGCAGCAAGTTGGGGAGCTGGAGAGGGCCTTTGGATTCAGCCCAGCTAAGGCAACCAATTTTGATGCGTATGGGAGGGTGCTGGCCCACCCAGCGAACATTACTCTCCTATTTCATTGGTCGAGGCCCAGGGACTCTGGGCCATCCGGAGGGCAGCAGGAACTGGTGGTACCTCTTTCTTCACCATATCGCCCCGTATTCTGGGGGTACCTCGTTTGTACTCCCATAACTACGTGGGTCGGATCCCGTTGGATCGTCTTTTGCTGTCCGGGGACGAGCCGGAGTTCCCGGCCGATTCCCAGGTTGGTTATGTTACTGAGTCTAGGCTCGGTGATTTGGTCAACCTCGTGAGTGGGTCGGGGAATTAACAACTCTGAAACAAATTACTCCCAGTAACATCCATGCAGATGAACATAATATCATAAAACAAGAGGCACCATACAATTTAGTAACAATACATTTTTTTCCCAATAACTTTGACATCACCAGAAAGTTCTGTTGGCTGGAGGTAATGACGTTAGTCATATTACTGTTGGGTAAAGGGTTAATAGTTTTTTTTTAAATGCAAACTTTTTTATGTGCTTGAAGTATTCATTCTATAACACTATATCTTTGGTACTTAACTTAGCACATTATTCTATGTGATTAGAATTTTAATCTGAACCAAATAAAGTCTAGTTCATGTTTACAATAAGAAGCGGCAGCTGCCCTTTTGACAAAATTCATCTGTCTTTAAATACTAATTTGACTTTCTTACATGTTGTTCATTTTTTAAGATAAAAAATAATCTGAAATATTAAGACTGAATCAGAGTCAGTCAAATGATTAAGAAAAACCCTCACGTCCTTGCAATGCCCCTCCCCTCTTTAACAGTAATTCTTAATTAGTCAGCTTTGTTGGACTTCTAATTTTCGTTGCACACATTGCATTTTTATTCCAGATTGTCTTAATTCTCACTGTATTTAGGCCGGCGGGAGGCCAGCACCAGTCTCGAAGCGTTGGGCGGTGGGTGGGCACCCGGCACGGCAGCTCGCGCTGTGACGTGTGCGGCGAGGTCACCCGCCAGTTCCAGCGCCACGTGGAAAGGTGTCACCTCCCGTCGGCATTATGGGCATTGGAGGACTTGGCGGGGGTGGTGGCTCGGGAGGGCCCTTTCCCGTTCCATATCTCGAAGCCTATGAGGCAGCAAGTTGGGGAGCTGGAGAGGGCCTTTGGATTCAGCCCAGCTAAGGCAACCAATTTTGATGCGTATGGGAGGGTGCTGGCCCACCCAGCGAACATTACTCTCCTATTTCATTGGTCGAGGCCCAGGGACTCTGGGCCATCCGGAGGGCAGCAGGAACTGGTGGTACCTCTTTCTTCACCATATCGCCCCGTATTCTGGGGGTACCTCGTTTGTACTCCCATAACTACGTGGGTCGGATCCCGTTGGATCGTCTTTTGCTGTCCGGGGACGAGCCGGAGTTCCCGGCCGATTCCCAGGTTGGTTATGTTACTGAGTCTAGGCTCGGTGATTTGGTCAACCTCGTGAGTGGGTCGGGGAATTAACAACTCTGAAACAAATTACTCCCAGTAACATCCATGCAGATGAACATAATATCATAAAACAAGAGGCACCATACAATTTAGTAACAATACATTTTTTTCCCAATAACTTTGACGTCACCAGAAAGTTCTGTTGGCTGGAGGTAATGACGTTAGTCATATTACTGTTGGGTAAAGGGTTAATATATTTTTTTTAAATGCAAACTTTTTATGTGCTTGAAGTGACTTGAAGTATTCACTCTATAACACTATATCTTTGGTACTTAACTTAGCACATTATTCTTAGCGGCAAACATATATCATTAACTACCCAATGTCCACAGGGTTTAGTTCTATTACCTTATAAATCAGTGTTCTTTCACTTTAATGCTAATTTCGCTTTCCATGCCTGTTTCAGTGGCTTCTCATTACTTTCTTCACATGGTGATTTTTTTTGGTTTTGTTGGAAAAAGAGTTTTAAAAAAAAAAGTGAGAATTTTTCAGGTGAATTCCACATGGACAATTTTATTTCATTAATTGTTTAAACCTTTCATCACAACAATTGTACAACCGGAATTCCTGGTTTGTGCAAGATTCCCCATAAATAAAATTTATTAAAGTGAAATTGCTTCTCGCCGCCTAACTTTCAAAATGTATTGTTATCGCTGGAAATTCATCGTTCAATTCGAACAGTTTTTCCAGTGGGTGTAATTTCATCATCACCATAAGTGAATTATTAAAGGCCCATGTATTTAGGTTTTTTATATTTGTATTGACAGGAGAAAACAGAAGATGGAAACGATTTCGCTCTTGGTGTAATTTTATCATCATTTCTTCGCCTATTGTGTATGTTGAATTAAATAATAAATAATTTATTGTTGTTATTTAATATATGAATATTATTCCTGCTAGGAATAGTTTGTAGCTTTACTTAGCCCTTTCTTATTGGAAAAAATGGGAAAGTGTTTGTATAAATAGATGTTGATAAAACTATTGAGCAGTTTCCATAAATTCTATGGGAAATTGTTGATAATTGTATTTTATTCAGCATTTTCTTAGTGCAAATTTTCTAAATAATTTGTAATTCACTAATTACTGGTCAACATGAGGATTTTCATTAATACAGCCAATTGGAAAGAGCTGCAACAAATCCCCCATGTTGGTCCCCAAATATCCGTGGAGATAATTCATCTACGCCGGCACTTGCACTTGCGTATTTTTCTGAGATGTTTGGGTTGTGGTAACAAGTATCTGCAGGGGGAATTAGGTTCAATTGTGTTAAGGTAGTTTGGGCTTTCTTAATCTAGATCCATACTGGAGTTGATATATAATCTTCTAAACTTGTATAAATATATTTCTTGTTATTTTAGGCTCACCTCAGATGCGAACAGCAATTATATGTAACATGTGTTGTACATATATTTGTCTCCTGATTTTATTTTTATTTGCAGCATGCCACATGGGCATCCTCGTGAACGGGCAACCCCTCAATTTGTAATCGGCATCCAGAAATCTGTCCCGGTTCAGGTCGTCACCAGTTTGAGCAGGTGGACGGTGCACTCGGAGTAATTCTTTACAAGTTCTGGTGTTGTGGACGTGATCTTGAGGGTTTCAGCTTCAAACCCACAACATCGGTGGCGTAGTTGTGCCCACATCCTTAACATGTTTTTATGTACATATCATTTGTTGTTTAGTTTTATTATTGTGGGAGATTAAAGTTGACCATTGCGACAATCTTTATCCTAATTTTTCATAGGTTCCCTGGGACTTGCTACATAAAGTCACAATTAAATGTCAAGTTTGGTTGCTTTTATGTGGCAGGTTCCAGGGCATTCTTATTAGTGACCTTGACTTTAGTTCCGGGGGCGGAGATAAACCGGAAGTAAGAGCCATAATTTAGTTTCATCTGCCATTCGAGAGTCCAAAATAATTTTCCCCACCTCCTCCCCCACACCACCCTAGTTTTGGATTCTTCATCTCATTTTCTAGCTACTAATTTATTTATTTATATATTTTTTTCTCTTCTTTTTTTCAGTAAGCTGGAAAGGGACACACAAATTACATACAAACAAAGAAAACGATTAAACCCACTCAACAGACTAAAAGATAATGAGGCAAATAGAAAATCTATGAGGCAATCTAGATCTGACCCAGTCAAAAGACTCCCTAAGAATGAGTAGCACAGAAAAACAGTGAAGAAATCTAGAACTAACCGAGTCATCAAACTAAAAGATAATGAAGCAAATAAGAAATCTATGAGTCAATCTAGATCTGACCCAGTCAAAAGACTCCGTGAAAAAGAGGAACATAGAAAAAACTGTGAAAAAATATAGAACTAACCCAGTCATCAAACTAAAAGATAATGAAGAGCGTATTTGATGCTGTAGATTTGACTGCCTTCACTGCGCATGTCAGATAGGCTATAGCTGGCCACATGTTTGGATAGGGAACTACCACCCGGAAGTGGAATGGGATCAACTTGCAATTAATCAACAACAAGAAGCATCTCATTTTCACATGTACATTTTTAATTTCTAAAGTTATTAAAATAAGTATGACAACTTTTGGGCCTTTCCATAGAATCTTTATAAATTATTTAAATGTTTTAGATGAGGATGATGAACTATTTATTGAACATATTCGACAGTCAAACTCAAATCAACTGTCTGCAATTAGACTATTAAGGAGGGATTACCAGCTAAAGGCTGTCGGCTACTCAGAGTTAGTGATCCCTTAAATGCTAGTCAGTCATACAGTAGATCACTTTCGAAGTCACGAGTAACGCATGAAGTCTTTGTCCAGATATTGTCTGAAGTACAAGTTGCTCTGGCAAGAACTGACACAACCAATATGCCTAGACAATTGTACCTGAAAAACAACAGCAGGTATTTCTTTGGTATTTAAGCACACAGGAGTCTATGAGAGAAGTAGCACAAATATTCCACATGTCAACAGGCACCATGCGTGGGATAATAACTGATGTTTCAACAGCCATATGTGATATTAAGGATAATATATATTACAATGATCTAACAAATTTCACTAAGACAACACCATACCTCAATTGAATATGCAAAAACTGATAACAAATGTAAATACTGAATAAAACACACATAAAAGTTTGAAGCTCTGAATTATTAGTCAATATTAATGCATCAAAAATCAATTCTGCTGTTGGGTTATTAAATATTCTAGAATACAAATAATGTTGTTATTAATCTCCTTATAGCTAAATTCAATTCAAGTGGAGTGAAATTCAATTATAGTGAAAATATATTTTTTGTGGAATAAAAAAATCAACAGCAAACTTCAGTTCACTACTGTGGGTACATTCGATCATGAGCCAGTGTCATACAAGAAACAGAGAATTGTTGGTCCGCCTTTCCATAGACTATTTATAAATTATTTAAATGTTTTAGATGAGAATCAGAATCAGTGATCTCTCAAATGCTAGTCAGTCATACAGTAGATGACTTTCGAAGTCACGAGTAACGCATGAAGTGTTTGTCCAGATATTGTCTGAAATACAAGTTGCTCTGACAAGAACTGGTCACAACCAATATGCCTTGCCAATTTTACTTGAGAAACAACAGCAGGTATTTCTTTAGTATTTAAGCACACAGGAGTCTATGAGAGAAGTAGCACAAATATTTCACATGTCAACAGGCACCGTGAATGGCATAATAATTGATGTTTCAACAGCCATTTGTGATATTAAGGATAAGGTATATGGAGACAAGACTGCTGTTAACTCAAATTAACAAGCTAATGAGATTTACAACACATATTAACATGATCTAACAAATTTCACTAAGACAACAATTATGGGCAAAATCTATTTTTTTGGAATAAAAATGTCCCTCCCCACTTTAACAGTAATTATCAATCAATCAGCTTTGGACTTCTAATTTTCATTGCACTCATTTTAATATTGCATTTTTATTCCCGATTGTGTTAATTCTCACTGTTCTCATTACAATAGTGACCATTTGATCCCCACAAAAAAGAGCCCCTTATTCTATTTCGTTCCATCATCAATTCCGTGAATTGAATATGAGATATTCGAACGCGCATGCGCACAACATGGTCATCACTTTTTTTTCCGATCCGCGTGCATAATGGACGCTCAAAAAACTTCTCTTAAACATTCAACTAAAGAAAATGAAAAAGGTGTCACTGATACACCTGCCGAAGCAGCAAAGCTTCGGAAAGACAAGGGCAAAAAGTCCTCTGACAATACAAGTTCGTACAAAATGGACAATACATCTTCGCAAAATGCGAAAAAACAAAGTCCGCTGACACAGTTGTTGGCAATGTCGAGGTCATGGAAATGCTTCCACTCTATAACTATTGTAGCTATTTGCAAATTAGTAACTCAATTTTCCATATTTCTTTTCCAGGCTCCTCCTGAGGTAAAGACCAAGAATACCATTCACAGTGCCCCATCAGAAAGCTTAGCCAGCTATAACGGCTACACAACCTTAGAAAGTCTTGCCGACTCTAAAGGCACTGCTCATGCCAGATTAGTCCAACAAATTAGACTATTCGGGTTAAGATATATTTTAATATTTGGACATTTACGATTATCTTAACCCTTCTAGTCTAATACAAGACAGTCAATGACTGTGGGGTCGCTCACCAGACTGCAAAGACTGATAAGACTGGGACTCTGGAGACCAAAACAGTGAGCACTTTTCATAATCACTTTAAAAGAAGTAGATTTAAACAGGATATGTGGCTAGAGAGACTTCAAGTATGTAGCTTGGTAAAAAACCACCTTGAAATTGCCAACTGTACACTACTGATCACCCCCCTCCTCCAGCTCAACAAGTCCCCTCCCGACCGGGATCCAGACTCCCAAGTCTTAGGTTGGAATTTCACAACCGACACCTCAAACTTTCTCAATTGTTGGAAATTTCCAATCTCACAAGCGCCTTTTTCTAAAACCATTTAAACATGTTTGAAGCCCAATTATCCATGGACCCAAAACACAATACATGTATGTCAGACCAATCAGTCAGGTGGTTCCAAGGTAGATGTTTTAATGAATTTGGTATTTCTATGATTTTATTGGACACAAAAGTGTTAACTCCCCATAGACTGCCATTTCTTGACAGGTTGACCTCATTTTAACAAATCTGTATCTCAGTCACCAAAGGATCTTCCTGATTCCTCCATACTATATGTAAGCTAAATAGTCCAAAATCCCTTGAGAAGACATTTTAAGAATTACTATAGAGACATATAGTTATGTCCCTGGTCCCACCCTTTTAACCTGGTGACCCCATCTGAATAAATTTGAATCCCAGACACCAAAGAACCCTTCATACATATCATAAATATCAGTCAAATAGACCTGATGGTCCTTGTGAAGGAAGCATATTAAGAGGGAAACTGTCCTTCGCTTGGCCCCTATTTGACCAGGTAACCCCATTAAAAAAATCTGAATTGCAGTCAAGGAAGAACATTCCATTCTATATAAGCCAACTAGTTCTTGCAAACATATTTTAAGAATTACTATGTAGTGAAATAGTTAAGTCTCTTGCTCTGCCCTTATTTGACTTTGTGATCCCATTTTCACAAATCTGATAAGGATAAAAATTAAGTTCCCCAGTTGAAGTTGGTGATATTCACCCATTGGGCACCTCATTTATGAATTTTATCTTCTGCAAATTAGGGGATATAGAAGGGAAATTTAACTAACAACAATGTAAATTTGATACTATAGATACTTCCCAGAAGATGAGGCCTAAGCAGAATGAGGTCGTCAGAGGGTGAATTTGGTGATGCTAGCCTGCTGTGCCGGATAGCATCACAAAAAGCGTGTCTGTTCCTACATTGTGTATGCCTGGCCTCAAGCAACACAATGTATTATACAACAAGCCTTGAAATAGTGTGATAGTGTGTCTGTCATTTGCAGAGTGAGGTCCCCAGAGGGTGAATTTAGTGACGCTAAATTCACCCTCTGGGGACCTCATTCTGATAAAGACCTCAACTGCTATGGAAGACCTAGAATAAAATTGAATTTCCCCAGTTGAAGTTGGTGATGTTCACCCATTGGGCCCCTCAATTATGAATTTTATCTTCTGCAAATTAGGGGATATAGAAACTTCCTAGAAGGGAAATTTAACTAACAACAATGTAAATTTGATACTATAGATACTTCCCAGAAGATGAGGCCTAAGCAGAATGAGGTCCCCAAATGGTGAATTTGGTGATGCTAGCCTTGAATCAAGCTTTGAAATAGTCTGTCTGTTATTTGCAGAATGAGGTACCCAGAGGGTGAATTTAGTGAGGCTATCCTGCACAGCGGGCTAGTATCACTAAATTCACCCTCTGGGGACCTCATTCTGATAAGGCCCTCAACTGCTATGGAAGACCTAGAATAAGATTGAAGTTCCCCAGTTGAAATTGGTGATGTTCACCCATTGGGCACCTCAATCATGAATTTTATCTTCTGCAAATTAAGGGATACAGAAACTTCCTAGAAGGGAAATTTAACTAACAACAATGTAAATTTGATACTATAGATACTTCCCAGATGAGGCCTAAGCAGAATGAGATCTTGAGACTCTAGATACTTCCCAGAAGATGAGGCCTAAGCGGAATAAGGTTCTCAGAGGGTGTATTTGGTTATGCTAGCCTGCTTTGTAGGATAGCGTCACTAAATTCACCCTCTGGGAACCTCATTCTACAAATGCCAGGCACTCTTTGAGAAAATGAAATTAATCTGATTTTAATGACCACTGAGTGATAATATAAACAACAAGGGTGCTTCATTGATAACACCATTAATCTCATTTAAATTATGGATGACATGAATACACTCCCTGGGGACTCTGTCTAAGGCTGCCATGTGTCATGTCTATCAGTTCATAGGAGAGTTGCCTTGTAATGGGAATTTAAATAAATATACTTTATTTACCTGTGAGTTAGGATATGAGATAGGGTGGAATGCTATTGGTTGGGGTGGGGTTCTGGGTCATGTGGGGGGGGGGGTGATATTTTTTGTTTGTATGTTAAATTGATCAAGGAGTTCCTGAATTTTTTATTATTTTTTGGGGAATTATGGCCCTGGCTCCACCACTATTTGACCCAGTGACCCCATTTGAACAAATCTGAACCCCAGTCATTCAATGACCCCACATACCAAATATAAACTAAATCGGCTTAATGGTTATTGACAAGAAGTCGTTATAAGAATTACCAAGGAGGAATATAGTTATGGCCCTGGTTTCGCAACTGTTTGACACAGTGACCTCATTTGAACAAATATTAATGACAGTCACCTAGGGAACATCCACCCCAAATATGATCAAAATGCAAAAATGTAATTTTTTGGTTTTTAGAGTTATGTCCCTGGCTCTGCCCCTAATTGACCCAGTGACCCAATTTGAACAAATCTGATTCCCAGTCACCCAAGGTCCCTCAGTACCAAATATAAGCTAATTCGGCCCAATATTTTTGTAGAAGAAGTCATTGTAAGAATTACTATGAGTTATGGCCCTGGTTTCTCAACTAATTGACCGGGTGACCTCATTTGAACAAATCTGAACACCAGTCACCCAAGGACCCTCCATACCAAATATTAGCTAAATCGGCACAATGGTTATGGACAAGAAGTTGTTGTAAGAATTACTGTGGAGGAATAGAATTATGGCCCTGGTTTCGCAACTATTTGACCCAGTGACCTCATTTGAACAAATCTGAATGAGAGTCACCTAGGGAACATCCACACCAAATATGAACCAATTTGGTATGATGGTTTCAGAGGAGAAGATGTTTTAAAAAAAGTTGACGGACAGACAGACGGACATACCAACAAATGGGTAGATATGTGGCTTCGACCTATGTGGCTAGAAATGGTAATGTGGCTTTAGTTTTTATGTGGCTTCTCAAGTAGCCATAAAATTTTAAGTGGCTATCAAGTAGTAGATAGTGATAAAACTCCAGATTATGGATTCATAACATGTTGGAATTATAGCAGAAGAAGCTGATTAAAACTCAAAAACTTGCTCACAGCAACTGGGACAGTGGAATAGGAGAAACTGACAGGTCCGTGATTGGGTGGCTAGCCACATAAATGTCTTGTCAGTGTCCGACATCTCCTATTGACGGGTCATGGATGTCTAAATCGATGGACTTTTTTTTTCCAAATTTTGAGTGACTACAAAATTAAACAAGCTGATTAGGCCTTATAGATCATTTTAGAACGTCCATCTGAAAGCTGTTACGTGGCTAGCCACGCAACGGAAGTTATGCACATAAATATCCATTTTACACAATCTTAACAACATAAGTAGTCATTAGTAAACACGGACCGACGGACGACGGACGAGGAGTGATGACTATAGCTCCACCGGAGACTTCGTCTCAGGTGAGCTAAAAAGAGCTGAAAACCAATTTAGCACAAATTTTGAAGCAGGTCAACACCAGTGACCACCGATATAACCCCTTCAAAATACCATTCTATCTGAAATTTTCTACAAATACATGAGTCTTACCTGTAGCGGAGATAGTATTCTTTATGTTCAAACATAGATTGTGATATAAAAGTTGTCAGAATTACAGATTTGTTAGTTTAATCCCGGACTAGAAAACATATCACCATTTTCGCAAACAAACGATTGCGATGACGTCACGCTTCTAAAATAAAGGCCAGTCAAATTGATAACTCGTGAAAATCAAGATATGCCGTGCAGATCTGGAAATATCAACTGGGTCAAATTGTTGTCATTTATAGATAGCACATTAGCGCCAAATGTTGTTTGTTTGATAAATAACAATAATAAGGGTCTGTTCGTCCGGTTTTGTTGACATTTTCATCATACAAGTGTTCTTATCAAAATTATGCCATTGACATTTTTGTACCAAAAATAAAGATGCCTTTTCTTAAGTAAACAATATTTGAAGGGATATGGAAATTATTTTATTATTTTTGAAATTCAAATTGATTACTTTAAAAAGCGTAATAATAGTCTATGCTTTGTGGTTAACCGGACGCTTTGTTTTTCAAGCTTTCCCGTATGTCAAGATTCGACGAGAGTATGATATGCATGGGTAATAGTTATTATTATTAGTCACTTATGTGGATTATATTCGTATTACTGTGGATTTTCAGGTAAGTAAATCAGTTGTAATCGATGAATTCAACGACCACCGGTAGCCTGCCCCATGAAATGTTCACAAGTCGAAAACTATGACCAAAAGCCGGAACATAGGCCTATGTTCGATATTTTGGCATAAAAGCAACACATTTCTAGTGATTAACATATTAACTGAAACGGCACTTCGCCTATATTTTCGTTTGCCTGTTTATAATCGGCATCGAGAACAAAATCCTGCTGTTCCGATGGTTACAGATTATTACCGCTTTTTTCCAGTAAAGTGAGAAAACGGTAAATCAACGTTAAAATAAACAGTTGTGTTAATGTTTTCTACAGTAAGTAATGGTAAGTATGGTCATCCTATTATATGTTTTAAATAATATATGGTCGTTAATACGGTGAATATGTATACGTGTTAAAACGTACATTGATAGATGTGCACAGATTGTGGGGCCCATCGGTGAAGCTCTTGACAGCGTATTCGCCGGTAATATAATTGAGACTGAGGTGTATCGGGAAAAACACAGGAAGCCCGACCACAGGAAAAATATCCAATTTCTAATTGAAATATTGGGGGAGGAAACTCTGTTTAATGAGTTGCCAGGTATGTGTATAGATACCTTAAATTCATTTGTATATAAACTCAACAATATATATATACATTTAAATAAAATGATAACAAATTAATTATACTGCACAGTGACAATTTCGGCCGTCTTCCTGCATCCACTTAAATAAATAAAAAATTATCCGCAACCTGGTGGTCATTGTCAAATGATAAGTACCTATATAATATATATAATATCTGCATATCACAGGGTTCTTTAAATATAACATATTTAATTTTTGCACGGTATTTGGATAAATTATTTTATTTTCTTGAAAGTTGCTCTAAATATATTTTTTATCCAACGAATTGTAAATGGCGTTTGGCGGAGATATGTTGAAAGTTATGATTCCGTTGTTACTAATGAGCCGTATATTATTCGTATTTCTCCAGGTCGCCAGTTCTCATCTTTTCCCAAATACCGATCAGATGAAAAAGTGGACCATCCAGAGAAATTCTTGGGCCGAATTAAAACGAACGCCGACAGACTGGACAGAAATTGGCGCATCGTGCTTTAATAGCTCTTCGGGATAATTAGGCCTACTAATGACACACATTACGATATAAATGATATATCATGAAACAAAATGCGTTCTGATCTCTGGCAATGGGATCGCGTTAATGTGTGTATTATCAAAGCCATAACCCAATTCTCATTTAGAATAATGAAACTGCGAAATAAGTCATTAGACGTGAACAGTGTAAGTTAAAGGGCCAAGTCCTTGCCCATCGAATTGTCGGCTTCTGTGCGTTCAAATTTTTCACGTGTTCTATTAGACTGAAGGATTAAGAGGTCCATAAACGTCCAAATATTAAAATTCCTCTTAATCTGCAAGTCTAATTTGTTGGACTAATGCCAGATAAGCTACAGCTGGCCACAGGTTTGGATAGGAAACTACCACCCGGAGGTGGTATGCGATCAACTTGCAATTTAATCAACAACAAGAAGCATCTCATTTTCACATGTACATTTTTAATTTCTAAAGTTATTAAAATAAGTATGACAACTTTTGGGCCTTTCCATAGAATCTTTATAAATTATTTAAATGTTTTAGATGAGGATGATGAACTATTTATTGAACATATTCGACAGTCAAACTCAAATCAACTGTCTGCAATTAGACTATTAAGGAGGGATAACCAGCTAAAGGCTGTCGGCTACTCAGAATCAGTGATCCCTTAAATGCTAGTCAGTCATACAGTAGATCACTTTCGAAGTCACGAGTAACGCATGAAGTGTTTGTCCAGATATTGTCTGAAATACAAGTTGCTCTGGCAAGAACTGGTCATAACCAATATGCCTTGCCAATTTTACCTGAAAAACAACAGCAGATATTTCTTTGGTATTTAAGCACACAGGAGTCTATGAGAGAAGTAGCACAAATATTTCACATGTCAACAGGCACAGTGAATGGCATAATAACTGATGTTTCAACAGCCATATGTGATATTAAGGATAAGGTATATGGCGACAAGACTGCTGTTAACTCAAATTAACAAGCTAATGAGATTTACAACACATATTAACATGATCTAACAAATTTCACTAAGACAACAATTATGGTCAAAATCTATTTTTTTGGAATAAAAAAAAATCAACAGTAATTTCAGATCACTACTGTGGGTACATTCAATCACGAGCCAGTGTCATACAACTCCTCCCGGTAATATCTCGTTCATTCCATTTTGCTGAGCCAACCAAGCAGGTTATCGCTAAATGTTTAACTCAGAAACAATATCAGAGTATTCAAATGTTGAATCGGGATGTAACACGGATTTTGTCATTGGCTGACCTCTCCTCTTCCGCCATTTATATGGTTGCTCACCCGGATCGTATTGCCGATATCAAAGATCTCTCAAAAGTCCTGTCTCGTTGTATCTCTCATGCCATGTCTACCACTGTCCTTATGAACCACAACCTTGAAGTGATGCTGAGGACCGCCTCTCTACGTGGTAGCCATGTTATTAAAGCACATCACAAAGACCTGCTTAAAAAGGAACCATTGGGTAGTCCGAGTTTGTTCAATGACAACATAGCCTCCCTCTGCGAAACACTCGCTGCTGAGGCCCTGCCAGTATGGGGGCATTTTATGGGGGCAACAAATGCCCCTTCTCTACCCGGGCTACTGCGAAGAAGCGCAAATATGTTTCCAACACAGCCAAAGCGGGTGAGGCTCGCATTGAAGCGTTGTGACCAATTTATATTGACTATGCTGTAGCGGTCAATACATTGTGAGCATATCTGATTGTTCTTGAGCACTGGTCGGTGTACCATAATAAGCTCAGCGGGTTGAATTAGTTTTTCACCTGAACAGTCGGTATATTAGCCAGGTATAGATATGGCGTACGCTATGCTTATTCTATGCTGTTATTCCGGTTGATGCCTTAGATAAAAGTAAATACAAGAGTGTGGCATCAAACTCTAAGTGCAAAAAAGGCACCTTTTTCGTCGTGCAAGGCTTTGCCATCGCCTTCATCAGGACAGAGATGCTCCGTCTAGTGCTCCTCAGCCTGTACATTTGATCTCTCCCAATCTGACTTATGACAGGCCCTCATGTTCTGGTTTACAGACATCGACTTCTGATGGCGATCATAGTGAGTAGATATTACTCCTGAAAACCAAGGATGTCGATTCTGAATTGGCGGACTCTGTGAACCCTTGGTTCCGCAAGGGCCTCGAGGATGATTTATACACTGATCTCACTAAACAGACGGTAAATGGCAGACCATCCAACTGTGATGCTCTAGCTACCGTCGGAACGAATCATTTGATTTGAGTTGTTATCACCAACTCAAGGTTTCTTGTAACTGAAGTCCTGCTGCCCGGACGTATATATTCTCAATGACAATGTTTTCAACAACAAAAAAACGTCAAAATCATCTGTGTCTATGATTTATGCTACCGTCCAACTTGAATCACTGGTTGCTATCATTCTTATGTTCTGTAAGATTACATTGTCGTGAATTACTATTTTTCCAATTGTGTCTTTAATCAGTATATTCTTCAATGAAATTATCAGGATTATCTGGATGGATTTAATTTCTTCTATGAACCCACTTTTAAGCATAGCAGTGTTTCACTAACTTTTTTATATTTAATTATTTGTTCATGCTATATTCTATTCCGGATATCCTGTGCCGTCCCTAGACTCTCAGACATGATATGGAATCATGTCAGTACGTCCAGTATTACCCGCAGACACTCTAGGATCCCGTAACAGAATTAATCATGGCACCATCAATTTTCTATACCTTTCTTTTCTTGTGGTTACATATACATCGATCTAAATATTTTTTTAAATCAACATTTTAACCTAATCCGGGCGTGTCGTAACACAAAATACCACTAACCATCCGTGTAGATATTCTTGCAAAACATTTGAACTATTTGGCTAACCTGAACATTCCCAAACAATGGTTTTGAATACTTCAAACTTCAAGTATGACTACAAATTATTTAATTTGAAATTTCTGGAATCACTTAACTAATTTCTTTCTAAAACATACATTTCTCTGGGCGCAACCAGTCTCTTGAAAAACTGTCATAAATAACTAACGGTTTCCAATAGATCATCCGAACAAAGTAAAATTAAACTTAATTTACCGACAGAACAACTTTAACTAATTTCCAACTCATGATTCGTTCAAAACCAGAACTCATTAAAATCATACTGATTAACTTGAAAACATCCTAAAATCAGCAGTAAAATTTACATACCTATATAACCTGCATAATGGTGAGACAATTTAATAGCTGTTTAACCAGAATTTCCTGCAACATTTTTGTTCAGTGATTTGCCTTATTCAAAAATAATTTATTTAAACCTCAAACAAGTTTACCAAAAGTGCACTAATACTATATGTAAACGCCTTCAACTTGCTCAGAACAACTACAAAGACCACAAAAGATCTATTCCAAAACCAAAACTTATGTGTCATAAACCAGACTACATTTGTTTTTGACAAATACCCACAATATATACCATAATAGGCTTCAATAGCACTGTCTAAATTACCTAACGATAACTTTGTGACAATTTTTTTTTTACTCTAAAAAGTTTCAACTAAATCCAACTTGTTCAAAAACTAGCAGACAGACAAACTGTGTATTCACTGCACTTTTGATTAGCCCACAGTTTTGTTCAAATAAAAACTAATATTTTCGACAGATTACTAGATGTGAGAACTTTCTAATTCACTACATCTGTATATGCATAATTTAAAAATTCACTGGGACTCATTCTCGTGCAGATTGTAGCATCAAATCTTTTCCAATTCTTGGATACCATAACGATGGACACTAATTTTATCCCAGTGATTAATTATTATACCTGGTAACATTTGTCAAATTTAATAACTACAGCCAATTTACACAAAATTTCGACCAGATATCATTTATTTCAAATCGACGCAATGATTTTAAAACAACAACTCGACCTAGGCGCAACACAATAATGCATAATTTCATAATTCACTGGGACTAATTTTCGTGCAGATTGTAACATCAATCTTATCCGTTCTTTTGGATACCATTTTGCGATGGACACTAATTTTATCCCAGTGATTATTTATTATACCTGGTAACATTTGTCAAATTTAATAACTATGGCCAATTTAAAAAAATATTTGACCAGATATCATTTATTTCAAATCGACGAAACAATTTTAAAACAACTCGACATAGACGGAACACAAGAGAAGCTTAGACAACGTCGGTGCAACAATAGTTTTCAAAGCATACCTTATATGGAAAATGGACGCAACAATTTTAAACCAACGATAAATCGACCTATGAAGGGTTGGCTAATTTACACAAAAATTTTGACCAGATATCATTTATTTCAAATCGACGCAACTATTTTAAAACAACAACTCGACATAGACGGAACTCCACAAGAGAAGCTTAGATAACTTTGGCGCAACGATAGTTTTCAAAGCATACCTTATATGGTTGGTTGATTGATTGGGGTTTAACGTTGTTTTAGCAATAAAGCCATATCATGACGAGTAGAAACAGATAAACAAATTCGAGTGAAACAACTGTGAGTAGAAATGACAGTGTATGAGACTAAAACGAAACATATTATATACAACTAAAAACACCCAAATCAGAGCGGGAGTGCTCGATTGGGGCCACAACTATTTAGAAACTGACCATTGTGCAAACACATATAAAACAGAATATCAAAGCACATAGCAATACTGTTTAGAAAACAGCAAAGGTAAAACCTACATGAAATGTTTTCATCAAATATAAATACTGTATTAATACTTTCGTATATTAAAATATTCCCAGCAGTTGAGGAAGTTGTTATACTCGCTCCTGGGAAGACTCCCCAGATATTTATGATATCTGATGAATCTGGCATGAGTTTTAATTAGTTCGTCAAGTTGACAATCGGGAGGCTGGATCGTCTGTATGTAATCCCTCGCCCATAACCAAGCATTTACCCAAAAATCAACGGTGTACTTATCAAAAGATGTTTTTTTCTCGTGAAACATCTTTTCAAATTTAGAATGTTCAAAGTCCAACCTCTGCCTCTGAGAGTCAAAAGACTTGACATACCCTGGAGATTTTTGTTTTGGAACGACTGGATCAACATCCTTAGTTGGTTTCGAAGCAAACGTAAAAACTGTAGTAGCTGTATCCATTGCCTGTAAGACAGGTTCAGGAACAGGAGAAATATCAGTCTCTTGAACGTGTGTTGCTAGTGACATACAGAGACAACAGACGACAATACTTCAAACATCAGACGAGCAAGACAACATATAACAAAAATTTAATCTGAAACACTGTGAAGAGGCGTGCCTAGCCGATTGATTGAGCTGGGACAACTCAACCACCCGTCTTGAAGAGATGTTGGACCGAAGAGGAACATGAGCTAAGTTGTATCCGCAGGTCGATGCCTCACGTGATACAACCACCCTAGTACCTCCAGGACTGCTACACCACACCTCACAGGATGCACCCCATGGCAAACAGGGTGCCACATTGGGGGATTTTTACCCCTAGCAGTTGGACGGTAGGCCTATTCTACCCTGGGCCCACACATGGCACAATTTATAGACTGGGTTTATTGAATGGAATAAGGGCAGTATCATGTAATAAATTAATTTTATACATGTACTATTCATATTTTCATTTATATTTTCTAGGGGACAAGAATTTCGTAATGCATTTGTATTACAAATTTTGTAATGTTGGGAGATCTGATGTCACTCTATTCTGAAATACCACACCTCACCATGACTGCAACAGCCACGCCATCAGCCATAGCTTATTTGGAGCAGGTGTTAATGTTCAGGAATATGTCTGTCATTCTAGAAAATCCTGACAGAGAAAATATTGTGATTTTCAAATCAAGGAGCGGCTTCCAAATATATATAAATGTGAGAAACTTTAACAAATTATCAAACCGTTTGTGGCATCTCTTACAGAAAAAATGTTAGCATTTCCTGTGACAATTGTATATTGTGACAGCTTGGAATGTGTTGGGTTTTGGTACCAATATGTAGCAAACAAGTTGAGAGCTTCGCAATATATTGGGAAAAATATTCCCGAGAACAGACTAATTGCGCAATATCATGGTAAAACACCATAAAAATGAAAAATCATATAATCAAAGAATTGGAAAAGAAGAACCCAATAATCAGAATTGTTTTCGCTACAGTTGCACTGGGTATGGGGCTAATCGCTCTTAGCGTATCACAAGTGGTCCATACGCGACCACCAACGTCACTTGAAAAGAATTCTCAAGAGATAGGGTGAGCTGGACGGGAAGGCCAACCATCGAATTTAGTTTTATATTACAACCATGGTGACATTACGGCAAATCGAATTGGATTTCAGCCAGAGATGAGGGAATTTGTCAAAAATAACTCCTCATGTCTTCGTATGTTTCTATTGGAGTACTTTGGCTTTACAGAAATGAAGTTCAACGGACCTAAGAATTTGTGCTGCTCAAACTATGTATCTCAACCTATTTCCAGTCTGAAATGTCCAACTGCTGTTGTTTCAGGAACCCTAACTGTTGAAAAAATTTGTCCAGGATAGGCCAACACCCCCGCCACTCTAAAAATTAACATATTTGTTCTGACCTGGGTGGAAAAAACTTACGCTCCCGGGGTGGTGGGTCCCCAAAACTGAAAAACACAAAATTTCCACCTTGTATCCGTAATTTTTTTCCTGACCCCGCCCTGTATTTGTTTGTTTAAAAAATCCTGAATATTCAACAACTTCACCATATATTGTAGGAAAACCAGCATGCAGTCATGCAAGACCAGAGGCATTGACAGGTAGTGGTGTCACCCTTAACAGAAAGTCAACAAGGACAGCTCTGGACCTGCTGATATTAAGAGTTATATCCTGCTTGTGAAAAACTGAGGGATGGGTTTGATTTTGCAAAGACAGGGCAGAATAGGCAGCTCCAACTCATACCAAATGTATCCAATGTAGCTGACTTGGAGGCATCTGTTGGCCAAAGACGAATATGGATCGTCCCTCATCAGGACCTTTTGCCGTCTATTCAGGTAAGTATTACTATTACCATATGAAGGGAGTGTTATGTGGCATATGCCTGATCAAATTAAAAATAATACCTGAATTAGTGGAAATTAAAATAAGCATAAGTGGCATGCACGAAAGAACTAATGGTTCAAAAATAACCTGAGACCAACTGGTAACCGCACCTAGTAATCAAATCTCACTTTCCCGAACCAAATATGCTACCTAGATTTTTATTTTATATTTTCGATACAGATGTATTTAAAGTGATTACAGACAAGCATTGGAAATATGGTAAAATGTTCATATAACTTGTTTACAAGTCATGAGTCAATTGATAAACAATAAAAGGTCAGCAGACCACAGTGTCCCCCGACAACATGGCAAGTCGATGCCGCTTTGTTAAAGAAATTAAAAAAAATGTTGAAATTTTCTTAGTCGAAAAGAGTTAATAACTCCATAAAAAAAATATTAGCTATATAGATGTTGCAAATCACCAACATGTTAGGAACAATATCCCAGAGTTTCAAATCTGTACATTTAAAACTGTAGGAGAAGTTGATTACACCATGAAGGTACCCAATCTCATCCAAAAGGCAAAAATGTTCCAAATTTTCTAGGTCGAAAACCCCCCCAAAAATATGGAAAAAATTATATTTTTGATTAGCTATATAGATGTTGCAAATCACCAACATGTTAGGAACAATATCCCAGAGTTTCAAATCTCTACGTTTAAAACTGTAGGAGGAGTTGATTACACCATGAAGGTACCCAATCTCGGACGGACGGACGGACGGACGGACGAGGGTCATTTCTATAGTCCTCCGACGGAAACGTCGGGGGACAAAAACAAACAGGACAACAATGGGTGCTGCAGGTTTATACGATTCTTATCTGTTCTCAGACTTTATAACTGAAACAAATACCAAGCCTAAATGGTGGAGACTACAGATTTTTAGGTAAAAAGAGGGTGGGTACCCCGCATGAAATTGGAAAAAAAAAATCCTTCAAATAAGGGGTGATTTGGCTGTATTTGGAGGTAAAAAGGGGTGGGTACCCTGCATGAAGTTGGAAAAATATTTTTTCCTTCAAATAGGGGGGGCGGGGGTGGGTAGATTTGATTAACCGGTGTGAAGTTGGGAGACGTCACTCTATTCTGAAATACCACACCTCGCCATGACTGCAACAGCCACACCATCAGCCATAGCTTATTCAGAGCAGGTGTTAATGTTCAGGAATACATCTGTCATTCTAGAAAATCCTGACAAAGAAAACATTGTGATTCAAATCAAGGAGTGGCTTCCAAATATATATATAAATGTGAGAAACTTTAACAAATTATCGAACCGTTTGTGGAATCTCTTACAGAAAAAATGTTTGCATTTCCTGTGACAATTGTATATTGTGATAGCTTGGAATGTGTCGGGTTTTGGTACCAATATGTAGCAAACAAGTTGAGAGCTTCCCAATATATTGGGAAAAATATTCCCGGGAACAGAATAATTGCGCAACATCATCGTTAATGCACCATAAAAATGAAAAATCATATAATCAAAGAATTGGGAAAGAAGAACCCAATAATCAGACTTGTTTTCGCTACAGTTGCACTGGGTATGGGGCTAAACGCCCCTAGCATATCAAAAGTAGTCCATACGCGACCACCAACGTCACTTGAAAAGTATTGTCAAGAGATAGGGTGAGCTGGACGGGAAGGCCAACAATCAAATGCAGTGTTATATTACAACGACGGTGACATTGCGACAAATCGAATTGGACTTCAGCCAGAGATGAGGGAATTTGTCAAAAATAACTCCTCTTCGCATGTTTCGATTGGAGTACCTTGGCTTTACAGAAATGAAGTTCAACGGACCTAAGAATATGTGCTGCTCAAGCTGTATAAATGAGTAGTGAAATTAAATTCCCCTTGTACTCTAGAGTGCCTAATAGTCATAAATGTACTTCTATTTTTTTCGATGAAATTTGCACCTGTACAATCCTTATTTGATGCGTACGTTTATTGTGCCCTCAATCCCCATAGGACCATAAGTGGTTCGGGCATATAGCTGAGGGCTCCGTCCATTTGTCTGTGTGTGTACGAACATATTGCCTTGCTTTCATCATGGGGAGCCCTATATTGAACCCGACTAATCTAGGAGGAGTATAAATTCCATGCTGCTCCCTCTGCTGTGACACTGAAGATCACACATGAAATTTACCATGGCAACATCCATTCCCACAATTCCTTCAGTAGGAGCACCTTCCTCAAGGACGACGTAAGCTTTATCTTGATCCTCATAATAAACGTTAAGGCTTATATCATTATTAAAGCTGTCAGCCAGAGTAGTAAATTTCAGAGTCACCAAGTGTTAAATCAGCTTTTTCGACAGAATCGATATCCTTGTTGAGGGAAGACTGAATATAGTCCCGACTCCAACTTAATAGTCTGACAAATGAGGAGCCGAATGCAATAACATTAAAATAGCAGGTTGTTGGCAAGCTTCTCATTAAGACCTATAGCGAATTCTTTAGCTTTCATCATGGGGAGCCCTATATTGAACCCGACTAATCTAGGAGGAGTATAAATTCCATGCTGCTCCCTCTGCTGTGACACTGAAGATCACACATGAAATTTACCATGGCAACATCCATTCCCACAATTCCTTCAGTAGGAGCACCTTCCTCAAGGACGACGTAAGCTTTATCTTGATCCTCATAATAAACGTTAAGGCTTATATCATTATTAAAGCTGTCAGCCAGAGTAGTAAATTTCAGAGTCACCAAGTGTTAAATCAGCTTTTTCGACAGAATCGATATCCTTGTTGAGGGAAGACTGAATATAGTCCCGACTCCAACTTAATAGTCTGACAAATGAGGAGCCGAATGCAATAACATTAAAATAGCAGGTTGTTGGCAAGCTTCTCATTAAGACCTATAGCGAATTCTTTAGCTTTCATCATGGGGAGCCCTGTATTGAACCCGACTAATCTAGGAGGAGTATAAATTCCATGCTGCTCCCTCTGCTGTGAGACTGAAGATCACACATGAAATTTACCATGGCAACATCCATTCCCACAATTCCTTCAGTAGGAGCTTCTTCCTCAAGGACGACGTAAGCTTTATCTTGATCCTCATAATTAATGTTAAGGCTTATATCATTATCAAAGCTGTCAGCCAAATGAAACTTTGTTTTGGATGTACGTATTGTGCCCATTCCAGCATTCATGGATAGTTCCAATCAACGACATCTTATACCGAACTCAAACTGTATGGTTACATTCAGTTACATCATTTAAATATCCAGGCGCTCCATAACAATGATACAGTACCGTCAGCATATTTAAGCTATACCACCAGAGTCTTCAAAACATTTTATAATTCTTAAAAAACTTCTAAACCCTAGCAGCCCAAGTACAACTAGATATATTTGTGAATACATAAAGTATTGTTCACTGATAACATAACAAAATAGAAAATGTCTCCACAGCCTCTTAAACATATTCAGGTCGAAGCCATTCCATCACTTTTCCAAGCTGGTGACAAAGTGTTTATATTACAACAATATGTTTTATTAAGTTTCAAATCATATCTAATCAGATCACGTTATAGATTGCTTATTTGTTATACTTTTGCTTATTTTAATATCTTCACTAGTCACTTTATTTTATTTTACTTTTGTTTCGGCGGACACCATTGTCAATACATATTAATTGTATGTTTATGGTTGGCTAATAAACAATTCATTCAACAATCAACGACATCTTATACCGAACTCAAACTGTATGGTTACATTCAGTTACATCATTTAAATATCCAGGCACTCCATAACACGGATACAGTACCGTCAGCATATTTAACTTCATGCCCCCATCTGTTTCCATGACCAAGATTTGTACAAATTCAAGTTGTATAGTAAATCCGTCTTTGATGACAGTGAACGAAGCCGCATTGTGAACACATCACCTGTTAATGGCGTCTTTTCCTACGTGAGAGTAGTAAATTTCTCTTGCTCAACTTCTTTCGCAGATGTTTTTCTCGCCTTCTCTCTCATCACATTTAAATATAGCACATCCCTCATCAATAGGGAGGTAACAAGTAATTGTTAGCTCAACTTGACAAAAGTCAAGTTTTCATTGTTATAGTCTGTTGTTTTCATAGAAGAGTTCACAACATATTATGGTGGAATAGGAAGTGTGATAACTGGATTAATATTGTCCCTTAGGGCTTTCTCAACATTCTATCTGTTTATTCCATTTATTAACCATTTCCCTTTAATTTTATTCAGTAGCTGTTATGTATATCGTTAGCTGTTCCTGAGAATATATTATCTAATGTATTTGACATGTCACCACTACCTTATATGTATAAATTAGAGATGGGCGGTTGTGAAAATTTGCCTCGGTTGAGTCTCGGTTGAGTCTCGGTTTCGGTTTTTATTAATAAAAATGACTAATGTGAACAAAATCTAATTATGCTTCATCATATTACAAAGAAAACACACCAATTTTATCACCATAACTTGTGAGGTACATGTCCTTTTATAATTGTAAAGTATGTATCATATTGTTACTATTACATGTATATTGTTAATGTCCATGTCGAGTGGCAGTGCTAGAATGCAAGTGAGTCTGTGTATTGTGTATGAGTGCAATTCAGCTTCATATGATCATAAGTGTGAAATAATATAATGATAATTTATATTGGCATAAAACTAATGTGTGTGACTAGATATATAGAGGATATCCACACTTTTTCAGTGGATATGGGTTATATCTCATGAGTGATGACAAAACATTGAATTTCCACGAGTGGCTTTAGCCACAGTGGAAATTCAAGTGTTTTGTCATCACGAATGAGATTTAACCCATATCCACTGAAAAAGTGTGGATATTCTGTTTATTATATACTTTAGTTACTTGCCTATGACCCCCAATGCATGTCAATACATCAAAAATTTCACCAGTGGGATATCACTTATATCTCACTAGTGGGATATCACTTATATCTCACTGCTAAAACCTTATAATTCATGGGCAAGTATATAATAAATGTGTATATTTATGATTTGAAAAATAAAATTTGAAATAAACAACAAAATGAAAATAAAACATGACTAGAATCTCTCAATCACATTATCTGGTTACTAGTATATGCCTATTACCATATTTAGGGAACATAATACTGTACACACTTTTCATGCATCCAATACAAGTCACCTGAATGAGTGCTATTTCTCAACAATTTACCGACAAACGGTATAATTCAATCCGGCTCCAATTCCGGCATAACATTTTTTAATCAACGGCGCACAAATATATTTGACGATTTAACATCCAAACAGTGATAAAAACTAATAGGGAATGCGGGTAACAATCATTGATACCTTTTGATATCGTATCCTCGTTATCAAATTCACCTTTCAGAGTATTTGTACGGCCTTAATGATTCAAAGAACATGAGAAATAAACTGACTTGTGTTGTGTTTACTACGGCGAAAATAGGTGTACACGGAAGCAACGTAATTAATTCGTCGCGCGATTTCACCATGCGAACTCCTTTCTGCATATATTACAGGCGGCACACTTAGATTTCTTATCTTTCTTTGAAAAATATTTCCACACAGGACTCGTTTGTTCGTCGTGCTCTGCCATGATTACAGGAAGTTGTGACAACCGAAACTACGGGTTTTCCCAACTTACCACGGTTGTCATTTCCGGTTTTTCCCGACAACCGAAACCGAACTGATTCCACGGTTAACTGCCCATCTCTAGTATAAATAATCTTATATTTGGCAATCATAGCATATTAGCCTACACTTTATTTATATGAAGCATAATTCTCTTATTATGATACCCTAATTTGATGTTGATTGATTGATTGATTGGGGTTTAACGTCGTTTTAGCAATAAAGCCATATCACGACGAGAAGAAACAGATTATCAAAATCGAGTGAAGCAACTGTGAATAGAAATGACAGTGAATTAGACTAAAACGAAATAGATTATAGACAACTAAAACACCCAAATCAGAGCGGGAGTGCTCGATTGGGGCCAGAACCATTTAGAAACTGACCACTGTGCATCACCAATTGGGGCTCCATTGATAGTGAATTCTGAAGCGGAATATCCAGACTGTGATAACATGGTGTTCTTTCAGTATTTTGTGGCGATGAGACATGGTACTAGGGGAAGCTCGGTCGGGCTGTTGTTAAGTTGAATCTGGATGACAACAGTATAAAGTGTGACTGCAAGCCAGGACACCATTCCTGTATTCACCGCAGGTTAGTCAGATGCTTGGTGACCAACACGTCATTGAAGGAGCCAAGAAAAGACCTGGTCATGGCAAGTACCTACCCCGGACACATGCGAAAAATGTCCTTCAATATCTCTCTTCTTGTAAAAGATTTCCAATCAAGTGTGCAAGAAAACAACGTGTGTGGAGTAAGTAATATGACGCCATCAGAGACCACATGTTCTGAATGTGCGTCCCATTAGCTTACAAAGAAAGTTGTTTCAAAGGGAGTTATATATTGTTTGGATGGAATTGTTGAAAGAGTTGCGAAAAGTTACACACTACTTATAGTAAGCATATATTGGGAGTAGGTAATGGGAGTAGGTAAGTATGCTTCAAATCATGCAGTCAGAGCAGAGCCCGGTAGATATCCATGTTCCATCGAAATATTATGCAGATTGGCTAACTATGGTGCAAAATTAGCATATGTGTCTAAAAACAAACAAATGGAATCAGCCGTCTCTGAACATGTGATGAAAACCAAATGGAACATATACATGTAGTATCATTAGAAATCTCAAGTATATGCTCCATGAAGAACATGTGAAAGAATTCAAGAGATCTATATTTGATGACTCTAATCGAGATAACCATAAAAATTAACTCAGAACATATAGATTGTTTAAAAATGATTATGTCTTGGAGACTTACTAAATAAACACAACATCTTTAAAAGATAGGATCAGTTTTACAAAACTCCATGTTAGTGATCACAAACTCGCTATTGGAAAAAGGTAGACACCATCGGCCTATAATTAAGAAGGGGAAGAGACTGTGCCTTAAATGCTAGACCGGTTCTTATATTGAAAAAGAGTATCATTTCATTATGGAATGTCCACACTATTGCTATCTCAGAGATGAACTTTTCCAAATTGTTGGTAGATATCACAGTAATTTTACAAGTATGTCAAACGATCAGAAATTTAACCTTATAATAAAGAATGATAACCCTGAAATAAGCAGCAAACAGCCATGTTAGGTATGGATCTTATTCACAATATTCTCTCAATAGTTCTCATTTGATATATACTTGTGTATATATTCAGCATGCATCCTCAACTCAATAAATTCATTTGTACCACATTTTGCATTGAATCAAGTGAACTGCATCTAATAAATGGTCGAATTCAAGTACAGCACCCCTTTAAGTCAGATAGTCCATGATCACACTCATTCAATAAAATAAACCCTCAGCTTGACGTGTTGGAGAATACCCTAGCTGGCATTCATGGAATATATTGTACACTTGATTTGATACACATCAGGTCAGGGAAATCATGAAATTGAGGTCTGAACCTCAAATTAGGTATTAAACCTCGATTGGAGTTCTTTAAGATCATGAGACTATTGGTCAAAATAGTCACTCATGGTATAAGGGGAAAAACTCTGATCCAACATGGCTCTAATATGTGCAATTGCAAATCTTAGACTATACATGCACGGTGGTCCAGTTACTGGTCATATGATCACGAAGAACCTTGATCGAGGTTTAGTACCTCCATTTTGAGATTTCCCTGACGTGCATATGGCATGATCTAAGTACTGCATGTAGTATCAGTGTCTCTTGTGCATCCTGTATTAAGATTGGAAACAGGTAATCATTTTATGCAGCACAATGCCCCGACACTCATATAAACGCATGTATCTCGCGTTCTCATTGAATTTGTGGCAGGCGCAGCCGTTTCATAACTGATTTGTGTACCTATTTTCCAACATGCCAACGTGTTTTGGCATCTAGTTTGAGACATAGTGCGCATAATTGTAGGTTGTGACATCATTTGCTATCTATTTTTGATACATTTAACACAATTTGACACTTATTTAGTTGTCTATAGTTGGCTTTGAGCAGTAATTACATACATTGAGTTTGAATTGAGTTTCCATGCTATATAAAACCTGGTTTGATAGGTTTTTCTTGCTTTGTGAGAATAAATACAGTAATTTTCTCTGAATAGTAATTAAGGAATTTATCATGTGATCTTATATCTTATAAATTAATGGATATTAGTTATAGAAATAGGTGATAAGATTTCTTTAATTTTTGAATATTTCTTGTTTGTAATTTATATAGAAATATTTAGTGAGCTTAGATTAATTTGTAAATAGAACTTTTTATAAAACATTTAAAGTGAACTAGTATATTGTGCGTTAGATTTAGCACAACTGAAGTTTATAGTGATCATGGCCAAATTAATTAAATTGAAGTTATATATACACATCGATTGCAAAACGAAGTTTTCGTTACTTAGGTACAGCATAAAGCAATCTTTATAGACAGCAAATATAGTGAACTCACTCGACACAGACCGACTCCCCGGAGATCGCTGTGTGTTGTTCGCGCCAGTGTTACATCAGCGTTTCACTCTCCGAGTCCATTGGATTCCGCCCTACCCAAGAGAATCTTTCATTTCGAGGGTTTTTAGACAATTCGGAACGGTGGATACAATGGAGTTCGAGAAAGACAAAAGTACCGGTCTTAAAAGTGGTGTATGTAAACTTATATTGGTAACTGATCCGGCCAAGTTCAGCACCTTACCGGACGTGGTAGAAACCGACGCAGGGTTTTCGTTATTGATTACAATTCCCGGGCAACCGCCTAAGTGCCTGCGCTGTCATGCAGTTGGACATGTCCGCAGTAGTCCGGATTGTCCGGCAAGGAGAAAGAAATTGTTTGTTCTCAAACCTAATTCGTATGCATCTGCTGCCAGCAAGCCAGCAAATGGCTCTGCAAGTATTTCCAAAAGTGTTTCCGCTTCCGCCTCAGTTCAGGACAACGTAACACCGGCATCGCCGCCGGTGGTTGATACCGCTGTGCCGGAAGTAGTTCTCACGCTTCCTGAAGTGCGCGCTTCGTCATCGCCAGATGTGCCCCCGCGCCGAAGGAAAATGGCACAACGAACCCTTGCACTCGAGGGCGCCGAGTCCATGCAGGTCAACCCAGAGGAGGACGATCGTATCGCGCCCTCTGGTGTTATCCCGCCGGAAGTTTCCACAGCAGAGGATCTGTTCGGTTCAGACGATGACTCACAGGAGACAGTCTCAGATCAACCATGATGAATACCAACCGTACGCGTCCGAGGAGATGGGCAACGACATGGTATCACCGCCTAACGCTGATGGTGATCCCCCGGTGGATCCATCATGACTCATCGCGGTTTTCTGTATAATTCTTATATTCATTCCGTCCCGGATCTCGTCCCTCGAATTACGGCATCAACTCGACCACGGATTGTCCACGATTCATCCTACTTCCTCCGAGGGGTCTTACCCCGGTTCTCATTAGTGTTTTGTGTTGCGCAAAATATTATGGTTTTTCGCATGGTGGTGTAGCTCCACTTTTTTATTTTCATATGTATATGTACTTTAGTCGCATGCTGCTTGGTGGTGTCAAAGGTACGTATCTCGAGCATGGAGTGTTTCATGGCCAGGTAATTGCAACCTTCAGGGGGTGGTCTTGCTTTGGTATATGGATGTGTACTCTGTTTGACGTTTCGCTTTCTGTGAAGTCCCGTGTTGCGGAGTTCGTGCGCAGAGAGCATTTTATTTTTAGCGCCTGGCCATTGGGTGGGCGTAGGTTGGTTTTAAACCCTTCCAGCGCCCATTAATGGCTAGGTCATTACACATCTTGACGCTCAATGCGAATGGATTCCGTGACCCGGTGAGGACACGGTCTGTATTTGGCTACTGTCGAGATAAGCATATCGATGTTCTATTTTTGCAGGAGACTCATATAGATTCGGCATCCCTTGCTGAGAAGGTGAAGCAAGAATGGGGAGGTGAGTGTTTCTGGTCTTTTGGCTCCAACCGGAGTCGAGGGGTCGGAATTTGCATTTCACCGGGTCTTGGTGCGACGGTTGGAATGGTGCACAGCGGCGTTGATGGCAGACTCGTCTCAGTCGATATCGTGGTGCATGGTTCCAAATTCCGCCTCATCAATTCCTATGCACCCAATGATAAGGAAGAATGGATAGAATATTTCAAAGGACTAAGTCATTTATTTCCTGGTCGGCATTTCACCATTTGGGGTGGCGATTTCAATTGCATCAAGGAACCGAGCCTTGACAAAGTGGGAGGTAATCCTATTTATGGCACTGGCGGTTCTGAAGAAATAGGCAAATTATGCAGTGATTTCACTCTTAAAGACATCTACCGCCATTTGCATCCTAATCTTTTGGCCACGACATGGCACAGTAAGTCGGTAGGATGTCGCTTGGATCGGTTTTACTTGTCCGAGCGCCATCTAGATGATATTTTGTACTGTGATATTGAGCCCTGCCCCGATTCGGACCACGATTATGTGCATCTTTCGATCAAGACCCCGTTTAAGATCACTATAGGACAGGGCTACTGGAAATTTAATGAGACCCTCCTCCAGGACGAAACGTTTAACAAACAGTTTCGCACATTTTGGAATAATTACGCCGAAGCGGCCATCATTACTCCGTCCTGGTGGGATCAAGCTAAAATTGATTCCCAGAATTTTCTTAAAAGAGCAGGACGTGAATATTAAGGATGTTGTTTCAGTGTCATCAAACGAGTCCTCTGGTAAGTGGACAATATTATGCAAAGACACGACTTCCGCCGCCGCCCTTAACAACATTGTGCCACTAGGTCAAAACGCGACCATTTATTCGACTTCTACCCGGCAAACCGACAGAAATTCGTAGTTAAAGTACATTGGCTACCCTTGTACGTCAAGGACAGTTTCTTAGGACGTTGTTTCGGCCAGTTTGGTGAAAATGTGGATGTGGTTGAAGACAGGGATGTAGACGGTATAGGCACAGGGGTTAAGCGCGTAACCTTTGTCAGTGACCCGCTCCGGTTTAATAGTATTCCAGACGTGGTCGAACCATTGGATTTAATCGATAAACGATCTATCTAGATCCAATCGCAACCCATGTTTAGGTTTTCACTTGAAAGGTTATAAGCCCTGTGCTTTCTTCTCTCGGTGTGCTTCCTTTCAAACTCCAAAAGAGTAGGTTGCATCACTAAGACTTCACCCATTCGATTGCAGTAAAAATCATGGACCATGTTTCAATATTTAGTCAAGACCTAATCATGTCGTTCTGTTGTTAATTCATGCCCATTGCATATGAATAGGGCAGATTTCATTTGAATTAAATTACATATTTTCGTGCATAAATATTTCCTACATAGTTGGTAGACTTTCAAAATGAGCGAGAAGTGACGTAGTTATCTATTTATAGAACTCGTGTGATATAGTTCCGGTTGTAGTATTTATAGATTGTGACGTCATTTGATATCTATTTTGATATTCGAGACCTAGATGGAATATTTATAGAATGTAACGTCATTTGGTATCTATTTATAGATTTGAGACCTCAATTGGTATATAAATAGATTGTGACGTGTTTTGGCATCTATTTTGAGACATAGTGTGCATAATTGTAGGTTGTGACATCATTTGCTATCTATTTTTGATACATTTAACACAATTTGACACTTATTTAGTTGTTTATAGTTGGCTTTGAGCAGTAATTACATACATTGAGTTTGAATTGAGTTTCCAAGCTATTTAAAACCTGGTTTGATAGGTTTTTCTTGCTTTGTGAGAATAAATACAGTAATTTTCTCTGAATAGTAATTAAGGAATTTATCATGTGATCTTATATCTTATAAATTAATGGATATTAGTTATACTTTATAGAAATCAGCGATAAGATTTCTTTAATTTTGGAATATTTCTGGTTGAAACCCTAGGTGTATTTTGTAGAAATCTTTAATAAGATTTCTTTCATTATGAAATATTTCTAGTTTGTAAATTATATAGAAATATTTAGTGAGAATAGATTAATTTGGAAATAGATCTTTTTATAGAACATTTAAAGTGAAGTAGTATATTGTGTGTTAGATTTTGCACAACTGAAGTTTATAGTGATCATGGCCAAATGAATTAAATTGAAGTTATATATACACATCGATATAGATATATTATTGATTGAATAAATTGTGTGTCCCCTATTTTGTGATTTATCTTATTTAAGAAAATCCCCAATTCGAACATATACTGCGTCACTGGCCAGTGTGGGACTGTGCCGGTTACACATTTCTCATTGTTTGACTGTATGACAAATGTGTTACTTTCTGATATTTGTGTTATTTTGTTGCATGGTAGATGGCGATGGTGAGATATATTGTATTATATTATATTATTATTAATCGTTTCTATATTCTAAATTAATTCTTACACTCAGTTATAAAAGTATACATTGGAATGCATGGTCTATTATTCACCTCAGTCAGGCTGAGTGCTCATAGAAACTAAATGTAGGAAAAGGCCAAAACCTGATGGGGAAAGATATGAAATGCTCACTGTATAACATTATGGAAGATGATTGATTGATTGATTGGGGTTTAACGTTGTTTTAGCAATAAAGCCATAACACGACGAGAAGAAACAGATCATCAAAATCGAGTGAAGCAACTGTGAATAGAAATGACAGTGAATTAGACTAAAACGAAACAGATTATAGACAACTAAAAACACCCAAATCAGAGCGTGAGTGCTCGATTGGGGTCAGAACCATTTAGAAACTGACCATTGTGCAAACATATATAAAACAGAATATCAAAACACAGAGCAATACTGTTTAGAAAACAGCAAACATAAAACCTAAATGAAATGTTTTCAAATATAAATACTGTATTAATACTGTCGTATATTAAAATATTTCCAGTAGTCGAGTAAATAGTTATACTTCTTCCTTTTAAAAAACCAGACATCTCCGCCTTAATTCTTCCTATTAAAAAAAACACAGCAACATGACGGCAGTACAAAAATAATTATAGACACAGCGACAGATGAGGTATTGGCGAAAATATGGAAATATTCCTATCAAATGGGAAGTTGTCCTGTTTGCTCAGAAGAAATGTTGCTGAATAATATTACTAGCCATGTCAATAACAAGCATAAAGAAGCAACTGAGGATATTAATGCCAACCATTTACTGAGGGGAATCTGCGTTGATGAAGAACATGGAATATTTATGATTAAAAAGCATTTAAAGTCTCTCCACAACCATTACACGTCAGATTCGATCGGAAACAATATGTGCTGTTCTGTGAAGATAAGTCCTGTGAGGCCATTGGAGAGATATACCTACGATCAGGGGAAAGATACTTCCAATGCAAACGTTCATCACTATGCTCACCAAGAATCAAATTTGAACGACATAACTGAAGATGATTTAAAGTCATTTCACCATCTGAATCTATTGAGTACTGAAAATTATTCTTTGGCATCATCTTTGCTGTGAAAATCATCACCAATTGGGGCTCCATTGATTGTGAATTCTGAAGCGGAATATCCAGACTGTGATAACATGGTGTTTTTTCAGCATTTAATGGCGATGAGACATGGTACTGGGGGAAGCTCAGTCGGGTTGTTGTTAAGAAAAGTATTTTTGGATATGAATTAAAATACGATAGTAGAAAATATAGTGCCAAATGCTCTCTATCAGAGAGCCGAAACACACACACAAAAATGCCACTCCGCCGAAACATCCAATAATAGATCGGTGCAATTCTGGAACAGATAAGCAGAGTGATACACTGTGGACTCGTCCATTCCTACCTCGACAGCCATGACAAACACATCTTATTCAACTTATTTATTTATCTACTGCCATATATATTTATCGCTGGATCTGCTTATGTTACCGAAGGTTAGTTATTTTATCTATATTTTGCATGCATTGATTAAATTTATATGACGCCCCACAAAAATCCAACAATGGCGTGGTTTTGGGTTCTACCTGTTGCGTTTCTCACAGCATGGCGGCTGACATCTTGAAATCAGTGCATCAGCACTCAGCCAGTTCGTACAAATAATAGCCTCTGGCTATTTGTCGACAATTAATTCCACATTGGAATTAAATCCCACCTGCTAGGTTGTGATCATTGTGCCGTATTTTTTATCTGTTTTTCCTGTAAGACATTAATAACCTTTTAAATACACCAAAAGGTTCCCCCAGAAATTCCCCCATACAAGTAACAAAAGATGTCAAACTGACATCACAGCTACATGTACCAAAGAGTGACACTAAACATTCTGTTTCAGGATCAAAATTTTATGCTTCGTCAAGGAAAAGGCAAATAAAAGATGACGCAACACCATTAATACCTGCCAAACAAAGGGATGAAAAACAAATCACCGTGTCCTTTTGATTACTGCAGAGTGTACCAAATGCCAAGAAAAGCCTAACGTCACTCAATAACACAACACATGCAAGCACACTGGTGGGTAGAGGAACACCAATTTCATCATGCCTACCGACCAGTGATCTATCACGATTTGCTTTATCAGGCAGAACAAATAGTGCCAAAATCACCAGATACCAGGATGGACAATCAAAAACTGGATCAATTGGTCCAGAAAGTTAAATCACATGTCTCATATACGACAATTCCAAGAACCGTCCCCAATAGGCAAACAGTATTTGGACGCAATGCAAGCCTTATGCCGAAACTCACCAGCATGCTTAATATATTGGCGATGCCTGGCAGCTATGGTAAATCTATTAAAAGACGATGATGCTGGATGATGCAAGACAATTCTGTCAACAAAAGCCGTCCCGATATAGGACGGTATGATATCAGGGAGTTTCAAACACTCAAAAAGGATAAAGGGATAAGGGAGCGAGTAAAAAAGGAAATTGATGAACTGAATAGAGGAACGCTGTTAGAAAACGCTCCCAATGCACAGATTGCAGCAGGGCTACTATTATTTCCAAGGCCATACTGCAATCCGACCAAACCACAACAAAAGGCCCCTCATAAGGAGCTATCTAAACAAGTGACTAAGCAAACGACTGCTCCAAAGCAGCCACCACAGAAGACTGTCACAAGGCAGCCACCACAACAGAATACCATTCAAAAAGAACGCACCAATCCAGCGACACCATCGCAACAAAAGACAGGCACCTGTTGCAAAAGCTCCACCACATAGTTCAGCAAGGCCAAACCAAAGTTCCCAGGTATTGATGGCGATTGATACACATTTCCACCTCAATCGTCTTTGCAAGAGCCTCCACATGTCATTAACATCACCAATGGAGGCAATTCGAACAAGCGTCCCACAACTCATGCCTAGGGTTCCGATAACGGTCATTGGTGGTGTCAATGTGATGTGCGACCCACTGGAATATCCAAATATCATTCCAGTGGACCCATATTGGAAACTGAAGTTGGGGTCCACCCAAAGCAATACCATCTGCTAACTGATGTTGGTATACTCACCAGGTGGATCCAATTAATAAATGACACACGTGTCACAGCTGTTGGAGAAATCGGACTGGACCGATCTATCCGCGACATCACACCACAAGGTCGTTACGATCAAGATTTGGCTTATACCAGACTGCTATACCACACCAAGACAGTAGTGGAAAAGCCAATTGTGCTTCACTTGCATGGTGACAAAAGCAACCCATGGTCAAGGGACGCAAGTCATGTTGGTTTCAACATCTGTTCGAGTGAGTGCCTACCCAGAAGGAAGTTCCATTTCCATTCCTTCATGGGTACCCCAGATATTGTCCAAGCAAGCACAGGTATAAGAGGGAGTGATAGCAATATAATGATGGAGCGACCAGACCTCATCATAGATGAATCAACATTAGAGTATCGGGATGATCTCCCCTGTTATGTGCGGATCCCGACCAGTGGATTCCCCACCGTCACACCAGACATCCTATCAGATGGCGGTGAATACCTGAGAGCTGATCGGCTGCGGGACCTGTGTGAGCAGCTATACGGTATAAGATTCGCGAGCCATGGTGACAAAAGCGACCCATGGTCAAGGGACTGTTCGAGTGAGTGCCTACCCAGAAGGAAGTTCCATTTCCATTCCTTCATGGGTACCCCAGATATTGTCCAAGCATGCACAGGTATAAGAGGCAGTGATAGCAATATAATGATGGAGCGACCAGACCTCATCATAGATGAATCGACATTAGAGTATCGGGATGATCTCCCCTGTTATGTGCGGATCCCGACCAGTGGATTCCCCACCGTCACACCAGACATCCTATCAGATGGCGGTGAATACCTGAGAGCTGATCGGCTGCGGGACCCGTGTGAGCAGCTATACGGTATAAGATTCGCGAGCCATGGAGAATCGAAAGTGGGAAAAAGATCGTTTTAAAAACACTTACTTCAGAATTAATGGCTCATGCTTCTGGTTCACCGATCCACAAAAAGCTGCAGTAGCAGCTCGGCTAATATTGGAGACAGGTGCACCCTACTTCAATGAACAGATGTCGAGACGACCATATTATCTCGCGTTCTCATTGCATTTCTCATCGTTAGACTGTATGCAAAAATGTGTTATTTTTTGTTATTTGTGTTATTTTGTTGCATGGTAGATGACGATGGTGAGATATATTGTATTATATTATATTAATACTTTCTAAATTAATTTTTCCACTTGGAATGCATGGTCTATTATTCACCAGCAGGGGTTTTCGGAAAAAATAAGCAGACAATAGATAATACAATTTGAGCAGGAGTCCTATTTATTGGAGGGATGTTCAGAAAATAAGGTCAACAACTTATTATTTGAACATTTCCTGTTGGGAATTACTAGTGGGTTCAAAGAGGATCTTAAACACAAGGGAAAGGAACATGCTCACAAAAAAAGAATGAAGATGTTAGAAAGAAAGAAAAGAGTAAGTACAATATAAATATTATGATCTGATGGAGAGACTAACAGAGTGCTTTGGATAATCCTGATTATTCAAAATGTAGATCATCGCTTCCTTGCTGGTACTGCTAAATCAACTTGAAAAATAATTAACAGACTTGCAACTTATTAAAACCTGTGGCATTACAACAATAAATTAGCCTTCTGACTGGAGCGTCGAGAGATAGCTGAAATTATCTGCAGTTAGAACTACTGGTGAAGGCCAAAGAAAAAAAGAGAATTGGTTCTCGAGCACCACAGCAATGTGAAACCCCATCTAGTTGACATTACTGCGAGAGATGAGGCTGCGGTGACTCGAAAACGCCAGCTGGATGATGCGACGCCGATTCAGCTGAATGATGTGATCACAACTGTCGGGATGAGGTTTTATTCCATATGAACTCAAATGGAGAACATTCAATTTCGAAGCATATAAAGAAGAACTGGCAGTTTAATTAAAAGCTAAACAATTGTTTATATATATAACTAACTTCTAATTAGTTATAGGGAGGGGGAATGAAGTACAATTCATTTGAACTTAAGTGCAATTCAACTGTAAAAGAAACACCCCCATCAGGTCTGGTTTTGCTCATAGGGCGGAGTTGTGGGAAAATGGCTGTTGAATGCACCTAATTCTTGTTAATCGTTACGTTTCTCGACATGAATCAGCTCGATGTGGACGAGATTTGATCAACTATAGCTTATGTTGTGAGGAGCGCTGAACGCTTTTTGACTTACGATGATGGCAATGAGTCTGTAACTCGAGAAAGAAGAACGGAAGGGGAATTGGCACAATGCCTCGTGAACTTGGAAAGGATAAGGTCAAACATTCAATTTAGTACATACGAGGAGTTAGTGAATTCATTGGAATCGTTTTTTAATTTGTTGCCTCGGCAAACCAATGGCTCAAGAGAACAGATTCAACCACGGGGTATAAATGTATAAATATTGTTGTTGATTGCCGATTAGGAAATATTCAACAAAATAGAACAGCACTGTAATACAGCGACACAAATCTTTGACATCCGTTGACAATTGTTCCAAGTTATGACTCTTACAAATTCGGGACAGACGGACGGAATCCATTCCTATAAAATATTCGGTCGTTGCTCCATTGTTTTTTTTTAAGTTTTAAGTGCTGACATCAGGGTCTTAGGGGCCTGAACCCCAATGTTGTGTTGCAAACCTTTTTGACCTCCTAAATATATAATTTTGCTGTCTCATTCATTTCAATTTGGTAGAGGTTATCATTTCTAGTTTTAGTGCTTATAGGATATTGGACAAATTGTCAAGTGTAAAAGGGTCTGAAATCCCAATATTAAAGATCTGAACCCCAATTTTTGACGTTCTGCCCCATTAAGCCTAAATTGTGGATCATTATGGCGCCATAAAATTAAATTACAAATTTTTAGTGCTTATAGGATATTGGACAAATTGTCAAAAAATAATGGTAAAAGGGTCTGAAATCCCAATATTAAAGATCTGAACCCCAATTTTTGACGTTCTGCCCCATGAATCCTAAATTGTGGATCATTATGGCGCCATAAAATTAAATTACAAATTTTAGAAAATGAGGGGGAATGTGGTATATTTACGGAAACTCCCCGACGTGTATAATGAGACCCCATGCTTTGGGTCACGTGGGTCCTGCCCCAGAAAGAACGACGGACTTGACGAAATATAGCTGACAACGACAGACGTGCTGAAATAGCCGAGCGGTCGACCGCAGCCAGGTCCGTGTCGAGAACCACACAAGGTCTTGAGAAGGAGACGACGTCAATAAAATTGGCCCCGTACAAGGGGTTCGGTTACTGGCCGTGCCAGGTGCTGATATTACATACAGACGGAGAGACATGTACCGTGGCATTTTTTCCCGACAACGAGAAGCTGGAGGTGCCTAAGTGCAAACTAACGGGACTATACCCACCAAATGTCCAAAGGAATGGAAAACAAATAAGAGGAACTCGTGGAAGATGGCAAAGGAGGAGGAGGAGAAGGAAACTACATACAGTGCAAGGAAAACAGAATGCACTGTATCACCTGGAGAAGTCTGTGAAGAGGTTGATGAAGAGGTGGAGGACGATGCGGAGGAAGAGTTGTATGAAGAGGTGGAAGACGATGCGGAGGTAGAGATGGAGGTAGAGGAGGCGGAGGAAGAAGATGACGGGAGGGAGGCCATCATCAGAGCTGAAGATGACCAGTTGTCAAGGCTGCTAAATGAGGCCATCAAAAGGCCATTGCCGGGGTGCAAGGGAAAGAACCGTGGATGTTCAGGCTTCGTGAAAACCCCAGACGCTACAGTAAATTGGTCTGGTCTCATAAGGAGACATTACCACACCAAGAAGAAGAATTCTGGAAAATATTTGTCTTGCTGCAATGAAACACACACCAGTGCCACTTATGCCAGGGTGCATATTGAAAAACATATTGCCCTCAAACAATTTCCTGTGATGAAATTGATTGATTCCAGACTAAATACTTCATAACCTACACAGACCTATACGGCTACTAATATATATATGTTCTATTCCACTATTAATGTTTTATGCACGAGCTTTCGACATGTGATGTATGTGAGAAGACATTCGATTATAAATATGTCCTCAAAAACCACAAGAAATTAATTGAATTGAATTAATTTACGGATAGTTGATTGGGCAACACGTGGCACACTTGATCATGTAAACAAAATTGTTGATATCTAGTCACTCACTGACTGGTGACTATAAAATAACTTAAATGAGTATATCATAACATGGGACAACTATGCATATAATATTCCATTTACAACAGGTTCTAAGTAAATTTTTCAAAATATTCCAGAGAAATGACTAAGCTCATTTCTCTTAGTTTATATACCTCCATCTATTAGCCTTTCGTCATCTTATAACGCTATTACAAAGAGATTTTATTTCATAAATAATCGCAATATTCAGGGATTGAAAAGTTAAATCAGTCCACGTGTTGTTCGAATAAGCTGCCGGCTTTGTTTACAATCTGGCAACCTTGACATTCCGTACTTCCGGCGAAGTATATTTGCAAATAAATAAATTCATTATTATGCTAGGGCTTCCTAATCTAATGTAATAGTTTGTAATTCCACACCCTCAATTGATTATGACATGAAATAAATTTGTTAAGTAAAATATAGTTAGGTAAAATAAAACGAGGAATGCTAAAGGTAATAGGTGCACAGTGATCACGTGACTTTATCAATCGCAAATCTATGTAAATTTAGGTTGTAAAATATTTGATACAAGACGTTACAAAGTCAAGAAAAATTAATGCAAGTGGGTGGCTGGACATACAGTCAACGAAGTCACTGTATTTAATTATAAAAGTGAAAGTAACATCGAGCAGTTAATTTTAGCCAATCGGAATAGAGGTTGGGCGAAGCCCGGAAACACGCGGTATACGTCACATTTTAGCGTGGTTTCTTGTCAGTAAATAATTCATGAAGCTTAATTATTGTTTACATTGCCAAACTATTTGCAGAACTATTTGCATCCACGGTCGAACACCTCAACATACGAACAAGCCATCTGTTTAGCTATGCCGTCATAGTTGTGATTCAATCTGTGTTTACAAATAACAATAACATTTGACAGCTGAGATGTATCGGCAGCCCCTCCAGGCTCCAGCATCATGCCAAAATAAAAAAAGAAGACGAGAGCGAAATGCTCAGCAGAGACTACCACTCCTCTTCCCAAACGCACCTCGAGGAGAGATGTATCTAATCAACAGGTGGTCAACCCACCTGAGCAGGCTGATGTTATTAATAATAATAACCCTTGGAATGACACACTTAATCCAAAGAATTGGACGTTATCTCACTTGAGATCACAGCTGAAAATAAAAAACGTTATGGTACCTGACTCACTGAAAAAACCTGACCTGGTTAAGATATTCGAGATGAACGCAGGTACTCCTGCTCTGAATGCCGATTCACAAGAATCAGACGAGTGTCTAGACGTTGAAGACGACATCATTAATATCAGAACTGCCCAACAACAGTCGATGTAAAATGCATTTGACATTTCCAACCGGCACGGAATGGCGTATAAGAACCAACAATCAAATCAGACACCTCAACTTGCTCAAGATCAGATTTCGTCACTATTAGCGGCGAATCAGACGCTCAGAGACAGCTTGGCTTACTTAGCAGCGCCACACACAAGCGGGCCGTCTTCAAACCAAGTTCAACATGGGTTCAAACACACTCAGAATCAGAATGGTACGCAACAGTTCATGTCAGATTCATGTAATGACTATGTTCAATTTGTGCCAGATACATGTATGCCTATAAACCCTTTGCTTAATAGTACCGGCGTGGCGTTGTCATAATTGCCGGATATCGATCCGGATATCTCACCCCAAATAAGGGCCGAAATATTGGCTGGTAGGGATGTAAATTTCCCATGTCGCCAGGTTGGAATGTACAACGGTAACGGACACAAACATTCAGAAAAAGTTACAGTTGTTGCACGTCATACAGCTGTAATTCACTCTACATGAACACTAACACTGCACTAAATGGTGTATGTAGAATCACCTTGATACGAATACGATTGTTGTAAAACAGCAGTATTTGTGGTGTATGTTTTACAGGTGCTTGCCATGCCACAGAAACTGTTTGAGTGGCAGGAAATCTACACATGGATAGTATCACTGTCCACTATGCGACCAGACCTCATCATAGATGAATCGACATTAGAGTATCGGGATGATCTCCCCTGTTATGTGCGGATCCCGACCAGTGATATGAATACGATTGTTGTAAAACAGCAGTATTTGGGGTGTATGTTTTATTATTTTTTTTACTTTCAGATGACAGGTGCTTGCCATGCCACAGAAACTGTTTGAGTGGAAGGAAATCTACACTAAGCTTAGAACTCAAATACCGGAAAACTGACTTCAGGACACATGTGGAAACAAGACAGTCAAAGACTGTGGGGTCGCTCACCAGACTGCAAAGACTGATAAGACTGGGACTCTTGAGACCATAACAGTCAGAACTTTTCATAATCACTTTAAAAGAAGCGGATCTACACAGGATATGTGGCTAGAGAGGCTTCATGTCGATCAGCGAATATCTACCTTTAAATTACCAATGGAACACTACAGATCCCCCTCCAGCTAAACATATCCCCTCCTGACCGGGCTCCAGATTCCCAAGTCTTAGGTTAGAATTTCACAACTGACGTCTCAAACTTTCTCAATTGTTCGAAATTTCCAATCTCACAAGCACCGTTTTATAAACTATTTAGACATGTTTGAAGCCCAATTATCCATGAACCCGAAAACAACATATATATGTCAAGATTAACCAGTCAGGTAGTTCCAAGGTAGATGTTTTAAGTGAAGTCCCCATAGCCCCGTCATTTCTTGACAGGTTGACATCATGTTAACAAATCTGAATCTCAGTCACTAAAGGATCCTCCATACTATATGTAAGCTAAATAGTCCAACCTCTCTTGAGAAGACATTTTTAAGTATTACTATAGAGACATACAGTTATGTCCCTGGTCCCAGTCTATTTAATCTGGTGACCCCATCTGAATAAATTTGAATCCCAGATACCAAAGAACCCTTCATACTAAATATCAATAAAATAGACCTGATGGTCTGTGTGAAGGAAGCATATTAAGAGGAAAACTTTCCTTTGCTTGACCCCTAGTTGACCCCATTTAAAATCAATGACCCCAATTGAAAAAAAAATCTGAACTCCAGGTCACCCAAGGACTGTTCATACCAAATATGAACCCGTTCAACCTGATGGTACAGCAGAAGAAGTAGTTTTTAAGAATTACTATGGAGAGCAAGAGTTATGGCCCTGCCTTCATAACCATTTGATAGAGTGACCTCATTTAAACAAATATAAATGTAAGTCACCTAGGGAACATCTACACCAAATATGAACCCATTCAGTCTAGAGAAGATGTGAGCTCAAAAATTACATTTCATTGAACAAATCTGTAAATCACCCCCCCCCCCCCCCCCAACACAGTGGCGACATCCCTGCAAGAATATGACATACATCATTTATTTGGATGCCTATTGCCTTAACAAAATTACCATGACCTGGAAAGCCAGTGCATTCTCTTTTATATGGGAGGCTTCCCATGGGAGCATATATAAGAGAATGCACAAGCACAGGGTCTCACCAGCACAACTCTGGTCATGAAATGGTTAATATTAATAGTAAAAATAAACTTTATCTTTCAAACAGGCAATTTGTATCTGAGATAAACATGGGATAAAATTCCATTCATAAAGCCACTATCAGCAACAAGAATGTCTGGGAGACCTGTTGACATGAAGATAATTAATGATGGCACAAACATTTGCCCAGTGATACCAATGTATTGTGTTACTCCTACAGCTGTGTTCAAAACAAGGATTTACATCCACACCTAAATATTTAAACCCATTTGGTCTTTAATATGTATCTGGAGAAGAAAACAATTGATGGACAGATAGAGACATGACAGATGGATGGATGGGAAAACAGTCTGACATAGATACTGACAAATTCAATCCAATATACCCCCCCCCCAAGTTTTCTTTTCAGGGTATAATGAGTTCAATTGGATACTGGTGGTTAAGAACATAATATTCGAACAGCCAAGCCTGAACATAGTGTCTGACATTTGCACAATGAGGTCCCATAAGGGTGAATTTAATGACACAATCCTGCAATGCGGGCTAGCATCACCAAATTCACCCTCTGAGGACCTCATTCTGTGTAGGCCTCAACTGCTATGGGAGACATAGCATTAGGTTGAAGTTCTCCAGTTAAAGTTGGTGATGTGCACCCACTGGGCACCTCAATTATGCATTTTATATTCACAAATTAGGGGATATAGAAACTAAATAGAAGGGAAAAAGTAAGTAAAAATGTCAATTTAAGTGCCTATATACTTCCCAGAAGATGAGGCTTAAGCAGAATGAGGACCCTGGCTAGTGTATTTGGTGATGCTAGACTGCTGTGCGGGGTAGCATAACTAAATTCACCCTCTGGGAACCTAATTCTGCAAATGCCAGACACACTAAATTCAGGTTAGAGAACAATAATTTGTTTTTATTTTAATAACACACATTGGCATGAGTGCTGTCTGGTGCATTAAGTTCACACCTGTCAGCCTGATAAACATCTCAATTGATGCCTGTGTGTGTATTTATATTAACTCTCTCTGTCTGTAGCTAATACAATTGACTTAATATGCTGGTAGGGGAGATCCTGTGAGTTAGGAAATGAGATAGGGTGGAATGCTGTTGGTTGGGGGCAGGGTGGGGTTCTGGGTCATGTGGGGGGAGGGTGATAATTTTTTTTGTATGTTAAATTGATCAAGGAGTTCCTGAATTTTTTATTATTTTTTGGGGAATTATGGCCCTGCCTGCACCCGAATTTGACCCAGTGACCCCATTTGAACAAATCTGAACCCCAGTCATTCAATGACCCCACATACCAAATATAAACTAAATCGGCACAATGGTTATAGACAAGAAGTCGTTATAAGAATTACCAAGGAGGAATATAGTTATGGCCCTGGTTTCGCAACTGTTTGACACAGTGACCTCATTTGAACAAATCTGAATGGCAGTCACCTAGGGAACATCCACACCAAATATGATCAAAATACAAAAATGTAATTTTTTGGTTTTTAGAGTTATGTCCCTGGCTCTGCCCCTAATGACCCAGTGATCCAATTTGAACAAATCTGATTCCCAGTCACCCAAGGTCCCTCAGTACCAAATATAAGCTAAATCGGCCGAATATTTTTGTAGATGAAGTCATTGTAAGAATTACTATGAGTTATGGCCCTGGTTTCTCAACTAATTGACCGGGTGACCTCATTTGAACAAATCTGAACACCAGTCACCCAAGGACCCTCCATACCAAATATTAGCTAAATCGGCACAATGGTTATGGACAAGAAGTTGTTGTAAGAATTACTGTGGAGGAATAGAGTTATGACCCTGGTTTGGCAACTATTTGACCCAGTGACCTCATTTGAACAAATCTGAATGAGAGTCACCTAGGGAACATCCACACCAAATATGAACCAATTTGGTATGATGGTTTCAGAGGAGAAGATGTTTTTAAAAAAGTTGACGGACGGACAGACGGACAGACAGACAGACGGACGGACGGACGACGGACGAGGAGTGATGACTATAGCTCCACCGGAGACTTCGTCTCAGGTGAGCTAAAAACATGCAAGGCAGAAAAAGAAAACCTCCACCTTAATTCTTCCTGTTAAAAAACCAGACACCTCCGCCTTAATTCTTCCTATTAAAAAACCAGACACCTCCGCCTTAATTCTTCCTGTTAATTGAAAGTGTCAATGACACTGTAGCTCAACTTAGGTAGGGGAATAATTTAATGGTTGACAGTAAATGGAGGAATAGAAAAGGTGCTAATTGAAATGTCTAACCTGCGCCAAAGGATTTAGTGATGCAAAGAGTAAAATACAAGATGGCTGCTGGTGGCCATGTTTTTTGGCCAATTGACCCCAAAAGGTTACACTGGTGTAAATGTTTTCCATAGGCCTCAGTGCTAACGTTTTAGCGTATAGTGTTGGCAATATAAATGTTGGGTCCAAAATTTTCTTTAAATCTGAAAAATTGACATTTTGGGAAACTTTTTACACAAAAAAATCATGTCTGTCTAGCAGGGAATTCGCCTTTAAATCTTATGGTTTCGTAACTAGTGTCAGAACCGCATAAAACAATACAGTCATATTTTAGACCACACCAAAAAATTCAAACTTCACTACAAAGGGTTAATTCCTGTGCCAATGGTTATTTTACCTATGGGAAATCATAGGGAAGAGGTGTGATGATTTTTTTATGTGAAAAGCACACATGGCTATTGACCAATCAGGGCCCAGTGTCTATTTTATTCTCTCCTATATATTCCTCCCGCATCCGCTAGATGTCACTCGGAACCTTATTTACACACCAGTGTAACCAAAAGGACTCGTTCCCATCTACGTGTCATTGTTAACATCCATGACAAATTTTATGAAGATCTGACCAAAGCTACGACCTACAAACTTCATGATGATCAGACGAACAGTACGACCTGTAGACCGCGCCAATGGATTGAACTTTGAAATCCAAAATGGCTCGCGCGAAAGGATTTAGTCATGCATAGAGTAAAATCCAAGATGGCTGCTGGCGGCCATGTTTTTGGACAGAATGACCCCAAAACGACTCGTTCCCATCTACATATCATTATTAACATCCATGACAAATTTCACAATGATCAGACGAACAGTACGACCTGTAGCCCGCGCCAATGGATTATCATCCATGACAAATTTCATGACCATCTGACCAAAGCTACGACCTGTAGCCCGCACCAAAGGATTTAGTCATGCAAAGAGTAAAATCCAAGATAGCTGCTGGCGGCCATGTTTTTTGGACGAACGACCCCAAAATCACTCGTTCCCATCTACATGTCATTATTAACATCCATGACAAATTTCATGATGATCAGACGAACAGTACGACCTGTAGCCTGCACCAATGGATTGAATCTTGAAATCCAAGATGGCTGCCAGCGGCCATGTATTTTTTGGCCGAATGACCCCAAAATGACTCATTCCCATCTACATGTCAATGTCAACATTCATGACAAATTTCATAAAGATTAGACCAAGGTACAACCTGTAGCCCGCGCAAAAGGATTTAGTCATGCAAAGAGTAAAATCCAAGATGGCTGCTGGCGGCCATGTTTTTTGGCCGAACGACTCCAAAATCATTCGTTCCCATCTACATATCAGTGTTAACATCCATGACAAATTTCATAAACTTCCGACCAACGCAACGATCTGTAGCCCGCACCAAAGGATTTAGTCATGCAAAGAGTAAAATCGAAGATGGCTGCTGGCGGCCATGTTTTTTGGCCGAACGACCCCAAAATGACTCGTTCCCATCTACATGTCAGTATTAACATCCATGACAAATTTCATAAAGATCAGACCAAAGGTACAACCTGTAGCCCGCGCCAAAGGAAATTGTTGACGGACACACGCACACACGGACGACGGACGCCAAACCATGGCAATAGCTCAAACTTACAAAAGTAAGTTGAGCTAAAAACGAGAACAACATGACAGCAGTACAAAAATAAATATAGACACAGCGACAGATGAGTCAATGAGCAATTGGCGAAAATAAGGAAATATTCCTATCGAATGGGAAGTTGTCCTGTTTGCTCAGAAGAAATGTTGCTGAAAAATATTACACGCCATGTCAATAACAAGCATAAAGAAGCAACTGAGGATATAAATGCCAACAATTTTCTGAGGGGAATCTGCGTTGATGAAGAACATGGCATATTTATGGTTAAAAAGCATTTAAAGGCTTTCCACAACCATTAAACGTCAGATTCGACTGGAAACAAAATGTGCTGTTCTGTGAAGATAAGTCCTGTAAGGCCATTGGAGAGATATACCTACGATCAGGGTAAAGGTACTTCCAATGCAAACATCTGAGATCCATTCACTATGCTCACAGAGAATCAAATTTGAACGACATAACTGAAGATGATTTAAAGTCATTTCACCATCTGAATCTATTGAGTACTGAAAATTATGCTTTGGCATCATCTTTGCTGTGAAAATCATCACCAATTGCGGCTCCATTGATTGTGAATTCTGAAGCGGAATATCCAGACCGTGACAACATAGTGTTTTTTTCAGTATTTTGTGGCGATGAGACACGGTACTGGGGGAAGCTCGGTAGGGTTGTTGTTAAGTTGAATCTGAATGACAACAGTATAAAGTGCGACTGCAAGCCAGGGCACCGTTCCTGTATTCATCGCTGGCTAGTCAGATGCTTGGTGACCCACACGTCATTGAAGGAGCCAAGAAAAGATCCGGTCATGGCAAGTACCTAACCCGATCACATGCGAAAAATGTTCTTCAATATCTCTCTTCTTATAAAAGTATTCCAATCAAGTGTGCAAGAAAACAATGTGTGTGGAGTAAGTGATGTGACGCCATCAGAGACCACATGTTCTGAATGTGGGTCCCATTCGCTTACAAAGAAAGTTGATTCAAAGGGAGTTATATATTGTTGAGATGGAATTGTTGAAAGAGTTACGAAAAGTTACACACTAGTTATAGTAAGCATATATTGGGAGTAGGTAAGTACGCTTCAAATCATGCAGTCAGAGCAGAGCTCGGTAGATATCCATGTTCCGTCAAAATATTATGCAGATTGGCCAACTATGGTGCAAAATTATCAAATGTATCTAAACACATACTAATGGCATCAGCCGTCTCTGAACATGTGATGAAAACCAAATGCAAATCTTTATTCAGGACGATAAACGCATTTGGCTGTAAAAATATACAGGTTCCATTAAATAATCATACATATAGTATCATTAGAAATCTCAAGTGTAAGCTCCAGGAAGAACATGTGAAAGATTTCAAGAGAATAAACACAACATCTTTAAAAGATAGGATCAGTTTAACAAAACTCTTGTGTTAGTGATAAAAAACTCGCTATTGAAAAAGGTAGACATCATCAGCCTACAATTAAGAAGGGGAAGAGACTGCGTCTTAAATGTGCCTTAAATGGTGTATGTAGAATCACCTTGATACGAATACGATTGTTGTAAAACAGCAGTGTTTGTGGTGTATGTATTATTATTTTGTTTACTTTCAGATGACAGGTGCTTGCCATGCCACAGAAACTGTTTGAGTGGAAGGAAATCTACACATGGACAGTATCACTGTCCACTATGCGACCAGACCTCATCATAGATGAATCGACATTAGAGTATCGGGATGATCTCCCCTGTTATGTGCGGATCCCGACCAGTGGATTCCCCACTGTCACACCAGACATCCTATCGCGGCTGCGGGACCCGTGTGAGCAGCTATACGGTATAAGATTCGCGAGCCATGGAGAATCGAAAGTGAGAAAAAGATCGTTTTAAAAACACTTACTTCGGAATTAATGGCTCATGCTTCTGGTTCACCGATCCACAAAAAGCTGCAGTAGCAGCTCAGCTAATATTGGAGACAGGTGCACCCTACTTCAATGAACAGATGTCGAGACGACCATATTATCTCGCGTTCTCATTGCATTTCTCATTGTTAGACTGTATGCAAAAATGTGTTATTTTTTGTTATTTGTGTTATTTTGTTGCATGGTAGATGACGATGGTGAGATATATTGTATTATATTATATTAATACTTTCTAAATTAATTTTTCCACTCAGTTATAATAGTATACATTGGAAAGCATGGTCTATTATTCACCAGCAGGGGTTTTCGGAAAAAATAAGCAGACAATAGATAATACAATTTGAGCAGGAGTCCTATTTATTGGAGGGATGTTCAGAAAATAAGGTCAACAACTTATTATTTGAACATTTCCTGTTGGGAATTACTAGTGGGTTCAAAGAGGATCTTAAACACAAGGGAAAGGAACATGCTAACAAAAAAGAATGAAGATGTTAGAAAGAAAGAAAAGAGTAAGTACAATATAAATATTATGATCTGATGGAGAGACTAACAGAGTGCTTTGGATAATCCTGATTATTCAAAATGTAGAGGCTATAATTAGTATGTCGCCTGGATTGGCAATAAAAATGAAATTAACATGACTTTAAAATGGTCAGATTGTTGTATCATTGTTCTATGCTATGTCAATCAGAATATAGAAATGTTCATCACATGCCAAACTAATATTTCAACAATATTAATAACTCAAAATCACAAATAATTAGATTTACATTTTATTTCCTTCCAGGCTTGACCAAAAGGATCAGCAAGCGTCAAAAAAGGAGTGAAACCCCACTGACCGGTAAAATAGTGTACTTTTGTATATCCACAATATGACATTTATGCAATTTGCCAAATTTCAAGCTTCTTTTTTATGCTCCATAATAATATGTGAAAATTTCACTCTACATTCCCTCATCATATTTATGAAAACTATCTTAACTCCCAGCCGTTGTACATTATTATGAATTTTGCTAGTTTTACAACTATGTGCTACATTACTTTCCCTTCGCAATCATTGTCTACCAACAGAACTAAACAAAATCCTGAAATACATTTTTTTATCTGCAGATATGTTGCCATTTCCTTCTGAAGTCAGACAATGTTAAGGAGAATGCAAGATTAACAAATCGAAGGCAAAGGTGCCGGCATGGATAGCGTTCACATTCTGTAAGAACACCTTCCACCGGTACTGTGTCGGATTAACAGCAAAAGGCAAGTATCCATCGTGGAAATGTTGCTCGGTAGATATCCATGTTCCGTCGAAATATTATGCAGATTGGCCAACTATGGTGCAAAATTATCAAATGTATCTAAACACATACTAATGGCATCAGCCGTCTCTGAACATGTGATGAAAACCAAATGCAAATCTTTATTCAGGACGATAAACGCATTTGGCTGTAAAAATATACAGGTTCCATTAAATAATCATACATATAGTATCATTAGAAATCTCAAGTGTAAGCTCCAGGAAGAACATGTGAAAGATTTCAAGAGAATAAACACAACATCTTTAAAAGATAGGATCAGTTTAACAAAACTCTTGTGTTAGTGATAAAAAAAACTCGCTATTGAAAAAGGTAGACATCATCAGCCTACAATTAAGAAGGGGAAGAGACTGTCTTAAATGTGCCTTAAATGATGTATGTAGAATCACCTTGATACGAATACGATTGTTTTAAACAGCAGTGTTTGTGGTGTATGTATTATTATTTTGTTTACTTTCAGATTACAGGTGCTTGCCATGCCACATAAACTGTTTGAGTGGAAGGAAATCTACACATGGACAGTATCACTGTCCACTATCTGACCAGACCTCATCATAGATGAATCGACATTAGAGTATCGGGATGATCTCCCCTGTTATGTGTGGATCCCGACCAGTGGATTCCCCACTGTCACACCAGACATCCTATCGCGGCTGCGGGACCCGTGTGAGCAGCTATACGGTATAAGATTCGCGAGCCATGGAGAATCGAAAGTGGGAAAAAGATCGTTTTAAAAACACTTACTTCGGAATTAATGGCTCATGCTTCTGGTTCACCGATCCACAAAAAGCTGCAGTAGCAGCTCAGCTAATATTGGAGACAGGTGCACCCTACTTCAATGAACAGATGTCGAGACGACCATATTATCTCGCGTTCTCATTGCATTTCTCATCGTTAGACTGTATGCAAAAATGTTTTTTGTTATTTGTGTTATTTTGTTGCATGGTAGATGACGATGGTGAGATATATTGTATTATATTATATTAATACTTTCTAAATTAATTTTTCCACTTGGAATGCATGGTCTATTATTCACCAGCAGGGGTTTTTCGGAAAAAAATAAGCAGACAAAAGTCAACAACTTATTATTTGAACATTTCCTGTGGGGAATTACTAGTGGGTTCAAAGAGGATCTTAAACACAAGGGAAAGGAACATGCTCACAAAAAAGAATGAAGATGTTAGAAAGAAAGAAAAGAGTAAGTACAATATAAATATTATGATCTGATGGAGAGACTAACAGAGTGCTTTGGATAATCCTGATTATTCAAAATGTAGAGGCTATAATTAGTATATCACTTGGATTGGCAATAAAAATTAAATTAACATGACTTTAAATGGAATTCCAACATGGTCAGATTGTTGTATCATTGTTCTATGCTATGTCAATCAGAATATAGAAATGTTCATCACATGCCAAACTAATATTTCAACAATATTAATAACTCAAAATCACAAATAATTAGATTTACATTTTATTTCCTTCCAGGCTTGACCAAAAGGATCAGCAAGCGTCAAAAAAGGAGTGAAACCCCACTGACCGGTTAGTGTACTTTTGTATACCACAATATGACATTTATGCAATTTGCCAAATCACCTATTTCAAGCTTCTTTTTTATGCTCCATAATAATATGTGAAAATTTCACTCTACATTCCCTCATCATATTTATGAAAACTATCTTAACTCCCAGCCGTTGTACATTACTATGAATTTTGCTAGTTTTACAACTATGTGCTACATTACTTTCCCTTCGCAATCATTGTCTACTAACAGAACTAAACAAAATCCTGAATACATTTTTTTATCTGCAGATATGTTGCCATTTCCTTCTGAAGTCAGACAATGTTAAGGAGAATGCAAGATTAACAAATCGAAGGCAAAGGTGCCGGCATGGATAGCGTGCACATTCTGTAAGAACACCTTCCACCGGTACTGTGTCGGATTAACAGCAAAAGGCAAGTATCCATCGTGGAAATGTTGCTGATGTAATTCCTGTATAGTGTACCAAGCACAAAATTCCATCCCCATATAGCGCAATTTTTGAGAAATTTTAACAAGACCTACCTCTTCGATTTTCTTTAGAATGAAGTATTTTTGAATTTAAAATATATTTAAAAAATTATGTTGATTTGAATCCCATAGAGTATTGATGCACATAACTTGAAACTATACTCTATGTAATGCAACAACATCAAAATCCATTACTTATATTGAACTCAACCTTGTCAAATGGCTGATAACTTTAAAAAAGCAAGTAGAGGTCTGTGTGCGACATCGCGAGGCCTAATTTTGACCAACATACTGCAAATGTAATAGTTTTATCACATAATTTGACCATAAAAGCAGTTTCATAATTACGGTAAGACACACGTTTAATATCAGCCATGTGGTGACTTCAGATCATTCTTTAAACTACTGGCGATCACTGCAGTTTATGATTGTTGTTTTCGGTGAATGCTTTGCGTTTTTGGGACAAAAGGGTATCCTATTTTATATGTAATTTGCGTTTTTTTGACAACAGGGCATCCTAAATTATATGTAATTTGTCAACCTCGTCCACTAAATTATATTTTAGCTACGGTAAACCGTGCCTCAAATCGAAACATTCGTAACTTATTTTGTTTCTGTTATTTGTTTTTCTTAAATTGTTTTTGTTTGCATGTTTTGTAAATAGTGAAGTTTATATATTAAAAACATCTATCAACACTATTTACTTTCAGTCATATACTTCCCCCATAGGGCATCATAGGTAAATAATGTCACACCCTGTACCAGTCAAATCAGTTTGTCCCATGGTTCCCAAATAAGAATTTGCTTCAAAATCATATCTTGGTGTGTCTGTCTGTCCCAGAATTCTATACATGAGTAAAGTCCAGATACAGGAGGGTCAGATATATCCCAACACTCATATTTTATGCCCAAAACCCAAAGATATAGGCACACCACAATTTTCTTTGAAGAGCTCTTACAATGGTGAACTTAAAATTTGAGCCATGCAGTTCGAACCTAAGAAAATTTGGGGTTCATCATTTTAAGAGCCCATCATATAAAATGGGTAGGAGCCTAAATCTCTGGATTTTGGGAATATAATAATAATGTTGGGACATATATGGACCGTCCTGCATCTGTACATGACTCGTAAATAGTTGACTTAGGTTTAAACTGCACGGACTCAATTTTGGGGTTCACCATTTTAAGGGCCCACCATAGAACATTGTTATGTGTCTATATCTTTGGATTCTCGGAATATAATGGTTATGTTGGGACATATATGGACCGTCCTGCATCTGTACATGACTCGTAAATAGTTGACTTAGGTTTAAACTGCACGGGCTCAATTTTGGGTTTCACCATTTTAAGGGCCCATCATAGAACATTGTTAATGTTGGGACATATATGGACCGTCCTGCATTTGTACATAATTCATATATAGTTGACTTAGGTTTAGATTGAACGGGCTCACATTTGGGGTTCACCATTTTAAGGGCCCACCATAGAACATTGCTATGTGCCTATATCTTTGGATTCTCGAAATATAATGATAATGTTGGGACATATACGGACCGTCCTGCATTTGTACATAATTCATTTATATAATGTATATATATAAAATTTCTGTATTGGTCTGTCCCAGGCCTTTCTATTGGGACAGGGAATATCAAAGGTAAATAATATATTTAATACGAAAACATTAGGAATGTGTTTGTCTCGGTCTGTACCAGTCAAATCAGTTTGTCCCATGGTTCCCAAATGAGATCCTCTTCAAAATAATTATGTCTCGAACTGTCCCAGACCTTTCTATTGGGACAGGAAATATCAAAGGTAAATAATATATTTAATATGAAAACATTAGGAATGTGTTTGTCTCGGTCTGTACCAGTCAAATCAGTTTGTCCCATGGTTCCCAAATAAGATCCTCTTCAAAAATTATTCTGTCTCGGTCTGTCCCAGACCTTTCTATTGGGACAGGAAATATCAAAGGTAAATAATATATTTAATATGAAAACATTAGGAATGTGTTTGTCTCGGTCCGGAGCCCCAGCCCGTAGTTAGGGCTGACCCAAGGGTTGTTAGCCCGGTTCAAGAGGCACCACCTCAGGCCTCAGTAAGGGGAAACGCGCGTGACCAAACACAAGAGTTGCCCTTAATAACGTGTATGGGTTGTTTTCTTGAGCTAAATTTGATGGCAATATTAGGTTTTTTTCTTTTTAACTTACTACTTTTCAAATGAGACATATGGCTTAAGTGTATTACAATGCTTTTTTTTATATTACATTGATATCTTAAAAGGGGACTGTACACAAAATCCGGCAATTTATTGGACCCTCTCCTTTTATACTCAACAATTGAATGAATTTGAGCCACGGATTAGTTAAAAATACACTGATGTGTTCTATGAACGATACAAACAACATCGTAATTATAATGAAAATGATTTTATCTTTATAAGATACCATACATGAAGCATGTATAAACAAATATGTTGTTTACAGTGACTGTCGATCATTTGGAGAAAAGAACTGCTACACTAGTTTTTTATACCATAAATGTACATGTTGAAGCATGATAGCGCAGGGCCCCAAATAACATGACCAGAGTCTCATTTTCATTTTTAACAATAATTTTTCAATTCAATTTTGTGTATACTCTTATGATTTATTAAACCACTACTATGTTGACAAGCATAATTTGTTTTTATCTCTACTTGTTTGGTTCCTATTTAATTTTATGTCATCATGCAAATAATTGAAAAATTCATATTCTATGAAAAAAAATTTGATCATAGGCCAAAAAGAAAAGAAGTTTTGTTTCATGAGCAATTTTTTTTTCAAAACGATGAGGGAGGGAGGGTTTTATTTTTCATTTTCCACAAGCCATATAACTCATACTGGAAAACTTACAAAACTAACAAACAGGCTAGCTATTGACTGTTGGGGGGGGGGGGGGGGGGGGGGGGTAATTAAGGTAGTGTGGTATAATTACGAAATTCCCCTGACATAGACAGATTGAACCCCGTTAGGTCACGTGGTCTGTACCCGAATGATCGATGACTTGACTCAGGCTGAACGAGACGGATGCTTTGAAAGCTCTCGGAAGCTACAAACAGCGGCCGGCCGCGAGGTGTGAGAGAGTCAACACACAAGGTGAGTGAGACATGAAATGAGATTCACAACCTTGTGAGAGGAATAAACAGTAGAGAGATAAAATCTCCATAGTAGGTTTTTATGAATTGCTGGCTTTGTCAAATTGTGCAGCACAGATGCAGTTTGTTCCACAGAGAATTCAAGAAGCAAAAATTTACATTTAGAGTTACTCCTCTTCCAGAGAGGAGCCGATCGTAGAAGATTTGACTTTCTATGCAGAGTTATTCCTCGTTGTTTACGAACTGTTCCTCAACGACTCATTCGTCCAAGATGTGAACTATTGAAATGAAAAGACCCGGTCATGGCAAGTACCTACCCCGGGTACATGCGAAAAATGTTCTTCAATATCTCTCTTCTTGTAAAATTGGGGCTCCATTGATTGTGACTTCGAAAGCGGAATATCCAGACCATGACAATAAATAGTGTTTTTCAGTTTTTCATGGCAATGAGTACTGGGGGAAGCTTGTGGAAAAAACATGCAAGGCAAAAAAAAAACCTCCGCCTTACTTCTTCCTGTTAAAAAACCAGACCACATGACAGCAGTACAAAAATAAATATAGACACAGCGACAGATGAGCAATTGGCGAAAATAAGGAAATATTCCTATCGAATGGGAAGTTGTCCTGTTTGCTCAGAAGAAATGTTGCTGAAAAATATTACACGCCATGTCAATAACAAGCACAAAGAAGTAACTGAGGATATTAATGCCAACAATTTTCTGAGGGGAATCTGCGTTGATGAAGAACATGGAATTACCCGAGTGGCACAAATTTAAAACTAACACTCCTTTGTTGGCCGAAATATGTTTTATGTAAATATTGATAACTAAAATAACACAATCATGCATACAACACAATTCTCACATTTGACAAATACATGGACAAACACATGTAATCGAAACAAAATAAATAGGACAGATACATATCATGCGATAAATGAATACATGTACTACTGTATAAACCTGCATAGTTGAATATATTTTTGGTTTTTAATAATTATTCTTCTAATTGGGTGGGACAATTTTATAGGGTGGGTAAAACTTAGTGTGACCGCACCTATCGGCGAATCATGTATTGTGTACAAAAGAACAATGACAGCGATTCATATTTCGCGGGAATTTCTTAGACCAATCAAAAGCTGCCATTTGTAGGTCAGTTACAATTAGTCACTATTTCCGAATTATTTTTGTTAATTCACTATAACCATTCATTGTTGTTTTATCCAGTTTTATCACGAATTAATGTGATCAAAGTAATAAAGTTCTTTTCTAATTTATTTAATCACTTTTCATTTCATCCAATCGGTCCGTTTATATACAATACATGATTCGCTAATGTACTTCCGGCTGACACGCCCACTCTCCACTTCCGGGAAAATATGCAGCGAGCATGGTAAATATCGACCACAGATTTGTTATACCTCGGGTAATTAGCCATTTTAATTCGGTATCCTTTGATACCGAAATAAAATAACACCATATTTATGGTTAAAAAGCATTTAAAGGCTTTCCACAACCATTACACGTCAGATTCGACCAGAAACAAAATGTGCTGTTCTGTGAAGATAAGTCCTGTGAGGCCATTGGAGAGATATACCTACGATCAGGGGAATAGGCCTGGCATACAGGTAGTAAATTACTTGAATTATAAAGGGCCATAACTCTGTTAAAATATATCGGATCAAACCCTAATTTGAACTTGATCTGTATTTTGGGGTGAGGACCACATGTACCAAATTTGGTGTAGATCAGATGAAAACTGTTTTGAGTCATAGCAGCTTGCGTGAGTTCTAAGTAAATATAAGAGTGAAAAGGGTTAATTAAATAATACCAAAAACCATACAGATGAAGACCATGCTAAGAAAAACCTAGGAAAGAAATATGAGGCAGATCAGAAGAAATATGTTCAACTTATTACATTGGATAGCATGTGTGTGAAGGGTTAATTATTTTCTAAACTGATCAACTAATCAATACCAAAAACTATACAGGTGAGGAGTGTGTCATCATAAACCTACATATCAAATATGAAAACAATCGGACAAAAAATACTTTGGTTATAGCATTGGATAGCTCATGCCTATGTGCGGATGCAAAGTGTTAATAATTTATCAACCGATCGATACCAAAAACTATACAGGTGAGGAGTGTGTCATCATAAACATGCACATAAAATTTGAACACGATCCGATAAAAAATATTTGAGTAAATGAATCGGATAGCAAGTGTCTACGGACAGACGGACGGACGAACGGCAGATGGTTGATCCGGACGTCGGCATTATGTGTACCATACATGGTATGGGTACACATAAAAATGATTATGTCTTAGAGACTTACTTAATAAACACAACATCTTTAAAAGACAGGATCAGTTTTACAAAACTCCGTGTTAGTGATCACAAACTCGCTATTGAAAATGGTAGACATCATCAGCCAATAATTAAGGAGGGGAAGAGACTGCCTTAAATGCAGGACCGGTTCTGATATAGAAAATGAGTATCATTTCATTATGGAATGTCCACAATATTGCCATCTCAGAGATGAACTTTTCCAAATTGTTGGTAGATATCACAGTAATTTTACAAGTATGTCAAACGATCAGAAATTAACCTTATAATGAAAAATAATAACCCTGAAATAAGCAGCAAAGGGCCGTGTCAGGTATGAAACTTATTCTCAATATTCATTCGTCAGTTCTCATTTGATATATGCTTGTGTATATATTCAGCAAGCATCCTCAACTCAAATTAATTCATTTGTACCACATTTTGCATTGAATCAAGTGGACGGCGTCTAATAAATGGTCGAATTCACGTACAGCACCCCTTTAAGTCAGATAGTCCACGATCATACTCATTCAATCAAATAAATCCTCAGCTTGACGTGTCGGAGATTACCCTAGCTGGCATTCATGGAATATATATGTACACTTGATACATAACAGGTCAGGGAAATCATGAAATTGAGGTCTAAACCTCAAATTAGGTATTAAACCTCGATTGGAGTTCTTTAAGATCATGTGACCATTGGTCAAAATAATAACTCAAGGCATAAGGGGAATTACTCTAATCAAATAATGACACTAATATAATATGCAATTGCACATCTTAGACTATACATGCATGCGAGCCCAGTTAATACTGGTCATATGATCACGAAGAACCTTGATCGAGGTTTAGTACCTCATTTTGGGATTTCCCTGACCTGCATGACATGATCTAAGTACTGCAGCATTACTCTCTCTTGTGCATCCTGTCTTAAGATTGGAAACAGGAAATCATTTTATGCAGCACGATGCCCTGACACTCATATAAACGCATGTATCTCGCGTTCTCATCGCGTTTCTCATTGTTTGACTGTGTGGCAAAAATGTGTTATTTTTTGGTTATTTTGTTGCATGGTAGATGACGATGGTGAGATATATTGTATTATATTTTATTACATGATCCTACCTTTATTCCATTCAATAAACCCATTCTATAAATTGTGATATTAAACGTTCGTTTAATAACAGGAAATAGTGCCAGGTGACCTTTGACTTCCGGTTTGTGGTTTCTTTACATTCCGTACGCTACGTCTCAAAATACTATGGCTTCCAATATAATTTCAACAAACTATAATGAATGAAGATTTTGAAAAGTTATGTCATTAAATATACGCCATTAAATACGCCAAACAGTCTTTATTTATCTGGGACTATTTCTTTGCGCGGGCAAACAACGTAGAGTTGTGAGAAACGTCATCACATGCCTTATAGAAGTTGATGTTAGTTTCGCCTCCCATTTGTTGATTTAAGTATGTTTTGTCGAGGTTTTGGATCATGTAATAAATAGAATCTACAACTCGTCCCAAGTTTATAGCGGAATTTACAAAACTCGTCCAGTAAATTAGGTCTGTACCTCGCCAAAGGCTCGGTCCAGACCTAATTTACTGGACTCGTTTTGTAAATTCCGCTATAAACTGGGGACTCGTTGTAGATCCTCTATATCTTATTATTAATCGTTTCTATAATTTAAATTAATTCTTCCACTCTGTTATAAAAGTATACATTGGAATGCATGGCTGTATGGCAAAAATGTGTTATTTTATGTTATTTTGTTGCATGGTAGATGCCCATGATGAGATATATTGTATTATAGCACCCACTATCCCGTGGCAAAGCAGTGGAAGCGAAGTGTCCTAGATTATACGTATGTGAATATGAGATATACCAATCGACTTTTTCAGCCCACTCTAAAAATAGATTGAACTTACCTAAAATAGAATAATTTATTCATTACTCACGGGTCAGCAGAATACAAAAAAAATAAAAATTTATTGTTGGTGTCGGCCGCCATTTTGTATAGATTAATACCACCTCGAAATGTGTAATTGGGCAAAATGCTCCAGGGCAAAAATAAAAAAACTTTGTTCTGGCAAATGTTAGCTATACTTCATCATATGTAGGAACATCATGCTCCTAAAGCCAAAGATATTTAAAAATTGAATGTAAATTAAGCCAAAGCTCTGGTTAACAAAAAAGTATACATATTTTATAAAATTATTAAAAATATTTGCCCTGAAAGAGGATTCTAGAGACCTTACTGGCCATTTAGATTTTATCTTCCATTTTCTAACGGTATTTCCGCCTGAAATATTGAAGAAATATTGTCAAAGTTCAAGGCCGACAAATGGAAACTATAACAAGTAAAGGCATCATGACATTAAAGCGTCATGACATTAAGACATCATGACGTCACAACCTACATCGGCACGCAAAATTCCAGGCAGGACTGCGTATTACACGGGCAGGCTAAACATCCACATTTACGTAAATACGTGATTATTTACATACATTGTATATTACCATTGGAACATCGCTCCAAGGGTTTTATGTCTCCGTCGAGGCACCAGTAAATTTAAAAATTCGCGCCGGTCATCTCGATTCTCACAGCGCGAGATTTTGCGAGAAGCTACCGCTTCACAACCTCACCTGCGAGCTTCCGACAAGAAAGCTGATGCAAGATGGTGCAATACTATTGGTAAATATATATTCCTTTCACAACGTCATAGATTGTTATTAAATCAATAACCATCGTAAAGTTTTAAGAGTAATTAGTCACTCAAAATAAACTTCCAGCAAATTATAGTTTCCACTTACGGAACTATATCTTATACTGCGCAGCAATACGCTAATTAACAACTGCGCACTTCCTTTCTATCTCCGATCTTCAAGGTGTGCAGTTCACAATTATAGAAACTCCTAAACTTTTTCCCGCCACCACCCCTTCGACCACCTTCATTCCATGCTCCTAGATAAGCCTTACAATTACGGATGTGTGTCAATGGGAAAGTTTTATTGTCAAGGTTCACATTTTTAATCTTTAGGTTATCGCATCCACATAAACCCCAGATGTACATCACGGTTTTTTAGTCTGGCCCTCACGAGCCGTCATTTCTTTCCCATTGACATATCTCTTTTTTCATTTACCGGGTGACTGGTCGGTATTATGTACTTAAGTCGCAGTCCTTCCTTACAAACCAGATTTCAGCTATTTATGGTTTCACCTTTGAAACTACCGGTTCTGATACTGGATTTTATCATTATACACTTAATTTCACCGCCGACTCGTCTCCCGGTTATTTCATTTTCATCTCATTAAATTGTTGGTGTGGGCGTCTTTGAACCCACTGTTCATATGTTTTTTTTAAACATTTATTTGGCTACCTTTATCTTGTTTATTATGTGAACCATATATACATATTTTTGTTATATAAAGGTAGTTGTTAAACGAGTGTTCAACGATTCCCTTTCACAGTTTGACTTATCGCCTGAACGTATCTTTATATTCTAGAATGGGAGTGGGAGTGGATCGTTGGTGGCATTGGCGGTGGTGTCTTCATTTTCATGGCTGGTTTAGCGGCGAAGATAATTTGACAGAAACTGTGCCGACGTGGAATATGCAATTTACTTATAAACCAACAAACATGTGTTAAGAGATATAGAACACAGAGAATAATTTATAGCGGCTATGGTAGATAGATTTTGGAGCGATTACGAGTCAAGTGATGCCATGTGTATCACGAGTAACAATCAGGTAACAGTTTTCAAGTTTGGAGGAAGAATAAAATGTTACAGAACATATTTATTGATAACAAAATAATCAACTACATACTAATTTCAAGTTGAACAATTGTAATAATGGATGTGTATATTATATATGACACAAAACTTCATGCACATATCGCAAAATAATGCCTAGAAAATGAGACGATAATTAAAATAATCCAAGAAATATTCACATTATTACTGGTTAACGAAAAAAGTCAGTTAAGTTTCACTCATCATAATTGAAAAATGTGGATCATGTGCATGGCTATATGGACTTGTCTGTTCAACGCGAATTATAATTGAACGTAAGCATGCTAGCAATGGGAACGAGAGGCCGATCACGATCGGCAGATGTTTAACCCATACCTTGGCGATAGCGATTAGCTATTTTTATAAATTTTATAAATCCTTACATCAACCTTTTCATGAGTGCTAAAGTTTCAACAATTCACACTTAATATAGTGATCATGTGAAAAATATTTAGTTATCACATTGTGTCAACAGGATTGGCGGAGGATGTTAATATTTTTAAGCAAATAAACCAAATGACCCTCACTATGCAGGTTAGGGGTGTGTTCTTGTCAACTATGCCAAGAACTACATGTATAAACATAGTCAATGGAAATATTTGAGTTATCAAATCGGATAGAATAGGGTTAATCTTACCCAAACTAATGAACTGATAAACACAAAATAGTCTATACAAAGCATGTCATTGGATTTAGAAACCCATACAATAAGTCAGTCTCAAGAATACCAGCACCATTAATATTACCCTGGAGCCCAAATGCAACTGAGGGAATTTCAAAATAAGACATTTCCTCTAATGATGAATATATAATTGGTGATTTATTGAAACCCTTACTGAACCTGGATCAAAGTGAAAGGGATAATATTATATCTGTCAATCGCATAATATGTGTCTATGGAATGGTTTAATTTTAATCCCAAATCCATGCAAATCAAAAGTGGATCACCATCAACCTGGACATAATATAGGAGAATGATCAAACGAAAAGCTTCAAAACCATATGATGTGTGGAGAGGGTTAATCATTTGCAATGACATCACATCATGGAACTGAGGAATGTGTGGATTAATTTTTGTCTAAGATAAGACAACAGTGTATGTAGACAACAATGTCTGTAAAACATCCCTACAAATTAAGTAACAATGGACTATTCCAATTTAATATTTTAGAATAGGTGTCCTATAGTGTTTACATAAACTTTAGTAATGAACCTGTTTCAGCAAAGGGGTTAACTTAATATTGCACAGAAAACAGCACTCCACCAGATAGCCATCAATCAATTTGACATTAATATGATAACAAATCCTGCCAGCCAGGAGTACCACTATCAGGCTTTATAGCATGTCCATAGACATAGTGATAATTAACTCATTTCAATAACACATGGTCTGCCAGATATGTTCTCTTAAAATTCCCAGCAGTAATTATTTGAATTATAAAGGGTCATAACTCTGTTAAAATATATCGGATCAAACCCATATTCGAACTCGATCTGTATTTAGGGGTGATAAATTCATATACCAAATTTGGTGCTGATCAGATGAAAAATGTTTTGAGTCATGGCAGCTTGGGTGAATTCTAAGTAAACATAAGAGTGAAAAGGGTTAATTAAACAATACCAAAAACCATACAGACTAAGAACGTGCTAAGAAAAACCTAGGTAAGAAATATGAGGCAGATCAGAAGAAATATGTTCAACTTATTGCATTGGATAGCATGTGTGTAAAGGGTTAATTATTTTCTAAACCGATCAACCAATCAATACCAAAAACTATACAGATGAGGGGCATGTCATCATAAACCTACATATCAAATATGAACACAATCGGACAAAATATACTTTGGTTATAGCATCGGATTTTTGTTTTTTTAATTTTATTTTCGAAAAAGGGTCATAACTCCTTTAAAATAAATCGGATCAAACCCATATTCGAACTCGATCTGTATTTTGGGCTCTGAAACTCGCATACCAAATTTGGTTCCAATCAGATACAAAATGTTTGAGTTATGGCAGAATGCGTTAATTCTAAGTTGAAAAAGGGCCATAACTCTGTAACAAAATCTCGGATCAAACCCAAATTCGAACTCGATCTGTATTTTAGGCTGAGAAACCCATATACAAAATTTGGTTTCGATCGGATAGAAAATGTTTGAGTTATCGCATTACTCGTAAAGTGTCTACGGACAGACAGACGGACAGACAGACAGACGGACCAACGACGAGTGGTCAATCCGGGCAACGACACTATGTTTACCATACTATGGTATGGGTAAACATAAAAATGCAAAAATGCTGGCGATGTTACGTCTCTGAGAACCTAATTATCTCGGCTATTTTTTTCAAGCATTTGCTACTTTATGGCTTAATTTCTTGTGTTATTCTTTTCAAAATAGTAATCTGCTTCTTGTTCCTGCCAAAATATACTCTCTTCAATAGCTTGTTTGTCATATTTTTTATTTGTATTTCGTATTTTCATATTTCAAATTTTCATGATAGTTTCTCCCGGAAGGAATGGCTTAAGTTTCTCCCGGAAGGAAGGCCCTAAGAAAGGAGCGTTTTGATTGGTTGTTCCTCTCGGGTGGTGGTGTCATCCATTCTGACTCGTTTAGCATTGCCTGATTTGTCAGAATGGAATACTCCACCCAGAAAACGCCAATCCACTTCTTGCTTACCTTCTTTTTCCGGTATATAAGGCGGCAGTCTGGGTGAACGTCGACTCTGTATTTGAAATATAGAGTCTGGAGCTAATGTCGCGAAAACCATTTCTATTCAGCGAAGAGCTTCCCCAAAATGACGTCACGGATTTAAAAAAATACATCGATGATTGACAGGTGTCCCCACGTGTTATCTGTTGTGCTTCCCAATAACAATGGCCCGTGTCGCGACATAAACTGACAGAAGATAATATTTGTCGTGTGTGCGACTATTCTTTTTCGGGAGATGAACTCGCTGCATCAACCGGAAAGCTGCATCCGAGAGCAAAAAATAAGGTCGTCATCAAAAATGATGCTTTAGAACTATTTAAAAGCATAAAATTAAGTCATTTCCTCGGTGTTTAACTTTCAGATGACTTTTTTTACGACAAATAATTTGATTTGCAAACCAATAAAGTAAATCAAATACACGGACATGAGTGAGTTCTATTTATATTTATGGGAGGCCAAGTTGGTACCATGCGCAGGCCTATCTATCAGGTCTAGCAAATCCTTCAAATTAATCCGAATCGTACCGAATATATAATTTCGAAGCCATTTGTTCTGTCTGTTGTATTTGCAAGCATCGCTTTCGATCGGAGAAATGCCGACTCTGTTACTATATTTAGAGGTGACATTATGGTAGTCTCCGCCCACTAACACTTGTTTATTAACCCATGCGGTTTCATTGGACGGAAAATAATTTACGCAATCAATCAGATTACGGAATCCCGAGGACTTGGAAATGAGATAGCGATGTTATCCGTCAGACCTAATATTCAATGTTGTAATGAATATTTAGGTATGAGTTTACTCAGACTGATAAGGCGGTAACATTTTTTCAAAATCTTCGTTCAGTTGTTCAGGAATCAACGGGTAGATTTAATTGCCCAACCATCTTCTTGATATGAACCAGAGCGACTCTTCTAACTTAAAATATAATGGATTCATTTTCTAAATTTCTAAATTATAACTTATTTACACCAAACGCTCTTTAAATATGCTCACTTCTTAAAGTGACCCCTCTGAATTTGTGGCACTAAACACTCCTTAGATATGATCATGATTTAAAGTGATCCCTCTGAATTTATGATACTAAACGCTCTTTAAATATGCTGATTATTTAAAGTGACCCACCCCTCTAAATTTATGACTCTGAATGCTCTTTAAATATGCTGATGATTTAAAGTGACCCCTCTGAATTGATTACTCTATGAACACAATTTAAATATGACTAATGATTTAAAGTGACACCTCTATTCATATGGCTACAAACACTCTTTAAAGGTGTCAATTAATGTGACACTTCTGATCACACTCTAGTATTTAGTAACATATATAATATACCAGTACCCTTTAAACATGATTAAAGCAGCTCTTTGGAATTACACAGTTTGTCTTAAAGAGACACATCTTAATTTATCATAGTTATTCCTGACACTTTTGAAACGTGTCAGTTTTATCTAAGACAGAATTTATATTAATTTGAAATGGATATTGGAATCTAGTCATGGCCACAACGAGAAATATTGAACCTAGTCAGTTATCTCCTATATATGGCTATCGCTTGGGGATCCAACATGCTGTCGGTCGAAAGAATGTCTCGTGCAATGATTTCTATGCTTACTATTTCATGGTAAGGAGCAATTCTTTCAACCACTTACATCGGAGTAGGAATCTGTTCAATCAGTTTGCTGTCGACATGTATGCTAAGGTTGAATCTGAGAGACTGTTTTACATTCGTTCACACCAGCGTAAATTACGAGCAGATTCCTACATTCATCTCCGAGACAGCATCAATAACGATCAGACAGAAGGCCATGGTCAACTTTGTATACTTCCGTCATCATTCACAGGAAGTCCACGATATATGCAAGAGAAGACCCAGGACGCCTTGACGTATGTGAAGAATTTTGGTCGCCCAGATCTCTTTGTCACGTTTACATGTAATCCCAAATGGGAGGAGGTCAAGAGAGAGTTGTTTGAGGCCAGGCACCAAGGGACAGACATGATGTGGTTGCCTGTGTTTTCCGCCTGAAACTTCAGAAACTCATGTTTCTGGTGAAGAAATGTCATATCTTCGGGCAATCATTATGTGACATGTACACCATTGAGTGGCAGAAGAGGGGCCTCCCCACTCACACATCCTCATATGGTTACAGGATAAGATTCATGCAGACCAGACAGATAACATCATCTCGGCTGAATTGCCTGATCCCGAGCAAGACCAAACACTGTATGATTTTGTAAAGACGCATATGGTCCACGGACCATGCGGGCGGATCAATCCCAACTCGCCTTGCATGAAAGATGGCAAGTGCTCGAAGCGATATCCGAGACAGTTTTTAGCAGAGACCCAGACATCTAATGAAGGTTACCCTCTCTACAGGAGGCGTTCACCAGAAGATGGCGGTTTTACTGCTAAAATAAGAATGAGAACTGGTGGAGACTTCGAAATCGACAACAGGTGGATTGTCCCTTATTGTCCTCTTCTGACGAAGTTATTCGATGCACATATTAATGTTGAATTTTGCAGCTCTGTCAAGCCCATTAAATATGTGTGCAAGTATATAAATAAGGGTTCAGATGCTGCCATGTTCGCATTACGAGACTTGAATGATGAAGTCAGCCAGTTTCAAATGGGCAGATATCTTAGCACAATCGAGGCGTTCTGGAGAATATTTGATTTTCCTATTCATGACCGTCATCCTACAGTAGTTCGCCTCGCTGTCCATCTCGAAAATGGTCAGAGGGTGTATTTCACTGAGAATAATGCCCAGCAAGTAGCTGCTGCTCCACCAAAGGAAACGAGTTTAACATCTTTTTTCACGACATGTCAAAATGATGAGTTTGCTCGGAGTATTCTCTACGTTGAAATGCCCGCATACTACACATGGGCGAACAACAGATGGTCCAGGCGGAAGCGGGGTTCACCAGTTGATGGACAGGTTGGTGTCTTCAAGGACACAGCCCTGGGCAGACTGTACACAGTACACCCATCTCAGCATGAATGTTTTTGTTTGAGGCTGCTCCTCTTGGAAGTTCGGGGTCCTGAATCTTTTGAAAGTCTGAGAACCATTGATGGTGAGGTATACACCGCTTTCCGCCAGTCTGCTCTCCAAAGAGGCCTTATTGAAGACGACAGACAATGGGAAGCAACTCTGTCCGAGGCTTCTGTTTCAAGAACGCCGAGGTGTATGCGTAGCCTCTTTGCTGTTCTGTTGCAGATGTGTGGAGTCTCAATGGTCTCTGGATGCAATTCAGAGAGGATATGTCTGGAGACAGCAGAGGCTCAACCCAGATGTTGAGGTCACCTTCAATGAAGATATCTTCAATCAAGCTCTCGTGGCTATTGAAGACAAGATTCTAGCCCATGGAGGCCTTGAATTACACACTTTCGGACTTCCCCGAACTACCAGGATTGAAACTGTTCAACAACCAAGAGAAATACTTAGAGAGACGACATATGATAGAGATATCCTTGCTGATGTCATCGCTTCAAGTGAAGCGAAACTATTGCCAGAACAGCGGCATGTTATTTTACACAATTATGGGTTCTGTAAACGGTGCCGGTGGTATATTTTTCTTAGATGTGCCAGGTGGTACTGGTAAAACGTTTCTGATAAACTTAATTCTTGCCAGGATTCGGATTCAGGGGAAAATTGTCATTGCAGTTGCGTCATCTGGGATCGCTGCGACATTGCTCCCGGGTGGTAGGACTGCTCACTCGGCATTCAAACTCCCGTTGAACTTAACAGTGAATGACCTGGCGACGTACAATATAGCAAAAGGTACAGGGCTTCGCGTCTACTCCGCAGTTGTGTAATGATTGTTCGGGATGAGTGCACCATGTCTCATAAACATGCTTTCGAAGCTCAGGACAGGACATTGCAGGACATTCGTGAGTGTAATGCGATCATGGGCAGTGTAACCTTGCTCCTGTCTGGAGACTTCAGACAAACGCTCCCTGTTATCCCTCGGGGAACGAGGGCCGACATGGTCAGCGCATCTCTCAGGTCGTCTTATCTTTGGCGGAGTGTTCGCTCTCTGCACCTGACAACCAACATGAGAGCCCATTCATATAACGACGAGATGGCCACCTCATTTGCAAGTGATTTGCTTCACATTGGAAATGGCGAATTTCATGGTAGCATAAATTTATCTGAATGCACCGACTGTTGTTGTGTCGGAAGTTGTGATGCATTGATTGGGGCAGTTTTCGGTGATCTGGTCAGCAACATGAGTGATTCCACCTGGCTATGTGAGAGAGCAATTCTCGCTCCTAAGAATGACACCGTTGACGCAATCAATCGTAAGATGCTGTTAATGGTACCTGGAGAGATCCGTGCATCCAACTCTATAGATTCAATCCCAGATCAAAGTGACGTGGTCAACTATCCTACCGAATTTCTCAATTCTTTGAGTCCCACTAGTATGCCACTGCACAAGCTTTTCCTGAAAGAGGGTGTTCTGATCATGTTGTTGAGGAATATGGAACCCCCGAAACTCTGCAATGGCACCAGGCTCCTTATCAGGAAAATAATGCCTCATCTTATTGAGGCCGATATTTTGACCGGGTGAATGTGTTCATCCCTAGAATTCCCTTGATACCTACAGACAGCCCAATTGAGTTCCGAAGGCTGCAGTTCCCGGTTAAGCTAAGTTTTGCTATGACAATTAATAAGTCACAAGGCCAAACACTTAAAGTAGCCGGGTTGCAACTGGAGGAACCATGTTTCTCTCATGGTCAACTTTATGTTGCCATGTCACGAGTTGGTTGTCCAGGTAACTTACACATCAATGCACCTGACAATGCAACAATCAATGTCGTGTAGAGGGAGGCCCTCGGGTTATCAGAGATTGGTATGTGATCAGAGTGCTGGGCATGCCAACTAACCTCTCTTCGTGACATTTGATGTTACTCCATGATATCGTGTATATAGTTCATTTAATTTATTGATCTCAGGAAATGTTCTTCGGTGATCGGTCGCCGGGCCGGAGAACATGTATATTGATGTACATTTTGTATATACTATTTATTTAATTTATTGATCTAATGCTGCCACTGTCGGTCCCAAGCCTGAACAACATTCAGGCCTTTGTTGTGATTTTAACTAGCTAAAGTCTCTACCAACTAACACAGAGGCCCGAATCGAAGCAGAGGGGATCACACTTAAGCTATTATTACGGACGATTGCAAATCACCCGTCAAATATGACATAGGTTTACGTTTGGTGGCAACGATGAGAACCCTGTATAATGGTGTCGAAAATTACCTAGATCCGTCAAATATGACATAGGTTTACGTTTGGTGGCAACGATGAGAACCCTGTATAATGGTGTCGAAAATGACCTAGATCATATCTAATCTCTTATATTTTGAGAAATAGCCCAGACAACATCGGGCACATCAGCTAGTTTGTTATATATTTGTTATACTGTTAAAGTTGATATTCTAAAGATGATGTATATGGAATAAATAATCAACTTCTCTTTAGTTGTTTTGTCAGTTATCTACCAGCACTGTCCGGACCTGTTACAGTGGAAAAAGAGCTATGCTGTCTTTATATGACATGATCTAAGTACTGCGGCATTACTGTCTCTTGTGCATCCTGTATTAAGATTGGAAACAGGAAATCATTTTATGCAGCACGATGCCCTGACACTCATAGAAATGCATGTTTCTCGCATTCTCATTGCATTTCTCATTGTTTGACTGTATGGCAAAAATGTGTTATTTGTGTTATTTTGTTGCATGGTAGATGGCGAGATATATTGTATTATATTATATTATTATTAAATTTTTTCTATATTCTTATATTAATTCTTCCACGCAGTTATAAAAGTATACATTGGAATGCATGGCTGTATGGCAAAAACGTGTTATTTTCTGTTATTTGTGTTATTTTGTTGCATGGTAGATGGCGATGGTGAGATATATTGTATTACATGTATATTATATTATTATTAATCGTTTCTATATTCTAATATTAATTCTTCCATGCAGTTATAAAAGTATACATTGGAATGCATGGCTGTATGGCAAAAACGTGTTATTTTCTGTTATTTGTGTTATTTTGTTGCATGGTAGATGGCGATGGTGAGATATATTGTATTATATTATTATTAATTGTTTCTATATTCTAATATTAATTCTTCCATGCAGTTATAAAAGTATACATTGGAATGCATGGCTGTATGGCAAAAACGTGTTATTTTCTGTTATTTGTGTTATTTTGTTGCATGGAAGATGACGATGGTGAGATATATTGTATTATATTATATTATTATTAATTGTTTCTATATTCTAATATTAATTCTTCCACGTAGTTATAAAAGTATACATTGGAATGCATGGCTGTATGGCAAAAATGTGTTATTTTCTGTTATTTGTGTTATTTTGTTGCATGGTAGATGGCGATGGTGAGATATATTGTATTATATTACAGTAATGCTCTTAATGTGGCTTTTACCAGACTGCTATACCACACCAAGACAGTAGTGGAAAAGCCAATTGTGCTTCACTTGCATGGTGACAAAAGCGACCCATGGTCAAGGGACGTAAGTCATGTTGGTCTCAACATCTGTTCGAGTGAGTGCCTACCCAGAAGGAAGTTCCATTTCCATTCCTTCATGGGTACCCCAGATATTGTCCAAGCATGCACAGGTATAAGAGGGAGTGATAGCAATATAATGATGGAGCGACCAGACCTCATCATAGATGAATCGACATTAGAGTATCGGGATGATCTCCCCTGTTATGTGCGGATCCCGACCAGTGGATCCCCCACCGTCACACCAAACATCCTATCAGATGGCGGTGAATACCTGAGAGCTGATCAGCTGCGGGACCCGTGTGAGCAGCTATACGGTATAAGATTCGCGAGCCATGGAGAATCGAAAGTGGGAAAAAGATCGTTTTAAAAACACTTACTTTGGAATTAATGGCTCATGCTTCTGGTTCACCGATCCACAAAAAGCTGCAGTAGCAGCTCGGCTAATATTGGAGACAGGTGCACCCTACTTCAATGAACAGATGACGAGACGACCATATTATCTCGCGTTCTCATTGCATTTCTCATTGTTAGACTGTATGCAAAAATGTGTTATTTTTGGTTATTTGTGTTCTTTTGTTGCATGGTAGATGACGATGGTGAGATATATTATATTATATTATTATTAATTGTTTCTATATTCCCTTTATTAATTCTTCCACGTTGTTATAAAAGTATACATTGGAATGCATGGCTGTATGGCAAAAATGTGTTATTTTCTGTTATTTGTGTTATTTTGTTGCATGGTAGATGGCGATGGTGAGATATATTGTACTATAATATTATATTATATTATTATTAAATTTTTTCTATATTCTTATATTAATTCTTCAACGCAGTTATAAAAGTATACATTGGAATGCATGGCTGTATGGCAAAAATGTGTTATTTTTTGTTATTTGTGTTATTTTGTTGCATGGTAGATGACGATGGTGAGATATATTGTATTATATTATATTATTATTAATTGTTTCTATATTCTAATATTAATTCTTCAACGCAGTTATAAAAGCATACATTGGAATGCATGGCTGTATGGCAAAAATGTGTTATTTTTTTTTATTTGTGTTATTTTGTTGCATGGTAGATGGCGATGGTGAGATATATTGTATTATATTATTATTAATTGTTTCTATATTCTAATATTAATTCTTCCACGTAGTTAAAAAAGTAAACTTGAAACTTGAAACTAGCGTAATGATATAATGATGCTAGCCCTAATTTATCGAGAATGCCTATAAATACCTAAATATGAAGAAAAAACTTTTTGGTCTCTGAAAATGGAACCATCTCAAATCAAATACGCATGGCCTCGTTTATCGAAAAGCCATCGATCCTCATGTCGCAGTTCACCTCCTGTGAATTTTTAACTCGTTCACTGACATGGGGGAGAACCGTGACGTGAGGATCGGTGGCGTTCCGGTGGGTATTCGATTTGAGATGGTTCGTTTTCGGCGACAAACAAGTTTTTTCTTAAGTGTTTAGGTCTTTAAACAGTTTCGGTGACAAATCAGGATTCATATCATCATATCATTATTTTAGTTACTAATATCCATCAAAATCTAGACGACACATTTAATATAACCAGTAGAATAGCCGTTTAATAGTTATGTGATGGTTTGTTTTCCAATAAATTGGATTGTTTATCGGAAAACGAACCATCGCGTATCTGTTAAACGGCTATTCTACTGATTTTATTCAATGTATCGTCTGGATATTGAAACTAGAGCAACAATATAATGATATGAATCCAAATTTGTAACAGAAACCACACCCCCCCCCACTGTGCAGTCTCCACTCAACAGTTGGTATAAGCAGTCATCTTTCAGCATCATCGCCGGTACTGTAAATATTACTGGCTAATCAGAGTACATCCAAACCAGTAGAACTCATGTTCAGACTTTTTTTATATTCAGTGTCACTTTGAAGCATTTGTAATTTCCTTCATGCATTCTTCTTTATGGTTCTGGATTCCGAGTTTTCTATTTTGTTTATTTTATGGTATCAGAAGATATCCATTAACTACACATATACATGCATCATGTAACACCATTCTTTTGCTTATAATTGCAGATTATGCCTGGAAGGAAGACTCCTGAGCAGAATCTTGGAGGTGAAAGAACAGGGACAGAAAACGAGTAAGACGAAAAGAGATGAAAAATGGGCAGGTTTCACATGTAGAAAGATCCGAGCCGTCACTCAGCAGTAAATGTACATCTTCATCATTTAGTAATTTATTTGATAACAATATGAATATCAGTCTCTTCTGTTGCCTCATGAATACATGTAACACAATTGATTCTGATAAAGGCCTTGAATACCTGGAAGAAGATCTCTGTTCTAAGATGGAGGATAATTTTGAGGCATCAAATTGTATGAAAAAGCAAACTAATTTTGCAGACTTTTTCCCTCAAGAAGATTTTTCTGTTCCAAAAGCCACAAAATGCTTTAAGATGAGAAATGTAAGCATTTCAAGGCACAAGATTATGCATATATGTGTCTGCATGAGGCTAGAAAATACAAAAAACAACTGAAACAAGTTCAATCAACACATCATCAAAATTTTCTGATGAAGTTTCATTTAATATGAATAATGACTCAGTGCTAAGTGACGACTAAAAAAGGTTATCACTTTTTCCAATAGTGGAGGGCGTTTGTTTATGAAAAGCTCATTCCTTTTTCGACTAAGAATATTTGCATAAGCTAACCTGGTGGGGGATACCGCTTGTTTCTTTGGCAGCCTCAGACATATACAAGGAGTTTGGGCACTGAAACTAATTAAAAATTAAATAAATAATAAGTTTCCAGATGATAACTTTAGTTTGGGTTATCGGATCGGAACCAAATTTGGTATATGAGTTTCTCGAATTAAAATACAGGTCATGTTCGAATATGGGTTTGGTCCAATGATTTTTATCAGAGTTATTGTTCCTGTTAGACATAGAATTTTGCCATTTTGAGGTTTCTGGATGATAACTTTAGTGTATGTACAGTAGTAATTAAAATTGTTTTTTCTCACCAACAAATTCAAGGTCTGCTTCAGAACCCGTGACTTCAAAGAGGATCTTAACCATTTATCATTTTGTTTTCTCACCAACAAATTCAAGGTCTGCTTCAGAACCTGTGGCTTCAAAGAGGATCTTAAAGACAAGGAAAAGGAAGATGCTCACAAAAAAAAGAATGAAGTTGTCAGAAATAAAAGATGTCTGAGATGCAGGATAATTTTGAGGCATCAAATTGTATGAAAAATCTAACTAATTTTGCAGACTTTTTCCCTCAAGAAGATTTCTCTGTTCCAAAAGCCACAAAATGCTTTAAGATGAGAAATGTAAGCATTTCAAGGCACAAGATTATGCATATATGTGTCTGCATGAGGCTAGAAAATACAAAAAACAACTGAAACAAGTTCAATCAACACATCATCAAAATTTTCTGATGAAGTTTCATTTAATATGAATAATGACTCAGTGCTAAGTGACAACTAAAATATGTTATCACTTTTTCCAATAGAGGAGGGGGTTTGTTTATGAAAAGCTCATTCCTTTTTCAACTAAGAATATTTGCATAAGCTAACCTGGTGGGAAATACCGCTTGTTTCTTTGGCAGCCTCAGACATATACAAGGAGTTTGGGCACTCAAACTAATTAAAAATTAAATAAATAATAAGTTTCCAGATGATAACTTTAGTTTGGGTTATCGGATCGGAACCAAATTTGGTATATGAGTTTCTCGAATTAAAACAGGTCATGTTCGAATATGGGTTTGGTCCAATGATTTTTATCAGAGTTATGGTTCCTGTTAGACATAGAATTTTGCCATTTTGAGGTTTCTGGATGATAACTTTAGTGTATGTACAGTAGTAATTAAATTGTTTTTTCTCACCAACAAATTCAAGGTCTGCTTCAGAACCCGTGGCTTCAAAGAGGATCTTAAAGACAAGGGAAAGGAAGATGCTCACAAAAAAAGAATGAAGTTGTTAGAAAGAAAAGAGTAAGTACAATATAAATATTATGATCTGATGGAGAGGCTAAGACAGTTCTTTGGATAATGTTGATTATTCAAAATGTAGATCATCGCTTCCTCCCTGGTACTGCTAAATCAACTTGAAAAGTAATTAACAGACTTGCAACTTACTAAATCCTGTGGAATTACAACGATAAATTGGCCTGCTGACTGAGGCTTCGAGAGGCTACTAGTAAAGACCAAATAAAAAAAGAGAATTGGTGCATTGACCGTTTTATTGGTGTTCCCAGTTGACCAGAGTTGACGGCAAAATAATTTTAAAAACAAACTTTGTTGAAAAAAAATTCTGGAGGTAAGATACATGTAATAGTGGATTTGAAACACCTGTATCATTTATTATTGGGTAGTTTTAGGCCCAAATCAACCATGAAATATTCACAGTAACAACTGAGTAAAAGTGAATACTTAATACTCGAGTTTCCACAAAAGTTCCGGTAGTCATCCAGCTAACTGCAACTCAACAAACACAACCATTTTCTGAATTCTCTGAATACATTTCCACTTCTAATAATGTACTATTGATAATTCAATTTAACTACATGTGGAGGTGAGCTGAGTAAACTATGGTCTTAGTTGATTAATTGATTGATTGGGGTTTAACGTCGTTTTAGCAACAAAGCCATATCACGATGAGAAGAAACAGATTATCAAAATTGAGTGAAGCAACTGTGACAGTGAATTAGACTAAAATGAAACAAAATATATACAAACTAGCAGGTAACCAGACTTCGTCCAGGCTTTGACCTTGAATTGACCATTTTGAAGGTCAAGTTCAGGTCGGAGTCACGATTTGACCCGCCCAAAACACTCCCCGGACAAAATTACCCGCAGATATCAAATTTCGTCGAAATCCGTCCAGCAGTTTTCCCGGCCATATTAGATCATTTGTGGGTACCCATTTCAAGGTGAAGGTCACCTCGGGCGAAAAACTGACCCGATGAAAATCTCCCCCATTCCCAGGAACCCCTAAGTACGAACACAGAATCACACAACACACTCATGTCTGTACACAGACACAACACGCTCATGTCTGGACACATACATGCTCTTTATCAACAACACTGCGGATACGAACGCTCTTTAACTATCACGCGATTAACCCATAAACTACCCATTGCGGTGGCGGGGGATTGGAGAATGAGTGATCTGACGTTCTCAGAAGCGGTGCGATGACATTCCATCTGGGATTTTACCCTTAAATAGGAAGTTTGGGCTCAATCCGTCAGACAGTTTTCCCAGCCATAGCCAACAGACAAACAAACAAACAAACAGACAAACAGAAGTCCCAAAATATATATTAGATAAAAACATGGGAGCCATTAAATTCTGTTCTCCTATTTCCATTCATTCGATCTGAGAGTTTGACATTTATTTGAGATAAAATATTAGTAGGTGTCATTTTTCAGGAACACTTGCACATTGGAGGTATTCAATCAGCATGTTTTGATGTATGCTGCCAAAAGATATTCTTACACATTTCCAAATTACAAAGCTCGAAATTACTTGGCAAGTTGGCAGCAATAGACTATGAGGCTCACAGGGACAGGCCATACATGAATAACAAGAATGGCGAATTGAGGTTAGTATTGCTAAATGATGAACAGAAGCGAGTTGGGATGCCTTGATGGTGTCTGAAGTTATGCAACCAAACTTTAAGTCAAATCAAACACTAGTTTGCACCAATTGGTCTATTCATGCTAATATTTGATAATTTTCTTGCTCAGTCAATAGAGAGGTTGTATTCATCAAGGCCAATAACTCTCAATGAATGTGGTGGAGAAATATTTCTAGTGGTGAGGCAGCTATGGTCTATATATTTTCTATATATGCGGTTAACATGAAGTTGTTATGGTGCTGTTACGAGTAACCGCATGTAAAATTTTCAGATATTTGATCACCTCAAAAATGAGATCTCACTTCAAAGCATGAATGTTGATAAAAAGTGCTTTTCATGCAGTTTCTTTTAAATTTCTTGATGGATTTAACCCTTTACCCAACAAACCGGCCAAAACCGGCCAAATAAAGCTTCAACAGCCTAAAATATCTTCGGTCTGTCTCAATAAAACCATACACATATGGATATCATTGGAACCGGCTCCTTGACCACATTGTGATAGTTACAGTTATGCCCTGTGCCAATGCATTCTCTTATATATGCGAGTCGACCATAGGTCGCCTCGCATATATAAGAGAATGCATTGGCCTAAAAAAAATCTTTTTTTAACACTTTTTACCATTTTTTCTTACATTCTTTAACAATTTTATAATTTTTAATGTGTTAAGCCAATGCATTCTCTTATATATGCGAGGCGACCTATGGTCGACTCGCATATATAAGAGAATGCATTGGCACAGGGCCGTTCTGTTGGGTAAAGGGTTAATAACGATGGAGATAAACATACACTGTTTCTTTGAATATTCAGGGATTCAAGCATGAGGACAGTTTGTGAACTCGCCAGCTAGTTGACAATCTGTTTTCATGCTCCAATCCATAAATATCCAACGATTCAGAGTATGCGTATCTCCTATATGAAATCCACACAATTGTTCCTACTGTTTTTTTTTTAGTTGCCGATCAAACATGAAATAAATCTAATCCTCTGTAATGATTCAATCAACAATTAATTCCTCATGTCTTTAAAATTGTCACTTTCAAATGTCGATAAAACTTTTTCAGACAAAACAGAATATACAATTAGAAGAGCCAGAGATGGTCTCACTTCACCGTGAAAGAGCCAAAGAGATATGAATACATGAATCGACTTGTTGGTTCAATGATAGATCTCAAGCTGAATTATCCACTGACAATGAGGCGAAGAGAAGAACTCTCAGATAGAGATGGGCGGTTTTGATTTTTTACGTTCGGTTTCGTTTTTTTTTGGAGAAAAAACCTCGGTTTCGGTTCGGTTTTCGGTTTTTTTTTACTAGATAGTGAAATTATACTGAAATACATACAATTTGAGTATATACTTTCAAAGTAACCGTAATTAGAGTAAATAATGTCCCAATAACGTTGAATATTTGAGGAAGGAACTGCGATCACCGGTAAACAACGGGACAAAATGCCATCATGAATTCGGTATAAACACCCCCATCTTCACTGTTCAATGTTCATCCCTTTCTGACATGTTTAAAACATATTTATCATATTATATGCATTATAGTATCTGAGAATTCAACCGCAAACAGCAAATTCACAAACAGTGGGCGTCCTTAATTGACCTGTGTAACAATTCTTGACACGTCGTGCATGATTGACCCACATTCAATGACTGCGGTGTGATCGCTTTGATGTTGCGACATAGTTTACAAGCTGCACATGGTTTGCCCAGATTACGTCACATCGGAATGTCCAGACGATCAAAGTGTTCATACCATTTACTTGGTTTAGTTTTCGACTGTCTGGCCAGGTTGCTGGTATTTGCATGCTCTGATACAACGTTTTTATGACATATTAAGCAGAGACATTTTTTTGAGTCGTCTCCAGTTAGACGCGTAAAATAACTCCAAACAGGGCTTTTTGTTGAACCCTGTTCGTTATTTTGTTCGGCCATATCTTGAAAAAGACCAAAAACAGTCGCCTACGATATTATAACAACACATATCTGAGACGAAATGGACACATTCCGATATAATATTGATCAGAGAGGCCGATAATTTGATAACAATATCAACTAATAAGTACCTGGGGAGGTATAATAAGTAGATTTAAGTGAAAAATAAACATATATAATAAAACCGTAATGTCGGTTTGAGCAGAATCGCGTCGGTTGGTTTTCGGTTTATTGTCAAAAACCGAAACAGAGTTGTTTTCTCGGTTAACTGCCCATTACTACTCTCAGAGGATGATCCATGCAGGATATCACCATGATGATGAATGTGATGGTGATGATGAATGTGATGGTGATGAGTGTGATGATGATGAAATTATGAATATGATGATGATGTATATACAGTAATGCTCTAATTAATCGACTTCTTAACCAGAGCAGAATTATGGGTAACTTTTCAGGATTTAGTCGGAAATATGGCTTGTTGCCATTCATTGGAAAGCTCTCAACGGCGAGAGCTTTCCGATGAATGGCAACAAGCCATATTTCAGACAAAATCCTGAAAAGTTACCCATAATTCTGCTCTGGTTAAGAAGTCGATTAATTAGAGCATTACTGTACATGTCATTACATGATGAGGACAGTGACTGGATTTGTTATGGATGGGGATGTAATTGACGACTGTGGCTTGCCTATAATGATTGTTATGATAGTGATAACCTTGATAATTTTTACTAACTTCAGCAGTTTATCCACGGCTGAGATAAGCATTGGATTATCTGAGAGTATTATGTTCGTCCATGTAACTGAAATTTAGTTATTTAACTTGCTTCTCTGGGACTATTTTTTTTAATAACTTCTATTTCATCTGACAACATATTTGGTTCACTTACATGTAGGACTGTCAGTTCAACAATATCCGTGTACTAGGGTACTAGTAGTAGTACCTAAACTACTGAGCTTATGAATAGCTCGAAATTTGTGTTCATACATTTAGTCAAAGATTTTATCACTAGTATGGTCATAACATTAAAAACAATATGTACAATTTACTTAACCCTTTCAGTGCCAAGTCCGATTTTTGTATCAACCCATATTTCCTTGGATCATTTTTCAAATTTATTGATTATAATAATGTGATACATTGATGGAAAGAGCTCTTTGAGCTCTCTCCATCAATGTATCACATTATTATAATCAATAAATCGGACTTGGCACTCAAATAGTATCTGGTAATGATGACTATAAATGTCTGATAAAGTGGATGATTAAATGAAAGGTTCCAGTACAGTTAAACATCACGTTAGTTCAATAACCAATTTAATAATAACAACTAAAACAATACTCGACGCAATTCCACAGAATAATAAATACTGCATGTGTGTTGCTGTGGACTGGATGGCGTCCTGGTAGACAGTGGTAACCTCAAGAGACTCGTATTCAGAATGCTAATCTATGGGTGAGATTTACCTGTTATACTGTACACGGTCAGATGATGCTTTATAGTATCCCTAGTCCCAATTCACTTAACCCTTTCAGTGCCAAGTCTGATATTTGTATCTTAGAGCTCTTTCCATCAATGTATCACATCATTATAAACAATAAATTTGAAAAATGATCAAGGACATATGGGTTGATACAAAAATCGGACTTGGCACTGAAAGGGTTAAATATTACTATAACTTTATCTCATAAAGTATCTGGTAATGATGACTATAAATGTCTGATAAAGTGGATGATTAAATGGAAGGTTCTGGTACAGTTAATCATCATGTTAGTTCAATAACTAATTCAATAATAACATGTGCACCGCTGGGCGGAGGTAATGCCCCCGACTGTACAATCCGAGAGGATTTTTCTTATTTTTGTGCAAATACTTATTAAATGGCACTTTGTAAAGTTATGTTATTCATGAGTAAACAATCCAAAATCAAGTTATCATCTGGAAACCAAAAAAAGTAGCAGAAAACCTGAATTTTCTAAGTCCAAAAAGGGACGTAACTCTGGAAAAAATGGGCGGACGAAACCGCAGTTATGGGCAAATCTTGTCCCCCCCCGGCTGGTCTATTAGCATACCAAAGATCAACTGAATTGAGTTAGCGAAACCAAAGTTACGAGTTGAAACGTTCGTACGGACAATTTTCTAAGTCCAAAAAGGGGCGTAACTCTGGAAAAAATGGGCGGACGAAACCATCGGAGATCGGGGGCATAACAACTAAAACAATACTCGACACAATTCCACAGAATAAAAAAATACTGCATGTGTGTTGCTGTGGACTGGATGCTGTCATGTTAGAGAGTGATGACCAAAGAGACTCGTATACAGACTGCAAATCTATGGGTGAGATTTACCTGTTATACTGCCAATCTCTGCAAGAGAGAAAACTGGTCGGACACAACATCAGAAAAATGGACATAAGTGGTTCTGGATGAATTCGGTAACACATGAAAACTATGTGGATCCAGGGATAAGTTGCCTCCTAGGCAGGTCATTGGAGAAAAGCTAAAACTAGAGGTGTGACTGTCCCAATGTGACTAAGGATACACCCCCCCCCCCCCCCCCCCCCCCCCATAAACATGAACATCATAAACATACTAGTTCGCAAAAATAAAAGACGACAATTGGGTTTTACATAGAGATGTATCAATCAATCTAGTGGGTTTGAGGACACCTGATTATCATATCTCCATGAAGATAGATGTTTTAAAGAAATGTCCAGGTGCTCCTCTGTTCATGGTGCTATATACTGGCTAATTATTCTCAGTTTAAAAGAAATGTTGCTATGCTAGTATATCAGCTACATGTGCCCTACACAGAGCAAGATTTTGAGTTGTTTATGTTAGGTGATGAGTCTGTTCTAAAACATGAAAGAAATCCTCTGTATTTGGCAGATATAACCTGGTCAGAGGTCAGTATTGGAGGATCATGAAAAGTCATGTGCCACTGACTGTTTTCTTTTATCTCAGAAGAAATTATATTTGACTGCACACTGTGACCCCTATTGTTGAACAGGCCTTCTATACATTTCCATATCTCTTGTAACTTTTTTGTGGAAACTATATTGATGGGGCAGACTCAATTGTGTTATAATATTAACATGAGCCATTCTAATATGCAATCCTGACGGTTCAAGACCCCTCAGTTTGCAAGAATATATGTATCTCTTAAACAGAATGATAAATATACTTTTAATGCTTTCTTCTATGTATCTGTTTTGCTAACTCATTCTATGAATGGCCTGATTCCCATCCCCATATAGATATGACAGTTGAGCAGATATAATTGTTCAAGTGACTTAATTCGATCACTATTTGTCGAGATTGTGGACATTGAATGCCAAAAACTCTTTAGAACGATATGGAGATGGCCTGGGAATTGACTATATATAACTTTGGTGGATATCGGCGAATAGAACAATCTTATCAATGCTAGTGCATCTCCTCTCACCATCCATGACCCAAACGACACCAAATTTGATTTAATTCGTCGTAGCATCAGAGAAGATCGTTCATGAATTTGGTGGAAATTAGTGCTAAATATATATGTATCCGTTTTGGTTTAACTCCCTTCCTCATGCATGACTTAACCCTTTCAGTGCCAGGTCCGATTTTTGTATCAACCCATATACCCTGTGCCAATGCATTCTCTTATATATGCGAGTCGACCATAGGTCGCCTCGCATATATAAGAGAATGCATTGGCCTAACAATTTTTCATCATTTGTTATTATTTTTTACAATTTTAATAATTTTGTCTTATATTCTTTAACAGGCTTATTTGTAGGTTTAGTACCAGGAAATCTTACGTTTTTCATGGGAATCAAAATTATTACTATGAATACTTGGTGATAGCTTTGAGTTATAACATGCCCCTAAGGTTTTATCCAGTTTGTTTTTAAATTCGCTATAGCATGCTTAAGCATACCCAAAAACAATTCAACCCAAAAAAATCTAAAAAAATCCAAAACAAAACAATAAATTTGTTTTTTTTGGGCCGATTTTACAGACCGTAAATTAGGGCCGATGAGATCGGTCCCTGGCACTGAAAGGGTTAAACAGCGCCACTTTTGACATATTTAATACACCTCCATTTTAGACTCACAGAGAAACCTGCCATGTAGTGCAGCAAAACAAAGAAGAATGTTAACAAAATTCATTTATTAAAATTAATATTAACATATTCCATCTTTTTGTGTAAATTTCTTTCGGCTGGATTCGTCATTTCGGCACACGGGTGATTAATAAATTTTTTTAAAAGAGGGAATAGTGTTGTGATTATGGGCTTGACCGGAAAATAATATGGTGCATCAGTAGACCGGAACTTACACATCGGAAGTGACCACACGGTGGAACCGGAGCTGAAAAGGAGTGCACCTGTTTACAACGTATTCAGACCAAATCAAGAATTCAACACAACCAGACGTATTATTTGATGTTTCTATCTATTGCAACCCTAGATGATGTTTCTACATGCATTATTTGTGAGTATGATTATTATTCTATATTATATTGTGTGCTATTAATATGTAGTGCCTAATATTTACAATAACTCCTGTGGAAACTCCATTCCATGGTATTCCCCTTCCGTTTATTTTCACTCTCATTGCCTTCCGACACACCAACGCAGTGTTTACATTAAGCAGTTAGAGAACAACATTGCCATACATTCCAGCAATGATATTGCCAATCTTATGAAGAGAAATAATTTATTTTATTCCTACATGTAAAATGTGTGAGAATCGATCAAAAGATCTGATTTACAGAACAGATCTTTACCGAATTTAATGATTCGCAATTTGACATCAGACAAAGGTGTATACCACTGTATTTAACCTTCAGCTGATTCCAGTATACCCCCACAACTCATTGCGGGAGGTGTAAAAAGTACTGCATGTGTGTAGTTGTAAGGGGAAGTTTGCTTTGTAAACTCATTTGACACAACATCAGAAAAATTGAAATAAGTCGTTCTGGACAGTCAGTAACAAATGAGGACTGTGGATCCTGGGAATGAGTTGCCCTGCCCCCAAGGCATCATTGGAAAATAGCTTCATTGACAGTGGGGTGAAGCGAAGGCAGAGGCGCTGATATCCGGCGGGTTGAGGCAGGAGGTGTTACCCGCCTTCAAGTACCAACCACGGTGGAGTCGGTGTCTCGTGACCAGGAAGTAGTGTCCATTGATGGAGAGTTGGCACGTCGGACAAAGAAAAACTTGATGTGAAAGGGGAGACTAGAGTGGAGTCTGATGTCCAGTAAATGAACTAAATCACTCCTAATATCAATACCATGAAGCCTAATGGGACACTGCATTGTTTATGTTTGACCAGTGCTTATATATAGAACGAACAAAAAGGAAGCCTTGTAATGTTACTGATAGTGATAAATAATGTCCAGACATCAAATGGTTAACCTGTGCCAATGCATTCTCTTATATATGCAAGTAGACCATAGATCGCCTCGCATATATAAGAGAATGCATTGGCCTAACAATTTTTCATCATTTTTTATTATTTTTTACAATTTTAATAATTTTTTCTTATATTCTTTAACATACTTATTTTGTAGGTTTAGTGCCAGGGAATCTTAAGTTTTTCATGGGCATCAAAATTATTACTATGAATACTTGGTGATAGTTTTGAGTTATAACATGCCCCTAAGGTTTTATCCAGTTTGTTTTTAAATTCGCTATAGCATGCTTAAGCACACCAAAACAAAATTCAACCCAAACAAATCTAAAAACAAAATTATTTTTTTTATTTTTTTTAGGGCCGATTTTACAGACTGTAAATTAGGGTCGATGAGATCGGCCCCTGGCACTGAAAGGGTTAATACATAAACTTAGACATTGAAATTGCTACATGTTATGGAAGGCGATCTTGTAGAATCAGTTTAACACTCATCACATGTCTTTCTTTTACAGGTGTTCTTGTGGACAGTGTAACTCCCAGAATACAACACAATAAAGATGCTGCAGAGAAATAGAGAAGGTCAGCACTAAGAATAACGAAGTTGATGTGTGGCCTTCTGTGATACAGAAGAATACAGGTATTGTGCTGGAGAGAGATGTGGCTCAGCGCTGTGGTATAATTACGGTAATTCCCCCGACGTCGACAAATGAGACCCTGGGGTTGGGTCACGTGGATCCATCCCCGAATGAGAGACTATGACTTGATCGATAGACTTTGAAGAGACCAGACGTGCCATACAAGAAGCGGTCGACCGCAGAGGTGTGGGCAGTAAAACACACAAGGTGAGTGAGACATGATTAATCTTCACCACCTTGTGAGAGTAAATAGTAGTGGAGATACCTAAAAACTCCATAGGGCTCAACAATTTTCCCAATCTAGAGCATTAAATGACACATACATTAGCAGAGCAGGAGAATACATACATTAGTTATGATCATAAGGAATCTTCTTCATTGAAAAACAACAAAGAACCCAAAGCTGGTGCCTTAGATTAAAATATTGACCTTGGCATAATGACAGGACTTGGTGTAAATGGATATCTCATTGGTAAACTGCAATATGCTACGAAGAATAGTGATGAACTCTAAAGATTAGTTATACTAGCAGTTCTCTACTGTTTGGAGGTAAAATTCTATTGCTGAGGTTGGTGTAAAAATTTCCCTGTTCTTTATCAAAGTGAAAGAACAGTGAAGATGGGTGTTATCGGTGATCAGCTTATCAGATCAAGAAACAAGAGTGAAAAGAAATTATAGAAATGGTTCTAATCAACATGTGTCTTGATAACAATGAAGGAAACCTGTGAAAGACATTTTAATATATACAGAATATTCGGATGATTATATAAACCTGACAGTAGATTGGAGGAGAAAGATCACTCATCTTATATTTTACGGATCACTGTGACCATCGTGATAGTCAAGATTAATTTACTGAGCTTGTGCGAAAGCTAAAGAAAAACTGCTCATCACAAAACAGGAATTTCATCGTCTCGCACCAGAAGCAGACGAAATGCCGATGGCATGTCCTCATTCACAGAGATGATGACGGTCTGATCGACAGTGCGGACCAGCTGTGGTTAAATTCAGTCTCTAAATCAACCAGAGCACAATATAAAGTAGGACTAAACTGGCTTCAAAAATTTGCCATCAACAATCTCATGCCGCTTCGTGGGCCTCACAGGTTACCCGAATTAAACGAAACTGTTCTACTACAGTTTGTCGTCTTTTGCAGCCTTCACATCAAACTTTCATACACACTATCAAAGTATACCTTTCGGGTATACACTTTTTCTACATCGCATATGAAAATCACAATCCATGCTTGGCCAAAGCTGACAGGAGTGTTGAGAGCTCTCAAAAAACAGCAAGTAACCACAGCCCGCCCTCGATTGCCGATCACGTTTGACATATTGTCTATGATATTCAACAAATTAAACACCGATCTGTTTTCCTCATTCACATGTCTCGTTGTGAAGACTGCACTTTCCGCAGCGTTCTATGGATTTCTTCGTTGTGGAGAGTTTACCGTCCGTTTGAATTCTCAAACTACTTTCATCTCTGTGGGTGATGTACACGTCGACTCCAATGGTAAATCAGCCTCAATTCTTCTAAAACAATCCAAGACAGATCCCTTCAGGAAAGGTGTTCTGATTAAGTACTTCTGTCTGCCATCCATCTGCCCAGTGGAATATATATCGAAGACGTTAGCAATGCGTCATCAGGCAGCAGCTGCCCTATCCGACCCTTTTATAGTTACCGAAGATGGGGAGGTGTTGTCCAGGACTTATTTCATAGCCAAACTCAAACTTCTGCTTAATTCATGCGGCATACCTGCAACCCAGTATTCTGGACATAGCCTAAGGATAGGGGCCGCCACATCCGCATGTGAGGCCAGGTTGGAAGACCACCTCATAAAAACACTGGGTAGATGGGAGTCGGACTGCTATACTCGTTACATCCATACTTCTAATGCAACTTTATATAATGCTCACAGAGCACTAAGTAAATGTTTTCACGTGTAGAGATAGTCACCTTCTCTGATAATCCTTTTCATTGTGTCTGTCTATATTTTATTTGAAACTATTATTGTATTCAGTATTTATTCTGTGTTCCCTGGTGGTGGTATGTTCCTTCCTTGGGGCTCTCCACTGGTAGCACCAGTTTCGTTTGGTAGGTCGCTTCACTCTGACCCCTCGTCAGGATCGCAATTACTTGCACAGAATAATACATATATTAATTTACTTCACAAAGTAATCGCACTGTTTCTACGAAACAATAGAAATATTCAACGTAAGAATAAGGACCTACCATGAGAGCCCCATATACCCAAATATCACAGAGAATACTTAAGCCACTTTATTTTTCTAATCAAAGATAATTATTATTTTGGCAGAATCTTTATAAACTCAACCTTTACATCATGAGTATGTGATGTTATGTTTTCTTAAGAACGATTCTTCACTCCGGACCTGTGAGGAGATATTTGCCTGGGTCATAGCGAGTCCATGGAGCGACAAGTTTATGCTTGTCCGCCAGCGTTGCAGTCGCTGAGGACAATTGGGCCCGTCATAGAGTCCATGAACCAGCTGGTAAGTATCAATAACTCAGAATTGACTAAAATAGAAAGTCCTTCAAAACGTTCATAGGGAAAATGTATGAACAAGTTGCACAACACTGGACTAACACAATTTGGCGCTCCTGGGCAATTAATATTGTAAGACTTCAAATTGATAAATTGTGGGGGGGGGGGATGTGACTACAGTATGTCTACATGGCCTGTGTGTAAAAACTCGATGGAAAAATGAATAGCATTTGTGTATCAAATTTAGAACAGAGCCATAAATTTTTAAACCAGACAGTCAATGATTGGCGTCAGTCAGCAGATCATAAAGATGGAGAGAAGACTGGGACTGAAGACTACAATAGTCGGTACAAGTTTGCCAAATCACTTTAAAACAAGAGGTGTGTTTTTGTCAAAAAGCCTGGCTTGCGAACTCATTTTAGGTACTGGTCATGGGAACGAATATACCAAAAATCTTTTTAATCCGTTGACATTCGTGGAAATTAGCCCTGTGACGTCATCCATTTGCACACAAAAAAATAAACAAAGTCCAATAACTCTGCTTTTCAAAAGAGATGAAAAGTGGGCAGGTTTCTCATGTAGAAAGATCCGAGCCGTCACTCAGCAGTAAATGTACATCTTCGTCATTTAGTAATTTATTTGATAACAATATGAATATCAGTCTCTTCTGTTGCCTCATGAATACATGTAACACAATTGATTCTGATAAAGGCCTTGAATACCTGGAAGAAGATCTCTGTTCTAAGATGGAGGATAATTTTGAGGCATCAAATTGTATGAAAAAGCAAACTAATTTTGCAGACTTTTTCCCTCAAGAAGATTTCTCTGTTCCAAAAGCCACAAAATGCTTTAAGATGAGAAATGTAAGCATTTCACCTGCGAACCCATCATTCTGAGTGGATTTGTAGCTTCGTTTGGTAGGTCGCTTCACTCTGACCCCTCGTCAGGGATCGCAATTACTTGCACAGAATAATACATATATTAATTTACTTCACAAAGTAATCGCACTGTTTCTACGAAAACAATAGAAATATTCAACGTAAGAATAAGGACCTACCATGAGAGCCCCATATACCAAAATCAAGAGTTTTCTATGCTATAAACAGTATTAATAACTTGTGCATGCTAGCTATTATCATTTATATTTCATATAGCAATATACTTAATTCACTATGTTAGAAATTCATTCATTAGTAATTTAAACTCCTAAAGAGTATCATAGTCTTTTATACACTGAGGAATGGAGACATTACATCATAACAGTAACACTAGTAACAGCAAGACAAAACATTTTGAATAAGTGAACATTCATAGCAATAGCTCAATATCTGCCTCATCTTAAATCGATGCTCCATTTCTTACTGACTATCATACATGTAATTAAGAAGACCTTTTCTAGTAAATATCACAGAGAATACTTAAGCCACTTTATTTTTCTAATCAAAGATAATTATTATTTTGGCAGAATCTTTATAAACTCAACCTTTACATCATGAGTATGTGATGTTATGTTTTCTTAAGAACGATTCTTCACTCCGGACCTGTGAGGAGATATTTGCCTGGGTCATAGCGAGTCCATGGAGCGACAAGTTTATGCTTGTCCGCCAGCGTTGCAGTCGCTGAGGACAATTGGGCCCGTCATAGAGTCCATGAACCAGCTGGTAAGTATCAATAACTCAGAATTGACTAAAATAGAAAGTCCTTCAAAACGTTCATAGGGAAAATGTATGAACAAGTTGCACAACACTGGACTAACACAATTTGGCGCTCCTGGGCAATTAATATTGTAAGACTTCAAATTGATAAATTGTGGGGGGGGGGGGATGTGACTACAGTATGTCTACATGGCCTGTGTGTAAAAACTCGATGGAAAAATGAATAGCATTTGTGTATCAAATTTAGAACAGAGCCATAAATTTTTAAACCAGACAGTCAATGATTGGCGTCAGTCAGCAGATCATAAAGATGGAGAGAAGACTGGGACTGAAGACTACAATAGTCGGTACAAGTTTGCCAAATCACTTTAAAACAAGAGGTGTGTTTTTGTCAAAAAGCCTGGCTTGCGAACTCATTTTAGGTACTGGTCATGGGAACGAATATACCAAAAATCTTTTTAATCCGTTGACATTCGTGGAAATTAGCCCTGTGACGTCATCCATTTGCACACAAAAAAATAAACAAAGTCCAATAACTCTGCTTTTCAAAAGAGATGAAAAGTGGGCAGGTTTCTCATGTAGAAAGATCCGAGCCGTCACTCAGCAGTAAATGTACATCTTCGTCATTTAGTAATTTATTTGATAACAATATGAATATCAGTCTCTTCTGTTGCCTCATGAATACATGTAACACAATTGATTCTGATAAAGGCCTTGAATACCTGGAAGAAGATCTCTGTTCTAAGATGGAGGATAATTTTGAGGCATCAAATTGTATGAAAAAGCAAACTAATTTTGCAGACTTTTTCCCTCAAGAAGATTTCTCTGTTCCAAAAGCCACAAAATGCTTTAAGATGAGAAATGTAAGCATTTCAACTGCGAACCCATCATTCTGAGTGGATTTGTAGCTTCGTTTGGTAGGTCGCTTCACTCTGACCCCTCGTCAGGGATCGCAATTACTTGCACAGAATAATACATATATTAATTTACTTCACAAAGTAATCGCACTGTTTCTACGAAAACAATAGAAATATTCAACGTAAGAATAAGGACCTACCATGAGAGCCCCATATACCAAAATCAAGAGTTTTCTATGCTATAAACAGTATTAATAACTTGTGCATGCTAGCTATTATCATTTATATTTCATATAGCAATATACTTAATTCACTATGTTAGAAATTCATTCATTAGTAATTTAAACTCCTAAAGAGTATCATAGTCTTTTATACACTGAGGAATGGAGACATTACATCATAACAGTAACACTAGTAACAGCAAGACAAAACATTTTGAATAAGTGAACATTCATAGCAATAGCTCAATATCTGCCTCATCTTAAATCGATGCTCCATTTCTTACTGACTATCATACATGTAATTAAGAAGACCTTTTCTAGTAAATATCACAGAGAATACTTAAGCCACTTTATTTTTCTAATCAAAGATAATTATTATTTTGGCAGAATCTTTATAAACTCAACCTTTACATCATGAGTATGTGATGTTATGTTTTCTTAAGAACGATTCTTCACTCCGGACCTGTGAGGAGATGTTTGCCCGGCAGCATCTAGGAATTATTAAGCAAGAGAGGTGCCTATAATTAAAGAAGCTGGTTGCTGTCGGGTGGATGAATCAACACAGGCCCGGCCTAAGAGAGCCGTTCGAGTTCTTAGATGTATGTGATAATTATTATATATCACATTTTTATTTTCGTTTTATGTGCCAAAAATTGATATACATGTTTTTGATGTATCCGATTGATATCATTTTCCATGTCTTAAATTTAATATTATCGCATTAAGTGCCAAAATATATATATATTGAGGATTTTCAATAATTCTTGGCAAGTTATTATCACAGGAAGGCATCCTTAAATGCTGTTATGAAGAAGAAACACTCCAGCATCCGACTCTGATGCTTTTAGAGATTTGTGTCTGTGTCTGAACCTGTGGGTGTTGTCAGTTGCAATGTATTGTGTTAAATGTTCATGTTCTCATTGCAGCATCGAGAGGAAACTTGAAACATTTTTAAACGTTCCAGCATCAGATCAACAGAGGCACATAGCCTGATGCAAAATATTCAGCGAGTAATACGGCAAACTGCAACAACTCCTGCTCAGAAGATAATACGGGCAAAACCGAAAATACCACATTCTCATTTTGTTTTGCTCGTAGTGCTGTATCATTCGCTGAATAAACTGTAGTCAAGAGTTCCTTCGAGTACACCAGCTTGTGATACCAGCACTTCCGAGATACTCAGGTAAAATGTTCCCTTTACTCTTCAATGGTGAGAATTACACCCAGATCCAGTGGCAGGATTTATCATCAAATTTTATCTACTTTATCTTACATGTCAGTATAAAATGGTATAAATATCAGAAAGAGTGATGTATTATAATCAAACTTTTATGCTAAACTGGACATTTTATTCCTAGAGTGGACATCTGATGTATAAACTGTTTTCCATTTAGCAATTATTTTTTTTAAAGCGACCATGCTTTCTAATATAAACAATCTTTTCTAATCAAAGATAAGAAGAAACACTCCAGCATCAGACTCTGATGCTTTTAGAGATTTGTGTCTGAACCTGTGGGTGTTGTCAGTTGCAATGTATTGTGTTAAAATGTTCATTTTCTCATTGCAGCATCGAGAGGAAACTTGAAACATTGAAAAAGCAGCTGAGCCAAGCAATAGAAATACGGTAGGACCTTGACCACCTCACTTGCAATTTTAGGAAGCTCCAAAAGTCCATCTGCAATTTAAATGAATCTACCTGTACCACCACGACAACCACTGAAGACCCAAAATTTAATGGGCATCCCAAACATGAACTAGAAGAGCTGATAAAGTTTGAAAACCATCCTTATCAGATGATGAAAAGACTGATGCTAAGATGTATCACCACGGACTATATCAGAGATAGGAGCATTACTGGCCAAAAACCAAATAAAAGCATGGTGGCCAAGAACAAAATGGACCAACAGACAATCTCTGTTCTCAAAAATATAGTCTGCGAACGTTCCAGCATCAGATCAACAGAGGCACATTGTCTGATGCAAAATATTCAGCGAGTAATACGTCAAACTGCAACAATTCCTGCTCAGAAGATAATACGGGCAAAACCAAAAATACCACATTCTCATTTTGTTTTGCTCGTAGTGCTGTATTATTCGCTGAATAAACTGTAGTCAAGGGTTCCTTCGAGTACACCAGCTTGTGATACCAGTACTTCGATATACTCAGGTAAAATGTTCCCTTTACTCTTCAACAGGCCTGGAAATCTCAAGGCGGGCTGCCCGCCTACAGCCCGCCTAGAATTTTCCAAGGCGGGCTTTTTATAGCCCGCCTCGTCTACGATAGGACATTTATTATTTAGTTATTTTATTGTGTTTAATGAGTAAAATACTGCATCGAAATCGTAATTATATTGTACAGTGTGGGGACTGTGCGCATGCGTGACTTGACGGTAATGTCAAATGGGAATTATAGCGGAATCAGTAAATTCCGGAACGAACTGTTTCGTAAATCTGATCTTTTGATCGATTCTCACACATTTTATGACCAAAATAAATAATTTCTCTTCATAAGATTGAGCTTACAATATATTTCACTGGATAAAATGACACATGTTTGTGGATAGTGAGAACCAAATGTCACTGTCCCAATTAAGTTCAACCTTTCGTTCCGTTTCCGGTTCCTATCAGTGGAAATTGTATTTAGCTTGCAGCCGTCTTTTATCGCTTCGACTGACAATATTTTAATATAATTATCTAAATGTATCCACGTATTCTAGTTTACACTGTTATTCAATTATTAAAGTTCAGAAACTATTTGCTATGTCCCCAATTGCAAACACCCAGTAAATATATAGATAGCGACTTGACCGCTGCAAGCAGCAGTCTGCGATCGACAATGGAATATGGATTACTTTGAGAGAAAAATCAGTCAATATTCAAGTGCAAATATACTGGATTTAATATTGTTCTTGATTGTGTATTTTACGTAAAATTACACTTTCATGGAGAATGCTTTTAATGTGGACAAACTCACCCAATTCCGTTGCATGGGTTGGACACCGACTGACAAATTGTTGAGTACAAATACTCTTACATTTTGTTTCTTGTACATATAGATTATCACAACATATAAAACCATTTTATTACCATAATTACTGTGGGGGATTTTGACATTCACAACTCTGTGGACACTTTGTTTCCACATGAAGAAAATTAATTTAAATGGAGTTATACAACATCAAAAATAGACAAACTAACGGCAGTAGTAACTCAGATAAAATAAATCATAACTTTAAAAGTTGAGGAGGGCTATAGCCCTCCTAGGCATATCTAGGAGGGCTATTAATAGCCCTCCTGGATTTTCTAGATCGCCAGCCCTGCTTCAATAGTGAGAATTACACCCAAATGGTATAAATATCAGCGAGAGTGATGTATTATAATCAAACTTTTATGCTAAACTGGACATTTATTCCTGCAGTGGACATCTGACGTATGAACTGTTTTCCATTCAGCAATTTTCTTTTTAAAGCGACCATGCTTTCTAATATAAACAAACTTTACATAAAGGAACAACATAATAAACAAGACAAGTTAATATTTCGAAATTATGTAAACATTCTGGTAAACGTATTTTTCACATTGAACTACTTCCAAATGACAACTTGTGGAGTTCATAACAAATATCACATCTTTTATGGATTAAGCTAGTTACTGTCACAATTGTGACATTTCATTAGCGTTATTGGTGATTTTAGATGAGCGGGTAATAATGCTTACTACCGATATCACAGGCTGGTTTACATTGAAGGAAACTTGAACTAAACAAACTGAAGCTATTGTCATGACCTGTTGTCCAATCAGCTGCCTCTCCATTTTGACTTGGAAGTATCTTTGTTAGGTTTCCAGTTTATTTTAGTCCTGTCAATTGATGCTGAGCTATCTATTTACAGCATTTTGCATAATTAATTGATAGAGATGTTCTAATTACTTCAAAGGAATTATTTTTATCAATAGGCCAGTTTCAAAATTGAGTTAATCAATTATGTCCCCTGTCTAGCAGAGCGAAAGCGAGGCGATCTGTGTATACATATTCCAAGAATTCCATGATAAAGTCATGAGCCACAAACGAAACAACATGTTGCCGATTCTTAAAGTGATGTGAAACACCGATGCTTGTGAAACTACCAAACTAGATGAAATATCCATATTTACAGGAACGCATCCAGACAATGCCAGATGGAGAAGTGAGGGAGCTGTGTACAAGGTTTGCCATGCGGCATTTGCCATTGGTGTTCAGCATTCTGGACGTAACAAATGGCAGAAACCCACATGTGGGTTACCACCCATGTGCAGATGGACCTTCACAACCCAATTGGAAAATCAAACAATGAGAACAGTTTCAACCTATATTAATGTGGTACATGATACACATAGCCCGACTAATGCCACGTGCAGTAAAATCAATGTTGAGTGGGATATTAAATGTATAGTTCTATTCTTCAAAGACGTCAAACATCCAATTGCCAACTGACATGCAAATAAACTTTTCTTCATTGGAAATAACTGAACTGATATTTAGATTACAGAATGGTCTTGGTTATGTTAAAAAAAAAGGACAAGGTCAGATGATGCTTCATAGTATCCCTCGTCCTCATTCACTTCAAATCTTACTCTAGCGTTATCTCCAATAGTAGCCGGTAATGACGACTATAAATGTCTGATAAAGTGGATGATTTAATGGAAGGTTCTTGTACACATAAATGGTGCAGGGAGAGAGCAAGCAGGGCCCACATTGGGTCACCACACATTTACAGAACCAATGGGGGTTTACACCAATGATGCAGATCGGCAAAACAAGAGACCGCAGGGCTTCTTGGATGCTAGAGTGTCGCATCAATTCTCATGGCCAGACAAAGATTGCTCGCCATATCAGAACAGAGGTGTGAACTTCACAGAATCAATGGAGTTCCTGGAGGATGCACTCGATCCTAACGCAGATTGGGGGTCGTACGGCTTTGACAAAATTTTTATCGAACCAGAACTCGAGGCTATAGGACGAGACAGGTTGGAAGAGTTGGGGCTGGTCTCTAGTGCAGACATAGGAACCGAGAACACGGCAACTGTAACAGAAGTAAGTGACATGTTGACGCGGACTGACAGAAATCCGGGTTCAGATTTCTCTCAACAAACAGAGGCAGCTGATTCATTTGTGACATGTGACAGAGGGGTGCAGGTGGAGCAGAGGAGCAACCAGGGGCCGGAGGCCGATACAGACAAAGAGGGGTTGCTGCCTCTGCCATTCACCAATGTAAGACAAATGTCGGCTGACCCTCGGTTTTATCTAATAGGAGCACCATCCAAATTATGGAGGGCCATTGTGCCCAAAGGATAAGAGCAGTGAGAAGGACCACAAAACAGCATCTGGAGACGTATAAAAGAAAGTTTATTCCCGATGGATATTTGGGAGTACGGAAGTGCGAGAGTGTAATACTTCCAGACGGGTCCAAATATGAACTGTTTGATTACTGGAACCGTGATCCAGTCTGTTCTGAAACGAAGGATACGGGTGTGTGTACTGACTCACTTCCGGTAAAGCCCACCATCAACTCAGATGTGCAAATAGTCCAAGTCTTCTCGTACTAAAACTTGCTAAGATTTTGGGATGGAGAGATGCTAGTGTTTAGTCCGAGATGGGCGCGCATAGCCTTCTTATGACACGAGTTAAGCGTTAATGACCCGCTCAAATAAAACCACAATTATATGAAATAAAATATCACAATTGCGACAATAAAAGATATTTTCCGCAGAAGACATGCTATTTGATCTGAACCCCACATCAGTTGTGAATTGAAAGCGGTAATTTAATGCGAAAAGAGACATTTACCGCAATGTTTACAAATTTTTAAAAGTATGCGAACTCAGTTGACCTCGCGAACTGTGTTCGGCATTTTCCGTTGAAAATATTCCGTAGATTTTCGACTGACAACGCAAATTACGATGAATTCTCCATTGTAATCGTAATTATGTGTGTCAATAAATAAAAAATAAATAGATTAATTAAACATTGAAGATATAAATGTAATACATTAAATAAATTACGGGGAATTACAACCCTCTCAAAGTTTAAAACAGTGTAAACACAACCAGCATTAGAATAAATAATATGGTGCTACATTTCCCACATTTGGTGGACTTCAGCGAAATTAAGATATATACTAAGCGAACAGAGCAATATACTGCTCTTGTTAAGCACACAAAAAATCAAACAAAATTTGTATAAATTTTTAACCTTAAGTTTGAAAATTCCCACTAAAACGGAAGAACTATATTTCGAAACTGTGTGATTCGGTTCTCCGATTATTTTATCAACACAAAAGTCAAAATGCACATGGATGAAAATCACACGCATGGCAAGTCAGACACAAGAGTTCTAATTTGCTCCAATTTTGACAAGTTGCTTGCGAAAATTGTCAACAAAACTACCTTTCTGATCCTCCATTATGTCATTAAGTTTTTAGTGCGGGAATTGTTCTTAAAGCACATTGGAAACTGGACTTTGCGGCGATCGGTTTTCACCATTTTGTTCGGAAAACCCCGCGCTATATATAGAAACGGAAACTAGAATACTCAGAACAAACACCGGACAATGCCGAAGTTCTTCGGAACCTGAGTTCGGCTTTCAGTTAAGTAAACAAACAGAAAAAACAACGATGTTTGTGGCAATCAACCGGAATATTCTATGTGTAATTTAACATTAAAGTTAGATTATTATACACCATTCTGACCATAAGATGTCACTCTTTCCGACGTATATAGCATCATGTATTGCTTTGTTAGGTAAATCGAGTAAAATACACCACAGATTCCCGCCACAGATCCTGGGCGTAACTCGTGTCATAAGAAGGCTATGCGCGCGTTCTCAGACTAAACACTAGCATCTCTCCATCCCAAAATCTTAGCTAGTTTTAGTACGAGAAGACTTGGACTACTGTGCAAACTGAGGAGATGGTTGTCAGGGTACAGCTGGATAAGTCATTCTGTGTCAGAATTCGAACTCGTCGGAATTTTGATTTGTTTAATTGGAATTTTGTTTTCTTTCTCTTTTGCGCCGTCTCTTTCTCTGAAGAAGGGGGTGGTGTAGCGTAGCTACTATTTATTTATTTTACGTAAAGTTCACACATTTTTCTCCGAGAGTCGTTTATCGACTCCGTTTTACAGTTTAGTCTTTTGGCATTGTTTTAGTGTGAACTTACTTTCTTTTCTCGGAAACAGTCCTATAAACTTACTATTTAATTATGCCTAGCATTGTCTCTTTCTAATGTTATGCTATCTCTGCCAGCTTCTTCGGAGAAATGTGAAATTATTACAACTTTTATTTTCATGTTTCCATACCAGAAGTTGTTTTAACGGGAGCACGTGCTCAAGGTTGTTAAGACCGCGTATTTCAAACGGTCCCCACGCGCTCATCACCAGTGGGAACCTTTACCGGGGGCCTTCTGGTGGGAGCTTTTTGTGGGAACCTTTCGGTGGGGGCTTTTAGCAGGGGCCCTTACTATTAAAGGTGGCGTTTCCGAGTTTTTCGGGGAGTTTGATTGGGTTGATTAGTTGGTTTGTTTTGAAGGTGATATTTGGAGGAGATATTTGAGTTGGTATCTATAGAATAGAAGAGATAAAAGAATTAAGAGTTACGATAAGAGAGCTTGGTTTACAAGAATTACAGATTACCAGCGAATATATTTACAGAAAGGACAGAAAAGTACATACAGAATCATCGAGAGGCAGTCACAAACAATAACATGATATAGTAATTTAATCGCCGGGTGAATTCACTATTTGAACCTTCTGAAAGGCTCCCACTAATTTGATCATAATTGATATATACGATAAATATACATATATTTTCTGTTGATGGTTTTAAGATGGTTTTAAGATTTGTTACCTAATTTATGTACACCGGATTACAAATAAATAATCCGGTTTTAACTATGCTCTCTGTACAGTTAATATACCCTATCTCAACGGATAACCAAAGCAGATCAAGAATAACAGATTAATTATAAACAGTAACAGAGAACCTAAGGGGCCAAGAAATCACGCTACCATTATATTCATATAAACTCGACCCCCTCTACTTGTTACATACAGTTAATCATCAAGTTAGTTCAATAACTAACTCAATAATAACAACTAAAACAATACTCCACGCAATTCTACAGAGTACCGCATGCGTGTTGCTGTGGACTGGATGGCGTCTTGTTAGACAGTGGTAACCAAAGAGACTCGTATACAGACTGCAAATCTATGGATGAGATTTACCTTGTATACTGCCAATGTCTGAAAGGGGAAGTTTTCTTTGAAAAGGTTCTAGTACAGTTAAACATCACGTTAGTTCGATAACTAACAAAATAATAACAACTATAATAATACTCCACGCAATTCCACAGAGTACCGCATGTGTGTTGCTGCGGACTGGATGGCGTCATGTTAGACAGTGGTAACCAAAGAGACTCGTATACAGACTGCAAATCTATGGGTGAGATTTACCTGTTATACTGCCAATCTCTGCAAGGGGAAGTGTTCTTCAAAAAATTATTTGACACAACATCAGAAAAATGACATAAGTCGGTCTGGATGAATTCGGTAACAAATAAAGACTTTGTGGATTATATAAAAACTGATAAAACATTTTACAATTTATACTTTTCACAATATTTTTCTCATGGAGGACTCTGTTCAGACTTACACAATTCTCTATTGGGCAACATAATTATGTAATATCTATTAGTCAACAAGCTCCAACAACAATTTAACCCTTTCAGTGCCAGGGTCCAATCTCATCGGCCCTAATTTACGGTCTGTAAAATCAACCCTAAATTTTTTTTGTTTAAATAAACAAATATTTATTTTATTTTTTTGGGTTGAATTTTGCTTAAGCATGCTATAGCGAATTCAAAAACAAACTGGATAAAACCTTAGGGGCATGTTATAACTCAAAACTATCACCAATTATTCATAATAATAATTTTGATGCCCATGAAAAACGTAAGATTCCCTGGCACTAAACCTGCAAAATAAGTCTGTTAAAGAATATAAGAAAAAATTATTAAAATTGTAAAAAATAATAACAAATGATGAAAAATTGTTAGGCCAATGCATTCTCTTATATATGAGAATATAAGAGAATGCATTGGCACAGAGTATATGGGTTGATACAAAAATCGGACCTGGCACTGAAAGGGTTAATAGCTTGGTTTTCGAACCCATCCCACATCTTTTTTCTCAATATTCCTGAATATTGTGGAAAAAAAATGTAACTTTTTACTAGATTGATTTATGCTCATATATATGGGAGGTCAAATTCACATTTATTAATAACTGTGCTTCAGTGCAATGCAATTGCAAAATTAATTTCGCTTTAGTGCAAGCGCAATTAATTTTCAATATATGGCTAAACCCCTAGTAAATTAATGAATAAATCCAATACAAACTTAATTGCGCAATTATTTTCCCCCATATAGGATAGGACTTTAGAGACAATCAAACAAAGGTTTTATTGGCCTGGGATGAGTGATCTATCCAATGCTGGTGTACAGAATGTGACGATTGTGCTAAACGTAAACCAGGTCCAGGAGTAGGCAGAGCACCATTACATCATGTTTCAAATCATAAAACATTACTGTGTATAGCTATTGACATTATAGGACCTCTTCCAACAACAAATAATAACAATATGTACATAATTGTAGTTGGTGATTATTTTACAAAATGGAAGGAGGCATACCCCTCTAAAGATCATACCGCTCAAACAGTTGCCGAATTGTTAGTTAACCCTTTCAGTGCCAGGTTCGATTTTTGTATCAACCCATATACCCTGTGCCAATGCATTCTCTTATATATGCGAGTCGACCATAGGTCGCCTCGCATATATAAGAGAATGCATTGGCCTAACAAATTTTCATCATTTGTTATTATTTTTTACAATTATTTACAATTTTAATAATTTTTTATTATTTTCTTTAACAAACTTATTTTGTAGGTTTAGTGCCACGGAATCTTACGTTTTTCATTGACATCAAAATGATTACGATGAATACTTGGTGATAGTTTTGAGTTATAACATGCCCCTAAGGTTTTATCCAGTTTGTTTTTAAATTCGCTTAAGCATACCAAATTTTTTTTTTTTTTTTTTTTTTTTTTTTAGGGCTGATTTTACAGACGGTAAATTATCGACCCCTGGCACTGAAAGGGTTAAACAATTTATTACACGATTTGGTTGCCCAGCTAGAATACATACTGACCCAGGGAGGGAGTTTGAATCAAATTTGTTTACTGCAGTGTGTGAATTGTTGGATATAGATAAATCAAGGACAACCCCTTACCGGGTATCAGATGGTATGATGGAACGTTTTAATAGGACATTACTTCAGATATTATCCCTTTTTGTGAATCAAAATCAAAATAACTGGGACGATCAGCTACCATATTTACTCATGGCATATCAAGCCACTGAACATTCAAGTACACATTGCACACCAAATATGCTTATGTTTGGTCATGAAATTTCATTCCCCATTGATATTATGGTTGGTCCTCCACCTGATACAGATATACCAAAATGTCCAATTAAATATGTGAAATGGGTGCAACAAAACTTACTTAACTCTTTCACCCCCGCTGCCCGCTATAGCGGGCACAACGTCATGTACGTACTACCCCGCTATAGCGGGCAGAAGCGTTCGCCTGTTTATCTGTTTTTTAAACGAACTGTGTCACAACTATATAATGTAATAGCTCCCACATTCATATAGGTCCCTCTGGGGATCCCTCTATGTGTCCCTGCTATGTGTCCCTGCCATAGAAAACTAAAATATTATATCTGAATTCCATTGGAAGCATGCCTGAATTTAAGCGGTCGGTCTGACACGGACATTTTCCGATACATATCGCCAAATGTCCGACCATTTTCATTTTTAGCCTGACATTATGTCCGGCAGTATATTTAAAAAAAAAATCTCATATATTTGGCAATAATGTTGTCTAAAGTGCTATAGTTGTGCGTATCATACACCTTTTACGCCGACAATTAGGCCTAATACCCCTGAAAACGAACGCAATATTGAAGCAAAAAGCGTCAGTAAGTACACACTCATTATACTGGAGTTATAAATAGATAGCACAAAGGGAGTGAATTCAGTTTCGAATTGATTTCGTTTTGAGGAAGTTTGTGTTCTAAGTTTGTCAATAAAAGGACTTCTACGGTGTGTGAAGTTCATTTGTTTTAATTGTGAGATATAATAAGATCGATTAGAGTAATTTTGGTCAATATAGTCAATTATTTATCAGTCACTGAATGTGATCACTGGGTGATTTATTTTTGCATTGCCTATTTTAGTTTTGAATCGATTTTGGACTGTGATTGACAGAACTTTCCCCTCCTCAAGCCAACATTTGCCTGATATTTTAAACAAGGTGAAACCACTTCTTCAAATTTGACCATAGAGTGATCACCAGTGTGTGCACAAGAAAAAAAATAGCCAGCATTGTATGAGTGCCATTCAATAGAAAATTTATCAAAATCTAGTGTTTTTCAATGACGGGTGTTTCCCTAGCAACCGTTGTCTTCGGACACGAAGAGCATCTTAGTGGACCGGATGTAACCATTCCCTTTCCTCTTACATATCCACCAATAATTCCACCGGCATACGATGAACATCAAAGTGGGCCATGTGAAATGGATATATCCGATATTCAGCCAGTTCCATTGGGGAATCCCGTGGAAAAATTAATCCCAAGAGGTCCCTGGGAGGACCGCTCTGGTAAGATAGATCAAGCTGGGGGACAGGGCCGATATACAATTTTATCAAGTTCCAATTCGGGAGTCCTAATTTGCCCAGCCTCAAGGTTCATGGCTATGCTCCAGTCCACCGGTTGGCATTACCAAGTTATTCAAAATGAACTCTCCAGGCAGTATAAAATTGCCAGGGCTAGGGGCGATACACAATGGCAGACCGAGGTAACGGAAATTGCCTTACAAAATTTGCCATTCACTGACTGGGTTCAACAAAACTTAGAACCTTTACCTGCCAGTATGAAGGGTAAAGCTATAAGCCCATCTTCCCCTAGGTCTCGTCACGCGGGAAATATTTCAGCGGGACAGGATCAAATGGGAAATCCGGCTTTAGAAACACAACAGATTGTGGAAAGTATCGATGCTATCTTATTCCAAAGGGATACTTTCCCCTCACCGATTGTCACACAGGAGGTGGTTAACAAAACCTCTTTAGTAAAAAGTCCCCAACAAGTACCAAAGGGGATTTTAATTGGGAAAATGGCTCCAGGCTAGGTACCTCGAAGGCAACCAAGAGGGAATCCGGCTTTATAGGCTACGTCTGTTACAGGTTCCTCGAAGGGTACCCACAGGGACCAACAGACAAAAGGAATGAAACGATGTCCCCTTGATTCTTGTGGAGCTTACTTTAAAAGTGACATCAAGGATCACGTCCGAGGAAATCGCCTCCCCCCTACCTGGTGGGTGGAGGATCTTCAAACCACCCCTAAGGTTATGAGAACCTGCATGATCCAGGATATGGTCATGTTAGGAAGAAACATTCTTAAGGGAGCGGGAGCTACCAAGACGGACCTCCAGACCCTTGAGATGTTGTTGATAACGGTGAACATGTGGATCCAGTCCAACGCATCGGATGCATTGAAAGATCTAATGGTGGGGGAGGGTTACCAGCGACTGATGACCGCGATAGCGATGACCTGGGCATTTCAGCACCCCAAGAGGGGTTCCACATGAGACCAGAACCAAATTCCCTCTGCTGCCTGTTCCATTGGAAGTTGGTCTCGATCGCCCTAAACCAAGCAGATGCAAGGTGTAGGGCAACCTTCATGGATACAAAGGTCGAATCCTGGAGGGTCAAACAGGCAGTAGAAAAGGCTCGCAAGGGAAAGATTGAAAAGATGCAGTGGCAGGTAGCCCAAGTCATGTCATCTTCAATTAGTTTGCCCAATCAAACTGATCAGCCCATAGTGGCAGCGGCATGGGTTATCGTGGCTTTTCAACAACCCGAGCCAAAATTAGTTGCACCGAAGAGTACCGGAGGTGCAGCTAAAGCTCCCCAACATTAGCAAATACTGCACCGAAGAGTATCGGAGGTGCAGCTAATTCATCGGACAAACCCACTAAGGCGCACCGAAGAGTACCGGAGGCGCCGCTAACATATCAAACAAACCCATTAAAGTTGCACCGAAGAGTACCGGAGGCGCAGCAACTACATCTGGAAAATCCATGAGGGCCGCACCGAAAAGCACCGGAGGCGCTGTCCGAGCCAAAACTGTTTCGGTCGAACCAAAGAGTACCGGAGGCGCGGCTGACACTATGACCGTGGTTCAATACACTGGCAACCAGCAAGTCTCCAGCATGACCACTAAACGTAGTCGTGATGACATCTCATCCCTGACGGTTTCCAAGTAAGTATGTCCGACAATTGGACAAATAGTCAGTGACGTCCAGGTACCAACAATACGGACAAGCACTCAGGATGAGAAAACAGGGTCTTTGTCTATCACGGCTACTGAACCCACGAAAGTCCTCCCACAAGCGATTGATTCGCATTTTCATCTCAACCGGGTACAAAGGTCATTCGAATTGAGACCATCGACCCCGCTGGTGGACCTGATCAAGCAGACGCAAGACCGTGTTCAACCAGAGGTTCAAGTACAGCTGATAGGGGCTGTCAATGTCCTTTGTGACCCGGCAGACTACGAGAAGGTGGATTTTTATCTGGAATCGCCACCGCTAGCTGTGGGATGCCATCCTAAAAAATACAGGCTGCTCCAAAGGCCTGACCGAATGGGAAGACTGATGGAGTTGATGTACCATCCCAAGGTAGTGGCAGTTGGGGAAATCGGCTTAGATCGGACTTGTACGTCTACCCCGATGGAGAAGGCTCGCCAAGACAAGATGTTTGGGGAGCTCCTCGATCGGGCGCCCAAACATAAGCCGATTATATTACACATTCGTGGGGCGGAAGACGACACGACGTCCCATGATGTCCTCAACACGGCCCTGATCCAAATTTTGAGGGCAGCTCATATTGATCAGGTTATTCACCTCCATTGCTTCACAGGGGTGCACCATAGGCCCAACACCTATTTCGGAGTTACAGGATTGTGCTCTGTATTTAGTCAGGAGCAACAACTAGGACTGGCAGCAATCCCTCTACACCGATTGTTGTTGGAAACGGATGCCCCATATTTTCCAATGCTGAGGAAGAGGAAATTCAGCACCCCTGCGGTTATTGGAGAAGTGGCTCGAGCCGTTGCCAAGATCCGCCGGGAGAGCATGGAGGAAATTCTAAATCAAACCGTAGCGAACGCGCGGCTGATATACCGGATTTAGAAACCTGTATGGGTGATTCCCTAGGGTTCAGAAGCGGGAAAGTACCTACCGTAACGGATGTGTGGCAGGTTCAGAAGCAGGAGAGCACTTACCGTAACGGACGTGTGGCGGATGCTAGGTTATTTTCCAATAGACCGCATATTACACTCAATAGTAATTTTATATAGAGAACCTTCCTGTGATCGCAAGGGAACCTTGATTGATCAGGTTGTGTTAGGTTCCATTTTGGTTTTCGGAACATGAGATCTTATATCTTTTTTGTGGGGGGCATAGTAACCTATGTGCAGCATGTCCATAGGGCGCTAACGCCGATCCTTTTTTGGCTGGGGATCTTAAAAAAATAATTTAGGTTTTAATTAGGGAATGCCTACCTTAGCGGATGCTTGGCAGGTGTTACGTTATTCTTTTTTCAAAATCTACAAGTTACTGATCCTAATGAAATTAGTTAGAAAGTCGTTTTTTTTACATAGAGGACCTTCCTGTGATAGCAAGGGAACCTTGATAGCTCAGTTTGTGTCAGGTTCCATTTTGGTTTTCGGAACCCGAGATCTTGTATCTCATTGTTAGGCGTCATTGGGGGCATAGTGAACTAAGGGCAGCACGTCCATGGGTCGCTAACGCCGATCCCTTTTTGGCTGGGGATCTTGCTACTCTTAAAAGTGGCTAACAGTCTCTCCACCTTATAAATCTCCAAGGGCACCCAAGGTGATTTATAAAATATAGTTATTTTGGAGTGGAAGATTTCGGCCTTTTTCGACCAAAACGGGAGAGAGTGTTGTGGAAATGGGTAAATTAGTCAGGTTCTTTTGAGATTCTCCCGGAAACATTAGGTGAGGTCACCGCTACGTGCCGATCCTATGATCGAGTATTTCCGACTTTCCGGGGAACCCCGAGATCCACCTGATGACGTCACGAGGATTCCTCGACCTCTTTGTGCTGTAGATGTGGTCACGACAGGACGCATTCTTCATCGTACAAACAAATACTAGGAGGATTCAAGACTGTTATAAGGTAAGTTAATTTACCCTTGGTACTTTCATCTCCATAAAGAATAGAGCCACAACCCCATTTGTTCGGCACCCGAAGATCATCTATGACCCTCATGTGAATATAAATTCACTGCTGATCACGGCAATATATGGTTTGCCATACCCACGATCCCTCTCAACATTAGTATTTAGGCTTAGCGCTAAAGACAAACAAATTCCCAATTAAGTCCTGTAAATCTGGGGTCTGCGCATTTTACCCTCATATATTCGGTGTTGAAAGAGTTAACTGTATATATGGCAAGAAAGCCATATGAAGGTCCAATAACACCGCTTATTGGAGATCTGAGGAATCTCCGGTGGAAATTATTAATTATCAAGATCAATATCTAGATCAGTCTGAAATGAAGTTGATGAGTAGGATGAAATTATAAATCCTATTTCAACTAGGTCCGGTAGAATTGTCAAACCTAGGCATGTGTTCACTCCTTATACAATTTCTCTTCTATTTGTAGATTGATTTACGATGATAGCATCATAGCGACTCCGATGGACATGGTGACGCACCTCAACAATCAACAACACCTGTCACACCTGCTGATACCTGGACTGAAAATCTTGTTCATCGGGCAATTCCAGGATTTGACAGAAATAATATCGGTCCTCAGCATTCTTTGCATCAGAATTCAACAGAAATTGAGTTCTTGGATCTTTTTCTGACTGATGAAGTTTTAGACTTGATTGTTTACCAAACAAATTTGTTTTATCACAAGTTGAGGAGGACACACCTATATCCAGGAAATGGACATTTATGGATAAGGTCGAGATTCACGCGTTTATCGGACTGTTGATAGGCCAAGGAATAATGAAGTTGCCATCGATCCGTGACTATTGGGAGCACCAATACTTGGATGAGGAATCAAAAGATTGGGGACACCATGATCCGTGAACGATTTGAATCGATTGTTCACTTCCTGCACTTGAACAACACCGTGTACTTACCTCGGGAGAGTCCTGACCGAGATAAACTTTTCAAGGTTCGACCATTCTTCAATTTATTGTGTTCTCAGTTTATGCAGAACTTCAATCCCCATCGACCTCTCAGCATTGATGAAAGCATGATTGCCTTCAAAGGCAGAAATTCCATGAAACAATACATGCCAAAAAAACCGATCAAGAGGGGGTTCAAGAATTGGGTTTTAGCTTGCCCGAACACAGGGTATACCTATGCATGTGACCCGTATACTGGGAAAGATAGCTCACCAAAGAGTGAAACTCTTGGAACTAGTGTTGTATTCAAGTTGGTCTCATTGTTACCAACAAAAGAGAATTATATTGTACACTTAGATCATTTCTTCTCATCGGTCAGTTTGGCAGAAACTCTTCTCCATGAAAACATTTATGTGTGTGGGACTATAATGACGAATCGCATCGGATTCCAAAGGAACTATTGGATAAAAAAGCACTGAAACGTGGTGAGAGTATAGCCAGACAGAAAGAAGAACTAAATTGTGTTGTTGTTTGGAAAGATAACAAACCTATTCACATGCTTTCCACTGCATAGAGGTGACACCACTTGTTTTCGATGAAATAAAACTGGAGAAAAAACGTCATATCCCATCCCCCCTTGTATGAAGGCCTACAACATGGATATGGGAGGTGTGGACATTGCTGACCAATATCTAAGCTATTATTCTGTGGGGTATCCAACCAATAAGTGGTGGCAGCGATTTTTTTTCCCACTTTATCAGATAAACATTGGAATCGTCAACGCATATATTCTATTCAAAGAACTACATCCCGGTGGGGCATACACAAAATACAAAGACGATAATAACAAGTTCAGGCTTGCTTTGTGTGAAAAACTGACAGCAGACTTCTGTTCTAGGAGAAGAAGGGGTGGCCTTGAGCCAGTTGTTGTTCCAAAAAACAGAAAGCTGGAACATAATTACTCGTAGTGCACTTCGAGATACTCAGGTAATATGTTCTCTTTACTCTTCCAATTGTGAGAATTATACCAAGATCCAGTGGCACGATTTATCATCAAATTTTATCTACTTTATCTTACATGTCAGTATAAAATGGTATAAATATCAGAAAGAGTGATGTATTATAACCAAAACTTTTATGCTAAACTGAACATTTTATTCCTACAGTGGACATCTGACGTATAAACTCTTTTCCATTTAGCAATTTTTTTTTTTTAAAGTGACCATGCTTTCTAATATAAACAAACTTTACATAAAGGAACCACATAATAAACCAGGTAATGTAATCTTTTGAAATTATGTAAACATTCTGGTAAAAGTATTCTTTCACATTAAATTACTTCCAAATGACAACTTGGTGAGTTCATAACAAATATCACATCTTTTATGGATTAAGCTAGTTACTGTCACAATTGTGACATTTCATTAGCGTTATTAGTGATTTTAGATGAGCGGGTCAACAACCGATATCACAAGTTGGTTTACATTGAAGGAAACTTGAACTAAACAAACTGAAACTATTGTCATGACCTGTCATCCAAATCGGCTGCCTATCCATTTTACTTGGAAGTATTTTGTTAGGTTTCCAGTTTATTTTAGTCCTGTCAATTGATGCATAATTAATTGTTAGAGATGTTCTAATTACTTCAAAGGAATTATTTTTATCAATAGGCCATTTTCACAATCGAGTTAAGCAATTACGTCCCCTGTTTAGCAGAGCGAAAGTGAGGCGATCTGTGTATACATATTCCAAGAATTCCATGCTAAAATCATGAGTGACAAACGAAACAATGTTGACGTCCACTGCGATTATAATTTGGATGAATTGTGGAAACTGAATTCTTCTCAGCTAAAGCATATATTATGTGCACGTAATCAGCAATCTACTGGCAATAAATCTATTTTGGTTGCCAGATGTCATGCGTTTATGTTAGCGGAAAATAATTTGCATTCCCAGAATTCGAGCAAATAAAAAAAGAATGGATCGCGATCGGCATCGGCTTCGTGTGACATATTCCATGAATTGAATTCATTGAGAGAGATCACGTTTCCAAAGCTTTGTGGCACTGCCAATGATCATGTTTGGGGAAAAGATTTGCGTCAGTTCCCTCCACTGAACTTTTACCAATTGTTTACATATCTGGTAACAAGGATTTAAAAATATGGCAAGTCTGACATGAAAGGTGTTTGTTACAAAAAGATGAAGGCATACCAGTTCTTTGTAGGATTCGTTACAGGCTATGAAATAGCTAAGGGATTTAATCATACTTGGGTTAAAGCAAAGGTAAAGGCATCGATGAAGACAGAACGATACAGAGTTATAGCTGTATTTGATGAAGTTGCTGATCTCAGATATGCTGCATGTGAATGTCCAGCAGGGTAAGAATGCATTAGATTAATATATTGTATTGCGTTGGAGATACACATATATATGTATATACATACATGATAATATACATGCACATAATTTAAGATTTAGTGTGCATGCAAGCAAAGAAAGTGTACTACATGTACTCGCATACAGATATTTATATACTTGCACCATGTCCTATATGTATATTTTACAGAATATTTGTATAAATGTACCGGACCTACTGGTACATATAAATTCTGATTTGTGTATACCTTGACAACATTTTAATTTCAGGAGTGATGTAATGGACCCTGTAGATCTGCTCAAACAGTACCAAAAAGGTTTCATGGAAGGCCGGGCATTGGAACATGTGTCCCAACATGATACATGACAAAATTTAGTGTTGTGAAAATAACACTAATAAAAATGTGAAGTGGCCTATTGCGAAATCACTTCAATAAAAAAAAAGTTAAACATGGCAGTTGATTCAACCAAAGGGAAAAAAGATCATAAATATTTCCTTTGAAAATGAGAATGAAGATAGCACATTTTTATCCATTTCACAAAACATGCATGCCTTTTATGAGGCAAATCTGCAGCTTAAATAGAGCGAAATAATTTGGGTTTTATTTTAAACTGGCCTTGTAATGGTTTTAAGATGTTTTTGAGGGAAAAAAACATCTGTTTACAAAATTTGTATCAACTGCAGTGAATTATGGATGATAAAAACGTCCCAAAAAGTCATTCAGGTCGGTTGACGTCCTTAGTTACCTGCGCAATTTACATATACATCATGAAAGTTGTACTAACCTAATAAAGCTACCTTGACCTAAGAAAGCCACATTGATAAATAATGTTATGAGTAATGATGCTTAATGTCTTTACTGAATAAATACTATCTCATAGCTCTCTTAATAATAACTGTGGTTTGAAACAACTCACAGAAAGTTGTCAACCTCACTACACAATTGTCAAGATGCGCTGTTCATAGTTCTGTTCTGTTTACTATTGTCCTGGTTGTGGTGTGGCTACCAACCATGAGTGCATGCCACTTTGGCGGTTGAGTAAAATTTTAATCAGCGTCCACTTTTATTCAAGGCGGTAATGACAATGCTACCTACAATGGCTGTAAAATATTTTTATTTGTCTTATTATTCATACATAAAAAGTTTATTGGATCAGATACTGGTACTCAATGGAAGCTGTGATCCTTAAAGGTACTCAATCCGATAAAACTCCTCTCAATTACTATTTCAATGGCTTCGGGGGTCAAAAATATTTGATTCGAGTCGAGGAAGTCACCCATCAAAGATCAGATTTGTTAGATATCGATTTTAGAAATCTATTATTTTTCATTATCAGGAATACTTTCTGGCCCAGAACTCAGTCAAAATTGCGTTATTATTACCACTTGATTTTAGAGTTATCCATCCTTGTCTGTTTGAGTAGATTTTGGTGTACACATCCCGAGCAGATTACGGCAGTTGAAGGCAATTATTAGTACTCATCTCGAGTAACTAACAAATTTCAAAAATCAATATCTAATAACTCTTGAGCTTTGTTTGATGGGTTCCTCGACTCGAATCAAATATTTTTTACCCCCAAAGCCAAAGAAATAGTAATATAGGACCCTCTGATCGGATTGTTGTTGTTGGAATCTGTTGAGATGGGGACCCTCTGTTCGGATTGAGTACCTTTTAATAACCATATTGTCAAGATTTAAACTAAAACATTAGTAAATATATAAATCATTCAGTTCCTCGATAGTTCTGCAGGCAAACTTGGCTATTTTTAAGTCGTTCCTTCTCTAACCATGTTTAAATTTCTCATTCCAGGATAGACCTGGGGATGCTGGGGACAGCCCATACATTGAGTGCGATGGCGAGGTCTTTGGGTCAACTGAATTCACTGTGTATGCAGAGAATGTTGAGATCTGTAAAGCCACCGATCTCTTTCATGGATTCATGCTGATGATGGCCTGCTTCTATGCATTTAACATTGCCTACCCAAGCATAATTGTGCATATACTGACATTTATTCAGCGGGTGTTATTAAAGATAAATGACAGTGCCAAGCAGGACAAAGTTACAAAGAAGATTGCCTCTCTCTTAAAGAGAATTGCTTAAGATGTGCCTCTAACTTAAAAAGTGTAAACCACTGATACCTGAAGGGTCTATGCTATCAGGAAACATGCACGAAAACTACCTCAATGGCACAATGCCATTCTCTGAATTTTTGCATACTATTTTGACTGCATGAGCCCAACATTACTTCTGATCATTCTACCAATGTCAAAGAGGAATTGATTTATTCCAATGGACACCCCTACAAAAATTCAACCACATAGAACTCAGGGAGGGAAGTTAATGCGTCTGATAGACATTCACCCAAAACATTCTTCTATTTTAGATGTCTGATATTTTACAATTATTAGTACCGAATGATGAGGTGAAGAATGTCACTATTAAAAACGATGAGAGAACCGCCGGTATCTTGAGCCGCTTTAGATGACCAGATGATCTCGTTCCCTGTCCAGTGGAAGTATGTCAACATGCAGGGACAGCTGAACAATTCATACACTGCTTTTGCAAATCACTGGAAGAAATATCCTACCCCAAGCGATCCGAGTCACATAATGCAAGTGTGGTAGGGTATTCTTAGCCATTAAAGACTGCAACAAGCATCTCACACCAAGGAGGCAGATTTCTTCCAACATTCTTTTATAATTACAGTTACCATGAAGCAATAACACTATGTGTAAGACATGATGCATAAATTCAGCATTTATTTCTCAAGTCCGGATGGACTGACACTTGATACTTTGGACCTCAATATTTTATATATCAACCTTTCCAATGATTTATCCATATCTCATTCGTAACTTACTAACTCGCCAAATTTTAATTCGACATATATAGACTAATTTTACTATTTCATTGTACATAACTTTTATCACTACTGTATATGAACCTTTTAATTTGCCAAATTTTAATTTGACACATATGGACTAATTTTACTATTTCATTGTACATAACATTATTACAATACCGGTACATAAACGTTTTAATTTGCCAAATTTTAATTTGACACATATAGAGTATAAAGACTAATTTTACTATTTCATTGTACATAACAATTATCATTACTACCACTGTTTTGTGTTTTGACAAGTTTGTTGTAAAATATAAATCGCTAAATAGTCTAGAGAACATTTCTTATAATGTACATTTGCCGACACATTTGACTCAATGTGTGGAACACTGTGGACCATTACGTTCATCTTCTGCTTTCTTGTTGGAAGATGGCAATGGCAGGCTATTATCCCTCATCCATGGAACACAAGGTGTGGACATTCAAGCATTCAAATGGTTCCTAACTCATCAGAGATTGACATGGTTTGCAAAAACTCATTTGATTCATGCTTCCAATGATGTGATAAAGGCATATGACAAGTTGAACTGTGCAAACCAACCTTTAAAGAAGGCAGAAAGCTCTTGAAAATTACTTGTCTGGGAAACTGACTGTACAACAGAAGCTTTCTATTGGGAGAATGAAAGGTTCCCCTGTTTTGAAAAGTGAATGTTCAATGTATAAACAGGTTTTGTGTCAATGGATCACTTTATTCAACGGTTGACTATGCTTCTAAATTCAGAAGAGATAATTCCATTGTAAAACTTAGAAATGGTACAGTAATGCCCTAAGTAATCGACCTCTTAACCAAAGCAGAATTATGGGTAACTTTTCAGGATTTAGTCGGAAATATGGCTTGTTGCTGAGAGCTTTCCGATGAATGGCAACAAGCCATATTTCCGACTAAATCCTGAAAAGTTACCCATAATTCTGCTTTGGTTAAGAGGTCGATTACTTAGGGCATTACTGTAAACTTGCACAGATCAGGTGTGTTGTTGTTGGGTGTTTTTTCTGTTGTCATGAGCTTTTTTTTTTACTGTGTGCGAGAATTGATCATTTGTGGAAATGTCTTGACACAAGCCACCAGAGGATCATATAAGCTGATTGATACATATGTGGAATGTAACCTGATGGAGCCATTCACTCAAATTGATGATATTGATTGTGCTTGTATATCATTCAAGCCCACCGATATTTTCAACAAGTGTATGATTGTGAATAGTGCCAAAAAATATTTTTCTGTCAAATTGATACCTTTTGAAATTGACTTTTGCTGGCATGTTACGTAAGTAGCGTTCAGACAATCTGTTGCATTGGTGCATACAGCACATTGTGTTGATACAATCTGTTGTCCGCATTAAACCATTCACTCAGGCGCCTGATTAATAATTGCCGCTAGTAGTTTGATATTAGAATAAATGCAATATTGCAAATTTATCTATCTGTAATAATTAATTTGACGACAACAGATGCATCACAGTTGTCTGAATGCTTTAGTGTTATTGTCTGTATTCCAAATTCAATGCAACATACTCTTCTGAACACTATATTACTCTGACATATTCAAATTCGCTCAGTATTTTGTTCTTATACCAATCATAAATGTCGTGTAAATTGGGACATGTTATTGACATATTATTGTCATGTTAGTACTCTGTGTTATGTAAACAAATGCCATATTATGTAAACAAACAGTACATGTACGTAAAGAGTACATGTATGCAATAAGCAAAACACTCAACACCGAGGAGGCCCCCAACTAATTGAACTTTTGTTAGAAATACCACCAAGTTGTTTACAACATACCAGTATAGCTATTGCTAATCTTCACCTCTCAAGATTTCGGTGTTGAATGGGTCACCATTAATCACTCTCGACCAAAATAAATGCCACAGTGTTGAGTGTTTTGCTTATCGCTCACTATTACGTGCAGTATATAAAACAAACGCTCAGAAGTGTATTTTTTTGGATAATAACGCATTCACAATATGATAATTATTCTATACTATTAGTATATTCTTGGGAAAAATTTCATAATTTGGGAAATGTTATCCTTAAATTATAACCTTTAACAAAGGCCATCATTGCCTTTAAGTTCCACAGATATACGGGGAATCACTGCATTTTATTTTCATGCCTGCGAACAGGGACCGTATGCATCGTGATGCAACCACGGTACACTCAGTATTGAAGCAGTAACCTCACCGCAGTGTTGGAGGTTACTGCAGTATAATACTGCAGTATTACCGGGGTAACACCACATTAGATGTGGTCAATTACTTTAAGTATAGCTTAGATTCCAAAATATAAGATAGATCTTAAAGGCTGACAGTATTTATTATACTACATTTTACTAATACAACTAATGCACCACTATTATATTATACAACTAAATCATAATTACACTGCAATATAATAAAATCTTGTATATTTCTTTTGTCATCATATTATTATGTACATGTATATCCCACAACATTATTTTGAGGTTATGTAAATATTCTATTTCAGGATTCGTTATCTATATAACGATGGTTGGGATTTATATTTGTGGCAACTTTTGGACTCCATCTGACGCCGGTGAACTTCATCGACGTCAGATCCGAGGTCAAGGCCTAGCCAATTTTCCCGCCACAATTAGACAGACAATGACTGAATGAGCACAAGACAAGACACACATTACCAGAGAAAGGAATCTTATCAAATACAGCTTGCCGGCCGGCACTCAGCCTTCTACATGCATGCAGGATTACATGTAAGTAGATCTGCGATGGCGGGCAAGAATTGTAGTTAAAATACTACATTACATAGACCAATTTTATAATTGATGGATTTGATGATGAATGTTCTAAGTAAATACTACCACTCAGTACAAAAATGTGGACGGATCTTCACCCATATCGTGGACAGATCTTCATAACGAAACACATTTCTTATAGACTGATCACAATGATGATGGATTGGTGGATGAATGTTCTAAGTGAATACTACCACTGAGTACCATATCGTGAGTGGATCTTCAAACGAAACATTTCTTATAGACTGATCACAATGATGATGGATTGGTGGATGAATGTTCTAAGTGAATACTACCACTGAGTACCATATCGTGAGTGGATCTTCATAACGAAACACATTTCTTATAGACAGATCACAATGATGATGGATTGGTGGATGAATGTTCTAAGTGAATACTACCACTGAGTACCATATCGTGGACGGATCTTCATAACGAAACACATTTCTTGTAGACTGATCACAATGATGATGGATTGGTGGATGAATGTTCTAAGTGAATACTACCACTGAGTATCATATCGTGAACGGATCTTCATAACGAAACACATTTCTTATAGACTGATCACAATGATGATGGATTGGTGGATGAATGTCAATAATAATGTCCAACGCGCGACCTATTCACATTTTAATCATTGGCCACTCCTACATAGAACGTTTGGGCCGATTTTTATATCATTATGGCGAACGTTTTGGCGAAAGTTTTTGGCGTCCCCCTTTACGGTTATCTCGCCTGGGAGTAGAAATTGGCGCCCGATATGGGACCGTTTGCAAGTTGACTCTGCCTCGGCCCCCAAAGATCCCAAGAACTAGATTTATCTTGCATTCAGTGATTCTCGTACATCTGAACTTTCATCTATTATTCAGGAGTATTCATCATTCATGAATAAATTCCCCTTGTGTAAGATAACATTCTTGGAAGTGCCTGTTTATGTATCAATTTTGCATGTTGAAAATATCAATCATCAAAAACTGTCAATTGTGACAGTTAAATGATGATACGCCTTGTTGTGAATTAAAATTTCAAGTATCATCTTTAGTTGCATTCTCAAAGCATGTAGAATGGATAGTATAATTTATAACATCTATACTCATGTGTATCTCAAAGCATGTAGCATGGATAGTATAATTTATAATATCTATACTCATGTGTATCTCAAAGCATGTAGAATGGATAGTATAATTTATAACATCTATACTCATGTGTATTTTAAAGCATGTAGCATGGATAGTATAATTTATAACATCTATACTCATGTGTATCTCAAAGCATGTAGCATGGATAGTATAATTTATAACATCTATACTCATGTGTATTTTAAAGCATGTAGCATGGATAGTATAATTTATAACATCTATACTCATGTGTATTTTAAAGCATGTAGCATGGATAGTATAATTTATAACATCTATACTCATGTGTATTTTAAAGCATGTAGCATGGATAGTATAATTTATAACATCTATACTCATGTGTATTTTAAAGCATGTAGCATGGATAGTATAATTTATAACATCTATACTCATGTGTATCTCAAAGCATGTAGCATGGATAGTATAATTTATAACATCTATACTCATGTGTATCTCAAAGCATGTAGCATGGATAGTATAATTTATAACATCTATACTCATGTGTATTTTAAAGCATGTAGCATGGATAGTATAATTTATAACATCTATACTCATGTGTATTTTAAAGCATGTAGCATGGATAGTATAATTTATAACATCTATACTCATGTGTATTTTAAAGCATGTAGCATGGATAGTATAATTTATAACATCTATATTCATGTGTATTTTAAAGCATGTAGCATGGATAGTATAATTTATAACATCTATACTCATGTGTATTTTAATTGATCTTTATTGCGCAGATGTATGAGAAGCAATGACAGTTTAGAAATTTGATACACATTACAAATGGCCCTTTCTATTCCCCCAGAACCCTGGTTATGAGTAATTTGGGTTTGATGCCAATAGTGCAGCCAGGACCCTGGTAAGAGACATAATGTTCAATGGTTAAAGATAGTGAATAAGTTGGGAATTATTTTCTGCACGGAGAAGGTTAATGCATTGCAATGTCAGGGAAGGTAACTCAGATATACGAAGTAGGAACGGTAACTCTATCGAGGGGTATATATACGATTGCATGCTGGGAGATCATCCTTTGGGTCGGACATCTTGACGCGGTGGACACTTGCCTCATTTTTGTTGTAATTCGTGGTAATTTGGCTTGATGGAGAGATCTTGTGTGTCGGGTTCTATTCCCAATGTGAGCCAAGCTGACATTAAGTTAGATATTATTTTGAATGAGGTGAGTGCGCAGAAAGATGAGTTTAGGCAAGAAATGGATGAGCGAATTTCTGCTCTTAAAAATGATTGTCAACTTGGTTTTAGAGAAGTCAAATGGTTCAAAGCTGACAATTAATTCAAATGGCGCCGTGATGGCAATAAGATCCAGTATAATTTCGTAGTTGTGACTTTAAATGACATGGGTACGCTTTCATAACCCTAAGCCACGCCTTTCTTAATGAGTTTTCTGATTGGCTGTCACTCTCAAACCTAAGCCTATCCTTTTAGGCACCGTTATTCTTCTACATGAAAATAAAAAAGAACAAGGCATCATGTCTCTTTCGAAATATAAGACCCAAGTTCCAGAAAGGTGGAAAGCAGTTTGGTTTTAGACTTGATTTGTTAAGAAGCAACATGAGAAAATTTTGCAAGGATTGTTCAGTTTGGATTTATATTTTGTTTGGTACCTGTGACTTGTCTGTGAAGCCCAAAGATCCCAAGAACTAAATTTATCTTGCATTCAGTGATTCTCGTACATCTGAACTTTCAACTATTATTCAGGAGTATTCATCATTCATGAATAAATTCCCCTTGTGTAAGATAACATTCTTGGAAGTGCCTGTTTATGTATCAATTTTGCATGGTGAAAATATCAATCATCAAAAACTGTCAGTTGTAACAGTTAAATGATGATACGCCTTGATGTGAATAAACTCTCATAATATGCAAATTTAAACTGGAATCCGATGTATTCCACCACGAATATGACATCTATATTGCATGTAATATGCAGACTGCATAAAATATGCAACTTCTCCAGAATGGAACTGACAGATGCCAAGCCATCGGAGCTCGCATAGAATATGCACCACGAATATGACATCTATATTGCATGTAATATGCAGACTGCACAAAATATGCAACTTCTCCTGAATGGAACTGCTAGATGCCAATCCATCGGAGCTCGCATAGAATATGCGGATGGTTGGGTATATATACATACCTGATCTTATATACAAAATGCATTCCGGATACACGGACGTTACTTATAGAATGATTGCATGAAATTTGCAAATCCAACCTATACCACATGACGTGGCAAAGACGAATATGGAATCCTAGGCATTCCGGATACATATACAGAATGATTGCATGTATTTTGCAAATCCAACACTCCACCTAACGTGGCAAAACTACCATGGAATCCTATGTATTCCGATTGCATGACATTTGCAAATAAAAATCTTCCACATCACGTGGTAACCAACTGGAATCTGATGTATTCCGTAAAGAGACATAAAAATGTTGACTTATCTAATTAAAGCGCCTGTCCCTGACGAGTAGTCGGCGCATAAAAATAGACACGAAACACTAGCTTAAAGTGACTATCCAAATTCATAGCATAGTGTCGGGCATCACGTTGAACATAACGCTACCTCTAGTCAAAGGCTGATGGTTGGGTATACATACACCATTTTATATACAAATTTTATATACAAATATCTGTATAAAAACTGATAAAACGTTTTACAATTAATTTATACTTTTCACATGGAGAATTGGAGATCTCTGTTCAGACTTACATAATTCTGTATTAGGCAACATAATCATGTAATATCTATTAGTCAACAAGTTCCAACAACAATTTAATAGCCTGATTTTAAAACCCATCCCACATCTTTTTTCTCAATACTGCTGAACAAAATATAATTTTTACTAGATTGATTCATGCTCATACAGGGTATATGATGATTAAAATATGAAGCATTTGATCAGAGTGGCAAAGAAAATAGTTAACAGAAAAGTTGAACGCAAAAAGACTCCCATCCAGTGCCATTATTTTTACAGTTCTATGGGAAGAAATACCTCAGTTTACGAATTCTGTTATTTTTAAATTGTTCTGGTGGTGATGCATATTTTAATTTTTGGTATTGCTTTAATATTTTCAACTTTCAGAGTTCCTTAATATCCTTATTACTCCAATGACTATTAAATGTACAACATTATGCCCTTTACAAGTTGAGCTAGTATCATTGACACTTTCATTAGATCTAGTCCAAGTTTTCTTCAACATAAACCAGCTAAGTGCAATTGGTCGGGATACTACTGTTCTTTGTCAAAGCCCGGTTCAGATATCCAGCCTGGCTGTGGCAATCAGCAATGCTGAAAACATTTGCTGTAGAAGACTGGTCCATGGCAAAGGGTTGCCATGTCCATGTTAAAGGGTTGCCATAGCAGATTGCCGAAGCCAAACAATCTGAATTAAGAAGGCTGAATATCTTTCCATAGCACTCTTTCAGATATACATGTATATAGCATCATGTATTGATTTGTAGGGTAAAATCTATTACATTTGATGAAAAATCATGCCACTGGATCTGGGAGTGAACCCTGCTGTAGAAATATATATGAACTGGTCTTCTACGTAAAACAGTATGATTCCAACTGATTTCACTAGCTGTCTTACGTCGAAGAAAACTTGAACTACTCTGAATCCTGATAAGTGTTCAAAGCTGCAATTGCAGGGCTTAAAATTTTATGAAAATCGGAATCATGATTCTTTGTTTGTTTCTCCTAAAAGGCTAAAATAGCTGTAAAAATGGCTTTATTTTGAATCTCGTAAAAAATTTATTTTTAGGATTTTAACCAGGGCACAAAATACATTTAATTTTGCAAGAATCAAATGCCGAATCAAGTTAGTCATAAAGCACTGAAAATGGAAAAGTTTTGGGAGAATCATTACAAGAATTGATTCGGTGATTATTGTCGAATCTTATGGCCTGTTAACCCTTCCATGACTGGAGCTTTCTGTATAATACATTTGCCTTTACAATATTTACCTTGAGCATGTAAGCCAGTTTGTTCTCTAAGAGAATGCACCGGCACATGATCTTTTATGTTGCACCAGTGTAGCTCCAGTCATGAAAGGGTTAAGGCCTGAGATGGCATTGCTGTCACTTTTGTATTGTGTTACATGTTCATTTTCTCATTGCAGCATAGAAAGGAGACTTGAAACAGTAGAAAAGAAGCTTAGCCAAGCTATAGAAATGCGGTCAGACCTTGACCACCTCACCTGCAACTTTAGGAAGCTCCGAAAATCCGTCCGGAACTTAAATGGATCTACCTCAACCAGCACGACAACCGCCGAAGAACAAAAATTCAATGAGCATTCAAAATATGAATTAGAAGAGATGATCAAATTTGAAAAACATCCTTATCAGATGATGAAAAGACTGATGCTGGCATGTTTCACCACAGACTATATCAGAGATAGGAGCATTACTGGCCAAAAGCCAAATAAAAGCATGGTGGCCAAGGAAAAAATGGACCAACAGACAATCTGTTCTCAAAAATATAGTCTGCGAACGTTCCAGCATCAGATCAACAGAGGCACATCTGATGCAAAATATTCAGCGAGTAATACGGCAAACTGCAACAAGTGCTCAGAAGATAATATACGGGCAAAACCGAGTTTAGTGAGAAGTACACCCAGATCCAGTGGCAGGATATATCATCAAATTTTATCTACTTTATCTTACATGTCAGTATAAAATGGTATAAATATTGGAAAGAGTGATATATTATAATCAAACTTTTATGCTAAACTGGACTTCATATAAACTGTTTTCCATTTAGCAATTTATTTTTTAAAGCGACCATGATTTCTAATTTAAACAAACTTTACATAAAGGAACGACATAATAAACCAGGCAAGGTAATCTTGCGAAATTATGTAAACATTCTGGTAAAAGTATTCTTTCACATTAAATTACTTCCAATTGACAACGTGTGGAATTCATAACAAATATCACATCTTTTATGGAATATTTTTTAGCTGATTACTGTCACATTTGTGACATTTCATTAGCGTTATTAGTGATTTTAGATGAGCCAGTCAACAAAGCTTACTACCATATCACAAGCTGGTTTATATTGAAAGAAACTTGGACTAAACAAACTGAAGCTATTGTCATGACCTGTCGTCCAATCGGCTGCCTATCCATTTTGACTTGGAAGTATCTGCTAGGTTTCCAGTTTATTTTAGTCCTGTCAAAGGATGCCGAGCACTCTATTTACAGCATTTTGCATAACTAATTGTTAGAGATCTTTATTTTTGTCAATTATAATATGAGGCTGAATGCTTTATATTGTAGATATAGTAATTTCGCTAATTTAGTCTATCCTACATTGTATTCATATATAAAATGTATAATGAAAATATTGGTGGTAGAAAACTGATTGCAATTGAAAAAATAACTTATCAATTAATTTGGTCAATTGAAGCTATTTTCAGATGTTCAAGTACATTTCTGTGCAGAAGATATTTAATTGATATGAAATCATGCTTGTAGGTGAAAATGTTAACATATTTTCTTTCAATATACCAAACCCCTGAGGATTTTTACTAAAATCCACATACATTTAAGTACAAACTTGAATTGTGTAAAACTGCTAGTTCTATATTATATCATTTATATGCGTCTGTTATTGAAGTTGTTATATCCTTTGTTATCGAACAAAACAGAACAATTATATTATGTGGAAACCAGCAGACGGTTTTGTATCTTTCATACCTAAAAACATTTGACATGGTTGGGGAATATTCATCAACCATGAATATCCATGGTTATTAACCATGAATATCTATGGTTATTCATGAATATATATGGTTATTAACCATGAATATCTATGGTTATTCATGCATATCTATGGTTATTAACCATGAATATTTATGGTTATTCATGGATATTTATGGATATTCATGATTCTAGGATATTCATTGTTCATGGATATTCATGGACCATGGATATGCATGGACCATGAATATGGGCCATTTAACAACCACGAATATCCATGGTTAATAAGTATGAATAACCATGAATAATTCATGGTCAGGAAACTGGGGTAGCATTATAAAGGTTCTGTCTATGCCTGATAGATTGTTTAAGATTGTTGGTATGTATAAATTGCTATGTATAATGATTTCTAGTATCCCTTATTAATCTATTTCCAGAAGATTGATATTCTAGAATACGAACCACAGGAAGCCATTGATTTTGGCGACACAGAAAGGTCGGAATTCGTTGTCAGACAGTCTTGTCCTGTGGACACGTGTGACATAAGTTTAACACTCTGCACTGCCTCATAGGACATTGGAAGAAAAGGCATACTGCCTTTGCCATGTCCTATGAGTGCCCTAGGTGCAGATTTACGAACACGATGAAGACGCAGATAAGACGCCATTTGTTAAGGAGTCACAATTTGGCAGAGACAGAGGCAGATCTGATGGTTGGAGAGCTGGAGTCTTCTAAAGTCTACAACAAGTTATATGTAGACCCCAAAGGAGTGGTGCCTCTCTGGAAACCTCATCTAGTTGACATTACGGCGAGAGAAGAGACTGCGGCGACTCGAAAACGCTAGTGGGACGATACGACGCCAATTCAGCTGAATGATGATCACAACTGTCGGGATGAGGTTTTATTCCACCTGAACTCAAATGGAGAATGTTCAATTTCGAAGCGTATAAAGAGAAACTGGCAGTTTAAAAGCTGAACAATTGTGTTATATATATAACTAACTTCTAATTAGTTATAGGGAGGGTAATGTGGCGATCTGTGCTACCTCTGAAGCTGCCATCTTTTATGACTCTATTAAAAATCACATAGCCTCTTAACCAAAGTGAAAACCACAGCGAACGTCGTTCTCACATTCTTGTTAAACTATTTGGTCTATTACTTCGTGAAATTAGTTATCTTTTGATACATTTTATTTAAATATCTTCCTTAATATATTTTTGATAGATTTACAAATTATACCAAAAAGTTACAAATTAATTACTTATTCTAGTCGTATACATTATATATTTTTGGTGCTTTCCATTTACATAATATTTAAGTGGTTGTTAATTCAAAACCAAATACAAACCTCATATTTACTAACTTTTGAGAAGTTAGGTCAAGTTTGTGGCTTGCTAAAAGTATTGCTCATACAGATCACCTTCTGTGGGTAAATTGAAAACGATCGACTCGTTTGTTTTACCTCCATTATGTGTTCGGAAAGTTCTGCTAATTTTGCGGGTCTTAAGACCTTATTTCTAAGTAGAAGTTCTTCCACATATCGTGGTAACATGGTTGTATCGTATCCATAATGGATTGTTTTCGAGGGTACTTAGCTCTTTAGATCTATCAGTGGTACAGTAGTCAGTAACATGTTTGTTGGAATTGTTAACAAAAATATTATATATTAATTGTAATTTTATCATTGCTAAACGAAGATAGTACTCATACATAGATCATTGGAGCGTGACAAATAACATGGTAAATTAAAAGTCGTATTTAACCACAATCAACAGCAATATATCAAGACATACGATGCAGTTTTATGCCAATAATCTACAACATTTATATATATATCATAGTCTAGCTCTCGAGCGTAATACACACAGATATATAACAAGCGTGCAGTTACCATGGGATACGCCCTTATAATATTTATACTCTGTACAAAAGGCTGTAAGCAGAATACAGGTTAATATATGAGCAATCAGTACACCTTATTTTTCAGATCGAGTTACGTGGAGTTTCATAGGAGGTGCAAGCTTTCTTGGCTTCATTTTGTCATTCTACTCAGTGCGCTGTGTTTTGAAAATGCCGCTACTCCCTTCACTGATATGACGACAAGTTTCTCGTTATCGCCAGACAAGACAATGATATGTTCACCATACACAACAAAGGACCCAGATAATACAACCAACGACAGTGCGCACGGCGATAGTGTTGCGACAGCAGATACCTCGGTGACAGAAAAAATATAGACTAATTTTGAATAAATGTGATTTATTAGAATATGAAATAACTGGTTTCTGCTTCGGTATGAGATACCGCGACACTGAATGTAATGACATTAAATCTGTTATATCTACATACAACTAGGGTTTAATCCCGGGACCGGGAATTCCCGGTTCCGGCCTCGATTCCCGGGAAATTCAATCAGCAGAACCGGGAATCAAAGTCCCTATATAATTAGTGTAATACGTATACGTTCGATATTAGAGCCAATATATGATTTTTTCATAGAACAAAACGTGAATATTAATGTCTGCACTCACGGAAGCAGGGTCAACAATTTAAAGAGTCATGATTGGCATCGACGAATGCTGCATGCACAGTCGCGTCACTCACGAATCGGTGGTGTCCCAGTCGCAGACTCTTTCGTCACGGGACTCAGTCACGGGATTAACATGATATTTATAAAATATGACAAAAGTAGTTTACTAGACACCGGTTAATGTGTAATAAAATCACAGTGTAATAAAGGTTGCATGTACGGGCTGTGCACAAGGATAAAAAAGTTAACTGGAAAAAACTTATATATTGGCCTTGCCTTATTTTTTCAATACCTCAGATAAATCAAGTATGTAGTTAAAGCTTTTTTCTTCTATCAATAACTACTGACACAAATTCGATCTGTAACTAACAACCAAATCAAGTCACATGATTTTATGGTATAAATGGGTGTGTTACCTATAAATAAAGAAAATAACAATATGTCTCTACGATGAGTACAAAGCCAAGACTAACTGTACTATGAAACGTACTTGAGCGCCACAAAAAAGTTGAAGTAAAAAACCTAAATTTATCAACTTCAAACGATTCAAGGACCACATTTATAAACCTGAACAGGACGAAGTTAATTTCATCGTTCGCAATGCACAAGGTAAATTGAAGATCTATTCGTATATAAAGGGAAAGTATATTTATTTGTGGTGGATAGTACTTACAAAGCGCAGAACAAGTTAAATCAGGTCTCGTGTAAATAGCTGACCGGGATCGATCAGCAGTGAACAATAGGGACTAACAATAGTTGTGCTATTGTTTAGGTAATTTATGTTGCCTGGTCCTTTTACTACTTACAGACCTATAGGTTCCGGGACAGTTCGCATCTGGTAGTGCGATACCGGTCCCGATACGGTACTGACAGTCTCAATTGATAATATTGTATGTGGCTGCTTGGATTAATACAAGTTATATGTACAATGTGGCTGGTACTAAATGCAGGTTGATCTTACGGCTGGAAGTAGATAACGTGGATATATTCATACGGCACAACATATGTTGTACTTAGTTGTCTGTACTCTTCGAAGATGATGATTGATGACATAAATTATTAAATTTTATTTTGACCTCCTGCTTTCAGGCTGATACAATACTCATATCTATGGATAGGGTGCTAACTAACAAAGGAGAGCGCTACATTCTGTCTGGTGAACTGTCAAGTAATATGGGTGGCAATTATTGGAACGACTATGTCAAGAGCCACCCCAACGGAAGTGTAGCCCCCTGACGTAGTTGTTTCTGATTGTATAAAATTTTAATGCACAAAAAGTGTTTACCACCTGGCTGTTCAACAATATAATGGAAACATAAATATAAGTTTTTGTTGGAATTGTTATTGTAATTAACAACTGAACACACAAAATACAATTAATATGAGGAGCTGTCATTATTTGGGGTTATCTGCTTCTCACCATACTCGATTGTCTGTACTCTTCAAAGATGATGATTATTAACATAAATTATTAAATATGATTTTGACCTCCTTCTTTCAGGCTGATGCATCCATACTACGTATGGATATGGTGATAACCCAGGATGGTGAACGATATACATGTATACCTAATGCAGAGCTGTGCAATATTATTGGTGGCAGCTTCTGGAATGACTACGTCAAGAGCCACCCCGACGGAACTGTGGCCCCAGACGTAGATCTTTCGGATTGTATTAACAATCCTAGCATAAAAAGTGTTTACCACCTGGCCGTTCGTGTTTGCTGGAATTATTATTATAATTTAAAAGTGAACACACACAATACAATTGATATGAGGAGTTGTCACTATTTGGGGTTATCTGCTTCTCACCATTAATTGTATAATACTACTGTTAATATGGTTGTTTTACCATAATAAACATTTGAAATAAACATTAATATTAAGACTTAAGTAATTTGTTTTTAAATTAATTTATTGATAATAAGTTTTAAAGAACATCATTTTTAATTGAAATTGAGGCCGCCATCGCCAACGATGTGCATGTGCTGACATTCCCACCGCACACCACACATTACCTGTGCCTGCTGGACAGATGTGTGTTTGGGCCTCTGCAGGTATACTACAATTCGGCATGCTCGGAGTATATGGCAAGTTCCATCACAGCCATGGTGTCAAAGGTGTCCTTTCCGAGGCTCTTGAAAGAGGCGTACGAGAAGGCGTTCACCCAAACGAATATTGTTTCCGGTCAGTTTAAATACATTTTAAGAAATTACACCCCTCCCCTCCCAAATGTGACCATCCCAGACGTTCATGTACGGTAACATGTTCATTATAGTTTACTACATTATAGTTTACTACATTGCATTATGGTTTCATTATTTGTATAATTATGTTAAGCACAAACTATATTATTTTATCTAAATTAGAATATATCATACAAAGATTTGGGTACAAATAACAAATATTAGAGGGTGCCTTTCCCATATTAAATGATCATGATTACTGTAATTTACAATTTACAATTACATGCCAATAAAGCTATGAAATAAGACATAAATGGTATATAAAATGCATATAATAATATATACATATTATTATATACATATTAATAATTAGCCTACATATGCGTATGTATATTGTTTCAGGTTTCGAATCTTGTGGGATAGTGGACTGGTCACCTTTGTCAATTCCTGCTACAGCATTTTCGCCGTCCATTCCATTTGACGCGAACAGCATTGCTGATGGTCATCCTCTGCAGTGGGTGCTAGGGCACAACATTGGACCCGGTGGCGATGCGATGTCGTCTGGTTTATCTCAGAACACTGGACCTGATGGTGCATCTACACAGGCTGACATCTTTGTCCCAGAGATTATTATGGAGATGTTATTGGCATCGTGGAGGTGGATGTGGATCCGTTACTCTCAAGTGGTGTACCAATGGATGAATCGGAACCAATCAGCGACGTCGTTTATGCACAGACAGTTACCCCGACATGGAATAGCGCGTGGAACAGCGACTTAGATCCACTCTTCGAAGTTGTATCGCCAGTTGAACAGAAGACACCTGATCAAAATAGACGGCGTCTAACCTCACACCGATTGCTAACAAGCTTGGAGGTAGTTACAGAGAAGCGGGAGGAAGAAGAGAGAAAGCTGGCAAAAGAGAAAGAAAAAGAAGAGAGAAAATGTGTAAGGGAGGAGAACAAGAAAGTGAGAGAAGAGAGAAAGCGTATACAGGCGGAGAACAAGAGAGTGAGAGAGTTAAAGAAGAAGATTCGAGAGGAGAAGCAAGCAGCAGCGACAGAGGCATCTTCCTTATTACATTAATTTTTAGGACTTCAGTCGTGTAGTTTGATTACTTGCCAATGTGATATTCATCAAACACCAATTCATGTATTTATTTATTTATTTTGTCCATGTGTGTTAATGCATATCTGAGCCTAATAAAATGAGTATAATGTCCCACCCTTAGTATGTATCAAGTGTCATTACTCATAGCTTCATATCAAATTGTTCACAATGTCAGAATAATACCTATCAATGTTGTATCAGTAAAATTCTTAGCATGAGCATCTCCATTCGATCACGAGCTTGCCTACACAAAAATGTGTACATCATTAATAATTCTAATTCAAGTCAACATCTACCAATATTTTAGAACAGATCTTATTAATTATTATAAATACTTCACCATTTGTGAAACATTGATAAGTGTTTTCTGGTCAAATGAGGTGTTTCCTGTGGTAAATGATTGCTTCGATTCAAAATTCGATGTCAAATGTCGATCTCTTGCATCTCAATGGGGTATTTCCCCTCATCAGGCGCCCGCAAACAGATTGGGCTGACTTGTAAAATATTGGGAGGGAGGATGTAAACAAATAAAAACCGCTGTTCTTGGCTGTTCCATCATTTATATTAAATGTATAATAATGCACAAAAAGTGTTTACCACCTGGCTGTTCCACCATATAATGGAAACATAAATATAAGTTTTTGTTGGAATTGTTATTATAATTTAAAACTGAACACACAAAATAAAATTAATATGATGAGTTGTCATTATTTGGGGTTATCTGCTTCTCACCATTAAATGTATAATAGTACTGTTAATATGGTTGTTAATAAACATTTGAAATAAACATTAATATTAAGACTTAAAGGGGTACTGTACGCCATTTTCAATAAATTCCCGGTGATAACAACGATCTATTATCGATACTATATAGAAATATAAGTAATTTGAGTCGAAGATGTATTCTGTAAACGCTCAGGTTAATAGGCTATCTTAAAATTTAATAATTTAAAAGTTAATAATTTAATATAAATTGATTTTATGGCTCCAGCCATAAAATGGCGTCTCTTAAAATTCGAATTTCCGTGTACAAAACGTAATCAAATTATAATTGAGGGATACTGGATTAGGAAAACAATTGCACACACGATCGTTTGAAACATTATGCTTATACGGGGAGAAAACCCAAGCCACTCATTGACTAGTGACGGTACACTAACTTAAATGAGTATATGGGACTACTAAGCATATAATATAATGTTTATTTGATTCATTTGGTTGAAAACTTTACAAAAATTACTCGACAACGACAATTTGTATTTTTGCATTCCGGTAAATTTGCCATCCGTAACAATACTTCGTACTCAACAGACTTTCAAAAAATGGAAAAGTTGTTAACTTATTCTCCGACTCGGGGATTATAGAAACCAACAACAACATCTTGGGTACAGTACCCCTTTAAGTAATTTGTTTTTAAATTAATTTATTGATAATAAGTTTTAAAGAACATCATTTTTAATTGTTACCCAACTTTAATAATGAAATCAATGCATAACCACATACTAGTAAGTTTATTGAAGACACATATTCCTTCATTCTTTATGTACTTTGTCCAGGGAATGGAAAAAGTTTTGTCAATGTGTACTGAAACATAGTTCTATTGGCTTGAAATTATAAAGCTTTTGTATTGTCTTAGACTGCACTAATTAAATAGCCGGAACAAACTAGCAATAGTGGTGTTAGATATTGAAATACCTGAGATCATCAAATACTATTGCATAGAAGGTATCACCATTATTTCATTCCGAAATTACTTATTAGTAAATAATCTGTGTATATTGTTTACATCTTTTGGTAACATTATCTTCCAGGTGCTGAGGCATTTAGTGATGAAATGTCTGAAAGATGTTGGTGCAGTAGCCAGGGTATTAATTGATTTGAATGGGTTCATCAAGCAAGGCTACTGTGATTTGAGTTTGAATTATTTCCGTGAGGTTTGTTTATTGTGTGATTATTCTTTCAATATAGATTTGTAGCTCAACTTGACTGTGGCCCCTGACGTAGTCGTTTCAGAAGCCAATAATAACAAAATTTATCACCTGGCCATACCAAGATATGCTGGAGTCATAAATATAAGTGTTTGTTGGAATTATGTACTGTTAATATGGTTGTTTTACCATAATAAACATTTGAAATAAACATTAATATTAAGACTTAAGTAATTTGTTTTAAAATTAATTTATTGATAATAAGTTTTAAAGAACATCATTTTTAATTGTTACCTAACTTTAATAATGAAATCAATGGGTAACCACATACTAGTAAGTTTATTGAAGACACATATTCCTTCATTCTTTATGTACTTTGTCCAGGGAATGGAAAAAGTTTTGTCAATGTGTACTGAAACATAGTTCTATTGGCTTGAAATTATAAAGCTTTTGTATTGTCTTAGACTGCACTAATTAAATAGCCGGAACAAACTAGCAATAGTGGTGTTAGATATTGAAATACCTGAGATCATCAAATACTATTGCATAGAAGGCATCACCATTATTTCATTCCGAAATTACTTATTAGTAAATAATCTGTGTATATTGTTTACATCTTTTGGTAACATTATCTTCCAGGTGCTGAGGCATTTAGTGATTAAATGTCTGAAAGATGTTGGTGCAGTAGCCAGGGTATTAATTGATTTGAATGGGTTCATCAAGCAAGGCTACTGTGATTTGAGTTTGAATTATTTCCGTGAGGTTTGTTTATTGTTTGATTATTCTTTCATTATAGATTTGTAGCTCAACTTGACTGTGGCCCCTGACGTAGTCGTTTCAGAAGCCAATAATAACAAAATTTATCACCTGGCCATACCAAGATATGCTGGAGACATAAATGTAAGTGTTTGTTGGAATTATGTACTGTTAATATGGTTGTTTTACCATAATAAACATTTGAAATAAACATTAATATTAAGAATTAACCAATTTGTTTTCAAACTATATGTATACAAGCACCATTTATTTAGCAATAACAAACAGTGGTTCAAATTTGGTTTGTTAATGCTGCAAATAACATCTAAATCAAGTGGCCATGGGCATGAGCCCAAGCTTCATAGGAACGGATCGGGGTGAGTTGGAAGACATAGTCTTCGCAATCACCCAAATGGCTACCCGGTTGGACGCCATAGGTCCTGCTGGTCTAGACAGAACTGCCCCGCCCTCAACCCACCAGTCGCAAAACTGGGCTTTGGGGCAGTTCGCCCGTCTGGCAGGGTCTAATGGATTGCCACTGTATGTGGCCGTCAAGGGTCCTGGTTGCGACCCATTTGGGCTAGATGCCCACAGCGCAGCCAGAACAATAGTCAGGGAGTCGGGCTTTAGGGACCCGATAATACTGCAAGATTTTGTGGGCGATGCCACTACCATTTCAAATTGGAGTGGGGTATTGTCCAACAATGTTTATTTTGCATTGGGGCCTAGCATCACGCGTGCTAATTTGGACCACTATGTGGGTCTAGATAGCATACCGTTGAACCAGCTATTGCTGACTAGCAATGTTCCGCAAGTGGCGGGAGGTCGCAATTTCCTCCCATAATATGGTTGTTTTACCATAATAAACATTTGAAATAAACATTAATATTAAGAATTAACCAATTTGTTTCCAAACTATATGTATACAAGCACCATTTATTTAGCAATAACAAACTGGTTCAAATTTGGTTTGTTAATGCTGCAAATAACATCTAAATCAAGTTATCCGTTGCTTATATAAACATATATAGACTACTAATTCAAGTTAGAGATGGGCGGTTAACCGTGGAATCAGTTCGGTTTCGGTTGTCGGGAAAAACCGGAAATGACAACCGTGGTAAGTTGGGAAAACCCGTAGTTTCGGTTGTCACAACTTCCTGTAATCATGGCAGAACATGACGAACAAACGAGTCCTGTGTGGAAATATTTTTCAAAGAAAGATAAGAAATCTAAGTGTGCCGCCTGTAATATATGCAGAAAGGAGTTCGCATGGTGAAATCACGCGACGAATTAATTACGTTGCTTCCGTGTACACCTAATTTCGCCGTAGTAAACACAACACAAGATAGTTTATTTCTCATGTTATTTTAATCATTAAGGCCGTACAAATACTCTGAAAGGTGAATTTGATATTAATGAGGATACGATATCAAAAGGTATCAATGATTGTTACCCGCATTCCCTATTAGTTTTTATCACTGTTTGGATGTTAAATCGTCAAATATATTTGTGCGCCGTTGATTAAAAATGTTATGCCGGAATCGGAGCCGGAATGAATTATACCGTTTGTCGGTAAACTGTTGAGAAATAGCACTCATTCAGGTGACTTGTATTGGATGCATGTATACTGTATAGTGTGTACAATATTATGTTCCCTAAATATGGTAATAGGCATATAGCCAGATAATGTGATTGAAAGATTCTAGTCATGTTTTATTTTCATTTTGTTGTTTATTTCAAATTTTATTTTTCAAATCATAACTATACACATATATCTAGTCACACACTGTCACACACATTAGTTTTATGCCAATATAAATTATCATTATATTATTTCACACTTATGATCATATGATGCTGAATTGCAGTCATACACAATACACACACTCACTTGCATTCTAGCTCTGCCACTCGACATGGACATTAACAATATACATGTACATGTAATAGTAACAATATGATACATAATTTAATATTATAAAAGGACATGTACCTCACAAGTTATGGTGATACAATTGGTGTGTTTTCTTTGTAATATGATGAAGCATAATTTGATTTTGTTCACATTAGTAATTTTTATTAATAAAAACCAAAACCGAAACCGAGACTCAACTCTTTTTCCACAACCGAAACCGAAACCGAGGCAAAATTTCACAACCGCCCATCTCTAATTCAAGTACTGCCTAGTACTCAGTACCAGTGAAAATTGTCCAAGTACCAATGGTTCCGGTAACAGTACTGGTACCCTTGAGAAGCCTACTTTTATTTAATTGATTTAATTGATTGTTTGTATATTAGTCTTTGTTATTTCATCATAAAAGTAATTTATTTTTCAGGTGGATTGCCAACACACGTTCGACTTGTCCCTTTGTTGAGTCATTCGTGCCTCAATGTTATAAAATCAAGATTATCAGTATAATCTGTTTTATGTTAGAAGTAGTCGATCGCCGATGCAAACAGTTGGCGATGTAAATAACCGGCGTCTATTCGATTGGGGTATTTCCGGTGTTGACAATAGATCGGGGATTTCTATATTTTGCAATGACATTTCATGCCAAATAATGTTGTATTCTGTGGCATTATGTGTATTTTCATAGCTTATCAAAACTCTACTACCTATGACAAGATACATGCTGCTAATAATGTATGGATAGTATATTCGTTATTAGTTTCAATTCAAATTTATAATAAGAACTATTTCCCTCATTAATATATTATCGGTACGCAGTAAATGGAATACGCCATTTTGGTTTACCAAAAGAATAATAATGTAATTCAATTTGACAAAGTTCAATTCCAAAAATTATTCATTTACAAGATTCAAATTTCATTTTATATCGCTCCGGTTTTGTGTAGGATCCTCAGCATCCATTTTTGTGTTTGTTTCGTTTTTTATTAATTGCTCGTGGTAATTATTTCACTTTGTAAGTCACTTTGATTACAAATCTCCGGTCACGATTCTGAAATTGTATTGAATGCTTTTCATTTTACACTCATATATGGATGTTGTGGCTTTGACGAACAAGGTTCGGGTTCTTGTTTGGGGTCAAAGTTAGATAGCGTGCAACTGAGGGACTAGTCAGTGGTGCTGAGCTATAATCCACATATCGTAATACTACAACTTGGTGGTAATGATTTGGATCAGCCCTCCGAGGATGGTCTATCAGTGGCAGCTGCCATAGCTGTTCTTGCAAGGCGTTTGGTGCGAGAAGTGGGAGTGAAATTGGTCTTTATTGGCCAACTTTTCCCTCGCACTAATGTCAAATATGAAGTATGATTCCGGACGGTCTACTTTAATGCCTTCACCTGTGGATCCCATTACTTACAACGATCGGACACTCGAGGTTTCCAATAAGCTACTGACGTTCTTCTATTCATTCAGATGCCGGGCAGCCTGATTGGCATCTGGGTATTTTGGCTATTCAATATTTGAGGGATGGGGTGCATCTCAACGACTAATTTAATTGGTAATTTGGCAGGCCACTTATCTATACAGTATCCTTGGATGGGTCCTTCAGGGCTGGATTTGGGTTACCTTGGACACTTCATTTCAGCATGCCTACTAAACTGAAATCTACAAGTGCGCTGGGTTCGGTGGGAAGGCAGGCAGATATGCTGTTACCATTAGACTTATCAACTAATGCTGGAATGTTACCTTCAGCTCAGACATTACTTCTGACCCTGTCTGACACAAACATTTTCGACGCATCTTCCTGGACAGTTATCTGCCACAGTGACAACCTTGCTGACTCAGGCAGGACTGACTCATCTGACTCAGTTCCATGGACATTCATCAGCCACTATGCCTTCATCACTTGGCCTTAATGCTTTTCAATCTGTGCCTTCACTATGCTCTACCAGTTTCAACTTCAACTCGGCTTCCGAGACCTACTGCTCCTCCAAGTTTATCAGGACCTCATAACTCTCATTATTCGGTCTCGGCAGTTCATCCATTACCTACATATCCTCCATCAGGATCATCTATTTGGAGCTGCCAGCAATCAGCTGCATCTACATTACCTCCTGCTTTGGGTGTGTTCGGATCGAATTATTATTTTCATTTAAAAGTGAACCCACACAATACAATTGATATGAGGAGTTGTCTGCTTCTCACCATTAAATGTATAATACTACTGTTAATATGGTTGTTTTACCATAATGAACATTTGAAATAAACATTAATATTAAGACTTAAGCAATTTGTTTTTAAATTAATTTATTGATAATAAGTTTTAAAATGCTAATTGATAATTAAAATAACAAATGTTGAGTCATGGCGACAAAAATTTTGATCGTGGGCCATTCGTTTATTGCTCGTTTCAGCTCATATTTATATAATCAAAATTTGTTGTCGATTCGACCAGTGTGGCCGCCGATGGCGAACTTTGCACCATATTTGCGAGCGGAGGATTTGGATGTTGACATTCATTTAGTGGGTCATGGTGGTGCTGATGTTATTGAAGCATTTCAGCCGAGTTGTGTTGTGGTGCAGTGCGGTGGGAATGACTTGACCAACACAGGCCTGGGTCAGGTGTTGTTCCAGCTTCGCCAGCTGGGTTTGGCTCTTCTGTCAAATGAGTCAGTAGACACCGTTATCGTCTGTAGTTTGTTTCACAGAACAAAGGTGGGTTTTCATGACAGGCATAATCCCTTTGAACTCACTGTACCTGTCTACAATGCATGTGTGGACATTGTAAATAGCAACTTAAATCAGTCACTGGAATCTTACAGTGGTTTATGTCATTGGGAGCATACTCGGTTGCCTGGAGTGGTGGAGAACTTTCTGGATGATGGGATTCATTTGAATGAGGCAGGCATGGAGCGTTATACTAGTAACATTCGAGAGATCATCATCCATTATATGCGGACTTTGTGGGCTACAAAAACTTAATTTGCGTCACGATGGTTAGTATGAAATGGTGTTGTGTCGTTCATGTTGTTTGTTTTGTGTCAACTAGTGTTGTCTGAGTGTTCTGTTGTGTAATTTTCAGTAGAGGTGAATGTCTGGGAATTTTGCGGGTGTGCAAGTTTAACAAGAGGTGTGCACTCGGGTGCTAGCATACCCCCACCGTGGCAAATTCAACCCGCATTATCCGTAAATCCTAACTCGATATCATCCACACAAAAAAAAATCCCAAAGTCGAAAATTAAGTGTAATGTTAGGAAAAACAGTCCGAGCTACCCTGACCCGCATCATGTAGAGAGGGTGGTGTGAGAAGCATGTATACCAAAAATTATTGAAATCGGTTCACATTTGTTAAAGTTATTAAGTCGGACAGAATTTTCTAAGTCAAAATAAGTCGAAAAGTAAGACGTAACTAAAAAAAAGAAAGTCGGACCGCAGCACAATTAGCATCATGCGGAGAGGCGATCCCAAGGAGATTGCATACAAAAAATTATTGAAATTGGTTCATAGTTGTTCCGAGTTATGAGGTCGGACGGACGGACACACAGAGGGAGAAAGTGTGACAGACGGACGGACAGACAGACGCAGTCAATCCAGTATACCCCCCGTTTTCTACGAAAGTGGGGGTATAATTAGGAACCTACCATAGTTGGTGCTACGCAGGTTTGCAGTTTGGGGTGTTACTTATGTGTCTCATGCACCTTTTGTTGATGATGTCTAGAGTTAATTTTACTCCAGTGAGTTTGGTTTTTATTATTGTTTATTACAATGAATTATTAATCATATTACTGGTTATAATTGTTCTAAATTGCCCTAATAGTAAGGGTGTGATCCCATCCCGGGGTCTTCTATCCATTATAATATAAATACATGTATTAGTTGTTGCATTTCATTTGCCATTTTAACTTACTTCATTCAATTGCAGCATGTATACATCTACCTTTAAATTCTTTTTACAGTACATGTGATGACAGATACTGGCGTAATGAAAATTTGAAAACATAGTAACATGGCAATTTCTGCCACATTTGCTTATTGTCGGTTGGACAGATTCACTCTTAAGGGACAAAAAGTTGACCTGAGCCATCTTTGATGCACAACCCTTGTTTATTTTTTTTAACATACAATTAAGTGTTCTTATCATGCATGTTCTCCTCTTAACCTTTTACCCAACAGAAGGGCCCTGTGCTAATGCATTCTCTTATATATGCGAGTCGACCATAGGTCGCCTCGCATATATAAGAGAATGCATTGGCTTAACACATTAAAAATTATAAAATTGTTAAAGAATGTAAGAAAAAATAGTAAAAAGTGTTAATTTTTATTTTTTTTTAGGCCAATGCATTCTCTTATATATGCGAGGCGACCTATGGTCGACTCGCATATATAAGAGAATGCATTGGCACAGGGCATAACTGTAACTATCATAATGTGGTCAAGGAGCCGATTCCAATGATATCCATATTTGTATGGTTCTATTGAGACAGACCGAAGATATTTTAGGCTGTTGAAGCTTTATTTGGCCGGTTTTGGCCGGTTTGTTGGGTAAAGGGTTAAAAGAGCCAGAACTGACTCTGCCATTCCAACCGTTCATACATCAGCAATTGCAATAGAATTACTGCCATCATTGGTATCACCAGTAACCTCGTGTCAAACATGGGCCAGATGTTGACAAATTTAGTCCGCAAATGTCTGCAAAATGTGTCCAGCACATTCAAAACAGTCAGTGGCCATTGATTTCAATGGCTTCACTAAATTGGGGTACTTGAATCTTAGTGTTGCTGATTTCAATGACTTCACTACACTGGGGTCCTTGAATCTTAGTGTTGCTGATTTCAATGACTTCACTAAACTGGGGTACTCGAATCTTAGTGTTGCTGATTACAATGACTTCACTAAACTGGGGTACTCGAATCTTAGTGTTGCTGATTTCCTCGATGACTGTTTATTCCTTGACAATAGATTTTAGCTCAACTTGACAATTAAACAAGAGACATTTCAATGACTTCACTAAACTGGGGTACTCGAATCTTAGTGTTGCTGATTACAATGACTTCACTAAACTGGGGTACTCAAATCTTAGTGTTGCTGATTACAATGACTTCACTAAACTGGGGTACTCGATGATTATAAGCAGGTATATCATCAGATAAATAAACATTCATTAAAATGTACTTTCACTTCCATGAACTAGAAATTTAGACAGATGTTTGCAAATTTAGTGCAATATACTGGTCCTTGTCTTTGTTGAATGAAAATTTGAAAACATGGCCATTTCTGCCATATTTGCTTATTGTCAGTTGGACAGATTCACTCTTATGGGACAAAAACATTGATAGGCAACATCTAGATAGCAATTTTCATTCATTAAGCAGGTATATCATCAGATAAATAAACATTCATTAAAATGTACTTTTACTTCCATGAACTAGAAATTTAGACAGATGTTGGCAAATTTAGTGCAATATACTGGTCCTTGTCTTTGTTGAATGAAAATTTGAAAACATCGTAACATGGCCATTTCTGCCATATTTGCTTATTGTCAGTTGGACAGATTCACTCTTATGGGACAAAAACTTGACCAGAGCCATATTTGATGCACAACCCTTGTTTAGGCCAAAACAAAATGGATGCGTGTTTCCCGTAACCCGACCGACCGTCTTCAAAATCCCCAGACCCAAGTTCATTTTATTGGTTTTAAATAAAAAAAATCAATCTATAAATCGACAGACCGCACTGATAACCAAACTATGTACGCGTGGTTCATCTCAACGATGGCAGTTGCACATGGGTCAATTCGCATGTGCATAATCCACGAGTACTGCGGGAAAAAAACCCGGATTTTAACGATTATAGAAATTAAACCTATATACCGGTATCTATCTATTGATACTGGTCGACCCCATATGGGTGTTATCACCAGGTGCAGGTTAGTGGAAAATAGAGTGATAGTGGTGACAAGTTTGTCAGTTAAAAGAATATATACAGATAAAAGCATGTTAAAAACAAAGGTTGCTGTTAGGTTCATGGTTGTAGCTGATAAGCTCTCCTCCTGAACTGGTCAGTGTCAGAGAGCTTGATCAGATCAGACGGGAGTTGATTCCAGAGTATGGCTGTGCTTGGGAAGAATGAGTGTCTAAAATAATTTGGCCCAGTGTGAATTCTTCGATAAGTGTCAGCGTTGCTATATCTGTTATGTCTGAGTGGTTTCTGAAGGTAATCCGGGATAGTGATATCTACTTGGTTATGGACTATTTTACTGAAGATGGATAATTTTGAGATGGTTCTTCTGTCCTCAAGGGATTTCAGTTTTAATTCTTCCTTCATTTTTGACAAACTTGAGAATCATGAATAGTCATTAAAAATCCAACGGATAGCCTGATTTTGTACTCGTTCAATTTTAGTTATGTTTTCTGAAGTATCAATAATGTAATAGCTGATGCCCACGGAGCCGACACCAGGTCCAAGGTGAAATCAAAGGCGAAGTTCGCAGCGACGGAGGAAGGCCCGTGGACAGAGGTATGGTATGTATCATTCTTCTGGTGTAGCATTACCTACATGTATCTATTGTACTCGAGGCTTCCGTGTCCTCACGATAACTTTAGTCCCCGTGCATTGATCAGTGACGTACCGGGGGGGGGGGGGGGGGGGGGGGGGGGGGGGGGGGTCACCTTTGGGGATGAATATTATTATAAACCTCCGAGTTTCTAACTATTAATATTTTCATTTGCATCCCCTCTCCCTTTGGACCACTACCAAAATTCAAGCTTTGTTGAATTTATCATTAAAACACTACAGTATTGTCAGATAAAACTGAAATTGCCCTGACATTTCTTAAAGAGAAAACATCATTAATATAATATTCACACGATCCTTGACATTCGATCACTATAATTTAGTATGTAGAAATTAGTCGGAATTATGACGTCACAGATCAGTCATGACTCGTGCATGAGTCAGTCACAAGTTTGTTGAATGTTCAAGCTACAACGTACGAGTACCTGTACAGAGGAAAATGGATCATATTCTTCAATTTTCATCGAAACGTGATTTGAGAACCATGTCGCCATGACATTGTGTAGTGAATTTGGTAAACAATAATTATTCCACGTGGTCCGATATAAACAATGTACCACTGTCAAAATACGTCATCAATAAACATTGGGTGCGGTGCAATCAAACCGACGATATCGCAGCCAATTGCCGACGACAGCGAGAGCCGAGGATTGTGGGTTGATATAATCTCCACAGAAAGAATCTACACTCGAAACAGACCACAACGACTAATGATAAATATTCTTCAATGATGTATAAAACAAATGATATATTCTGATACGATGATGTATAACTTGTAAAGAGTTCCTGACCTACTAGATAGGTAAGTATGCTATTGCCTAATGTATAATTCATGCAGTGATAATTAATATAATACCCCATTCAAACTTCGCTACAAATGACGTCGTTCGCTAACAAACGAATCGGCGGGGACGGCCATATTGATTTTTTTTTCAATTGGCGATCCACGTGCTTCACAATTCAACGGTCAAGGGCACAAAACACAGTGTCATGTTGAATTGTCAGACACGGTTTCATATATAGGTAGTGAAAACTGAAAATGTGATTTTTGAGTTCATTTTTGTTTGCCATTTTTGTCCAAAATAAATTTTTGTCCATTTTTGCCAATTTTTGCTATAAAATGTATTGATTACTAGTATTGCCAATTAATTTATATTCCATATCAAATAATTCCATATATTGCATTAAATTCCATTTTTGATAGATTTTTCCTATATTTTTTATAAATATCTATATTTTTGTCAATTTTGCATTGATATTGCCCATTATAATAATATTGCTATTATTGATTCACCTAAATAACTTGCTATATAATTAATTGCCAATTTTTGAGATTACTGTCCATTTTTGATAATTTGCTGCATTTTTGTCAATTTTTGCCCAAATTATTGATATATTTTGTCATATTTTCCTATCAATTGTTCAATTACCCTATATTTTGTCCAATTTTGATGTAATTGATCCTGTTTTCCTTGCATAAATTATTTTTGCCTGATAAATGTCCAGTTTTGCTATTTTTTGAGATAGTTGAAATTTTTGATAGTTTTTGCTCTGATATTGCCATTTTTGCCATATATTTTTCATATGCAATGCCTATTATCCATTTTTGTATGCCAATCCAGATTTTGACATCAATTTTGCCATGTTTATCCTAAATGCATTCCATATGATTCAGATGTTTCAAGTTCTATTTTGCATTTATGTTATTGCCATAATGAATATCGACACATATGTAAAGGTATCATTAAGCTCGTAAGAGGTAAAATACTACTTCAGGGCATTTGTTACAGATAGTTCTAACATATTCATTATTTTTCACCGTCAACTTATTTACTTTTGAAGATGGCTTCCATATACAATAAAGTAAATGTCAACACAGCAAATTTTTATGATTTGCAAGCAATTCCCGGTGTCGGACCCAAAGTTGCAGAGTCCATTATTGAAAGAAGAAAGGCAATAAGCTTTCTTTCAAAGGAAGATTTGTTCATGATCCCATTTTTAGAGGGTCGAGGGATCAAATGGCAGTTATTGATTTTTCAGTACCACCAAAGCCAATATATGTTGATAATTCCATCAACAATGACATGGTGACACAAAATCCCATACCAAATGTGATTAGATCACCAATACCAATAGTACCTTCACCGATATTCCCACAACAAATTTTCGGTGCAGGATACATATCTCCTGAAAATCTAGGTAACACAGGTGTGAATAGGTCATCAGATTTATATATCACTTATGATGAGCCCATGAAACATGGTCACGATATAAGGGTTGAAAAATACCAGCCCAAATCACCTCCATGTACAGGAAATTATAATAGAAGGGTTGAAAATTACCAGCCCATGACACCAAGTCATAGCAACACCGGTACACCGCAACGACACAAATGGTTGGGTGATTTACCAGGGATGGACTCAGATAGTGATAATGAGTCGTCATATTCTATTACAAAAGCTGCAAATACTGCAACAGGTAATTATGTGACAGGTCAGGGAGTGATACCAAAAACAACTTTGGTAAACACAACCGGTTTACCGGTCATGAGTACAAGAGTAGTGACGCCACCAAGTGCAAGTTACACTGCTACATTTCCCATGTGACCATCCTGCTGACTTAATTTTCAATTTCAAAACCGATCAACAACGAGAGGCCGATCACGATCGGCAGATGTTTAAACCATAACTTGGCGATAGCCTGGACATTTGAAAAAAAAACAATCAAATTCGTGAAAACAATAATTTTGTCACTTTTTTTCTGGCCATTTCAGAACCAAACGATATCAAATGAGTGAATTTATTTTTTAGCCTAGATATCCAGGGTGGGGGGAAAGATATCCAGGGGGGGGGGGAATATCCTGTTACACCGGATAATAACTGGATATCCAATATTTTCAACCTATGACATTACAGTAATTGTTTTCACCATAATGTGTACTAAGAATGACATGACATCGCCATAATTTAGTATATTAAAAATTGTTACTCTCTTTGTAAACATGTGTTATATAGTTATCAGGGTATAAAATATTAGATATGAATTGAAGATCCCTGTTTGGAAATGCTTCTATCGATAAATATTCATAATATTTTGAATATTCGAATGTCTAAAACCATGTGTTGTTTAGCTAATGACCAATAGTGGTTACTGTTAACAGAGACCAGAAATTTTATTGTGTAATTTTGTCACAAATAAACGTTATGGGGTTGCCCTGTGGGGTTCTTGTGTGGGATTGGAGGGTTGGTATTCTCATAGGGGTATCTGTTATTGGTTTTGGTCTCTACGATTTGTGGATTGGGGTTCTCATTAGAGATTGTGTTGCCATATGGGGTTCTCATGTGAAGATTCTCTTGCGATGTCAGGTTGTCTTGTGGGGTTCCCATGTGGGACTCTCCAGTCTTGGGATTCTCAGATGAGATGGGATGGGGTTCCTATTGAGTGGGGTTCTTATGTGAGATTTGTCCTTATCCTATATATCCAATGACATCCAACTATCAAAAAAAGTATTGATGTGCTTGTATAATTCCATAAAAATGATTTTTTCACCCCAGAGATGAAATGGAATAAAGCACCCTTCCACACACAAAAGTTTAGATTTCAGTGGTGTCCCATCAGTCACAAAATTACTGTCCCATCAGTCACATGGATTTCTTGATAGCATTTCAGTTTCAGAATGAATGCACCACTAAGACTTAATTTTTCTGTTAGAAAAATATTATGATGTTTCATTTACATTGATGATATTACTGACATCCAATGTTTTAGATAATGCCATCAGTTTGCATAGAGGTACCCAAAAACCTTGTCAAAAACATGTCCCATCAGTCACGCAGAATCAAATTGACATACATGTATATGGCTACAGGATTAGTCATTTTAAAAATGGTACCTAATATTGTTAAGAGACTTGATTCACCTTCTTTTGAAGCATAATTTAGTTATCTTTAATCTATTTGGATGGGCATGATCAGTTATAGAAAAAACTAAATTTTTTATGGTTTGTCCCATCAGTCACGCATGGAATTCACCTGTTGGAAATTGCCACCCTGTACTGTTATTCCGCCCTGTACTCTTATTGGATTTAGCAGAATTGTCCACCCTGTACTCTTATTCCAAATCGTATGCTTATTTGGACCCCGAGAGTAAATGATACATGAAGCTGATTCAGTCATATGAAGATTCCATTCTCACGCGAATGCCAGGGATGTCAGTTATTCGCTTTTAACATGTGCTACTCGGCACTCGCAATTAATTTTAATTGTATACAGTTTATTTTTAACTTTAATCATTAAGCGTACAGAACTACGGTACCAAATGTTTATTTGGGTCATGAGTGTACCAGCAGTCTCCTGTCGATGTTGTCATCATGGTATATCACGTATGTGATGGAGGGCTGACCCGTACATAAAATAGTCGCTATTTTTTCTGAAATTCCCGTCATTTATTTAATATTAAAGACGGAATTGGTGTAACAACGTTCACAAATGACGCGACATGTATCAGTTGATGATATCGGTCGGGAGACTAAATTTTGCCGATACCAATATCTTGCCGATACCACATATATCGGCCTGATCCAATAGCCGATAATCGGTACATCACTAGATTCAATAAGCAGACAAACCAGATTTTCTATCTTAATTGAGCTATTGTGTAAGACTCGTACAATGTATACCAATATTGTTGAAATTGGTTAATATCTGTTGAGTTATCTATGGTCCTAAAATTGCTATATAAATAGACAAAGAACCATAAATCTGTTAAGAAAGCAAGAACAGACAACATTTTTTTTCTTCAGATCATAATTGTAGCTACATGAAATTAGTTAGTGATTTTCAGAAGTTGATAGAAAATTATGATCGACTACAAGTCAATAAATCAAATCCTTCAACATTTCTAGACGATAATATGCATATATACTAGGCTACAGGACATCAAAATGTCTTAATTTTGAGACAGTACATGTGGCTAGAGAGGCTTTTGCATGTAGATCGGTAAATATCTACCTTGAAATTGCCAACTGTACACTACTGATCACCCCCCCCCCCCTCCAGCTCATAACAAGTCTCCCTCCCCCAACTGGGTTTGTAAATCCTTTTGCGCACCTCCTTCGGTTGGAATTTCAAAACCGACACCTCAAACTTTCTCATTGTTGGAAATTCCAATCTCACAAGCACCTTTTTAACAAGACAGTCAAAGACTGTGGGTCAGTCAAAGACTGTGGGTCAGTCAAAGACTGTGGGTCGCTCACCAGACTGTAAAGATCGAGAAGACGGGGAATCTGAAGACTACAAGAGTCAGCACTTGACAAAATCACTTAAAGTCCAGCTGAACTGTAACCTAATTTGAGTAGTGATATATCACCCCGTGTGTATCTAAGTCCCCTTAACACAAATCCGCAAAAAATCCCGTCAAAATATCCTGCAATTATTTGTTATATCTTGGGAACGAAACAGTCGCCGAAGATTTGTTTTCATTTTGCACTGCGCGCACATGGCTACTGGAGGAGCACGTGACATGACGTCACGGAGGGAACACAAATGCACAGTTCTGCTTTGCGTCATTTGCAACGTGCGGCTATAATGGCGATGGCAGGTCAGCGCTAACGTTGTATAGATGATTTTGATCTTGCTGCATTCGAGCCTGATGACAATGATCCTCCACATATCGGCGAGAGACCGGTGACCGACGATCCGACAATAAATCATCGCATCCATGGACCATGCATTTGCACCGGTTCCCCCTCTTTCGGACCAAACAGATAGGCTGCTGTACGTTGGTCTAAACGTCAACACATTTCCCAATCCTCAACAATAACTGAATTGAAATTCAAACAGTTAGACTGTTCAGCCTGTATGTGGTTACGTATAATTTTCAACTTATGTTGTGTCAAGCAGTTAATTGCGGGGAGGGGGGGGGCACATCCTTTCACCATTTATGCAGAAACTGCATATCACAAGTAGATAGCTCCATGATTAAATAAACAATTATGTTTTAACTTGATATTCCACGATACTGCATGGGTATTATATTTGTTGGTATGTAATTATTTCGTCTAGTCAGTCATGAATTTCCAAACTGCTGTCTACATACCGATACTGACCTGAAGTCTAAATGAAGTATCATGCATGGCCTTTAGATTATCATATAAAACACATTTTTTGACAATCTGTCAACAAAACAAAAACCGCAAAAGGCGTACGTATATATATTATTTTCAGTATGTATTATGTTTATTCAATTTATTGTTTCAAATGAATCAAGACCAGTAACGCACAATCTCCACACGGACCAACTATCTAGGGCCTATATAGGCCTATATCTACCACACTCGGTGGAAATGTGGGCGTTCCTGTGCATATGACGAACGTAGTACTTACTAGGCTTACGGTACTGAGCTTTGATCACAAATCGAACGATATTTTACGCAAGCTACGTTCGCAATAACAAAATAGTCCCTCGCGATTGCTGTTCTTATAATCTTATTTTAAAAATAATACCCATACAATGGACTGAAGGCATGTTAAAAGGTAACATAATTCCATAATTGATCTATCTTTTACGATAGTAGGTGTTTCATAGTCAACTTTAGACACATTATTGTCGAGTATGGATATGCACACGCACGTGTATGACGTTGAGGTTAGGTCAGATGTATAGGTCACATCACCTGCATAATATTTGTTTGTGTTTATAGTTCAAATACCAGTTTGTTAATGCTCGGTTACTGCTTAATGGCTGATGTAGTCATATAAATTCGTAGCCATGTATATAATTCGAAGTACCGTCAAGAATTTCTCTGAACAATTCGATTGGAATACAAGGAATTTATGTTTTGTTGGTGGAAATATTGGCGAAAAATCGTGACAAACTGACATGATCGACACAGCTCGTAACACGTGGATGCAGTACTGTACTTTTTCGTCTGATTTCATTTATATGCTTTCACAAATGGATTAATACATTGGTGATTCGTATTGGATTTTAATTATTCGAAACATTCAATCTGGTGAGTAGACTTACTAATGATTTTCATTGAATCATTACATTTCAAGTTCAGGTTCTAATCGATGTTTACGTCACATTAGACTAGAATTAACGTAGAACAGTCACTTATATTACACAGATTGTTGATTGGTAGCCTTGTAAATCATGCTTAATTTTGCATATTGTCATGCATAGCTGACATTTTGTATTGTCAAGGTGCCGATTTATGTATTCACGCTTGAGTAGAACAAATGACGATTCACACATCGCCGAAAGTAAATCCTCATGTATGATCCATGTACTACGACGTAGCCGTGTGTCTACTAGACTACTGATACCCCCCCCCCCCCCCCCCCACACAAGGACCGTGAGTGCATGGGTGTTTATTGGTACCGGTATTCACGTAGATAACATTTTGTTTGACAATGTGAATCACACTTTTGTATGTCCCAGCTAAGCTTGCATTTCACAATATTTGTGAAAGATCCTTCTTCAAAGTGCTTGGAACACAAGCAGCTGTATTGTGACAGCCCATTCCAATTTCCAAACTCTCGTTGTGGACAAACGCCGTCCACTGTTGTTGAATGGCTGCATTAATTCTTGTGCCACTTGAACATTTATGGCTACAGTTTGCAGTCATGCAGCGACGAATACGTTTTATTCTTCAAAAAAATAAACAACAATAAAATAAGACGATTTCAAAATACGTGATTTAAAAAACGGCGCATAAAATTTCTTCCGTCTTTGTACCCTCGGTGACGTCATTTCCGAGTCGCGACAGAAACACCCGATTCAAAAATGACTATTGTAAACAAAGAAGCCGTTTTATTCAAATGTCTGGAAATAGTACTTTTTTGTAAAAATGTGAACAAAATGGAAAGGATACATGTTATAAACCTTATTTAGCATGAGTTAAGACATATTTAGATATGTTTGGAGCTAAATTAATTGTATTATTCAGCTGGTCTTTAAGACAAGTAGTTCTAAACATGGACAAAGCTGGAAGTTCTCAGATGAGCAAGGCTCTTATTAACCTTGAAATTTCTAATTTCACACCACTGACAAATCTCCAACCTCTTACCCTTTAAAGAGAACCATACCACAGTACTAAGTTCACAAAAATCCTTTTGTACATCCCTCTTAGGTTGAATTTTATGACTGGTGCCAGTACTTCACACTCTCAAACGTTTGAAAATTACCAACCGGACACCCCTCCATAAAGTGAATATTTGTGGCCAATTCGGTCCAACAGTTTAACCTGAAGTAGGAACATGTGGACTGATGGTAAAGACAAACCAAAATGTTGGAAAATCAAACCAAACTATGAGAACAATTCTAACTTATTTTTGGTGTGAACATCTAATCTACAATGTAGTATCAGGCATGAAAGTTTCAACTGTTTAACTTTTGATCAAAGTGGGGGGTCAAATCTCCACCCCTCTTCACCCCCTCCCAATTGCATCAAACATTGCCCCCACCAGGCTGTCTAGAAATCAATATTATTATACCAGTACCAAATAGCATAGAGAAGAGTTAAATCTCTTATCTCGGCCCCTAACGGCCCCCTATTAGAACAAATGTGAATCCCCATCTATGAGATCCATTCATCTAGTAATATCAATATCCTCCCCAATTTTTCTTTGAAAAATCAGGGTATGATTTCACCTGGAATAAGTGGTGGTTAAGAAACTAATATTGGAACAGCTGTCTGTATTTAGTGTGTCTGACCTTTGTAGGTGAATTTAATGACAGTATTCCGCAAGGTGATCTAACATCATAAATTCATCATCTGGGGACCTCATCTCCCAAAAATCTGAGCCCTGGTTACAAAGGCCCCTCCATAACATCCATGACAAATTTCATGAATATGGCCACTGGCGGCCATGTTTTTTTCCCGAAAACCCCCAAATTAATCATTCTGGTCTATGACAAATTATTGAAATCGGTTCATAGTTGTTCAAGTTATGAGGTTGGATGGACGGATGGACACACGGAGGGGGAATGTGAAGGACAGACGCAGTCATTCCAGTATACTCCCCATTTTCTTGGAAAAAATTTGAATTATAACAACATCCATAATTGTAGTTTTATTTTTACAGTCCATGGAACCACAACAAGTGGCTACATATTGGATTAAGGCTGGGGTCGACCAGGAAGGACTGGCAAGAAGGAGGATACCTGGAAAAGGTATGCAACCTTTATCCAAATTGCATTTTGAAATTTAACTTGAGGCCAAGTCGAGTGCACCATAATAATATTACCACCTCACTTGAAAATTTATTTGTCAAGGAGAGCTTTGAATATATCATAAAATCCATTTTATCACTAATACAAATGATGCACTTTATTGGGCATTGAACTTAAAACAGCCCTTTTAATTCAGATTGTTTGGCTTTGGCAATATGCTACGGCAACCATTTACCGTGGCCCAGTTTGCTTCAGCATTGCTGAAGCCAATTATGAGGGCTGTTAAAAGTACTCAATCCGATCAGAGGGCCCCCATATCATCAAGATACAACATTTATTCAAAATACACTTTAGTTATTAGTAGAGGTGTCACGATTATTGATTTTGATAATCGATAATCGGTCGTCAATATTCGATTATAATCAATTAATCGTACCTAATAATAATATCAATAACAGTGGAAGTATTTCGTAATATGGCCCCGTGGATTGGTGTTGGTTATAACGTAAAAAACTCGGCGTAATTTTTAGGTTAATAATGTGCACCACGAACCACCGGTAATGACTAATGTGCACAATGTATTCAATACACGTTGGACGATTGCAATCATGTAAATAAAAGTGATTTTTTTTACGTTTTGAGGGGCCACCCGATGACCCCCTTCTTATCTTAAAACCCCAGGAAAAGTTGTTTCTTAAGTTGTTTTTTTAATAATTAGTATATATCAAAGTACTTTGAGACCAAAAATTATGGATGTACGCGAAAGTGTAAAAAAAAGTGAAAAATCACGTTTTGGGGTTCAGCATGGGACCCCCTTTCTTATCTGAAAACCCCAGGAAAATCCCTTTCTTAAGTTGTGTTTTCTTAATCAGTACACTTAGAAGTATCATCAAACCAAAATTCATTGATGTATGCGGAAGTGTAAATAGAAGTGATTTTTGGCACTTTTTGGGGTTCAGCTGCCCCTAAACCCCAGGAATGCGCAATTTAAGAAATCGGTTTTTCAGAATGTTCCATTATTGGTACCAACTTTAGGGGGGTCAAACCTTTTGTACGCAAAAGTGTAAATAGAACATATGCAGGCTCCCCAACTATGACCTTCTCTGTGAAATCAATATGATCTAAAAAATCTACTGGTATGCACCAGTTGACTTCATTACGAATGAAGTTGCTAAGTGTCAACTGACAAGTGTAAACCAAACTGAGTCCTGTATTAGGTATTAATTATATTATTTCCAATTATCCAATATACCTGTTGTATTATTTAAATGGCATAAGCTGGTCATTATCTGGTTTAAAAATGTCAGACACCGGAGGATATTATTCCCAAAGTGTAGAAATCGTTAGAATAAATCTCATGTATAGAACAGTCACAGCCATGATTCGCTTGAAATAGAACCGTGACACTACGAGGCTACCAGTCCTTCCCAGGACATGGGAGGGATTGCTTTTGCACCCGCAATTTTAAATTCATGGGTACTAAAATTTGCACTCGTCCCTCTTGTCAAAAATGTTCACTGTAATAGTTGATTCAATATTGAACTATTTGATGGTATATTTAGAACCTTTCCCATCTCAGTCAAATTATGGGCATGTGAAAGTCTTAACTGGACATAGGTCTATCTCACAATGACATTTTGTTTTGAGAAAAACCTAACTTTCGATGCAATTGCACCAGTCTTCTGCATTGCTACAGCAAATAAATGCTCCTGCTGTCTATTCCTCTTGGGAAGGACTGGGCTACTGTACAAAATTATCAACCCCAACCAGGATAATTTCTCATCTATTTAACAGAAGAATAACAAGGGTATACTTTATACTCAGTGTTTGTCTTCAGAATAAGTATTATATTTTATATGCCACCAAAAACAAAGGAATTGCATTTACGAGGCTTGATTTTCAGTGATAAAATGTTGATATTTATGTGTTAACTCACTAATTCTGTGTTATTGTGATCTGAGTGCTGTTCATTCAGGAAAGTATAAAACATACAAGATATCTATATAATTATGCATGATTTTTGTCCCGTAAATTATTATTTTTGATCATATAAAGGAACTGTAACAAAACAGTCAAGAACCATCACAATACCGGCGATAGAACGACTTCTGAGGTAACAGTTCCTACACTTTGGAAAAATCAAGGCATGCGTGGATACCAACATTTTGATAAATGCAGGTTGTGAACTGATCAATGTACATAGTTTTAATTATTAACTTGCAAATTAATTAAATCGTTCATTTTAATTTATTTCTACTTCAGGATGGGGAGTGAAGACAAGGAAGGTATTCCTAGAAGGCGATTTCCTGATGAAATACCCAGGAGTTTTGATTTCGGAAAAGGAGGCTAAGACGCGGGAGGCGGATTATGCCATGAGAGGCAGGGGAAATTTCCTCTTTTTTTTTGTCTCGAACGGAAAAAAACTTTGGTATGTTAGTGCAGTCAGTGGTTCTAAGGATGGTCAATTGGATTTTTGTTAAATACGAGAGGTCGATCATAAAGGCCATACCTCAGTGTTAGTGATTAGCTACCAGTATTTTCATAAATCCTTACAAACCTTTTCATGAGTGCATGATTTTCAACATTTCACAACATACTATTAAGTTGAATCAGACTTATTGGGCTCTTGCTCACATAAACACAATAGGAACATGGATGTGGCATTTGATTTCAAAATGTTAAGTCACTCCTACACATGTATGTTTTATAGTGATAAAGCTAATTAAGCTCCATCAATAGTAGGGTCCTGCGAATTGGATATTTTGATCGAATCGAATTCACGAAATCAAATCGAATATCGAATCGAATCATATCTGTGTGTTGCATTCTCAATTAGGTATGTTTTGTCAACGATTAGATTATTTGTGAAACGTTCTATGAACTACATGCATGAAGTTCCATCAGAACTTATGTGGCGATAAACCGTTGTTTGATATACTATTAACTTCAATATATAATTGTCAAGAAAACAAAGCAGATTAAAACGTCCATGCGGCCATCACAACGATTAATATATTACCACTAAACAGATTATCAAACTAAAATCACACGAAATTACTACAGTTTGCATGTACATGCAAAATTGCAAATCGGCATTCGGAAACACCCGTTGTTATAAACTTGAAGACGCAACAACAGTCGCAGTGTAGCCTCTTCATGTATTGGTTGATGCTTCTTGAACAGATGATTCCATAGATGGGTCATTGTCCCAGATGCTTGCGATTTATACACCATGCATGTTGCATTCGTCACACGTGCCTGCAGCTTTATCATGTTTAAAATAAACATGAATGATGGACGACATTTTGTCCATTGTAAAAGAAAACTCTGAAACTGAAAGTCAACTTCAAAAGAGAACAGTGCCAAAATTCACTTTTCGACACCAGGAACATGTGTTGTTTACATTCTCACCCATATTACATAACGCGGAATCGAATAGACGATGGATAACGCTATCGGTAGCCTAGTCTCATAGCTATTATAATTTACCGCGTCGTCGGTCCATTGGCTATCTGCTAGCTTTTGCTACCATTTTAAAGCTATATAATTCAGACGTATTTAGTCGTCCTATCGTGGCTAATTGTTGGCTATGTACAATAAGAATTATAATGTGCAAATATACATAATTTTCTGGAATTAAATGCCACAAACAGCTAAGATCGACATGTGTACTTCTCGTGAAACAGCCTACTTTTCCGTCATAGTATATTCAAAATTTCGAGTTGGCAATTTCGACTCTAATTCGAATCAAATTTGACTTTCGAATCGAATATCGAATATTCGCAGGAGCCTAATCAATAGTCAGTCAGACAGAAGCACCATTATAGCTGTAAAAGTAATGTGAAACACTCCAGTAGGGTGATCCAATTGAAATGGAGAATATTCTTATCCAAAGTTGTTCTTTTTACGAATATTAATCCAGATTGCCAACACACACCATCATTCTGATATATTAATTAAATGAACTGACTGGATGGCGAAATCATTTCTGTTTGTTTGTCGCTGATTGTTGCGTCCTGAATCCAGATGTAAATATTTACAATTGAGCTTAGTTTTGACGATGTTTTCTATTGAGTGGCATGGTTGATTTCTTTGAAATTTGTTCAGCAATGTTAGAATGCTTCATTCTCCAGGTTGGCATTAACACCTGAATACTAACTTATCAGTTTCACAAACTCGAACAAGTCCATAATATGTCTTTCAAGATGAATAAAAGGTCAGCAGACCAATGTCCCCCGAAAACGTGGAAAGTCGATGCCGCTTTGTTAAAAGAAATTTTAAAAAATGTTGAAATTTTGTAAGTCGAAATGGTCAATAACTCCGTAAAAAAAATATATATATTCCCTCATCTGTATACATGTTGCACATCCCCGATATGTGGGTAACAATATTCTGAAGTTTCAAATATCTACGATCAAATCTGTAGGAGGAGTTGATTACACCATGAAGGTACCCTCATACAGAAAATTATAAAAAATGTTGAAATTTTCTAAGTTGAAAAGGGTTAATAACTTTGTCAAAAAATAATTTTTCCTTCATCTATATACATGTTGCACATCTCCAATATGTGGGAAACAATACTTTGAAGTTTCAAATATATACGATCAAAACTCTATAGAAGGAGTTGATTACACCATGAAGGTACTCAAAATATGACGAATGGACGGACTTAACAACATTTGGGGAGATATGTGGCTATTGAGTTATGTGGCTGAAATATTTATGTGGCTACAAAATTTATGTTGCTATCAAGTAGTGGATAAACTTTTATGTGGCTATCAAGTAGTTAAAAGTGATACAATTTCTGATTGTGGTGTCAGAACAATAGGAATTATAGCAGAAGTAGATGATTGAAACCCAAAAACTTGTAAACAGCAACTAGGACATTTGAAAGGAGAATCTGACAGGTCCGTGATTGGGTAGCTAGCCACATACTGTTTTTACCACAAATGCTCATAAATACTGATGATCTTTATTTTATGTACAAAACACATGGTTTCTAACATATATCCCTGTGAAAAGTGACCACCAAGTGACAGCTGTCTCAAAAAACCCAGGTGTGTGATGGGTTGTGGATTGATGGGCATACATTTTGCAATTTTAATTTCCTGAAAGTGGATCACCTGCTTTATGTCTTCTTTGGGACTTATGGAACACTATCAACAGACATGGTGGGTGTGTATATATATACATGTATAGAGGTTATGACCACATATGTTAGGGCTATAGCTACTGTTTCCAAAAACCAGGCATGCTCGGTGGGCGTTCTGGCTACCCCCAGACAATGGGATGTAGTCGTCACAATACAAGTACGGTATAATTGCGGTATTATTGGTCAAATTCTTATAAAAAGTTACTCTCGGGCTCCAAATAAAAGTGTAGGGAGGAAATTCCATTGAAAGTTAATGAAAGTGCAGACCCTAATAATAGTGCAGGGGGAACTCTGAGCAAAACATTAACTGTGGTTAAATTAATAAGTAAATTATTTTTATAGTAGGTCAAGTATAGGAATCAACATAGTTGGTGTCATGTGGTGATTTATTCAATATTTAAATGTTCACATATATGGCATATCCTTGAATATTTACATACATAAAGTTATAAGCTCATCATTTTGACATCAGAATCAGAATCATATAGAAATCTTAAAGGGGTACTGTACACATAGATAGGCAATTTTTTTATTTACTCCCATGGACATAACTTTCAAGTTAGATTGTGTTCGTGTTATATCAGTTTCGTATAAACCTAATTTAGCGACGAAAATATTGATCTTGGAAATAAAAACATTACGATTTCAAACATTGCAGGATGAACCGGAAGTTCAATTGATGCCTGCAATCTCTTCCATCGAACAATCTCACCCCCTATAAAAATACTTTGCTTTATGAATCTTGTTTCTCTCTTTTTTTCCAAATTGGTTATAGCGGTACTTCCTTTTGCATGTAACATGTTTTGTTCGCAACTCAATAATGTTCGTCGTAAACGACCGTCGATAAAAGACACCCAACATGTGAGATTTCAAGAACGGTAACTCGTAACGGCATAATTCACCATTTTATGACTCCAACCATAAATTCATTTATATTAAATAATTCAATTTGACTTTTATGAAAGCCTGTTAACCGGAACGTTTTCAGTAGACATCGTCGACTCAAATACGTTATTTTAGATCGCAATTGTTAGCGGGAATTTATTGAAATTGGCGTACAGTACCCCTTTAAGTTTGTGTTGATTTCAATTTTAATAGCCTCAAAATGAATACAAGTGCAGACCCAAATAAGTACCAAAGTTTATAGCCAAATTTATAAAAATGTGGTATGTGAATAATAAAAAACATACTTAAGCATGAAGTAAGTTTGATTTTTTTTATCAATCTTAATGTATATTTCCACTGTGTTCATCAAGTAATACTTCCCCCACAGCACAGGTTGGCATGTTATGTCACTTTGATCGAGGTAGTTCAATATTTCTGCTGGATAAAAAATATCGAAATAAAATTAAAAACAAAAATTTCCACATTAGCACATTCTATAGGCTGGAGTAGGGCCCTGCGAACCTTAAATTTTAGGTCGAACCGAACATTGAAACCGAATCATCGTCTCGGTTTTGAATCGAACCGAATCTCAAATCCAAACACCGACCTTGTTGTCGTAGACTCAAGATAGAGTGCACAATCAGAAATGTCAGTGGACATTATTATAGTAAAATCAACGGTTATTTAATTAATGCCCATCTACACAGCTACATGTATAAGATAACTACACAACAAAGAATTATTTTATATTGGAGATGGGTATATTCGTCCGCGACTTTGGTTTCAAATCGACGCATTTTGTGTTCTGATATTTTCTGTTTTTGCAAGCGAATACGATTTTTTTTATCTGTAAAGTAACATACATATACGTAGGGTCCTAAAATCAGCACTGAGCGGGTGGGAATTTTATCTTGAAAGTACCCGTACGACATATTATTATTGTAATGTCGACACTCGGTAACTATTAACAGACACGTCAATATATAACTGCGATGACAAAGATTAAAGCATGCTGATGTCGTGTTGTAGCAATTGCGTGTCACAAGACAAAGCATACCCGGCTACATAATCATGTCAATCATTTATGCTGATAAACAATGACCACACCTTCTCCTCACTGTGATTGGTTGAAGCCAATTGTTGACACAGAAGTGCTGCCCGGAAATACCTATTCAGTTTCCGCCAGCTTACTGTCGGAATTCAAAAAAGCTTGTTCGATCTGTATTCATCAATAATCATAACTTATTGTCTCGTTTGTTAGGTATAATTATGGCTATTAGTAAAGTTATACGGAGAATAAAACAAACTTTGACGAGGTAGAAATTTGACTGAGATAGAAATGTTATAGTTTTATTAATTAATGATCATGAATTTGACATGTCCGACCGGACCGTTTAGCGGGAACGGAATAAAGTTATGCCAAAAGACCCGTTCAAATTAAATATCACCCAGTTACCCCGCCCGAGTAATGATCAAATTAATTATGTCAAATGTAAACATAAAATCACACAGTTGTATGTAAACCAATTAATATACATCAATAAACAATTCCTAGTATGCAAAATTTGCCCAATTTGCGGGACAAAAGAAAAAGTTTGATATAAACGAATCCCGTCTAAGGTTTCGAACTGGACCGAATCATCACGGGGGTTTCGAATCAAACCGAACCTCGAACGGTTCACAGGGGACTAGGCTGGAGTTAAATTTGTCATGGATGTTGACATTGACATGTAGATGGGAAAGTTATGGAGGCATATGAATTACAAATCAAATGCAATTTTACAAGTATCTTTAAGATGCATGCTAAAATAAATGTCCAAGTAAACTTTCACTTTGGATGCAGCCCTTGAAATTTGGAAAAATATCACACAGCAATTTTTATCTACTATATATTTTGAGACATTCGTATATATGTGTGTATATCCTTAATAGACTCAAAAACAGTTCAACAGATTGAGCCCAAACTTGCTGTGTAAGGGTAAAAAGCCAGAGAAGTGTCATTGGACCATTTGCGAGCCCGTGCGACCACTCCTTCACCCTTCAACTGCCACCGCAATGAGGATTGATGGGTTAATCGCGTGATAGTTAATGAGCATTCAAATCTGCGGTGTCATAAAAGGAGAATTATAATACAAGCTACTACCGGTAATGGATCTTCAGCCCATATACATGTAGCTTCACTATTTAATCTCGTTTCAGCTACGATGCCACAAACATAACGTCGACAAGTCAAGAAATTGGTCACCTAGTAAATGATTCGCCACTTGGTGTGGCCAATGCAAAATTGCGACTCCACCAAGTGGAAAATATACCTTATTTATGCATGTTCGCAGCCCGCTACATCAATATGGAGGAAGAAATTTCATATCTGTACGGCGACGACGTAAACTTGTGGTGGAGGCCAGAAAAGACGAGAGGCCGATCACGATCGGCAGATGTTTAACCCATACCTTGGCGATAGCGATCTTTTTATGAGTGCAAGAATTTCAACAATTCACAGCGTACTATTATTTATTAGTTTCATAGTGGAATCAGACATATTGAGCAACTTGCTCATTTAAACACAATAGGAAGATGGATATGACATTCGATTTCAACCTATTCGGTCACTCCAACAGAGATACATGTATGTGTGATAGATTGATAAAGATAATTATACCCAAACACAGTCAGACAGATGCACCATAGCTGTTAAAGATATAATTGTTACAATATTAACATCATAATAACTCTATTTATTTAATTCTTACAATGGAACCTGAGTCATAACAGATTATGTTGTTGTGTTAGCTGCATAGTAAAAGTTATGGGATGATTGAGATTAGAGACCAACAAACACCTGAACATCTATATAAGTGAGGGGTGTATAGACCTTGATATTAAATATGATTGATAATGGTTGGATATAAAATATTTTAATACAGAATTATCAGATAACTAAAGGAGAGATATGAGAAGGGTCAAATTGAAAATATTAGAGTCATAACATTGGATCGCGTACAGTATACATGTAATACATAGGTTAATTTTATTCTAAGCTGATCATTGGAAAGATACAATGTCTGTAACAGCAGAAATATTATTAAATATTGGGTTAATATTCTCAAAACCATTCAATCAATACCAAAATCTATACGCATGAAGAATGTATCACAATCAACCTGAATGAGATTATAAAAGTGATTGGGTGAAAAATATTTGACCAAAAAGTCAGCTTCAAGAATACCAGAACCATTATTATTATCCTGCAGCCCAAATGCAATAGAGGGAATTTCAAAATAAGATATATCCTCAAATGATGAATATTCAATTGGTGGCTTATAATTAATAGAAATTCTTAGTGAACCTGGCCTAAGGCGAAAGAGATAATTTAAAATCTGCGTATCAGATATTATGTGTCTATGGAATAGGTTAATTTTAATCCTGAAATACATGCAAGTGAAAAGTGGATCACGATCAACCTGGACATAGAATAGGAGAATGAACATATGATGTGTGGAGAGTGTTAATCATTTTCAATGACATCATATGATGGAACTAATGTGTGGATAAATTGTTTTCTCAAGATAAGACAACAGTGTCTCTGTAAACAACAATTCTCTAAACAGCCATGCTCCAGAACATCCTTCACATGGACAATGGACTATTTGTATTAATGCCATGAACATGTTTCAACAGGTTGGGTTAAATTACTATTGCACACAAACTGGAGTAAAGTATCATCAATCACTTAAATTTGACAGCTCTGGGAGCAGCAGTGGTTTAGCAAAGAGTATCCAGTGTCATTTTCTGATCCCAATAAAGCAGATTACTGTGTAAAGTTGTTTGTCTTAAATTCTCACAGGGCATATACAATAGGTAGTAAATTACTTGAATTATAAAGGGCCATAACTCTGTTAAAATATATCGGATCAAACCCAAATTTGAACTTGATCTGTATTTCGGGGTGAGGACCACATGTACCAAATTTGGTGTAGATCAGATGAAAAATGTTTTGAGTTCTAAGTAAAAATAAGTTTGAAAAGGGTTAATTAAACGATACCAAAAACCATACAGATAAAGAACGTGCTAAGAAAAGCCTTGGTAAGAAATATGAGGCATATCAGAAGAAAACAGTTTGACTTAGATGGATCAGATAGCATTTGTGTGCAGGGTTAATTATTTTCTAAACCGATCAACCGATCGATACCAAAAACTATACAGGTGAGGGGTGTGTCATTATAAACATACCTATCAAATATGAAAACAATCGGACAAAAAATAATTTGGTTACAGCATCGGATAGCTCATGCCTATGTGCGGATGCAAAGTGTTAATAATTTCTAAACCGATCAACCGATCGATACCAAAAACTATACAGGTGAGGAGTGTGTCATCATAAACATGGGAGTAAAAAATAACTCTAATTCCCATAATACAGATTTACTGCTCTCAGAGCTAAACTGATACCACTGGTAATTAATTGTAGACTGCTATGGTTATCTGTTCAATTCTTAGTTGAAAAAGGGCCATAACTCTGGTATAAAATGTTGGATATAACCCATATTCAAACTCGATCTGTATTTTGAGTTGAGAAACTCGCATACCAAATTTGGTTCCGATCAGATAAAAAAAAATTTGAGTTATGGCAGCATGCATGAATTCTAAGTCGAAAAAGGGCCATAACTCCATTGAAAAATATCGGATCAAACCCATATTCGAACTCGATCTGTATTTTGGTCCGAGAAACTTGCATACAAAATTTGATTCTGATCAGATATAATTTTTTTGAGTTATGGTAGCATGCATGAATTCTAAGTCGAAAAAGGGCCATAACTCCGTGAAAAAAACTCGGATCGAACCCATATTCGAACTCGATCTGTATTTGGTGCTGACAAATTCATATACAAAATTTGGTTCCGATCAGATATAAAATGTTCGAGTTATCGCACCATGCGTAAAGTGTCTACAGACAGACAGACAGACAGACAGACGGACGGACGGACTAACGACGAGTGGTCAATCCGGGCAACGACACTATGTTTACCATACTATGGTATGGGTAAACATAAAAACCAGAGCTCCCAGAGTATGTAAATAGTCTAGAAAAGGAGATAAAAACATGTCATGAAATTGCACGAACAACCCTTAAATCATCACAAGCCGTAATGAAACGCAATTATGACGTACACATCTCTAAGCACACATACAATGTGGGTGACCTGGTATATCTGTTAGACACAGCAAATGTCAAAGGTAAGACCAAAAAGTTGCAACCAATATGGAAAGGTCCAGGAATCATTTCTGCCAAATTCACACCATATCTTTTTTAAGTAATATTCAAAAACACAATAACGGTGGTGAATCATGATCGAATCAAATTATGCAATGACAAAGTGTTACCACCTTGGTTAGTAAAATGCCAGCAGAATTTCCATAATACTGGAGAAGTCTCGTCAACCGAAGTACAAATATATTCTGCATATGTAAAAAGGCATACAGAGGAAAGTTCATGATTCAATGTGACCACTGTTTAGACTGGTTTCATGGACATTGTGTCAACATTACCGCTGAAGAGGGAGAAGGTTTTGATACATATAAATGTACCAAGTGCTCAGACTAATTCCTTTTCTTTACAGTCACCTTCCCTGCTCAAAATGGAAGAAACGGACTATCATGAAACCATAGGTGAGATAAATCGCCTCACTAGCGACAACAATTCAGATACTGAGTTGACTTTGACTGGTGAGGCGAACCATCCAACAGAATTGACGGCGTCAAGCTCAGTATCCATTAGAGATTCAGAACCTGAATCGATGGATACTGAGCAAGGTAAGGCGGTTGAAGAGCAGGTAAAAGTGCTAGTCATTCCAAAAGATTCAGAACCTGAATCAATGGAAATTACTAGTGACACCGCTGTCATTAAAATAGACAAAGAGGAAATCAAAGACCTGGTTACCAAGTCAACTTCCTCAGTAGAAGCCGATGTGAGTGGCACAGATTGGGAAAAAGAGGATAATAGAGACTTGATCACCGAGTCCACTTCCTCTGTAAGTACGACAGAAACCGCTGACAATCATAAAGAGGAAATTGAAGACCCAGAAACTGAGTCAACTTCCTCATGTCAGCCTAATGCAGAGCAACTTGAGAGGGAATATGCCATAGAATACACGGTAACCCAAGGCCGTTTAGTGGAAGACCCAGTGAAACTAATAGTTAAGCTATTGGGAACTAGCTGGGACAATAGAAAAAGGGAAAGCATTTTACTCTCCCAATATGAATTGGCAAAGTCCAAGTCGAAAAACAAATGGCTCTACGAATGTCGCAATTGCGCACATGAACACATGTGTCTGTCCCGCGAATGGGTAGAAGAAAATATGGGCCCCCTCCCCAAAGAACAGCGACCAAAAGCTAAAGGCTTTAGAAAAAGAGGTAAAAACTCCTCTGGCCCCCAGGCGACTGTTTCTAGTGACCCAACATGTCAAAACATAGTCCATGAGGTAAAACAATATACCCATGGATTGGAAGAAGGGGAGATCATAGACGATGAAATCCATTACGTCAAACCTCCTCAAATAAATAGGGTAGTACCTCCTTCTGTATTCAGTAAGGAGTCGCGAACAATAAAAACTCCTCATGTCCAACACTTGTATATAGTTTCAGTTGACAGAAAGATTGCAGATGACGCTTGCAAAGATAATAACAGGCTTCGATTTATACGTGTGGTGCACCACTGCTCCCAGCTGACCATAGCCGGCTGCAAGGATGGTGGTGCAGCGGGATATAGTTTGTTGGTCGCCAATAGAATTGGGATACTATGGGGCAGCTCTTGGGGCCATTGATACCTGTGCCCATTGTGCAGGTACCAATGGGGATGTCAAAACATCGCTTAAAAAACATTACAGGACAGTTTTTTCTTATATGTATTGATTGTTCCAATGCAGGGCTGATGCCTGTTGTGGCCAAGCCACATGGCTTATGAAAAAGCGAACATTTCGCCGCCTCAATAAAATTTCGAAACATTATGACGACTTGACACGCCAAATACAACAATTCACATGCCTCTCATGCGAAAGGCATGTTACGTAGGTGTTGGGCATACAAATTCCTACATAACTGTTTAAAGGTGTATCACCGAAAGATGTCGTTAATTGATGCTTGGAGACAATATATACACTTACCGTTTATCTTGTTTACTGGGTGCCGCCATCTTGAAATGTACGAACCTAAACGGGTATCCGACAGTGATTACTGTATCAGCAATTGCAGGGTGTGGGAGTGTGGTTTAACCCTTTAGCGTTCAGAGAGCCCCAGAGCGCCCGGCCGCGTAACGTCCAGAAAGCCCCAGAGCGCCCAGAGTTTTTGGATTTTTTTCGGTCATAGTTTACAACAAAAATATTGCATTATAACACAACAAAATGATCTTATTTTTAATGTAAACAATAACATGGATGTTACATTATTAATATTTATGTTTTTGTTGGGTTTTGTGGTAGATTTTGTACAATTTAATTGACATTTCATAATAAAATCGTAATAAAACGAAAACTGCGTCGTCGCGGTGCTATTTTTCAATTCGACTAAATCAATGTACTCGCAATTGTGATCTGTGTACAGCCATCTAATATAGATTTATTCTACAGATTTTAATTACAAACTTTATTTTTATTTCTAATAAAATATTTATATTTGACTTCTTTATGTTTTTGAGCTATTAATAATATGCAACTGAATTAAAAGACCAATATCATGATTTGACCAGCGAAGCAAATACAGTTCCGAGTCAATTCCAAGACACCTGCGCTGTTGCAGTGTTGGGTGTTACTAAGGACGCCGTGTTGCTCTAGAAATGTTCTCAAATAAAACTGTCATTTGATTTGATTTTTTCCCTCATTCATCACAAGATCATATGAATAATATTTTATTTGAATACACTGAGTGAGAAATTTTGAGAATTCAATAAAGTTTTGATCGGAAAGTTCGACAACATTTTCGATTTTCTCTTCAGTTACACGTCCCAACGTCACGCCAATGCAGCCCAATATTGTGGGCACGGGGATTGCCTGGATTAGTACCCAAATAAATTGTTGTCAAAGCGCATTGACAAATACATAATCTTGAGTATATTCTCCACACTATAATCGAAAAATACAAAGGAATGGACACATGAATCAATCCAAATGGTTTATTTAAAAAACACTCCCGTCAAGAAACCCCACTGATAACGTGCGCAAAAATATGTACCTACAGTAAACATGTGTTGTTGGAAATTGGGGCGCACAATGGGGACTGTCATTTATCATGGCTATAACTATTACCCATTCGGCAATTCATAAATGACATTCATTGCAAATTCAAACAGAATATATCTTAGATTTAGTATTAGTATCAATTGACCATTTATCGAATGTTGTCATTGAACTTATTGCTCAGCTGATGACGATGAAAAAATCTAGGAACCTTGTCGACATCATAGCAGCAATGATAAAATACTGTAGCACAAATTTATGTGCATCGGCCGTTTTGTTCTCTCGTTTGATCAATACAATTATTATTCTGCGCGCTTTTACAGCGCATTGACAATTACATAATCTTGAGTATATTCTCCACAATATAATCTAAAAATACAAAGGAATGGACACACGATTCAATCCAAATGGTTAATTTAAAAAACACTCCCGCCAAGAAACGCCCACTGATAACTAGCGCAGAAATTTGTACCTGTGAACACGTGGTGTTGGCATGTGGGGCGCACAATGGGGACTGTCATTTATCATGGCTATAACTATTAGCCATTCGGTAATAAATAAATGACATTCATTGCAAATTCAAACACAATATATCTTAGATTTAGTGTTAGTATCAATCGTAAATGTATTGACTGCAATGTCAAGGTCAAAAACCGGTGCGCCAAATTGAAGTAAACAAAAAAACACGTGCGTTGTAATCGATGGCACAATGTTGACTAGTTTGGACTAATAATGCAGTCAATTGTAACTGAATTTACACGTAACTATCCAAGAATTGATAGGCCACTTGATGATTTATTTTATGTTTCATTTCACCACGTAGCCATTACTTAAAACATTGATAAATCACTTACCTTTTGTTTGTTTATTACATTTATTGTTATAAAATATAAATATAAAACCTAATAAATATTCACCATACTATCATGCTTGGGGAGGGGGATTCACAACTCTGAAATTGTTTTTACTCCCAGTCCCCATCCATACAGATGAACATAATTTCATAAATCAAGAGCCACATAACATTTAGTAATAATACATGTTTTTCCCCAAAAACTTTGACGTCACCAGAAAGTTCTGTTGGTTGGAGGTAATGACGTTAGTCACATTACTGTTGGGTAAAGGGTTAAAGTGTGGTTTGAAGTATGGTTTGCAGTGACTTCAATGCGCAGACTGAAAGCCATTTGCTGAGAAAACTGCTTATAATGTTGTTATAATGCCATGTGTTCTTCCACACAGTTCAACCATGGTTTAAAACGAGGGACACTGTGTTGTTGCAGTGTTCTTGCGATGTGATAAACAGGATGTTGCATTGTCTTCACAGACTGATTGTCATTAATATGTGTATCTAGTACTGGTGATATGTATTTGCTTTTAACTTATTGAAGCCTATTTCCACTGCAGTTTTCATGCGGTCGTGAGTCAGAAGTATGTGTCGTCCACAGGCAGTTCACAGAACAATTCCAGCCTCATTGTGTTGTCCACGAGCTGTTCACAGAATATTTCCAGCCTGATTGTGACTTACAGACACTCTATACATCTGGCTCATGATATATCCCCCAATGATATTTTCTTTGTTGAGAATTGTGTGGGAAAATTACCCACGTGTACACTCCAGTCACAACACGTGGTCAGATACAATATTCAGATACAATATTATCATCAATCTTATGTGAGTGGAAAACTCTTCAAAGGATACTATTTATGCAAGTCCAAATGTCTGTCCAATTGCTATGTTATCTCTGTTCACGTGGTTCTAGAATGTATTAATGTAAGTAATTTATTACCATAAACGCATATTTCATTTGATGTTTATTTCGAACTTTCGTCCAGATGATACAAAATTGGAATTGTTTATGTTTGAAATTGTCACTCACAATTTGTTTCATGTTGACAATGTAGCAATAAGGATCAGCCATTTTGACTTGTGTCTAGATTTTGATAAAAATGATTCAGAAAATACAACAAAATAACCAGTGTTAACACCAAAAGTCAGCAGAAAGTCATTGACATTGAGAGACACTGAAAGACAATATGTTATTGGCAGTCTTCCGGGAACAGGGAATTTTTTTTTTGATTCAATTTATTTCTGATAATTTATGCCATGAAGGCTACTGTGTACCATTGCCACCCATGCACAACTGGAATTGCTTACAATAATTTTTAATCTTCAAACTGTGCAATCTCCAAGCTATGAAGTTCGATAGCGTCTTCAAGAGATATTAATACTGGTATATATGTTTACATGGTTTACAAAAATCATTTACAGATGACTTAAAGACAAAAAAAAAGAGAATGAAAATGTGTGACAAAAGAACTGGCTCTATGCCCCAAATGAAAGCTACTTAGCACCGGAACAAACAAGTACAATTGCTTGGACATCACCAGACGTAGAGCAGCATATTGCAGATAACTTGCCAAAAGGATGAAAGACAGGCATACATGAAATCGCTCCTTAAGCAGACGCAGCATGACTGGAAGGAGTTCTTAATAGAGAAACTAGGTCGCAATTTTTTATGCAACACATGATCTGTAACTTGGGTATTCATCAGAAACCATGTTTCATGAAAGCTGAATGAGTCCATGGGACAAGAAGAACATCTATTGCATGGACACTATCAGAATGAGCTGCAATTATCAATTATCATTTATCAATTATCAATCAAAGCAGATGTGAGAATGGAACATTGCATAACTATCACATGAATTCCCAAAAGGCACAAAGGACAAAGGTCACATGAAGTCACTCCTGATACAGCAGATCATCTAATCTTCATCAGGGAGAATGTTAAACGAGACAGTAGAGCTGACAGCTCCAATGACCAATGTGACAGGATTACAACCATTGCATCAGATGATATCACATACGACGCATCGGAAGCATCCTGTTCTCAACAAAGGGATAGTGAAAGTTTGGCAGCTTCGTTTGAGTCAACAAAAACTGACCATTCAATGCGACCCCATATCTTACCTGACTTACTTCAATAGCGATGGTTTCCTGTGAAGCCGTCAGTGAGACCAATTAATAGAACATAATGCTGTCTAATGTTCATTGTTCAGACAATTTCGAGGCAACACGTGTTCAAAACTTTGGAATGTTTCTCGTAGTTCTCTCAATAAATAAGGCTCCATCTTTTATTCATCAGTTGTCTGCTTTTACCACCTTAACGTCCCTCCAAATCAATTTATATAGACCATTTCGATGTACACATTTTAAAACTAGAAGAATCCGTTTTTGTATAGAAAGGATTAATACTTTATTAATCCATTTTTTTCTTGGCAGGTTTAACAACATGAAACTTAAGTGAGCTTATAGATAATCCTGCTGAACAAAGAGTTGCACTATTAAGTAGAAAATATGGTAGTTTCCAATCTCCAGTTGTGATTGCAGGGAAATAATAATTACATGCAATGTGAGTGTCAGCACTAGTAAGCCTCAGTTTTGAGGTCACTTTAAGGTCACGTGTCATTTTGCTATATAACAGGCCATCACAAGTATGTCATTCTTGTTTTCCCTCTCTGCGCAGACTTAAGGGAAGTATTAAAAAATGTGTAACCTTTGAAAATCCGGATATAACAATAGAAATATTGTCTTTGTGCATCATAAATAGTCTTTAATGATCTTGAATGTGTTTCTGGTGAAAATAATCGCTGCAGCAACACAATCGACAGTGCAGTCGCTGATAACAATGAAATTGAATTCGCTAATACCAGGGTAGTTATGAATTATTTTTGTGCCAGTTATGTATTGTATGAATAATGAACCGACTTGTTGATAATCTGCACATTAAGTGCACAGTATGGCTTCAGTAAGTTACCTTAGCTACACAGTAACACTGCACCCAGTAGAGTTCTATTGGGGTGGTAGTCTCCAGTTCAACACATGTGTCTAGGGAACAGTCTAGACTATTTCCACATATATAAAGTACATGTGGGTTACCATTGGTACATAAAAACTGTCCATAAATTATATAAGGTACCTCATTGTGTTATCCTAGTGAGACTGGGAACATACGGCTAACATAGTTCGGGGCTCTAAACAATTTACCTATATCAAATCAGCCCTGGATATGACATGGTTAGGGTACGGAAATGTCTTGGCCCAGGTCTGGAAATAGTATTGAAAAGGAATGGAAAATCAATTTAAATTAAGAGTTCAATGAAAAGAAATCATTAAGAAGCTATAGAAAGTTTCAACTGGTTCAAACAAGTGCTGCAGAAACATTGACCTTTCTGCCAATGTCTGAATATGTGAATTACATAAGGTGTTATAAACCTGTTTCCCCATTGTAGCTCTATTCTGCAAACTTCTGTTTGACACGTGATACTCAAATTGTGTTGCACTAATGAATATATATATATATCTTTATAACAATATACAATGTTGTGTTAGATATTCTTTCTGGCTATATGACCTGATGGTTAGGTCACGTTGTGTGAAGAAAAATATTTCCGTTTTTTATTATGTTATATTTATTGCATGCATTTTAGTTTATTGAATAAATTCTGAATATACACATGTGTACATGCAGTGTTTGTAATAGGGGTCACCAGCGAGAAAATATATTTTTTCCTGAACATTACTGCATTTCAGATGATGATATAATATGAAATAAAATTGAATTGAGACAAATCAATATAGATTAGGCAGATTTACTTTTAACAATCAAAATTGCTGGTAATGAATCAACCAATAATTGAATGAATGAAACAATCAAATAGACTCGCATATACTGATATTGTCCTGGATCGCCTTCCAAATTGTTTCGTTTTGTTACCAGTGCCTAATTTTTATTATCTTTGTACATCCATTTGAAAAACCATGTTTTTTCTCATAAAACAACAACACCTCAAGAATAAATCTAATCAGATGATCCATGTCCTTTTTTTTACCATATTAGGTAGTATACACAATCGTCCCGTACGAAGTGTCCACTCCACAGGTTATACTTACTGTGAGACCCGTTAAACAGTAGAGATATATAGACTAAAAACTGATGCTGTAATAGAACATGAGTGGGGTTATTATGCGATTCCGGGTATACACATATTCAGTAAATTACATGAGAAAAGCCATGCTCTGATGCCATGCAATTAAGAGAAATTGACTGCACTAACCTTGGCTATCAACTTCTGTCTTCAGTTATCAATCTGTCTGATACTTCTACCTGCAACTAAGAAACTGTTGAACTTCCCTCCAACATACTGTTCATATTTTCCAGAATAGTGTTGATCATCGGATTGGGATTCATTTGTTTAATATAAACAAGACGTAGACTGGAGGTGTTCTGGGAGTTCACTTCATCTGGTCCAATACTTTCCTCACTTTGATCTTCTTCAGAAGAAATCATGGCATTTATCTGTGGTGCTTTGTGAAGTGATAATTCTCGCGAGTCGTTGTGAAGGCTCTCACCACCTGATGATGAATCACTGTCCTGGGGATTGGTTTCTGAATCAGTGCTCTGGAATAGAATAAAACAGAACAAATTTAATTTAAAAGCATACAGAGGTTCACACAAAATACAACTAATACTTAAGGTTACAAATAAATATCTTAATTTGAAACATGTCTTATCCAGCCCATGATGATTGGTCAAAAACATGTTGCATGTGTATATCCTTCATTCCATTGTGTTTTACGAGTTCACTCCAAGATCATTCCCATCCGATGTAAGGTGACGGAGATACAGGGTTATACACTCTTAAGAACCATAACTTTAGAATAAATTAATGGACAAAACCTGTTACATGTGGATATTGTTCTCTTCATGCTGCATCATGAACATACTAAGATAATTCAAGCATGACTAAGATACAGGGATGGACGTGTTATATACAATCTAAGAACCATAACTTTAGAATAAATTAATGGACAAAACCTGTTACATGTGAATATTGTTCCCTTCATGCTGCGTCATGAACGTACTAAGATAATTCAAGCATGACTAATATACAGAGATCAAAAGTTGACAAAGATGTATTTACACTCTAAAGGGCCATAAATCTACAATAAATGAATGGACGAAACCTGATGCGGCTATAGCATCCCCATCATGGTTTATGATCATTTAAATCTGACATGATGACTGAGATAGTCAGCTCAAAAGTTGTTAAAGGATGGTCGGCAGATGGAACCCATTTCCCCGATGTCCCATCAAAGTTTGTTTGCAGGGAATTATTATATAAAATTAAATTAACTCTGTTGGTACCAACCTCATCACCTGATGAACATAGCATGTTATTTTCAATGTTTCCTCCACCATTAAAATACATTGGCGCAGCACAATGACCAGCATCATATGACTCCACATTATCTGATGAGACTGAGAAGTCATCATCAATATAGTCTCCAAAATGGCTTTTATCTGAGGTTGATATTTCTTCATCAGAATCCATCTCAATAGCAGACCTCGGGGAAGGAATATCGTCACAACTGACATGATGACTCCCGTCGTTATCTGATGAAGGGACATCACAGTGAATCAAATCGTCTGGGTCACAGGCATCGGAAAATGAATTACTTGTGTCTGTCCTCTGATGATCAACTGGTACACGAACTGCTGCAGAAACGCCATGAATAGACTGAATAGGTTTTATCTTTGGTGATGTCAAACACGGATTAAGGTTTTCTGGGTCAGTATCAGCGAAAGAAACAACATTCTTGTTTCTTTTGAAATTTACACGAGAATTGGCCAATGTAATATCACGTAAAGAATATCTAACGTCACTACTCGAAGTTATAACTGTATCTGATTTTATCAGGTCTTGAGATTCAACATCAATACTTGAAGAACTAGCAGCATCAGATTGTATCATGTCTTCAGATTTGACATTACTACCTGATGATACAGTGACATCAGATTTTAAGGTGGTCTCAAAGCCAGCAATAGGTTCACTGGAGTTGGTATTCCCAGCAAACGGTCTTACAATTTCATCGTCTGACGAGGATGGGTTAAACTGAATCATATCATCTTGATCACTACTGTCAGTGGATGACTTCATCGCCATCCGAGAATCAATGCCAAGTAATTTATTGGCCACCATGATACGTTTCTTCTTTGGTTTTCGCTGTAAGAAGATAATTTTTGTTTTTTGATATAAGTTACAACTAGAGGTGTGACTGTCCCAATGGGACTACAGATACCCCCCTGTTTTTAAAATACTAAGATGTTTCACATGTCAGTAAACATTTAGTTAAATAATAAAATAACAGTTCCCATTGCAGGTGTACAACCATAACCCTAATCTTATACCTATTGACCGAAAAATGTAGGAATAAAAGCTTGGACAAAATTACGTATGTTGCGAAATAATTTCTAAGTCGAAAAAGGGGAATAACTCCACACAAAAAATGTCGGACAGACGTCATAATCGCAGGTGCACAGGTTCCCATGGTACTAAATATCAGTGCCAAGATTAAAAAACATTGACCGAAAAATGTAGGAATAAAAGCTCGGACAAAATTATGCATGTTGCAAAAAAAATTCTAAGTCGAAAAAGGGGGATAACTCCACCAAAAAATGTCGGACAGACGTCATAATCGCAGGTGCACAAGTTCCCATGGTACTAAATATCTGTGCCACGTTTTAAACAAATTGACCGAAAAATGTAGGAATAAAAGCTCGGACAAAAGTATACATGTTGCGAAAAATTTCTAAGTCGAAAAAGGGGGGATAACTCCACCAAAAAAAGTCGGACAAACGTCATAATCGCAGGTGCACAGGTTCCCATGGTGGTTGATGTCTGTGCCAAGTTTCACGGAAATTGATAAAAAAACGACTGAGAAAAACTCCGGACAAATTTGTGTCGACGGACGACGGACAAGCTGACTCCAGTATACCCCCCCTAACTTCGTTGCGGGGGGTATAAAAATATATATTGTTCACACTCTGGATTCATAATTTGATTAACCCTCCCATGACGAAGCTTACTGAAATTTTGCGAAAACTCTGTGCCAATGCATTCTCTTATATGTGTATAATTCAATAGTTATTCCACTTCCATTGAAAATAATAGACTTTGCAGTACAGTCCAAATGAATCTTAAGCACAGAAAACATGTCGGTACCTCAACAATAACAAGATGTTCACAGTTTATTAAACTGGATAAGTTGATAATTACTATATATTGGTGGGAAATTTTTAGACAATAAGTTCCAAGAACTGGCCATAGGCGTAACATTCCTTAAGCAATATATTTATTTTTTTTAATTTACTGTTAACAGTAATGAAAGGAATAATTCTGGCTTCTTCACTTACTTTTTTCAAAGGCGTTGTAGGATCATGGAACTTCATGTGTACTGACAACTTTTGCTGGAATTAGATAAATATTCATACTTCTGATTGGGCGGTAAATTCTATATCATGGATACTTTCACACATTCAGTTGAGGACAGATAAATTTTGCCAGTCTATGGCCAGGTGTTATTTCCATGAAGTAAGTAAAAGATACTAAATAGGATCAAGCCCAATGAATATGGTGACATAAACACTGTGGATATTGATTTTATTTTGGAGCCCCAGATATTTGATACAAATATTAATATTCATTGAAAAATTGTTTTAATAAAACAATAGAAGACTAACTGATAGATGTATTTTAGCAGGATTCGTGCTGCCGATTGCCAATTTAGAAATTTGCTATAACCAAAATTAATTTGCAACAAAATATGGCATCTACCTTCCAGGCTTTAGGCAATTGATCCCAATCAGGCATATAATAAAGCTTGTGGTCAATCGGTCGGAAATAAAATATAATTGAAAGCGTACAATGGATTCGCGGCTTATGTCACATCGACTGCATGGAGTGAATGGGTTTCAAATTTCTACTTGATTATATGACAGAGTAGGCTCCAATTTGACAACCTTTAGTCAAATAAAGAGCTTCCTGAAGTCTAACACTCATTAGGAAATGTGTTTTGATAGTGGTGTGAGATAAATGATCATAGATATGTGCCCTTCATAACTCAGCTTTCACAGAGAGCAGATATGAATCGCATGCATTTTTTTTCTGTGGAAATACTCAATTCAAAAGTGGCATAAAATATATGGATCAGAAAAAGAAAAAAAATTTGGACTGCGCAAATCCTGGTTATTATCAATCTTGATTTAACATGGTTGTGCTTTACCATGGGGGGGGGGGGGGGGGGCCTAAAAAGGAGGCTTGAAACCTGAATCGTTGATATTAAAAACTTTGTCAGGTGTTCTTCAAGCTAATGTGAAAATTAGAATATATATGGTGGATCATAATAAAATTTGTTAAAATAGTGAAGGCCTGCACAGGTTTTCAAACTTGATCAAGATATCATCTGAAATAAGTTGACATTTATTTGAGGTATCACACAAACATCCTAAAAAGCTCAAAATAAAAGAAATTTAATTTCAAGTTAAGTTCCATAACAGTCGGTCCACACCGGTTGCGTACAATTCAGATATTTTTGTGAAAGATGAAGATACAAAATTGTCACTCAAATCATATTTATTATATCCTATTATAAAATATTGGCTTGATAAAATAAGCTCTCTAACAAAAATATCTGTACCAACCTTTGTGGTAAAAGCATGAGTACAGGACGCAAAATCACATTTGAATTTCTTGGCATCATGGTATGACTTTATATGGGCGTTCAGGTTTCTTTGGTCTAGGTAACTCCTACTGCAGCCTTCTCGAGTACAGGCAAACTGATCTCGCTTATCGACGTGTGTTGCCACGTGCTGCTTCAGCCATGACTTTTGGGAAAACGACATTTCACAAATAGAGCAAATATAATCTGAAAACATAAATCAGTGTAAATTAATCATAAGCTGTCAATTCATGGAATACTGTAAGGCCAAAAAAAAAAAAGTTTTGGTTCTCAGGCACCGCCGCATTGAATAAAAAGGGCCGCATTAGGCCTTTTTATTGCAATGCCTGATGTTATGACAAAAAAACTTACGAAAAATAAATTTAAAAAAAAAAATACAGATATGTGTTGAATAATAGTGTGCATTGAGCTCTAACATGTAATGTGTTAAAAAGTGACTTGCAGGCTTACAACATGAAGTAGATGAGTACAATTAAGAAAATGATAAGCTGACCCTCATGCTCTTCTTACAATTAGTCATTGTGAACTAACTTACACTAATTGTAACAAAAGAACATAATAGTCAATGATGTGCGAAAATATTTCTTTTCCCAGAGAGTGATTACAAACTGGAATAGTTTATCAGATTACATTGTTTCCACTGAATCGGTTCAACAATTCAAGGAGTTATTCGATAACAACTGTTATAACGAGCGATATATGTACGACTAAACGTCATGGATAATTTTAAAACAATTAATTCATTTACGTTATTCTATACATGTATGTTATTATGTGATAGGGGTAAAAGTCATGGTGACTTACTCCCCAAACATTGATGATGATGATGTAACTTTATACAATTGAAAGGCACAGAACTAAATTCAGGATCACATATTAGAATGGAGCGGTATCAGTTTTTAGACAACAATAACAGTAGTTAATGTCAGGTGCATTATATAATGTTAGGTAATCCCAGTCATACACTGGTAGTACAATGTCATTTTTATATAAGATTAAATGAGTTTATATGCATAACAGTTCCCTCTACATTTCTGGTTATTACTAGACAGAGGAAGGTATCTTTGTCCATGCTTACTATGCGCAGAAAAAAATAAAAAATAAAAATAAAACCCTCCCTCAATGATTTGAAAAAAAAATTGCCCGAGAACCAAAACTCTTTTTTTTTGGCCTAAGAACAATTGGTTAATTAAAACCTTTCAGTGCCAAGTCCGATTTTTGTATCAACCCATATTTCCTTGATCATTTTACAAATTTATTGATTATAATAATGTGATACATTGATGGAAAGAGCTCTTAGAGCTTTACATTGATGGAAAGAGCTCTTAGAGCTCTTTCCATCAATGTATCACATTATTATAATCAATAAATTTGAAAAATGATCAAGGAAATATGGGTTGATACAAAATTCGGACTTGGCACTGAATGGGTTAAGAAATATCTTGTTTTGGTTAAGGGGGAGACGCACGTTTTGCATAAATCACAGTAAATCCACCCAGAAATGGCAAGTGATTTTCAACAAAGAATTTCTCTGGAAATATCTGGTGAAAAATCTTGAATTTTACATATAATTTTCATTGTATATAGTATCAGAGAAATTACAAAGAGACAATAACAATAATGGATTTTAATACATTTGAGAGGTAGAAAATATTTGTATTGTTTTTGTCACTTTAGGTACCGAGATCTGCCAGAAAAAATTATTATTTCAAACAACATGTCAACCATCAAATAGCTTATTGTCTTGACTCCATGAGAGGAGGCTTCATTTGTATCATAATGTTGAGTTAGCTTTTTAATTGCATATTATAGCATCATACCCCCATGTATTATAATGAAGAATAAAGCAGTCACAAATATGCCAGCCCAATGAAAACAAATGTTCAAATGTGGTGCTGTCCACTCAAGCAGGGAGCAATCAACAGAAATTAGGCCACAGTGTTAAGAGATATGGTGGTCAGATTTAACTTTGTTATGAACTCATGACCCAGAACTCAACTGAGCCCAATTTTTCATTGACCAACAAGCATGGCATGAAAATTCTCAATAATAAAAAATTATTTATGGTAGTTGTCTTTCTGATTGAAAATAATCATTTAATTTCATGAATCAAGAAAAATTAAGTCTCCTCTCATGATCTTCAGATATGATATCATGTATATATGAAATGCACTTTCGAAAAAAATATGTTTTACAGTAGTTCTCGGTACCTGAACACAGTGAAATTTTAAAGATTTTTCATGCCATAAAAGTAAAGTAAATGAGATTATAATAACCAATTGTCCAATGATTCTTATGTATGGTATCACAATTATCTCTTGTACAAAATTTCAGAAAGATATTCCTGATAGATTTAGAGAAAATACATTTTGAAATATCAGGAAATTTTGGCAAAACGTGCGTCTGACCCTTAAGGTTATCGAGTTATAACTGGAAAGTTTGAAGATAAATTCTATAATGCGCAGTTATAGAAAATATATCTTCAAACTTTTTGTTTTGGTTATATATCATAAACTTAATCAAAACAAGAGTTATTTCTTATAATTTAATCCGTCATTTCACAGGAGAACCACCAAAAGGGAGAAGTTGGAAGTATATGATTGAGACTATTTCTGACAAAAAAGTCATGTTAAGTTGAAAGAGACACCTGTCACTCAAAACTGGTGCTCATCAAGTGATGAAATTGCATCCGTAATTCAGCATTTTTGTATGGGCTATTCGTACTTATCACATGCCGGGCAACTGTATAGTTACACTTGGGATTGATATATTCGACTGCGTTGACACAAACCCATGTTGGTTTTAATTTCAGTGTTCATTTCTTTGCAATGTTCAATCTTGTTGATTTGTCTGGTTACTTGTGCACCCTTCCAGAATGCATACATGCAGAAACTAGTTTCTGAACAGCATCCCAACATGTGTTTGAAAGAAAGCCAGTCTTGTTGATTTCAATTGACAGACCAGTGAAAAAACATTTCACCACAAATGGTTGCGTGATTCACAAGTGTTGCAAAGAACTTATCAAATTTGACAGAAATATATTGGGAAAACTGACGTTTTTGACCAATACTGGGATTAAATTATACTTACTATATATGTTCAGAATTTAGGCTTAACTTATGGGCTGATTTACCAATATTAAATATTTGCAGTTATAGGAGACTAGTTCTAACCTCTGGTTAAAAATCCTGTACTGCACTGTACTGCACAAGAGTTATTGCTCAGGTAAAATCCCAGTGTGGCTTTTTAAAGTGTGAGTTTTAAAGCCTTAAAGGCCCACTTAATTTTCTATCCCCCCTGATCACATTATATAAAATATAATCCATATTATATACCATATACTGTATATCAAGACACTATAAAAAAAAATCAGTGACTCGAACATTAAATGGGTCTTTAATAAGCTTAATAAGAGGTTATCAACATTTAGCATGGATGCATTTTTAAGTGAAAAATGAATGGTGAAACCTGTTGCTGATGAAACCCTCTCCATCCAGATATAATTTATGCTGGATCATGAACATATCAAAGATCATTCAAACCGAACCAATGATGACTGCGATAGAGAGCTTCAAAGTCGTTATCGACATCCGGATATAAATACTCATTACACAAGGTATTCTAAAACACATTTACTGCAAATGCCCATTCACCTTTGCTATGGAAACATGCTTTGTGTTTTCTGACCAGCGACCATTTCGAGAACATCTCTTCACAACCATCAATTCCACAGACATAACCTGGAATACAATACAGAAGTTACAATGCAGGTACAAGTCTGCAATTAGTGTGTCTGTCATTTGCAGAATGATGTCCCTAGAGGGTTAATTTAGCAATGCTATCCCACACAGCAGGCTAACATCACTAAATTCACCCTCTGGGGACCTCATTCTGCTTAGGTCCCATCTTCTGGGAAGTAGCTATAGTCTCAAATTAACATTGTTTTTAGTTACTTTTTCCCTTCTGAGAAGTTTCTATAATCTCTAATATGCAGAAGATAAAAAGCATAATCAAGATGACTAATGGATGAACATCACCAACTTCAACTGGGGAACTTCAATCTGGTCCTTGGTCTCCCATAGCAGTTGAAGCTTCAGCAGAATGAGGTCGCCAAAATAACAAATCATGAATAACAATACTAAATATTTGTACAATGGAAAATGCTCTGGCTGAAATTGAATACTATTGAGGCCACAGCCTGTGAAACAAAACAAAATAGTTTCTTTGTATTCTTATCTAACCTTGGTGCATCTTTTCGTGTCTTTTTAAATGCTGGCTAGTGCTAAACTCTTTCCCACATCCCTCAGCGGTACACCTGAAGAAGTAAAATCGTCAAAAAAACAATAAATAAATTGTTTCTGCAACAATTTCTTATCTTCAGTTCAATATTTGTTTTCTGCCGAAAATAATAACGCATTTTTTTTTTTAGTGGGTGAGAAGTCGTCTGAATCGTACTCACACCAGCCCTGTTAATTAGCAAAAATTTGCCTATGCTAAAAAATTGCCCAGGCCAGAAATATTTCCTCGGCTAAAAGCCTAGGATCCACATACATGTAGTTGTAGTGATCAACATATACAAGTAAAATTTCAGTTCACTATTAGAACTTGGCCCATTATCATCCATGGCAGACATTGGTTGGGTCTGGCTTTAATAAAATGGCTGACTATCATTCTTATATAAGTAGTCCCTGACATTCAACAATGAATTTTTGCTGTCTGCACAGTGCGACACTAAGATGAAAGTGTCAATGACACTGTAGCTCAACTTGGAAAGGGAATAATTTAATGTATTACAGTCAATGGAGCGATTAGGAATGTGGAAAGTTGAATGTCTAATACTAGTTTATAGACATGAAGAGAAAAGTAAAATCCAAGATGGCTGCTGATGGCCATGTCTTCGGCCGAATGACCCCAAAATGATTGTATCCCATCTACATGTCATCGTGCTAAATGATTTAGTCATACAAAGAGTAAAATCCAAGATGGCTTCTGGTGGCCATGTTTTTGGCCGAATGACCCCAAAATGACTCGTTCCCATCTACATGTCATTATTAACATTCATGACAAATTTTATGATGATCAGACTAAAAAAAAAGACCTGTAGCCCGTGCTAAATGATTTAGTCATACAAAGAGTAAAATCCAAGATGGCTGCTGGTGGCCATGTTTTTCGGCCGAATGACCCCAAAATGACTCGTTCCCATCTACATTTCATTGTTAACATCCATGAAATTTTATGATGATCAGACCAAAGGTACGAACTGTAGCCCGTGCTAAAGGAAATTGTTGACGCATCACGCACACACACACACACATGCCTGCTGCAATTTGTTTCAATTATGCATAAAACAAAGGTAGGTTCTGAGATTTGCCTCAGCCAAAAAATAGGCGACAAAATGTTTTTTGCCTAGGCATTTGTCTCAGCTCGGCAGATAACCGATGCTAATTAACAGGGCTGTAACACAGTATAAATACTGAATGGAACATATTTGCGATATCCATATCATGCTATTTCAGCCTATTTCCAGAGTATTTGTGATTTTCAAATTGAGATACGTGTAAATACATTGAATCTTATTTAAAGGTTGATGAAACTGCAAATGTCAATAAAATCTCACAATGAAAGTGTCAATGACACTGTAGCTCAACTTGGAAAGGGAATAATTTAATGTATTAGACAATGGAGCGATTAGGAATGTGGGAAGTTGAATGTCTATTACTAGTTTATGGACATGAAGAGAAAAGTAAAATCCAAGATGGCTGCTGGCGACCATGTTTTCGGCCGAATGACCCCAAAAAGAATCGTTCCCATCTGCATGTCATCGTTAACAGCCATGACAAATTTTATGATGATCAGACTAAAGGTACGACCTGTAGCCCGTGCTAAAGGATTTAGTCATACAAAGAGTAAAATCCAAGATGGCTGCTGGCGGCCATGTTTTTTGACCGAATGACCCCAAAATGACTCGTTCCCATCTACATATCAATATTAACATCCATGACAAATTTGATGATGATCAGACTAAAGGTACGACCTGTAGCCCGTGCTAAAGAATTTAGTCATACAAAGAGTAAAATCCAAGATGGCTGCTGGCCGCCATGTTTTTTGGCCGAATGACCCCAAAATTACTCGTTCCCATCTACATGTCAATATTAACATCCATGACAAATTTCATGATGATCAGCCGAACAGTACGACCTGTGGCCCGTGCTAATGGATTGAATTTTGAAATCCAAGATGGCCACTGGCGGCCATTATTTTTTGTCCGAATGACCCCAAAATGACTCGTTCCCATCTACATTCCAATTTCAACAGCCATCACAAATTTTATGACGATCAGACTAAAGGTACGACCTGTAGCCCGTGCTAAAGGATTTAGTCATACAAAGAGTAAAATCAAAGATGCCTGCTGGCGGCCATGTTTTTTGACCGAACGACCCCAAAATGACTCGTTCCCATCTACATGTTATTATCAACATTCATGACATATTTTATGATGATCAGACTAAAGGTACGACCTGTAGCCTGTGCTAAAGAATTTAGTCATACAAAGAGTAAAATCCAAGATGGCTGCTGGCCGCCATGTTATTTGGCCGAATGACCCCAAAATTACTCGTTCCCATCTACATGTCAATATTAACATCTATGACAAATTTCATGATGATCAGACGAACAGTACGACCTGTGGCCCGTGCTAATGGATTGAATTTTGAAATCAAAGATGGCCACTGGCAGCCATGTTTTTTGTCCGAATGACCCCAAAATGACCGATGGATTATATAGATAAAAGTATGGAACAAATAAATGCATGATATAATGATTGATTCTGGTTAGGTAACTTGGTCACTCGGGTATAAAGGAACAAACACAAACATATCATGACTCGTTCCCATCTACATGTTATTATCAACATTCATGACATATTTTATGATGATCAGACTAAAGGTACGACCTGTAGCCTGTGCTAAAGAATTTAGTCATACAAAGAGTAAAATCCAAGATGGCTGCTGGCCGCCATGTTATTTGGCCGAATGACCCCAAAATTACTCGTTCCCATCTACATGTCAATATTAACATCTATGACAAATTTCATGATGATCAGACGAACAGTACGACCTGTGGCCCGTGCTAATGGATTGAATTTTGAAATCAAAGATGGCCACTGGCAGCCATGTTTTTTGTCCGAATGACCCCAAAATGACTCGTTCCCATCTACATTCCAATTTCAACAGCCACGACAAATTTTATGACGATAAGACAAATAGTACGCCCTGTAGCCCGTGCTAATGGATTGAATTTTGAAATGCAAGATGGCCACTGGCGGCCATGTTTTTTTACCGAATGACCCCAAAATTAATCATTCTGGTCTAAATGTTGATGTCAACAGCTATGACAAATTTCATAATGATCCGACCAAAGGTACGACCTGTAGACTGCATTGTTGACGCCTTACGTACACACGCACACATGGACGACGGACGACAAAGCCATGGCAATAGCTCAAACTTTACAAAGTAAAGTTGAGCTAACAAGCAGTGCTGAGACTGACAACCCAACACTTATAAATTAGGTAATGCTAGATAATGGGTCATTGGTTGGTTCAATGGCGTATCATTGACTCACAATTAAACATTATCAAAGCTATTTACAAACAAAATATTTACACATCTTAGATGTTGTAATGTCCTCCTGGAACCCAAATTGTTTTCTTCTGGCCTCATTTTGACATAATATATCCAACCCTCATGTACGTATGTAATATTTTAAAATGAGCGACTAACGCTATGAAGGCAGTGGGAGAATTGGATTTTCCTATGTGAACAGAATTTGATTTAAGCTAATTAGGCTTAACAATGATCGCAGTGTAGATAGCTTGTACTTTTACCACCTGACTATTACAGGCCTGGCAATATGGCGCAAGCGATTTTATCGCTCGCGCGTCGCCCGCGCAATTTCAATTTGGCGTGGGCGATATATCGCTTGCGCAACATTCACTACCCAACATACTTTTGCAGTCGTAATTTTGATGAGTTATCTGTTTGAAAACGTATAAGGCAACGCGACATCGCATCTTTGAAGCAGGAGACACATGCTATGTTAACAGTCGGCTGCCACCGGTATATCTAATTAGGTCAAACCATGCTACACACCCGTCACCAGTGACAGACTGACGATTACATGACCTAACTGTGAACGTGCAGTGCTACCCACAAATCATACCTTACCTACAAGGTAGTTTGATGAACGCTGTTGACAGCGATGGGTGGGGCTACGAAGGAATCCGCCAATCACGCAACAGTGCTCGCTGACATGTAAACAAATGAGGTGAATGAAGTGACGAAAACAAAGAATAAATATCGCGATATCGTGCTATTAATTACATGAAATGAGTGATTTATACATAGCACGGATGGGTTATGAGATGATACAAACATAGAAGTGATTTAATTTATGATATTTTCGGAATAATGTATGTTTTGACGCGATAGACGTGGACGAAATTTCACAAATGTACGGAAACATCGAATGTACCGATGGATTATATAGATAAAAGTATGGAACAAATAAATGCATGATATAATGATTGATTCTGGTTAGGTAACTTGGTCACTCGGGTATAAAGGAACAAACACAAACATATCATGTACATGTATGTACAATATATGCATGGCATAATGATTGATTCTGGTTAACTTACAATAATATCTTACCATGATGTCACCTCATACATGTATTATACAGTATATAACAGCATGTAATATATGATATAAATATATTATAATGATTGATTGATTCTGGTTAACCATTAGGTCACTTGGATCAGGCATAAAGGAACAAACACAACAATACCATATATGCAAGACATGGTATAACATTTATAAAAGTACTTTATTAAACATTAATAAGTTATACAACATTCAATTAATATATGATTATAAATTAATTAAATTTAAATATTATCACTTACCACATAATAAGTTTTATCACATAATTTGGCCATAAAAGCAGTTTCATAATTATCGGTAATAGACACGTTTAATATCAGCGCGTGCGATGACGTCACGGCGCTCTTCAAATAACTTGCGATCGCTGTAGTTTATGATTGTTGTTTTCGATGAATATTTCGCGTTGCTTCAGGTTTATTTGATCATGTGATAAAAGGTATCTCACACTCGTCCTATTTTATACGTAATTTATCAACCTCGTCCTCTAAATTCTATTTGAGCCTCGGTAAACCTCGGCTCAAATCGAATTTAGTGAACTCGGTTGATAAATTCCGTATAAAATAGAAACTCATGTGAGATCCTCTATATATGCAATATGACATATGTCAGTTTACTTGTATTTCATATGTTACAACATAAATACCCCATAAAACAGAAATTGCCCCTGCAAAATATTTTAGCCCCTGCAAAGTATTTTGGCGAGGGCGAATTTTAGCCCCTGCAGATTTTTCATAAGGCCAGCACTGCTATTATTTACATGTTTCCTGTGGGGCCGATATTAGTAATGAATTTGAATTCAGTACTCAGAACATTTGTTTTTACCTCAAGATAATTCAACCAACTCTCTTGGACTTTTTCAATCATCTGTTCTAAAATCTCTCCCATGACCTTCGGAAGTGTAGGTTGTTGTCGTTAAATCATGTGACAGTTGGTTAAACTGGCTACTGTCATATCGGTATAATAATGATAACCTCATCAACCACATTCTGTTCCGAAATCTGAAATCCTAGAATAATACTCAACTGAATATAATTTAACCATGGCCTTTGTTTACATGCACCCAACCTAGGGATGTTAACTCATTCATGGGTATTATTAAAGCATAGTGTTAGGTACAGCCTCATATGGCACTTCAAACGAGGTGTGCACTCGAGTGCTAGCATACCCCCACCGTGGCAAATTCAACCCGCATTATCCATAAACTCAACCAAAAAGATTTTTAACTTTAAAGAAAAATTCGGACTAATAATATTGATATGGTGTCACAAGAAGCTTGTACAGAAAAAATTATTCAAATCGGTTCATATTTGTTAAAGTTATTAAGTCAGACAGAATTTTCTAAGTCAAAATAAGTCGAAAATGAGGTGTAATATTACGAAAAACAGTCTGAGCCAATCCCTAGCCGCATCATGTAGAGAGGGTATTGTGAGAAGCATGTATACCAAAAACTATTTAAATCGGTTCATATTTGTTAAAGTTATAAAGTCGGACAGAATTTTCTAAGTCAAAATAAGTCGAAAAAGAGGCGTAACTTGAAGAAAAAAAAGTCGGACCGAACCGCAATTAGCATCATGCGGAGAGACCGTCCTAAGGAGATTGCATACACAAAATTATTGAAATCAGTTCATAGTTGTTCGAGTTATGAGGTCGGAATGACGGACGACGGCCGGACGGACGGCCGGACGGACAAAGCGTGACGGACGGACGGACGCAGTCAATCCTGTATACCCCCCATTTTCTTCGAAAGTGGGGGTATAATTATATTGTTTAATATAATATGGATTATAATAAACTATACCTGTACGGCCCAGCTTGGTGTTGTCTGATATGATGTTTCAGATTGTGGTGTTTATGGAAAGCTTCTATGCATCCTTCCCATGTACACTGGAATGGAGATTAAAGCAACATATATTCATTGAATGGGAATAATTCAAATTCAATCTACAGGACTGGCCTTTTAACCCTTTGAGTGCCAGGTCGATACCCTGTGCCAATGCATTCTCTTATATATGTGAGTCGACCATAGGTCGCCTCGCATATATAAGAGAATGCATTGGCCTAACAATTTTTTTGTTTTTTTTACAATTTTAATAATTTATTCTTATATTCTTTAACAGACTTATTTTGTAGGTTTGGGGCCGATGAGATCGGCCCTGGCACTCAAAGGATTAAGGAAGGTGATTGCTCCAGCTCCCCTCAGCTCTCATATATCAAAACAAGTGCAATCCCAAGCATGGCATATATCCACGACGGCACGACGCTCAGTTTAGAGAGTGGGCAATATCAAATATTTGTATAGATGGAAAACAAAATTATTTTCTAAATCCAAGAAGTTGGTATCCTTTCCCCCTAAACTGGGCTATCAACACACCAAACACAACCAAATCCGATAATACATGTCCAAGACACAAGCTGAAATTTTAATACGACATAATTAATTAATTCTCAAGTCAAACAAGAGCAATAACTAGTGATGAACAGATATGAGGAAACCATCATCGGCCGATACCCAGTTGTTGAAATCATATCAATCGGCCAATGCCGATGATGATTGATCTATTTATATGATGTAACACCAACAATAACACAAACTAGTTAGTGACGTAGTACATTCATTAGACTTATTTTTTGGTGATTTAACTGCACAGTATAGTCAAAGTTACCAAATGTAAAAATGTAAAGTGAATGATATTTTAGAATTGAGTAATTATTTTAGCTGATAATACAGTGAACATTTAAATTATGATCAAACAATGAAGACTGTGGGGTGACCTGAAAAATTATAATGTAGACTAAATTAAGTCATAATTGAGTCAAGCGTTCAAGGTCATTCTATCTGAGCATGCAGTGACTGCATTGTACTTTGACACACTGCCGGACCGGAATCTATTTGAGTAACATTAAAGGACAGCTGTCTGCCTTTGATAAGAACTTGAAACTAAGTTGAAAGGGGCTACGTCGGTCAGCCTGTGTGCTTCTTTTCGATTGGCTGGAATACTATTTGAGCAACAGTCATCTACTTTAATATTGAATCGAAAGTGTGTTATTTTCACAATTGAATATGCCGCATGCTGGGTTATCACATACCAAAGTAGAACCAAATCAGATAATCCATGCCCAAATTACAAGCTGAAATGTTCGGACAGAGACAAAATTCACAAGTCAAACAAAGGCCGTAACTCTGGTAAAAATGAATGCACAAAACCTGTAGTATGTGGGTATCCTTTAACCGATGTGTGCTATCACCATACGACAACATAACTGAATCTGATGATCCTTGCCAAGTTACAAACTGAAAAGCTTGTGCGGTAAATCATCAATCCCATTCGAGGAGTAAATTATTTAGAACACTATTAGGTGTATTCTATGTATTTACACTCATATATGACATTACTCTGTAATTTGAATGGGAGAAGGAAATAGTAGCATGGAACAACAAAGCAGTACTTATGTGGTTGCAATATTCTCATACATTAAAAACGGCAATAAGCCTATTCTTTTACCGACGTTTTTCCTGAAAAAAACTTTTACCATAATAATTTTTCTGAATTTCCATGTCTGCCTACAGGTACACGTACACAATCCATACCTTGAATGTTTTTTCACCATGATATCGTTTCAAGTGTCTTTGTAAACTTGTAGAAAGGACATCCTTGACCTTGCATCCTTTCACGGGACAACTAAAATGAAATGAATCATTTAAAACAATGCAGAGTAATGAACCTATTGAATGTGCGAGACAAAATATCTTTCAAGTTTGAGAAATTTTGAATTACTAATATTATAGCAACACTCAGGCACAAGTCTAGAGGTCTTGAGAGATATCTTCTCTTGGCAGACATATTCTCCCTAAAATGTGCCACTTCTTCTTATTTTTGTCCCAGGGAGAATTGACTTCTCTCTCATATACCAGCATGCATGTCTCAACAGCATGCTCACAGTATAATTATTGATTATAATTGTGTTCTTACTTACTATAATAGTTTTATAAATGGGCTCTTGTTTTACCTATTAAATACTTATTGGATCATAGAAGGTGATGTTGAACTCCCATCTATTGTTACTCCTCCCTGGTAACAGTACACTTCTACATAATATCCAAACAGGGAGAAGTCACTAATATTATATAGAGCATTTCTGTGTATCATCCTTCGCTTTTCCGCTTTCTGTTCAGGGTGCAACCAGTCACAGGTATACTTTAATCAAATAAGATCTATTTCCAATATGATTTCCTATTTTGCAGGGCTTAAAATCTGACGAGAATCAGAATGACGATTCTCAGTTTGATTCTCGTAAAAGCAGCTGATTCACTGAAGATTGGCTACATTTTGATTCTCGCAAAATTTTATGGAATTTAAGGTCTGTTTAGGGTTATTGCCATTTATAAAACCAGACATGTTATTTCAACTTAACACGAAAATAGAAAGATTTTTGCTGTTTAAGATTTTATTGCAGAGTTGATTTAAAGGTACTCAATCAGACGGTCCCCATATCATCAGATTCCAACAACAACATTTTTTGAAATGCTGCTTCAGTTATGAGAATCGAGTAATTGCCAAAAATAATGCTAACTACAACCCTCGAAATTCACACATTTTCTCCACGGCAGTGTATTGCCGTGGCAAAATTAGACCCCCACAGCAATTTTAATTCACATTCCCAATGTAGTTATTCTACATTCTAATGATTCTACTATCATTCTGGTACATCGATTGTGTCTGACAGCCTCTATACTAAGGTAAGTTTTTTTTTTCGACAGTCACGTGAACACTCCGACAAACGAGAGGCCGATCACAATCGGCAGATGTTTAACCCATACCTTGGCGATAGTGATCAGCTATTTTCAGTTTGAACGCGAAAATCCATAAGCCATAGTCTTGTCAAGATACATCCTAAGTATTGATGAGTAGATAGAAGAACATTCTGCAGAAAAGAACTGCACAAAGGTATGAACAGATAGAATCAAGATTATCCAAGCAAGAAATGAATCTGCACACAGGTATTATTAAACATGTAGAATCAAGATTATCCAAGCAAGAGGATCAAGAATATCCAAGAAAGACAAGAATCTTCACATATGTATGAACAGGTAGGATCAAGATTATCCAAGCATGACAAGAATCTGCACACAGGTATTAACATGTAGAATCAAGAATATCCAAGCAAGGGGATCAAGAATATCCAAGCAAGATAAGAATCTGCACACAGGTATTAACATGTAGAATCAAGAATATCCAAGCAAGAGGATCAAGAATATCCAAGCAAGACAAGAATCTGCACACCGGTATTAACATGTAGAATCAAGAATATCCAAGCAAGAGTGATCAAGTGTTCTCTGCAAAATATCCTTATAGATCTCAGTTATGCAGCTTTCCCTGGTAGTTACATGTACATGTTAGGTTGTGATGTGTTGGGTCTGATAACAGATGCCTAAATAGCCTTTGCATTGAAAGTGGCTGTCAGACTGGCTGGCTCTTGTGATAACAAACAAATCATTCTCTACATGGCAGATGACATGAAGTGATTAAAAACATATCACTTTGTTTCATTATCAACAGGCAATCAACAGTGGTCGAAAATCTGACCCACGTCTCATTAATTTACCCAATTGGCAGTTAGTTAAGAAAATTCCAGAGAGGATATACATATAAAATCAGAAGTTATGGAATTCTCTTTAAATTTAAATTGATCAAATAACTGAACCCCAGTTGCATAAAGACACTTGAATCTCAGGATTAGCTAAATGATTTTAGCAATGTTCTAAAGCCCATTTTGGTAACTTAACCTACAAAACCATTTATTAAACAGTATGTGCTGTGTATTGTTGAAACTTTAAAAAAAATTAGATACCATAGCTTTTATCTGCACATTGGCATAAGAGACATCAGAAAATAATATAGCCATATTAATAGCTATGTAGTCCAAAGGCATGGGATGAAATTGGTGAATATGGCTCCCAACAAATTCACCAGTACATGACAATATTTTGGACCGATTTAAACCAAATTTGGTGTGCTGACTCGGGGTACCCTTGGCGGAGTTATAATAGTGTTAGTTTAAAAAAAAAAAAAAAAATTTTTAATTATTTAAAAAACAATATTTTATTATTTTTGTTTGTTATTTATTTAATTATTTTATTTTGTTTTGTTAGATTGAGCAAGGAATTAAATCTAATTTTTTTTAAGAGTGAATATTTTTTTGAAAAAGGGCCATAACTCAGTTAAAAATAGTCGGATCAAACCCATATTCGAACTCGATCTGTCTTTTATGCTGAGAAATTCATATACAAAATTTGGTTCCGATCAGATATAAAATGTTCGAGTTATCGCACCATGCGTAAAGTGTCTACAGACAACCAGACAGACAGCCAGACAGACGGACAGACGGACTAACGACGAGTGGTCAATCCGGACAACGACACTATGTTTACCATACTATGGTATGGGTAAACATAAAAAGGCCCTGTTGGTGCTGTTTTATACGCTTCGCACGTGCCGAGTGACGCCCGATTAACAGTTTAAGACACCTAGCAAACATGAACCCATCTATGCGTGACTGTTTAATTTGAACTTATGTTTAAATTTTATTCCATTCAGGGGACAAATATATATTAGCCAGCATCAAGGCGAGTCTTGTGACGTATTAATTCAAATGCTTTCGATCAAACAATATTCTGTCGCACTCATATTTCGTCATCTCTACGAATCCACTGCAATCGACCTATTTTTAGAACGCAACACACGGTACCAAAATTACGTCGCGTTGGTGATGGGGTGCATGGCGGGATTAATTTAAATATGTTGGTAACAATATCTAGCCGAGAATTCCTCAGACCTACAGACGAATGCGACCAGCAAATTTCAAAATTGGTCACTTGACCTCCCCATGAATATCTTCTGGGAAATTCCAGGGAATGCGTGGGTGTCAACATCAGTCACAAAAGTTTATTATTATCGGGCCATTGTGTGTGTCGCGGTCGCGCAATTTTAACACTTTCGATGTAAATACACGTGGTTGTGAATTACGTCACGCCACGTGGATCCAGGCGGAAGTTAACCTGACACTGCCGATGCCGCGTATGTTAGTGATACCAGAGTTATAGCGTGCGCGTTATATTTTTTGACTGACCGCAGTGCCCGATAAGCCGAATGTGAACATGTTATCAACTGTTACGGCAGTCTGTGGCCCACGGCAGTCAAATGCCGTGGCGAATATTGAATTTTGAGGGCTGCAACTAAGGTATAAAATTGCCCAAATTTGTTAATCATCAACATTTTGTTCAACGAAATTTTGCCGGTTTGTCAAATATCAAATAGCCACTTGATTTTAGAGTTATCCATCTTCATAGGTCTTTTAAAATTATTGGTGGTAAAAAATAATAGATTTCAAACATCGATATCTGATCACTCTGAGCTTTGATGGGTGGGTTCCTCAACTCTAATCAAATATTTTTTTACCCCCGAAGCCAAGGAAATAGTAATTTGCGAATGTTAATTTGGATTATGCATCTTTAAAACTGAAATGTAGTAGGGCAATAACTCCGCCGAAATGAGTCTGACTGAACTCAAATTCAGGTGCGCAGGTTCCCATGCTGCGCTAAGATTTTAAAAAATTGACCAGAATATTACGGAATACAGGCTCGGACAAAAGATGCGCCCCAGGATTTAAAATTCTATGTCGAAAAAGAGCAATAACTCCACCAAAATGAGTCCGAACGAACTCAAAATCACAGGTGCTCATGTTCCCATGCTGGTTGATATGTCGCCCAAATTAACGAGAGGCCGATCACGATCGGCAGATGTTTAACCCATACCTTGGCGATAGCGACTAGCCATAACTGATAATTTGTCAAAGATATGATCACAGGAATTAATCCATATATCAGTACCCAACTTGAAATCAAAAGCTCAAATAATTTGTCTTAAGAAAGGGTTAAAGTATTTGGGTTGGGGAGGAGTAGTTTTAAAACTCATAACTCTGTCCCTATTCACACAAGGACCTCTCACTGTGAGATCCAATGGTTTAGTGATTTCGGAGGACATGTTTAGGAGTTTAAGTTAACTCATTGGAAGCAAAAGTGATAAATCCCTATCTTTGCCACTTTTGACATGCCAGACATTCAAAATTTATTATTCACTTCTAAAGAGAAATTATAATTGTTGACAAGCCAGACTGCTTAGAACGACATATATGTAGGGGATTCCATCTCGTATTTAAATAGTACTTTAATTACCCCCCCCCCCTTCTCCCCAGTTATTTGTTTATCAAACATGGACAGATATAAGATCAGATCTGACCTGTGTATTAAATAAGATTAAGTGTTTCATAACAGGGGTGTATGGTTTTCAAAAATATATGTAGTTTATACAATTCAAAAGTATTATCTATATAATGTTATACAGACATAATATGATGGGGATGCTGGCCCCTATGACCACTAAATCGTTCATATAAAAGAAAGTAAGTTAGCCCTCATTTGAATGGTTTCACACATTACAATGTTTTACAAGTACATGTAGCTTGGGCACTAAAAGCCACAACCTTCAATGTTAATCTTCTAAGTGCTCTGTGGCCCCTAAAATTCAATCAACCATGAAAATGTGAACAAATGGGAAAATAAGGTTCCTGGAAATACTAACATCTACCATATTGATTTTCAAAACAAGTCATCACTTACAATAGTCATGTATATTTATCTGCCTGTTTCCCCATTGCATAGATAAATCATATTGGCTACCAGCTGTTGTTTTAATTTTGAAAGCACGTGTCTGAAGGGTTAATATATTTTTCAAAAATCAATTAATCAGTCAATACCAAAATTGATAGAAGTGAATAGTGTGCAAAGATACCCAATATATATTAAGAGATATGAGGAAGAGTCCATGTACATTATAGCATGTGTCTATGGAAACCTTGGAAAGGGTTAATTATTTTTGAAGCAAATTAATGGAATTTAGAAGACACTTATATAGGTGAGGGGCCCTTATCTCACCCTGTAATGAAATTTCAAGTATAGGAAAAACACCAGTCTTGTGCTGCCATTAATCAATTTGACAGTTAGAATAAACAAACAGCCAGCCACCAGTGTTGTTTATCTTGCTTGACCCACCAGAGCTCTGTATCATACACGTATGTCATCACTCATTTCATAACAGATTTCACTTGGAATGACAACATCTATAAAAATCCTCTCATATACTCTGGATGTTGGATGATCACATGGTAATTTATTGATATCATTATATTACATGAAACTATTGTAATAAAATCTTCATATTTTCAAAACAGGATATCACACCTAATTAATCGTATGAAACTAAAATAAATGTCAATGTCAATAAGTGTCAATTTTTTTTTATTATTTAATTTTTTTTTTATTGTTATTAAAGTTCAAACTAAATTTAATATTTGTATATGCTAAATTTAGCGAGGAGCTAAATCTAAAAAAAAAAAAAAAAATTCTCGAAAAATGGTCATAACTCCTTTAAAATTAATCGGATCAAACCCATATTCGGACTCGATCTGTATTTTGGGCTGTGAAACTCATATACAAAATTTGGTTTCGATCGGATAGAAAATGTTTGAGTTATCGCATTACTCGTAAAGTGTCTATGGACAGACAGACAGACGGACAGACGGACGAACGACGAGTGGTCAATCCGGGCAACGACACTATGTTTACCATACTATGGTATGGGTAAACATAAAAATGCATGTGCAGTTTATTGTGCACCTGATTTTGGATCCAGGCGCACAATTTTGTTTTGGTGCATGACTTCTCAGATGATCATTGTTAACCCTACCCTTACTGTGCTTCATTTTATTGAGTATTGAGTCAACTTTACAAAGATTGTGAGGTTCGCAACTTTTTGCACTGTACTTTTCAATTCCAGGCACGCGATGGCGTGTAATCCCAATTGTTTGCATCAAAAATGCAAACCTCAACATTGCAGCTGAAAAGGTTTCCATGGTGATGAATATATTACAAGTTTCAAACATATCGACCAGAAAATGAAGAAATAAAAGCTCAGACCAAATTATGCTTGATGATGCAAAATGTCCATGACGAAAAAGGGTGATAACACTATTTAAATTCTCTAAAATCAAGTGGTTATTATTGTTAGTAAGGCCAAAAAAAAAAACATGTCTGTTTCCGGTTTCCCGACCTACCTGAAAATATTCGTGCGACCTGAAAATTTCTGATCGTCTAAAAACAAAAAAATTTAAAAAAATGCTGCACTATATTGACGAGGAAACCCGACAACTCGACTAAATTAGCGACAATGGTGAGTCAGTTAAACACCACTCTAATTATTCACCAATGGCTACCCTGGTCCAGCCTATGGTCACAGACGCAGCAATTACGTCGCATGAATTCACTTGGTGGCACCCTTTGATCTGTTTAACAGTACTGCGATGCAATCCGACAAGTGCGCAGCGGGGTTTTCACTTTCAAATCAGGGTGCATTACATTGACCCTGTAACAATCTTAATTGGCACGCGCCTCAATTATTTAATCGAAACTTGATGCATAATTTGTATGCATGTTTCACGTTTTTGTCGTTTTGGGCAGGTACATGTACAGCAGTTAGACGGAAATAAATGCGGTTAAAAAGCATAATTATCTACCAACTATTTACTTCCACGGATTCTGCAGGCCCCGTTATAAAACTCCTGTATACGAGGCCAGAGGCCTGTTTTGGCATCAATTCAGCGGTTAAATTAGAAGGACTCGACATGGGAGAGGGGTCTTTTACAAACCTTGTGCCATTATATAAATCATACCTGCACATACCATTACAAAGGACAAGCCTTAATATTAGGTGTATTACAAAAATAGATATTCAACAGAGAAACGTAATTATATTATAATTGTGTGCATGCATGTGCGTTGTAGGCCTACTCGTGTTTTATATTTGGCGGCATGCACGAGCTGTCATTGAGATAGGTAGCGTATTATATATAGTACGATGTCACCAGATGGAACAACCATTCGTGGTTACAGAATGCTCAGTTTACTTCAATTAATCGTGGCGACCACGGGGCAATAAAACTTTCAGATTGTTGACCTGTGTAGCTTTCCGTTTATTCTGAGAGTCGCACGGCCAGGTAAAAATGCGATGTCAAGATGATGGCACGGGTATCATCATTTATATCTAGATAGAATTGGGTATATTGTCAGATATAAAGCTAGTTTTCTGTCAGAAACTTCAGCAACTGGATACAAAGGTATTGAGAATACCAACTTTAATCTTGCTTTTAGAATATGGTGCATTATAGATGCAACAAAACTTTATTTGGATGGATTTAAAAAAAAAAAAAAATCCCAAAAAAAAAACATTTCCCCCTGGATTTTTTTCCTCAAGAAATCGGAAACAGACATGTTTTTTTTTTTGGCCTAACCACTTGATTTTTGAGTTATCCATCTTACAACTGCAATTTGTCCATTTGAGCACGTGGAAGTGGTCCACATCTCCAAAAATTAACAAACTTCAAAAATCGATATCTGATCACTCTGAGCTTTGATGGGTGGGTTCCTCGACTCAATTCAAATATTTTTTACCCCCAAAGCCAAAGAAATAGTCATTTAGGAGCATCTAATCGGATTGAGTACCTTTAATCTACAACCAAGGAGTTAAAAACCTTTGTGTATCAAAGAGATTCAGAAAATATGAGTACCGGACTACCGGTACTACTAATACATGAATGTTGCAAACAGTCGACTGTTCATTTGATGATGTGACATGATTACTCTTTGGGTCGTATATTCTACAAATTGCGGCGCTGCAGCTTTGTACTTATGGTGACGTCGTTGCTGAATGCAACTGAATGCACTCGGCCTTGATAGGAGTGGTGACAGTGAATGAAATTCACTATTATCAAATAATTATCTTTTTTAGAGTCCTGAAATTTGTGGGTGGAGCCCCAGAGTACACCCCACCACATGCATATGAATCTTACTAATTTTGATCATGGGAATACATCCCTCCAAAATACATAAACACTGACTAACCTTACTAATTTGGATTCCATTGGTCCATCCCAGATTCCCTCCATATGCATTCGAATGGTGACTAATCTTACTAATTTTTATCCTGAGTGTACACCATTCCACATGCATAAACACGGACTAACCTTACTAATTTGGATCCCGGTTCTTTGTGTGCAGATCGTCTGTGTCTGGTGAGATGATAAGCTCTTATGTATGAGTTATTACAATCCTCCACCTCACATATGAATGGTCTCTGCAAAAATATGTTATGCAAATAGTCTTTCAATTTTTAATAATGTAGGTGCATACATGTAATTAATTCTATCGATATTGGATCCAGGTGCACTATTTTTGTTTGATCTGTCTACGGGAAACAATCCCACGTACAGGCATACAATTCAGAAACAAGCAATCGCCAAAGGCAGTATCCCCTGCCGTTGGGGATGGGCATTTTCGAAATATACTAAAAAATAATTGATATTTGTTTCAGATTGGTTAATATTTGTTTTATTTAGGAGGCGACTAATTAAAGTCCTTCTTGTTAGTGCCTACTATACCATATTGATGCCCGAAGTCGTATATTAATCTTTGCTACATAAATTCCACCCTTGAAGGTTTATTGCACGTTCCATGCTTTCATAGTAGTTTTTGGAGTGATTGTCGTTGTTTTCACACATTGGTCCGTAAAACTTTGGATGCCGATGGATTACCGCTGAAAACATCATTGTCGCTAATACGTCTGCTGCGTCAATTTGAAAGTTTTGGTCACATTATTTTCGACTTTAAATTCGTTGCTGATTGGACCCGAACATTATTATTTCTTCTCTGATGTGGAAAATTAATCACAATCAGTGTTAATGATTACGCAGAGGACCATGCGTGCATGGATACATTTCCAGGGCGGAATAATATATAGGTAAGTTTAATATTTTTCCAAAATATATTGCACTCTCATGGCAATCATCTGAAGTTCTGGGCTCGATTGGTACCCTAAATAAAACAGCTTAATATTAACCACATTTGTCTCTATTATATAGAGTTTCTCATTTTATCAAACAGATTGTTATGTTTTAGACTTTTAGTATGTTAATTATTAATTATTATCTATTATCAGCTACATACTTATGTAATGTCTAAAATGTACTTGAATGTCAATTGAAGGTCCAAATTATCTGGAGTGATCAACAAATTAGGTCTACAAATACGTTATACTGTAAAAACTAAAACGCATTGGACGCATTCTGTAGTGTTCCAAAAAGGATATATGTGCTCCATGACGAACGCAATGTATTCCGATAGTGATGGTTTGTGATCTTTTTAGATCGCGGAACGTTCTAATCATATCATCATCTATGACATGATATGTTCTAATCAGAACATTAATCAGAACATATGCTGTTCTCTGCAAGGACGGTACTAGTTATGCATTTATGGTGTCAATCCTGTTTCATTGGGGCTTAAATTATCTCAGGATTTGACAATATGAGTGTATATTTTGTCTTTCCTTTCCTTCTTTTTCCAAATGAATATATAGTTCCTTACAGAAGCCTCTATATTTGAGGTGGGGTGGGCGAGAATTGGTATAGTATGCCTATTTATGAGAAGATTTGAATATAACACTAATCAAATATATTTAACATACATGTAGTTAATGTAACACATTTTTATTACGAATCGTCAAGATACAAACTGCGAAAACAGAACGCCGTGTTCAAAAATATGCGGAACTGAATGACACGTCACATTATTTTCAGATAATATAACGTGTTCTATTCAGAAGATAATGTGTTCCAATTAGAACACAATGTGTTCTCTTTCTAAGAACGACAACCACAAAGGTGTTGCCACCAGTAAATTGAAGCAGACGCATGTTGATGCGCCATTTTGAAAGACCGGGTGTATGTGAAGTTCTTGTCATTTCTTTTTTTTTTATTTTAAAACGTTGAAACAGTAGATGGTATGTGATAGGCTATGGATGCTGGTAATCCAAAACGCGTAGGATTTGCAGTGTAGTCTTTGTGATGTTGTGACCGATAAATTCTCATTCTTCCTAGAACATTTGACAACTTACCATAAGAATGACCCCAACTTTTGTGTTAGTTGCGGTGCAGGTTATGCACAGATATGCACATGTGCTTTAGCCTTAGCCGATGATGGCACTGACGTGGATGACAACTTCATATGGATATGGTGGACTATGGACCAACTCAACATTCTCATTCTCATGAAGCAAGGGGAAAGTTGGAAAAGACTGTTATCAGCATGTGATGTGCTCAGTCTAATGAATGCTGTTCTGATCATGATGTCTCTGTTGTTGGGGCTAACAAATTGGCCTTGCCGAGTACATCAAATTCACCACGTGAGTTTATTGAATTAAAATTGTCAATGTTATTTTTCAACTTTCGCATCAAATTTGTCGAGTCTGAATTGTCCCTCTTATGCGTGTGAGAACGAGTGAACATACAGTACAAAACCCTGCAATTTTACTAAAAACAACGGATTTAATTAATCTAGAATTTTAAGTGATTTTCTACATCGGTTAAAGATTTTGTTCAAGTACTAGTATGTCTTTAACACACTAGACTTTTCCCGAACATTTTGATATATAACATGCTTAATGGGTAGGCTACATTTACCAGCCATCGGAACAATGAACAATTATTCACAATTAAACTTTCACAGCAGTGATTAGCTTGACTGCTACATATTTATTGTATGAAAAAGGTATATAAAACTACCAAAACCTGTGGTTGAACATTACACTTTTGTCAATCTCACATCCAGTAGTTGTCACTTCTCCCCTAAGGCTCATGGTCCAAATGACCCAATTCCACAAAATACTTCTTTCGGATCCAAACATACGTCCTCCAATCACCCGATAAATTAAATCCCATTTGATTGGATGTCATCAGCCCTCAACTCCATTCCTCACCTAAGAAATTTTGGTCCTATCTACAAAGCAAGAAGCAAGATTACAATGGGGTGGCACCCTTGATTGGATCGGATGGGTTACTCCACAATGACAAGGAGAGTAAAGCAGAAATCCTGAATGCACAGTTCCAGTCTGTCTTCACTCAAGAGGATGTTTCTTCTATACCAGACAAAGGAGCAGCCCACACAACCAGATGGAAAAAATCAACATCACTGAAAATGGGGTACTCCGATTGCTGAAGAACACAAACCCGCACAAAGCAACAGGCCCAGACTTAATCCCGGCCAAATTCCTCCAGTCGTTTGCTTCGGAACTTGCACCCTGGTTGGTCAAAATGTTCAACAGTTGGAAATTTCATACCAAAAATACGTTTAATTATTTCTATACTAAATCATCATTGATGAGTCAAAACCCATACTGAAGCACATCTACCAATTCTCTTTAGACACTGGCACCATCCCTGATGACTGGAGAAAGGCACTAGTTACACCGATTTTTAAGAAAGGAGACAGACACCAAGCATCAAACTACCGACCTGTGTCACTCACATCAATTCCCTGCAAGATCATGGAGCATATAATACACAGCCAAACCATGGCCCACCTAGAAAAGAACAAGATCTTAGCAGATGAACAACATGGCTTCAGGTCTTGTGAAACGCAGCTTTTAGTCACCATCAACGACATCGCAAAAAATATGGCAGAAGGCCACCAGACTGACGTCATCCTCCTGGATTTTGCCAAAGCTTTCGACAAAGTGCCACACCAAAGACTGCTCCACAAGTTGTCATACTACGGCATGGACACAACAACCCTCCATTGGATCAAGGACTTCCTAAATCATCGCACACAACAAGTGATTCTCGAAGGCCACACCTCTACAACAGCAGCTGTAATCTCCGGCGTGGCCCAGGGCACTGTGCTAGGAACACTGCTTTTCCTAGTTTTCATCAACGATCTTCCTGACTGCACCTCTTCTCCAACAAAACTGTTCGCCGACGACTGTCTTCTCTTCCAAAAGGTATCATCTAAATCAGACACTAGAAAACTGCAAAGAGACCTACAATGCGTAGAGAATTGGGAATCCACATGGCAGATGTCATTCCACCCTCAACAAGAGGTGTGCACTCGAGTGCTAGCATACCCCCACCGTGGCAAATTCAACCTGCATTATCCGTAAACTCAACCAAAAAGATTTTTAACTTTAAAGAAAAATTCGGACTAATAATATCGATATGGTGTCACAAGAAGCTTGTACAGAAAAAATTATTCAAATCGGTTCATATTTGTTAAAGTTATTAAGTCAGACAGAATTTTCTAAGTCAAAATAAGTCGAAAATGAGGTGAAATATTACGAAAAACAGTCTGAGCCAATCCCTAGCTGCATCATGTATAGAGGCTATTGTGAGAAGCATGTATACCAAAAATTGTTGAAATCGGTTCATATTTGTTAAAGTTATTAAGTCGGAAAGAATTTTCTAAGTTAAAATAAGTCGAAAAAGAGGCGTAACTTGAAAAAAAAAAGTCGGACCGAACCGCAATTAGCATCATGCGGAGAGACCGTCTTAAGGAGATTGCATACAAAAATTATTGAAATCGGTTCATAGTTCGAGTTATGAGGCCATACGGACGGACGGACGAACGGACGGAGAAAGCGTGACGGACGGACGCAGTCAATCCAGTATACCCCCCATTTTCTTCGAAAGTGGGGGTATAAAAATGCAACATCTTCCACATCACCAACAAAAAAACGTCCCATCTTAACAGACTACAAATTGCATGGTCACATTCTGGAAACAGTAACAAACAGCAAGTATCTGGGAGTAGTGATCAATAACCAACTGCGATAGGGACCTCACGTTGACCTTATAACATTCAAGGCACAGCGGTCGCTCGGATTCCTCAGAAGAAATATGCGACGCTGTAGGAAAGATGTTAAGGCAGCAGCATATTCAGCCATGGTCAGACCTATACTAGAGTATGCCTCCACGGTTTGGGACCCACACACAGAGAGATTGGTCACTCAACTAGAACGAGTCCAACGCAGAGCCGCCCGATTCACCACCAGCAATTATTGGTCCAGAACACCAGGAGCAATGACAGACATGCTAGGGGGCCTGCATTGGGAATCTCTCCATCACAGAAGAGCGAAAGGCCGCCTCATGATGCTCAGAAAAATTAGAGATAAAACGGTCGACATCAACCCAGACTCGTACATCAGGCAAGGCGATGAAAGGACACGGGGCAAACACAAATTATACCAAAGCACCACTGGGATCGACATATACCACGGTATTACCACCAGTCGTTTTTTCCACGCAACACCAGACAGTGGAACAAACTCTCAGACTCAGACTCGAGTCAGAGGGAACCTGCACACCAGAATTTGACACAAAGAGCTTCAGAGTGGAGTTGGCCAAGCTGCGGGCCAGCCACCCAGCATTCACAGTGACAAGAAAAAGAATAAGTAACTCCGGAGCTGTTTTTAACTGTATATACACATTTTAACTGTTTTTATCATGCATGCGCCAGGCTTTAACACGTTGAGTGCCACTACGAGTTATCTCGTAGTGGTTTCCATGTCGTGTAACTGACAAACGGAAGCAGTGGAATAGGTCGATACATCACGAAAACCCGCCTCGGAACATCAGAACAGTGATTTTATCAAATAAATAGTGTGGCTCCCCTTACATCGTTCAATTGAAGTGAGCACCATCAGCACATTTATTCTACTCAAAATGGTCCAGTTGTGAGTGAATACAGCTGACACTGTCTCACTGAGTGACCACCAGAGGCAGTCGTATGTGGGCAATTAGACTGGGGTTTTGGTATTCAATAGACTGACAATGTTCACGCATGCAAACAAAGTCAGGGGGTGGATATTCACAATGTACAAACATGCGAAGGAATGGTTACATCATTGTGTTTCAACACATTGAAACTTCGCACAACCACCCACACACGTCACACAGGCCTGTCACACATCTGTTCCCTCTCACTCATGTGCGAGTGGACGCATCCAACACAAGATAAGCGGATAATCCATGACGTTATATGCGTTATATATTATCTCATTATTAGGGAACACAACAGTTGTTTTTGTATACACTGTGTGGCTCCATTTGGGGGCTAGGTATTTTATTATTTATAATACAAGTAAAGCGGAACAATTATTCCCCGAAACTACATTTTACCCACTTCCGAACGTGTTGGACAATGGAAAGCGTAGCAATTACCGTACTTTAGACGTCATGCAGTTCATCGAACTGTTCTACTTAAGTAGGTACGGATAAATGGTTTTGTGTTGCATCGAGGTTTACAGTAAAGGGTGACTTACTTCCAGACAGATGGATTATATGGAATCGTTACATGTAGCACACTCCTGAATGTGCAGGGATCTATTTGGCTACTGCTGGATGTTTGTTTTAATTTTGTGCTGACAATTCTTCCAACACTATTATTTTGGGCTGTACTTTGGAACCCTATAGCATAGGCCTAAATCAGGCTAAATGGGAGATAACTTACAATACCCGAAACAACAAGATGCATGCTTGTAGTCATTACTGTATGGACAAAATAAACTCATCCTCACAGGAAACAAGTTCACCCGAATCCACTTCGGATTCGCTGTCTGTAGCATGCATGCTCATATATATAAGTAATTTGCTCCGCCGTGCATCAGCCACAATTCAACTATATATCGAGCTATAACCACCACAACTTGGCACAAGGACTCCCACACCTCCATAAATATGCTTACCACCAAAATAACTTGTTTGGGTTACATTAAGTTCTACTTCATATTTGTTGCTCAAACGTGTCCAATTGTGTCTACGAGATAACTCGTAGTTGGCACTGGTGGTGGGAATACCCAAATTCCTTCCGCCAGTGCCGGCTACGAGTTATCTCGTAGTACTATCAATCGCCGTTTCTGTCATCTAAAGTCGCGACGTCATCTAGTCTGACCAGACGTGGTAATATGGCTATGGCCATCCACGTCTGACCGCGGCGGCGCATCAGCTTAGACGCAGGCCTTAAGATTCGACGGGAATCACTAAATTGATTCTCGTAATGATTCTCTTCAATTTTAAGTGCTTTATGACTAACTTGATTCGGCATTTGATTCTCGCAAAATTAAATGTATTTTGAGCCCTGAGACGGCTATATAATTTTTTTTAAATACACTTAATTTTACGAATCAACTAACAGTCATTAATGTTAACAATATTGCAATATATATTAGCTCTGACACCTACCAGAACGTGTGTATAATTCCGTAATAATTTAATCCAAAAATCCAGTCGGAAAACATGTTGACAAAACGTGGTTAAATGGCCGAAGCAGGAGGAGCTAACATATCACATGACTACGTGCGTCTCGTGCATGGCAAACATGATTCTGCAACTCGCATTACTGTACCAGGATGTTAACAGTACGCATGTGTAACAAATTGGAGTTGGCAATTTGTAAAAACTGCACGCATGCACAGATTGTAGTTCCCCTCAACTTGAATTGTATCAGGGCAACCTAATTGTACACTCAATGTAAACGCATGTGATTAGTATTACCTTGCCGTGCGCATGGGGAACTCACAGGGGGATTCATGAAATTACGGGTCACATGCAATGGTTGACGAACACACGACATGTCAGTGTTTACGTTCTGTTATCTGTCGGATTTTAAGGATAAATGACACGAAGGTGAGTGGATGGTTTCACGTCACTTGTATTTGTATTTAGTTGATAAATGCATATGCGTTGGTCCTAATTGTTACTTTTATAGGAATTATAGCCGCCTATGTTGTTTGAAGCACGCCATGGATCTTTGATGGCGTAAGCCATGACACAAAGATCAAATGGATCTAGACGATAGTACTAGTAGACGTCATCCAATTTTTGCTTCATTGAAGCCAAATTATGGTCTACTAAGGGTATCTATCTTCCCGCGATTTGGCAAACTGGCGAGATTACTAATTGATTTCCGGCACTCAACGTGTTAAACACTCTTAAAAGAGATTTGCCTTATCATAAGGCTTATGGCTATGCGGAAGAAGAAGGACTCGATCAAGATTCAAGGAGAAGATTGGTCGACAACATCTCATTCGGCCACATTCGTCACAACAACAACTCCAATTTATTGAAAATCATGTATACCTCGTTCACATGTATTCTGCTGTGTACTTTTAACTTGTATTTGTTTGAGAAACAGGAGTGACAAGTGTCGCATTCATAGTTTTTGGATTTTAAAGTTAAACACGTGCTATTCTCCATCGTCGTTTTTTAAACGCGACATGTTTGCTTAATGTCTACCCACAAAGGTAAGAGTTCCCTTAATTGCGGTCAACCGAGTAACTAAAATCAAAGCTAACTCATCAAAACGCAGAATGTGTTTCGTCGGAATAAAACGGCACCTCGAAACAGTGCGCGGAACTGCGCAGAACTACGCGGAAGTGCGCGGTACAAATAAAACAGTTATTATGCACAGGGACAGGTGGGGGTTGAATTAAAATGTAGTAGACAGTCTTCTGTTGCGAATTTGTAAGGTTATTTTAATGTTTTAACTCGTATTGGAGACAGGAGAGAGATAGTGAGTGGTAGAATCTACCGCGCACTGTTTCGTGAAAAGCTTACTGCGCGATATATCTTCCGCGCAATGTTTGAAGCTTACTCGTGGTTTCGGATTAGGGACCACACTTACACGTTTTAATTAGTAGTAGTATAGCGGTAGACTGATTAGAGGTGACAGCTTAATTACTGCATGTCATTGTAGAAAATATGAGAAGTTAAAATGTTGAAACAACACAACCATCAGTGATTATTGAGTGATTAAATCTGCAGGGTGTAAGTATGAAGTCAACGCTGACAATTTAAATTCATTCGATCTTCGATCTGATACAATCAATGTCTTCAACAATGTCTTCATCAGTGTTGTACCCGTGTGGCACTAACCATGTACCTTTATTTTACCGGATTAACGTACTTGCACTAACCAGGAGGTGAGACACTGGCAAAAACTCAAAAGAGGCAAACCCAACAAACCCCTAGGGATGACGAAATCACCTAAGGATTACTTAGGCAAACCCCTCCCGGACACCCTATTTAACAGACTCACAAACCTGTATACTAAATGCATGAGGCTTGGCTACTATCCCAAAATATGACAAATATGGAAAAATGCAATAGTAACCATGATGCCTAAGCCTGGGAAAGACCACATACAATACCCACAAACTATAGACCAATTAGCCTATACAATGCAATGTACGGGTAAACTTTTCGAACGAGTAATCAGCAGCAGAATCAAATTCCATCTCGAGGGTACCAACTTTTTCAATAAATTCCAAAGGGCTTACCGGAGCGGTAAAGAGGGCATTGCATGGACATGTATCACAGGAGCTTGGAATTTGGTCAAAACCCCTCTTTTATTGGCGGAACCACCTCCCGGGACTAGACCAAATTCCAAGCTGGTCCCGGGAGGTGGTTCCGCCAATAAAAGAGTGGTTTTGACCAAATTCCAAGCTCCTGTGACCTATGGTCCCGGGAGTTGGTTCCGCCAATAAAAGAGGGGGGTTGACCAAATTCCAAGCTCCTGTGCATGTATATAGACTCACATAGGATATCAAAACGGCAATGAATATAGAATGGAAAACCGGGGCACTATTCTTAGATGTATAGAAACTGAAAAGCGTCCGACGGTCCGATTCAGTATATGGCACAATGTACTTAGGTATAAATTAAGAATGACAACAGAGTGAACAGACCTCCCCTAAAAATGGTTACACTCCTATCACCATTTCTCACACACAGAACTATAAAAGTAAAAATAAATGACGAAATGTCAGAAAGAGACACACACATATCACGCAATCTAACGAAGCCACTTTCCTGGGATTCACTCTAGACTCACGCCTTAAATTTAAAAAGCACCTAACCAAAATCGTTGGTCGGTTATTTTCCACGTCGAACGGAATTTTAACAATAAATAATTTGGAAACATATGAGGAAATCGAAACTGATCTGTTGAACATTTATGGCCTAATAGCTATTTCAGATCAACTCTTATTCCAAAATTAAAGGAAAAAGTATTCTTAATTGCCAGCACAAATTAATTCCAAACATTATTCCTCGCCATTGGACCAGGGACCAATATATACATAATATATAATATATTCAGGGCGCCGGAAGCATCCAAGGGCAGAGCCTACAAATAATAACTGTAAAAGATTAAACAATGTGATCAAAATAGAGACTGATTGGAAAATATTGAAATTACCTGATTTTGACGGACAGACTTCTTGACATAATAACTGATCAACAGAGAGAGATAAGATTTGCCATATATGGCTCCGGTAATTTCATTTTGGCCAATGCTGCTAAAAATAATATGTTCGCTACGAAAGACAACTATACCTGACTGTTTTAGTCTGCCGGTTCAAAGCCCGGATAAAAGCTGATGGGAGTTTAAAATGAAAGTGTCAATGACACTGTAGCTCAACTTGGAAAGGGAATAATTTAATGTATTACAGTCAATGGAGCCATTAGGAATGTGGAAAGTTGAATATCTAATACATGTTTATAGACATGAAGAGAAAAGTAAAATCCAAGATGGCTGCTGGCGGCCTTGTTTTCGGCCGAATGACCCCAAAATGAGTCGTTCCCATCTACATGTCATTGTTAACATCCATGACAAATTTGATGATGATCAGACGAACAGTACGACCTGTGGCCCGTGCTAATGGATTAAATTTGGAAATCCAAGATGGCCACTGGCGGCCATGTTTTTTGTCCGAATGACCCCAAAATGACTCGTTCCCATCTACATTCCAATTTCAGCCATGACAAATTTTATGATGATCAGACTAAAGGTACGACCTGTAGCCCATGCTAAAGAATTTAGTCATACAAAGAGTAAAATCCAAGATGGCTGCTGGCGGCCATGTTTTTTGGCCGAATGATCCCAAAATGACTTGTTCCCATCAACATGTCATTATTAACATTCATGACAAATTTTATGATGATCAGACTAAAGGTATGACATGTAGCCCGTGCTAAAGAATTTAGTCATACAAAGAGTAAAATCCAAGATGGCTGCTGGTGGCCATGTTTTCGGCCGATTGACCCCAAAATGAGTCGTTCCCATCTACATGTCATCGTTAACATCCATGACAAATTTTATGATGATCAGACTAAAGGTACGACCTGTAGCCCATGCTAAAGAATTTAGTCATACAAAGAGTAAAATCCAAGATGGCTGCTGGCGGCCATGTTTTTTGGCCGAATGACCCCAAAATTACTCGTTCCCATCTACATGTCAATATTATCATCCATGACAAATTTCATGATCATCAGACAAACAGTACGACCTGTGGCCCGTGCTAATGGCTTAAATTTTTAAATCCAAGATGGCCACTGGCGGCCATGTTTTTTGTCCGAATGACCCCAAAATAACTCGTTCCCATCTACATTCCAATTTCAACAACCATGAGAAATTTTATGATGATCCGACGAAAGGTACGACCTGTAGCTCGTGCTAAAGGATTTAGTCATACAAAGAGTAAAATCCAAGATGGCTGCTGGCGGCCATGTATTTTGGCCGAATGACCCCAAAATGACTAGTTCCCATCTACATGTCATTGTTAACATCCATGACACATTTTATGATGATCAGACTAAAGGTACGACCTGCAGCCCGTGCTAAAGAATTTAGTCATACAAAGAGTAAAATCCAAGATGGCTGCTGGCGGCCATGTTTTTTGGCCGAATGACCCCAAAATTACTCGTTCCCATCTACATGTCAATATTATCATCCATGACAAATTTCATGATCATGAGACAAACAGTACGACCTGTGGCCCGTGCTAATGGATTTAAATTTTTAAATCCAAGATGGCCACTGGCGGCCATGTTTTTTGTCCGAATGACCCCAAAATAACTCGTTCCCATCTACATTCCAATTTCAACAACCATGACAAATTTTATGATGATCAGACTAAAGGTACGACCTGTAGCCCATGCTAAAGGATTTAGTCATACAAAGAGTAAAATCCAAGATGGCTGCTGGCGGCCATGTTTTTCGGCCGAATGACCTCAAAATGACTCGTTCCCATCTACATGTCATTATTAACATTCATGACACATTTCATGATGATCAGACTAAAGGTACAACCTGTAGCCCGTGCTAAAGGATTTAGTCATACAAAGAGTAAAATCCAAGATGGCTGCTGGCGTCCAGGTTTTTTGGCCGAATGACCCCAAAATTACTCGTTCCCATCTACATGTCATTGTTAACATCCATGACACATTTTATGATGATCAGACTAAAGGTACGACCTGCAGCCCGTGCTAAAGAATTTAGTCATACAAAGAGTAATATCCAAGATGGCTGCTGGCGGCCATGTTTATTGGCCGAATGACCCCAAAATTACTCGTTCCCATCTACATGTCAATATTATCATCCATGACAAATTTCATGGTGATCAGACGAACAGTACGACCTGTGGCCCGTGCTAATGGATTAAATTTTGAAATCCAAGATGGCTGCTGGCGGCCATGTTTTTTGTCCGAATGACCCCAAAATGACTCGTTCCCATCTACATTCCAATTTCAACAGCCATGACAAATTTTATGATGATCAGACTAAAGGTACGACCTGTAGCCCGTGCTAAAGGATTTAGTCATACAATGAGTAAAATACAAGATGGCTGCTGGCGGCCATGTTTTTTGGCCGAATGACCCCAAAATGACTCGTTCCCATCTACATGTCATTATTAACATTCTTGACAAAATTTATGATGATCACACTAAAAGTAGGACCTGTAGCCCGTGCTAAAGGATTTAGTCATACAAAGAGTAAAATCCAAGATGGCTGCTGGCGGCCATGTTTATTGGCCGAATGACCCCAAAATTACTCGTTCCCATCTACATGTCAATATTATCATCCATGACAAATTTCATGGTGATCAGACGAACAGTACGACCTGTGGCCCGTGCTAATGGATTAAATTTTGAAATCCAAGATGGCTGCTGGCGGCCATGTTTTTTGTCCGAATGACCCCAAAATGACTCGTTCCCATCTACATTCCAATTTCAACAGCCATGACAAATTTTATGATGATCAGACTAAAGGTACGACCTGTAGCCCGTGCTAAAGGATTTAGTCATACAAAGAGTAAAATACAAGATGGCTGCTGGCGGCCATGTTTTTTGGCCGAATGACCCCAAAATGACTCGTTCCCATCTACATGTCATTATTAACATTCTTGACAAAATTTATGATGATCAGACTAAAAGTACGACCTGTAGCCCGTGCTAAAGAATTTAGTCATACAAAGAGTAAAATCCAAGATGGCTGCTGGTGGCCATGTTTTTGGGCCGAATGACCCCAAAATTACTCGTTCCCATCTACATGTCAATATTAACATCCATGACAAATTTCATGAAGATCAGACAAACAGTACGGCCTGTAGCCCGTGCTAATGGATTGAATTTTGAAATCCAATATGGCCACTGGCGGCCATGTTTTTTTTCCGAATGACCCCAAAATTAATTATTCTGGTCTAAATGTTGATGTCAACAGCTATGACAAATTTCATAATGATCCGACGAAAGGTACGACCTGTAGCTTGCATTGTTGACGCCTTACGTACACACGTACACACGGACGACAAAGCCATGGCAATAGCTCAAACTTTACAAAGTAAAGTTGAGCTAACAAGAGGTGGCAAGCGATACAAGCGTTACAGCAGTTAAAAAATCGTTTTTATTTCTCATCGTTAGCTGCGTCCCAGTAGTAACCCTTGATGCAGAGCGATACAAGCGTTACAGCAGTTAAAAAATCGTTTTTATTTCTCATCGTTAGCTGCGTCCCAGTAGTAACCCTTGATACAGAGCGATACAAGCGTTACAGCAGTTAAAAAATCGTTTTTATTTCTCATCGTTAGCTGCGTCCCAGTAGTAACCCTTGATACAGAGCGATACAGCAGTTAAAAAATCGTTTTTATTTCTCGTCGTTATCTGCGTCCCAGTAGTAACCCTTGATACAGAGCGATACAAGCGTTACAGCAGTTAAAAAATCGTTTTTATTTCTCGTCGTTATCTGCGTCCCAGTAGTAACCCTTGATACAGAGCGATACAAGCGTTACAGCAGTTAAAAAATCGTTTTTATTTCTCGTCGTTATCTGCGTCCCAGTAGTAACCCTTGATACAGAGCGATACAAGCGTTACAGCAGTTAAAAAATCGTTTTTATTTCTCGTCGTTATCTGCGTCCCAGTAGTAACCCTTGATACAGAGCGATACAAGCGTTACAGAAGTTTAAGAATCGTTTTTATTTCTCGTCGTTATCTGCGTCCCAGTAGTAACCCTTGATACAGAGCGATACAAGCGTTACAGAAGTTTGTACCCATCTTGGCCGTCATATTGGATTCTGGTGTCGGATTTTTGGCTAATTTGTAAGGGTTGTATATTAGCATAACGAATCGAGCAGAAAACATGACCGTATGTGCTATCATCTTTACTATAATTGCGATCAAAGAGACCTGGTGCGTTTAATAAAAATGGCCGCCATGATGGACGCCATCTTGTCTGGAGTATCTGCGGCCACTTTTTTTTCTTGTTAACAAGTGAAAATAATTAGAGGAGACCTTAAGGAAGAAAATTAGTGGGGATTAAAGGGGTACTGTACGCCATTTTCAATAAATTCCCGGTGATAACAACGATCTATTATCGATACTATATAGAAATATAAGTAATTTGAGTCGAAGATGTATTCTGTAAACGCTCAGGTTAATAGGCTATCTTAAAATTTAATAATTTAAAAGTTAATAATTTAATATAAATTGATTTTATGGCTCCAGCCATAAAATGGCGTCTCTTAAAATTCGAATTTCCGTGTACAAAACGTAATCAAATTATAATTGAGGGATACCGGATTAGGAAAACAATTGCACACACGATCGTTTGAAACATTATGCTTATACGGGGAGAAAACCCAAGCCATTCATTGACTAGTGACGGTACACTAACTTAAATGAGTATATGGGACTACTAACCATATAATATAATGTTTATTTGATTCATTTGGTTGAAAACTTTACAAAAATTACTCGACAACGACAATTTGTATTTTTGCATTCCGGTAAATTTGCCATCCGTAACAATACTTCGTACTCAACAAACTTTCAAAAAATTGAAAAGTTGTTACATTATTCTCCGACTCGGGGATTATAGAAACCAACAACAACATCTTGGGTACAGTACCCCTTTAAGTTAAGTCCTGGGTATATATATATATCAAGTGGTAATTTTAACGCAATTTTGACTGAGTTCTGGGCCAGATAGTATTCCCGATAATGAAAAATAATAGATTTATAAAATCGATATCTAACAAATCTGAGCTTTGATGGGTGACTTCCTCGACTCGAATCAAATATTTTTGACCCCCGAAGCCATTGAAATAGTAATTGAGAGGAGTTTTATCGGATTGAGTACCTTTAATGATCGTTGTTTTCGATTAAAACTTTGCGTTTATTTGATCATGTGATAAAAGGTATCTCACACTCTTCCTATTTCATACGTAATTTATCAACCTCGTCCACTAAATTCTATTTGAACCTCGGCTCAAATCGAATTTAGTGAACTGGGTTGATAAATTCCGTATAAAATAGAAACTCGTGTGAGATATAGGATATTATAGGATATTAATATATAGTAATAATACAACACAGCATATGGTACACACAGCAGGGACGTGGCGACAGGGGGGGATTGAGGCGTGTCTCACCCCCCCCCCCCCCACCCCCCGGCCCCCCCACAATTTGGTCAAAATTTTCAACAGTTGGAAATTTCATGCCTGACAAAACATTAGTTGAAAATTTCACACCAACAATAGGTTGAAACTGTAATTGTAGTTTGATTTTCAAACAATTTATTGGGGGGAATTTTTTTTTTTTTTTAAACAATATTTGCATATTTTCCTACTTTTTGTCAAAATTTTAGACTGAAATGGCAATCTAAATATCACCCGACCCTGATCCAAAATGGCCACCATCCAGATGGGTTCAAATAGGCCACCCATGCAATTTCTTGGCCCCTTGATGGATTAAGGTAAAACAAAGGGTGGCCCCCATGCCAATCTAAATATTCATCCCACAACGATCCAAAATGGATGCCATCCACAGGAGTCCAAATTGGGCACCCATGCCATTTCTTGGGACCTTGACCGATTTAGGTCAAACAAAGGTGTTATAGGGCGATCCCCACATGCCAATCTAAATATTCACCCCAACCTGATCCACAATTGTCGCCTTCCAGAGGGGTTCAAATTTGGCACCCATCCCATTTTTCGGCATGTGTGGCATATTTGAACCCCTCTGTATGGCATGAGAGTCACAGTGGCCTGGGTGCCACCCTACAACATCCCGTTTGACCAAGGGGCCGGAAATGGCATTTGAACCCATCTGGACGGTGGCCAATTTAGAGAGGGGTGGGGTGTTTGGAAAGAGTGATTTGGGTGCCAGCCTACAACACCCTTTTTGTTTTACCTGAATCGGTCAAGATGCCGAGAAATGGCACGCATGCTCTATTTGGACCCATCTGGATGGTGGCGATTTTGGATCGGATAGGGTGCTTGGAAGGAGTGTCTTTGGGGGCCACCCTTTGTTTGACATAAATCGGTCAATATCGGTCCTATTTGAACCCCTCTGGACAATGGCGATTTTTGATCAAGGTGGGGTGAATACCAATTGTTTGACCTAAATCGGTCAAGGGGCCATTTTGGATCATGGTGGGTTGTGTGTGGTGAATATTGACATTGGCTTGGGGCCACTTTGACTTTAATCCGCGACTGAAAAGGACCGAAAAATGAGATGGGTGTCCTATTTGAACCACAACTGGACAGTAGCCATTTTGGATCGGGGTGGGGTGTGCCAGGTGAATATTTAGATTGGCTTGGGGGGGCGGCACACTTTGTTGACCGTAATCCATCAAGGGGCCGAGAAATGGCTTGGGTGCCCTATTTGAACCCCTCTGGACAGCAGTCATTTTGGATCAGGGTGGGGTGGGTGAATATTTAGATTGGCTTGTGGGCCACCCTACAACACCATTTGTTTGACTAAAATTGAAATGGGAGAAATGGCATGGGTGCCCTATATGAACCCCTCTGGATGGTGGCTATTTTGGATCGGGGTGGGGTGTGTGGGGTGAATATTTAGATTTGCTTGGAGACCACCCTACAATACCCTTTGTTTAACATAAATCGGTCAAGGGGCCGAGAAATGCCATGGGTGTCCTATTTGAACCCCCTGGATGGTGGCCATTTTGGATCAGGGTGGGATGTATGGAGTGAATATTTAGATTGGCTTGGGCGACCACCCTACAAAACCCTTTGTTTGACCTAAATTGGTCAAGGAGCCGAGAAATGGCATGGGTGCCCAATTTGACCACCTCTGGATGGTGGCCATTTTGGAATGGGGTGGGGGTGTATAGGGCATGTGGAAAAAGTGTCTTGGGGGCCACACTACAACACCCTATGTTTGACCTAAATATAATGTTTTTTAATAATTAATGCAAGTCATCTTCACATGGTTCAGGTATGTTAATGACACCCCCCACAGGTTAGAAATTTTAATGACACTGTAGATGACATAATATATGTCATCTTATAATAGATATCATGGCTTAAAATGTCAACATACCTTCTTGTTCAAATTTGTCAATTATAATGTAGTTTATATACTAATATCACAAAAATCATTTAACCAAACTTTGATTTCATCTTGAACTGTATAATTTGTAAACACATGTCCATACCACATTGGACCAAACCCATATCTGAGCTCCATCTGTATTTTCATACGAATAATTAATACAACAAATGTTAAAGATGTATCCGGGTTCCAGGCCAATCTTTACCAAACATGTATGGCTTAATTTTTATTCAGATATAGAGGATCTCACATGAGTTTCTAGTTTATACGGAATTTATCAACCGAGTTCACTAAATTCGATTTGAGCCGAGGTTTACCGAGGCTCAAATAGAATTTAGAGGACGGGGTTGATAAATTACGTATAAAATAGGACGAGTGTGAGATACCTTTTATCACATGATCAAATAAACCCGAAGCAACGCGCAATATTCATCGAAAACAACAATCATAAACTACAGCGATCGCAAGTTATTTGAAGAACGCCGTGACGTCATCGCACGCGCTGATATTAAACGTGTCTATTACCGATAATTATGAAACTGCTTTTATGGCCAAATTATGTGATAAACTAACATATAAAATAATACATTTTGAACAATTGCCACCTGAATGACACTATCTTGTTTGATAATGAATAATTTAGTTATTTTATATAGTTTAGATATTTTAGAGGACCAAAAATAACTATTATGGGAAGTTTACAACAAATTTGAACAAAATATCTTTCTGTTCTATCTATAAGACTAGCTTGTAAGTATGTCACATTTAGTTTTCGATATTTTTTCAGTGAAACAGAGCTAAAAGTGATGGGGTAACTGAAGGTCGGGAACCATTCCCGGATATGATGTCTGACATTTTCAGAAATGAGGCCCCCAGAGGGTAATTTTAGTGATGCAATCCAGCACAGCGAGCTAGCATCACCAAATTCACCCTCTGGGAAGCTCATTGCAATTGTGGCAGACCTAGGATGAGACTGAAGTTCCCAAGTTGAAGCTGGTGATGTTCACCCATTAGGTACCTCGATTATGCAGTTTATCTGCTGCAAATTAGAGGATATAGAATCTGAACAGAAAGGAAAAAATAACTAAAATCAATTTGAGACCATAGACACTTGCCAGACAGAGATGTGGCGACAGGGGGGGGGGGTGTCTCACCCCCCCCCCCAACTGCTAATTAGTTTAATAAAACAATAATTTACTACATTTGGTCAAACTTGTGCACTGAAATGGTCATCAGTTGGAGAATTTTCCAACCTGAGGGGGAGTATGAGGTTTGAAATTTCCAACACTAGGAAAATTTCAGTTGAGGCCAGTCTAGATGCTAGGATTTGCGATTTTCTTGTATATTTTTCAAACTTTCACAACGGGCAGAACAACCATGGTGGGCCCGGTCTGTAGCCGTGTGTATTTGTCTGGAGTTTGACCACTAGATGTTAGGATTTATGCAATTTTCAGATATTAATACTAACTAAACCTACCATACAGAAAATAATGTGAGTGGCAAATTCTTAAAGATGCATAATCCGATTAAGCGCCCCTCAATTACTATTCATTTGCTTTTGGTGGTAACAAATATCTGATAGAGTTGAGGATCCCCACCTATCAAAGCTCAAATCTATTATTTTTCACCATTGAGACTTATTAGTGGCCCCAGTAAAAAGTCGACGAGCTGACGGTCTCCGACCAAATTGCGGATGAAGATGGATAACTCTAAAATCATAAAATGGAGAATTATGCCATTACGAGTTACCGTTCTTGAAATCGCATCCGTTGCCTGTCTTTTATCGACGGCCGTTTGCGAACATTATTGAGTTGCAAACAAAACATGTTACCTGCAAAAGGAAGGCCTGTTATAACCGATTCGGGGAAAAGGAGAAAGAAGCAAGAGTCATAAATCGTCAAGTATTTTTATAGGGAGTGAGATTGTTCGATGGTGCACATCATGTACTGACATTCATTGGGGGCCATCGGCAAGTAACGAAAGTATATAATAAATACAAAATCTATACTTTTTGAGTGTTTTAAATATGGGACTATTTTTTTGGACATAATCTGTCAGCTTGAAATTTCTGATGTATTGACATTCATTGGGGGCCATAGGCAAGTAACTAAAGTATATAATAAACAGAATATCCACACTTTTTCAGTGGATATGGGTTAAATCTCATTCATGATGACAAAACATTTGAATTTCCACTCGTGGCTAAAGCCACTCGTGGAAATTCAATGTTTTGTCATCACGAATCAGATATAACCCATATCCACTGAAAAAGTGTGGATATCCTCTATATATTATAGGGTATATTATAACATGCTTGGTACTATAACGATATGAAAAGTGGTATCTTGTTTTATATATAAATTTTTATCCATTTATTTCATACAGTTTTGCATATATAGTAGGACAGTAATAATTATCACATTATATTATCAACAACAAAATGGAATAGTTTGGTATTCAGGTGTAGTATGTAATCACATATATAGCAATACATAGTAAAAAATATATTGTACTACAAGGAATAGTATTACACAAAATTAATAGTCATAGGCCTATGCCTAATTTAATATCGAGGTTTATCAAAAATATAATATTTTATATAATATGATAATATATACTATTGTCAGTTGATAATAAGCCCACCCTTTACTATATACTCAATATCATAAATTGAAGGTACTGAGAGCAAGATGGGATTTCATCACTTTTCCATCATCCATTGTCAAAGAAAACAAAGAGAGTTTCATTCAAGGACAGTCTCTCATTTTAATTCATAGCTTGAGCTTAGTGCCACAAATTGGATCTCGTATAAAGATGATAAAACAAAACAATCTTTATTCATCAATCTCTCTTCCTCAGTCAGATATGAATCCTATATTTCCTTAATGAAAATAAAATGTGGTCTAAAACTGTCACGGTAAAATAAATGCTATGAAATTAACCATCATTGTCTTTTTCTATATCTTGTGCAATGGTCCTGATTATACAAATTCTTTAGAACAGATCACTATGTCATACAGTACATAGTTCATGCAGCTTTTCATGTAGGTTCATATTTGCTTCTGTCCAGCCCCAGAAATCTGCATGCATTATCCACCAGTATTTTTTCCTGTAAGATAAAAATATTGATTTGTCCATAGCAACCATTTGATCTCACTAAACCTGTCGGCATGAACACCTTTGTTTGTAATATGTTCCATGTTTTTAGTCATAAAAAGACAGTCCACAGACCAGACCACAGTCCTAAGTTCACAAAATCCCTTTTGCACATCCCTCTTAGGTTGGAATTTTACAACTGGTACTTCAAGCTCTCCAACTTTTGGAAATTTCCAACCTGACATCACCCATAAAGTAAAAATTTGTGGCCTACCTGACATCCCCCATCAGGCCTTAAAATCCATAAAATTTTGCAAGAATCAAAATGAGAATCAGGATTCTGATTCTTGTCGGATTTTAAGGCCTGCCCTATAAAGTTAAAAAATGTGGCCATGTTGGTCTAAAATCATACTAAAGAGAAATTATTATAGATGGGATTCCATCTCAGATTTAAATTGAACTTTAATGATCCCCATTCTCCCCAGTTGTTATTTGTTTATCAAACATGTCAGATAAGATCAGATGACCGGTGTAATAAGGCATGCTTATTGTTACAGTGCAAGAGTAAGTGTTTCATAACATGGGTTTTTGTTTTTCAAAAACGTTTCATGTTTTTATAAAAAAAATTGTTAAATTGAGCAAGGAGTTAAAAATCTAAATAAAAATAATTGTTTTGTTTAATTAATATATAAAAAAAATAGTTTTATATTTTTTTCTTTTTTTAAATATTTTTGTTTGTTTGTTAAATTGAGCAAGGAATTCAATCTAAATTTTTTTTAAGAGTTCTATCCCGGGCTCAGCCCATATTTAACCCAGTGACCCCATTTGAACAAATCTGAACCCGGTCACCCAAGGACCCTCCATACCAAATATAAGCTAAATAGACCTGATGGAGAAGGCCTTTTAAGAATTACTATGGAGGGAAAGTTATGGCCCTGGCTTCGCAATGGCCCTGGCTTCACAACTATTTGACATGGTGACCTTATTCTAACAAATCTGAATGCGAGTCACCCAGGGAACATCCACACCAAATATGAACCCATATGGTCTTATGGTTCTGGAGAAGAAGACGATTGTTGACGGATGGACAGAAGACGGATGAGGATAGTCCAAGTCTACTTGTACTAAAACCAGCTAAGATATTGGGATGGCGATTTGCTGTTTTTAGTCCAAGCCCGCTTGCATACCAATCCTATCACACGAGTTACGCCCACGATCTGTGGCGGGAATCTGTGGTGTATTTTACTCGATTTACCTAATGAATCAATACATGATGCTATATACATCGGAAAGAGAGACATCTTATGGTCATAATGGTGTATAATAATCTAACTTTCATGTTAAATTACGCATAGAATATTCCGGTTGATTGTCACCAACATCGCTGTTTTTTCTGTTTGTTTACTTAACTGAAAGCCGAACTCAGGTTCCGAAGAACTTCGGCATTGTCCGGTGTTTGTTCTGAGTATTCTAGTTTCCGTTTCTATATATAGCGCGGGGGTTTCCGAACAAAATAGCGAAACCCGATCGCCGCAAAGTCCAGTTTCCAATGTGCTTTGAGAACAATTCCCGCACTAAAAACTTAATGACATAATGGAGGATCAGAAAGGTAGTTTTGTTGACAATTTTCGCAAGCAACTTGTCAAAATTGGAGCAAATTAGAACTCTTGTGTCTGACTTGCCATGCGTGTGATTTTCATCCATGTGCATTTTGACTTTTGTGTTGATAAAATAATCGGAGAACCGAATCAGACAGTTTCGAAATATAGTTCTTCCGTTTTAGTGGGACTTTTCAAACTTAAGGTTAAAAATTTATACAAATTTTGTTTGATTTTTTGTGTGCTTAACAAGAGCAGTATATTGCTCTGTTCGCTTAGTATATATCTTAATTTCGCTGAAGTCCACCAAATGTGGGAAATGTAGCACCATATTATTTATTCTAATGGTCGTTGTGTTTACACTGTTTTAAACTTTGAGAGGGTTGTAATTCCCCGTAATTTATTTAATGTATTACATTTATATCTTCAATGTTTAATTAATCTATTTATTTTTTATTTATTGACACACATAATTACGATTACAATGGAGAATTCATCGTAATTTGCGTGGTCAGTCGAAAATCTACGGAATATTTTCAACGGAAAATGCCGAACACAGTTCGCGAGGTCAACTGAGTTCGCATACTTTTAAAAATTTGTAAACATTGCGGTAAATGTCTCTTTTCGCATTAAATTACCGCTTTCAATTCACAACTGATGTGGGTTTCAGATCAAATAGCATGTCTTCTGCGGAAAATATCCGTTTATTGTCGCAATTGTGATATTTTATTTCATATAATTGTGGTTTTATTTGAGCGGGTCACAAACGCTTAAGTCGTGTCATAAGAATGCATGGGCCTGGAACTCGGACTAAAGACCGGCACCTCCATCCCAATATCTTAGCCGGTTTTAGTACGAGAAGACTTGGACTAGGATGAGGAGTGATGACTATAGCACCACCAGAGGCTTCGTCTCAGGTGAGCTAAAAGTATACATTTGAATAGTCTATTATTCATGTGGAGCCAGCAGGGGTGTCCAGGTAATGTAAGCAGACCACAGATTATACAGGTGCAAAAGGAGTCATATTTTTCGGAGGGAAATGTTCAGATAATACGTTCAACAAGCGACCTATGTTTGTTGAACTTATTATCTGAACATATCCTGAGGGATGACTACTCGTCAATGAGTATTTAGTCCAGAAAGGGTTAAGAGGTTCACTATAGCACTACACCAATACAAGTTAGAACTACATCAATGCAAGTAGATACTACTGATCTCTGGTATATACTACTGATCCCTAGCAAATTTGTGCAGATACTTGAATCAAGTTATCCATGCTTTCTGTGACAATCGAACCAGCTACGCATTTTCAACTGAGTCACCAGTTTCCCTATAAAAACAAGATATAGATTAGGGAGAGATATGTGTGTTCTAGCAAAGTCAGTGATAGCATACATATGAGGAGCATGCATAAAGGCTGCAGAGAAGATGGAGCAATTTACCTTCACATTGTCTTCAAGAGTCTGTGATGATTGTACCAATTTCCCTGGATGCTGTTCACCTAACGGAAATGGATAGTCACTACCGAGAATGACGAAATCCTGCAAGATATATAAATATGAGCATATAAACCATGTAATGTTGCCTGCGAACTGCGAAGCACGTACGTGATTCGCAGGCGATTTCATTGTTTGCATTGACATAAAATGTCAAAGACGTAAGGAGTGTGCAATATAATAGATGTGATTCAACTGTTCAAATATTGTCAAGGAAGTTATTTCTGATCAAGAAATAATTTGATTCTCTTATACATTCTCTACATAATACTCATTGATGAGTAGTTATCCTTAAGGAAGTGTTCAGAAAATAAGTACGACAAACGACCATAGGCTGTTTATTGAACTTACATAATCTGAACATTTCCCACCAATCAATAGGACTCCTTCTGCATTTTGTATTGTCTCATCTGCTCACATTTACTGAACATCCCTCCAGATGAATAATAGACTATTCCAATGTATACTTCTATAGCCGATGGGAGAATCCATTTAGAAGAAAGGGATAAAGTGAAGTGAAACACTCTGCTAGGGTGTTGAAATGTGCATAACCTATAACCTTGTTAGGTAGATATTTTCGTATCAATATTGGCAGTATTCACAGGGTCATTAATTCTTTTATCACAATCATATGTAGAAACTCTCAGATGAAAGTGGGGGAATCGGGCCTGACAAAATCATGGACATCGATGTCGTCGCAGACGAGGATATCGTGGGTTGTTCATAAGCCATGGTTAACCACAGATTGACTACCCTACAATCTTTCCATCTACGATTTTTACGTACATACAACTGCGATTCCATTGCAAGTAGAGGTATCCAATGATACGCCACAATTTCGCATCTAAAATCAAACAGTGCCTGATATTATTTTTTACTCGCGATATTGCCATGAGCATGCGCAGTCCAATTACCGGTTAGTACCCACGACGGAAATCTTTCCACTTACGATTGAATAATGGTCATCTGAACGTTCACTGACAGATCTTTAAGAGATGTAAAATATGTAGTCATTACAAAGGACGCATAAATCCTGCAAGAAATAATATATGAATTGGTGTAGGCATTGGCTCAGTATAATGTGTACATATGCTTCATATGTGCATGAATAAATTATTACTATATAAAGCTGCAGCCAAGATAGCCCAAACCACATATAGCCACATTGTTAATTGTTGTCCCATGTAAAACAATGTCTAGGACGAAGAACCCCTCCATGGTGAAGAACCAGTGGATAAAGTGGTAAAATCTCAATTTTCTGATTCCTGTTTCACAACTGTCAGAATTCTAAGTTAGTAATTTAGAAGAAAAATCAATTATATTTTCATCTCAACTTTTTGTGTTTCATAAAATGATTCTAATTTGCAAAAATAAAGTAATTGATAACACATACCGGGTATTATAGAAAGAAGAGTTTGTTTTTAATAAATCAGACAAAATTATCCTTCAGTAGTTCATCTGGAAATATTATTATAATTATGTTTACATGTGGCTTTTACCTCTCCTATAGTGTCCACCAGGAATTTCAAAGCACCGGCATCATGCACAAGGGAATCTGTGTAAAACCGACCAATGAAATCTCTAGGAGGAGTCTTACACTCAGCAGCACATAAATCAGGACGACAGTCAAATCCATGCTGAATGCGACCAATTGTGTATGGGAAACTTCCACCTGAAACACATATCACTATGGCAACACAATGTCAACAAATGCGAGATATAAATATATGTTTATATGTCTTCCATTCACTGCATAATTAGAAACAACAAAGGTACTAAATTTCACATACAAACTCATCAGTGGCCACAATTGTGGTAAATTAGTCTGACAGAAAGCATAAATAGAATTTAGCAATATTCATATGAAGTCTTGAGAAAATCATAAACCTAGTAACTTTGTAGTTTTGGGACATAATACCCTTCACATTTAGCGAGGAGAGTTAGTTAGAAAGTAATGGGTGTATAATTTGTATGGTTAATTATAATGTAATAAAATCCTACAATTTTCTATGTTATCTATTGAATCTATCCTCCAATACCGTTCAGTCGTTAATAGTTTAATACATCTCTAACAGAAACCTATCTAAATTTCAAATTGTGGATAAATCAAAAATTTTGTTTTGAACTTATTGAAAATTCTGGATCAATTATGCAAATAATAAATTTTGATGAGGCCCTCTTTGTCATCATGACCAAGTGTGAATTAATAACTGACCTCCATGTGCGAAGCAGACTTTGAGTTTCGGGTGTTTCTCTAGGACGCCCCCAAACAACATGCAGCAGATGGCTGTGGCAGTCTCAGCTGGCATACCTGTAATCAAACAAATATTATTCATACCTGTAATCAAACAAATATTATTCATACCTGTAATCAAACAAAATATTATTGATACACATCTGACTCAATGGGCTCCAAAACCCAGCAATTCAAATTTATTTTAGTTGTCTAAAAATAAAAATATTATCAATAAATCCTATCTGCTTCCCTACCCATACAGAAAAATGTGTAGATATATGATGAGTTTAGTGGAATACAAGGACACAAATTCTTTAAAATATACACTGCCCATATTGAATCCATCATATTCTTGTCGACTTGTTTCTCGGAAGGCTGACATAGCATGCATGTTTCATCCAAAATATGTTACACAGTGTTACATTAACCCTTTCTATAAAATACTCATTGACGAGTATTTATCACTTAGGAAATGTTCAGATAATAAGTTCAACAAATCAGCATAGGTCGTTTGTTGAACTTATTAACTGAACATTTCCCACCAATTAATAAGAATCCTTCTGCTCTTTTTCATTTTCTGTCATTGATCTGCTCATATTTTCTGAACATCCCTCAAAATAGATAATAGATGATTCTGATGTCTACTTTTATAACTAGGTGGAAGAATCCATTAGTATATAAAGGTTTAACCCATTCTACAATGAATGGATTCTCCCATTCAGTTCACCAGTTCAGTTATGAAATTATACATTGGAATAATCTATTATTCAACTGGAGGGATGTTCAGAAAATAAAAGCAGACAACAAACAGATGAAAAGATAATACGTTGTGCAGAAAAAGTCCTATTAATTGGACGGAAATGTTCAGATAATAAGTTCAACGTCAATGAGTCAGTTATTGATTGCTTTGATTGAATGCTTTTATCTTACTGTGTTTTCTGATTGGCATTAATTATGCAGAATCGGAAACGGAAACTCTATCACAGGTCATCAGACCAACTATTATATATGTGGGTCTGAAGTTTTACGGACATTGGATTTGAGTGTCCAATGAGTTGCTTACATACAAAATTTTGACAGCTTGATATCATAATATAGGAAAGAACAAGTAAAAAAATGTAGATAAAGCCTAAAACATCTCCTATAATTGAAACTCCATGGAATATATGAACAAGAAAATGAATTTGGAATATGTGGAACTTTATTGTGACCTTGCAGAGACAGTACCATGGTGTTTCATCAGTTATTGACCAGCAAAGGTAACCGGTATAACAAAATCCGACCAACAAACTGCAAGTATTTTAACTGCTTATTTAAATTTCTCACCTACGAGCCATGGTAACCAATATTTCGACATCCGTCCACCGAGCTGCATGTCCCAAGGATGAACAAATATAGCACAATCATGTTCTTCTGCTGCCTAAATAAAATGAAAGGGGTTAAACTAGTTTTAGTTTAAAAGGGCATACTTAATTTTAATTTCTTGATTGAGAATATATTGAAATATATAATGAACAGCTTACAATCCAAGCTTTATTTTAGCCTGATGTGCTATGGATTAACAAACAGAAAATGGTTATCAACTCCCAGCCATCTATTAGTTTTAACACATGAGTAACGTGCAGAAGTGTTTAGATAAACCTGTTGTGTCTGTCATGTTGTGCTAACAATATAATAATGTGACACAATAACAGGCAACAAAACGTAATGCCACACAATAAATGGGAATCAATGATAGATTATTTTCAAGCACTAACATTTAATAAATTAATCATTTAATAAATAATTGAGCTTAAGCGAAATAAGGAATCACAAATTGCGCTTAAAAGCAATAAGAATATTCCTTATTTTGCTTAAGCATAATTAAATTTTCTTATTGCGCTTTAGCACAATTAGATATTCCTTTTTGCGCTTAAGTGCAATAAGATCTTCCCTTATTGAGCTTAAGCGTAATTAGATTTTCCCTTATTGCGCAATTAGGGATTCCTAATAGCGATTAAGCGCAATTAAATTTTCCTTATTATGCTTAAGTGCAATTACATCCTTATTGCGCTTAAGCACAATTAATATCTAATCATGAGATCACCCCTCTGCAAATAAAATTTAAATTTATGGAATAATCTGAATAGGCTTACATGTGGACAGTCACCAGGTCACCAATAAACTCCACCCATTTCACTATATATGGTCTACACCATTTGAATTAGAGGGAGTATATGTAATGTGACTAATTGTGCTTAACCCTTTGGCGAGTAGAACGACATATATGTCTATCGGTTGAGGAGTAGAACGACATATATGTCGTTTCAGGAAGTGTTATTTTATGTAGACATAACTTCAATAAATCATCTGATTTATAAGTGATTTGTATAGGAGTTATTTTGATTAATATAATGTCCTAAATGTATAAGTGTAATCGATTATGATAACACATGTTAAAAAAAATGCACATAAATTAAAACTAATTATTGGACCATTTTGACCAGAACTTGTTAATACTTATTGCTATGACGTTGACGCTAAATTTACTCATGATGTCATGCATATGACGTTACAGATACTCTCCAAAGGGTTAAGCGCAATAAGGAAGATTTTTAATTGTGCTTGTTAGTGCAATTAGCTCTTATTGCATTAAGCACAATAATTAGAGCTTCCATCATTGCATTTAAGCACAATTAGATAATCCTTATTGTGTTTAAGCACACTTAGATATTCCTTACTGCACTTAAGAGAAATTAGATCTTTCCTTTATTGCACTTAAGGGCAATTAGATTTTGCCTTATTGTGCTTAAGCACAGTTAAAGATTCCTCATTGCACTTAAGCTCAATTATATATCAAATGTCAATTTGGCTTCCCGTAGAGTTGAAGCTGGTGAGATAAAAAAAAACATTTGCAAACTCAAATCTATTGGTATTGTGACTATTGTCTATACTCACTGCAAAAACAGGTTCTAATGCTGGATTGTCTAAGTTCCAATCATTTATATGAGATCCGATCTGTATCCCAGGGAAACCTAGAATGAAGAGTACTTCCGTTAAGTCATAATAATAATGGATACATTTGAACCCTTTCTATACTAAATACTCATTAACCCTTTCATGATGGGATCAGCACTGGTGCAGCATTAACCTCTTTGCTACTATGACGTCCGTAACTATTATGGTCCATAGGTATGGGAGGCCAAATTCACATTTAATAATTAATTGTGATTAAGCGCAATCAATTAATTGCGCTTAAACGGGTACTGTACCCCAATTTCAATAAATTCCCGGTAACAATTGCCATCTAATATCAATATTATATTTTTAAATAACTTATTTGAGTTGACGATGTCTACTTAAAATGTTCCGGTTAACAGGCTATCATAAAAGTCAAATTGAATTATTTAATATAAATGAATTTATGGCTGGAGTCATAAAATGGCGAATTATGCCATTACGAGTTACCGTTCTTGAAATCTCACCTGTTGGGTGTCTTTTATCAACGGCCGTTTACGACGAACATTATTGAGTTGCGAACGAAACATGTTACATGCAAAAGGAAGTCCCACTATAACCGAATCGGAAAAAAGAGAAGAAACAAGATTCATAAAGCGTCAAGTATTTTTATAGGGAATGAGATTGTTCGACGGAAGAGATTGCAGGCATCGGTTCATCCTGCAACCTGCGTCTTCTCCGGTGAAGGTCAAAAACATGGCGCGTAGTTTGAATTCGTAATATTTTTATTTCCAAGATCAATATTTTCGTCGCTAAATTAGGTTTATACGAAACTCTTATAACACAAACACAATCTAACTTGAAAGTTAATGTTAATGGGAGTAAATAAAAAAAATGCCTATCTAAGTTCAGACAATTGATGTTCGCCTTACTGAAGCTTTAATTTGGATCAGCGGCGAAATAACAAGTAGTTTCAGAACAAAGTTTGATGTAGTGTTCGTTACTATTTTTAGTAGTCAAAACTACATATGCATAGTGCACGATGGGAGAGACTTGAAGGCGTAGTATACAACTACGACTAATAGAGTCGAGTAGCCAACCAATCGGAAAGCTTGATTTCAATAACAAAGTCACGTGAGATACAATATTTGGATATAAGGGATGCTGATAATATGTAATTAGGGATTATCATTGTTGAACATATAGTCACAGTTGACTGTTGAGTACTCAGGCTAATTAAAACAGATTAAAATTAGCCCAATGCTCCTCTTGTGTTGCTAGGTGATACACCAGGTCATGCCAATAGTTTATGGGTAGGTTAGATAGTACAGTGACAATTACGCTTAAGTGCAATCATTTGCACTTAAGCGCAATCAATTGCGCTTAAGCACAATTCATTGCGCTTAAGCGCAATTCATTACGCTTAAGCGTAAATGCCCTATTTGTGCTTAAGCACAATATGTGGTATTTGCGCTTAAGCGCAATTCATTATTAAATGTGAATTTGGCCTCCCATACATAGGTACTACAAACCTTCTTCAGCACACTAGCAGTAGGCCATTATACATATCTGGAACTCAAGAGATTGGTGCATCGGAATGACTGTATCTCTAAGTTTCAAATAGTGTATGATTTTCCACGATAGTGAATGATAATAGCCTTTCAACTGAGTCCGTTTTATGGTTCTTGTGAAATTCCCGTTATATCCCCCCACTGGAAAATGGCAATAACGTCAATGTCAATAAACGAGCACATGACATCATAACATCATTAAGCAGCAAAGAGATTAAAGATCATGTGCCAGTGCATTCTCTTGTATATGCGAGTCTTCCATAGGGAGCCTCGCATATATAAGAGAATGCATTCATGGGCTAACACGGTAAAGGTAAATATTGTTAGGTCAATGCATTCTCTTATATATGCAAGGCTCCCTATGTGAGACTTGCATATTTAATAGAATACATTGGCATAACAATATTTACGTTGACTGCGTAAGCCAGTGCATTCTATCCCTATGGGAGACTCGCATATACAAGAGAATGCACTGGCACAGGATCTTTAATGCTGCACCAGCAGTCCAGCACAGCTCCCGTCATGAAAGGGTTAAAGTATGAAACACTCTGTTCAGGTGTTCAGAGAAAATAGCAAATAATCATATCTAAGTAGTTATTTTCATGAATTTTATATCTAAATAGACAGAAAAGGTGTCATTTTCAGAAAGAATTATATACACGGACTCTCAATGGCAATGTCAAATGTTTATTGGTCGATAATTTGTCCTGGGGAAAAGAAAAAAAAGAAGTATATACAGTAATGCCAGTAATCGCCGAGAGCTTTCTGATGAATGGCAACTAGCCATATTTCCGACTAAATCCTGAAAAGTTACCCATAATTCTGCTGTGGTTAATAGGTTGATTACTTAGGGCATTACTGTATTTACATTTGTTACAGTTTTGACATTGTACAGCCGATTATCTTGGAAATTGATTGCTACATTCTTCCAGCGAAGATATAGTTACATTAGTTATATTATTCACAATATCTCTTTAATATTACGTGACATGCAGAAGAAAAGAACCTTAGACAAATATAGATGATACATGCAATACAAAGACGCTGCATTCGTGTGTTATCGGCAGTCAGTTTATGACAGAAGTGGAATGGTGTAATTAGCATATAGTAAGAGGCATATAGTGATTAAAAAATATTCATCCATAAATTGTCAGCTATTGTGCACACATGTACAGTTCTGTATTTGTTACACATCCAACCAATAGCTCATATATGTATGTGATATTTTCCAAATATATTTTTATGATAATGACGTTTTCTTATTTCCTTATATATAAAGATTATATGGTTATACGGTTCCAGCTGCGATGTCAAATTAAGTCATTCACGCCCAGCCTCTTGAATCTGTCTTTCCATTCCAAAACTGGCGGAGAATGGCTTGAAAACGATGGTTTGGGTTACAGGAATGAGCAGTTTTCCAGTAACAGACAAGTAATAAAGTGATAGATACCAAGTTCCCTGCGACATCTGATAAGTTCTTTGACAGCTAGTTCTGGTGCCTGCATCGGAACTGTGCCGAGTCCCACAAATCTCCCTGGGTATTTCTTCACATGACCATCTATATCATTGTTCAATATTTCACATAAATCAAGAGTATCTTCAGGTTTCGCCTGCAAGTAAAATAATGATATAAGAATTAAAGAATATTGACCAAAATATCATCAGACAGGGTGATTTTAAAGGGGTACTGTGCATTACATCTGCCCTTTTATGGGACCATCTCCTTTTATACTCAACAGATGCAACAAAAAATGAATTTGAGCAATGGATTACTGCAAAATCCACGCACGTGCTCTATGAACAATGCAAACAACATGGTAATTATAATGAAAATGAATTTATGACTGCAGTCATAAATTATTTTTCATTATATTTACCATGTTGTTTGAATCGATCATAGGGCAAATACGTGTATTTTGCATTCATCCATGGCTAAAATTCATTCATTTGTTGCATACATTCTGTTGAGTATAAAAGGAGATGGTCCCATGAATTGCCGGATTTAGGGTACTGTCCCCCTTTAAGCCAATTAGGGGAAATAAATTTATGTGAACAAAATTAATTCTACCATCTTCCACATACATACTGCAGATCTTCAATAAAATTATAAAGTTCAATAGCGATCCTAGATGTTACAAATGTAAGGTATATCTGCAAGAATATTCGAAAGTTTCAATTCCCTGCAAAACATCCTCTAGGATGAGTTGATTACACATTGAGGTTACTCAAATTCCATACAGAGACAACACTCTCTTGCAGTTGAGAAAGGGATAACACTGCTGATGCCCTTGTCGTTATTAAAATATATGTTATATATATAGATGGTGTAACTTTAGAGTATAACAACTCCATCACACAGGCCCGTGCTCCATCATAGTCACTGTCGTTCCTCTGGAGTTGAACTAGTCCCTTCTCCAATTCTTTACAATTTGCATATACCAAATACTCAAAATGCTTACGGGTACATGATTCCCACTTGACGCCAAGACAATCCATTAGAATATAGTTAATGGTTCATGTATGTCCTAAAACTGTTAGTCAATGGTGCACACAGAACAATAAATATAACTTCATCCGGGCTATTTAGGGATTTCTTTGTGATCGACTCCGTTGGTCCAGAAACATGCCAATAGGAGCTTATATGAGTGAGGTCAAGGTCAAGGACACGGTCACACATGAAATTGGACCCGCCCATACTGTTCCCCGGATCAAAGTAGGCCTACATACCAGATTTGAGTCGGATCGGTCAAGGTCCAGAAACATGCCTATAAGAGCGTATATGAGCGAGGTCAAGGACATGGTCGCATGGACCCACCCATATTGTTCTTGGGATCAAAGTTGGCCTACATACCAAATTTGAGTCTGATCGGTTGAGCAGTTTTTGAGTCTATAACACACATACATACATACATACACACAGACAAAAGTTCCAAAATATATAACAGATTAGCTGGTTGGCCCGACTTCGTCTGGGCTGTTTCCCCTCTGCTTTCCGGCAAAAAGGCGTGATTTTACCTTGAATTGACCATTTTGAAGGTCAATGTCAGGTCGGGGTCACGATTTGACACGTCCAAAACACTCCCCGGACAAAAGTACCCTTCGAAATCCGTCCGGTTTTACCCGATTTGACCTTGAATTGACCATTTTGAAGGTCAAGGTCAGGTCGGGGTCACGATTTGACCCGTCCAAAACACTCCCCGGACAAAAGTATCCCGAGGTATCAAATTTCGTCGAAATCCGTCCGGTTTACCCGATTTGACCATTTTGAAGGTCAATTAAAGATCAGGTCGGGGTCACGATTTGACCAGTCCAAAACACTCCCCGGACAAAAGTAACCCTAGGTATCAAATTTCATCAAAATCCGTCTGGAAGTTTTCCCGGCCATTGCTAACAAACAAACAAACAAACAGACAGATAAACAAACAGACAGACAGAAGTCCCAAAATATATAGTAGATTTCACAAATATAAATAAAACATCAGGTATATTGATGGAAAGTAAAACAGTTTATTCGTCACAAGATGCCACATCAATAAGCCAAACAAGATAATAGTTTACACCCATGCGCTATTCGATTGGCTAAATTGAGCTTCCCTTTACAATTTTGTTGTTTGGTAATTGGGTCACATACTCTACACGATTGCCCATGTGAAATTGGGGAAATCCCCTGGTTTTTTCAAGGATTTTCCAAATTTTATGTAGAAAAAGTGCATGTGTTAGGATATAAATGTAGTTTAAGTATATAGCTAATCGCGCTGACCGCGTTCGGAATTTGTTTCTAAATTATAATGTTCTATTGGATACAGCTTTTGATCAGACAATTAACACCCTGTTTATAATTAACAGAATTTCTACACAGGGGAGTGCCATCTTCGCTTTGCACACAGTATGGGAGGTGGTAATGTCACTAGGGTATCTCTGTACTCGGACAGTAACTAATACGTACCCAATAACTGAACATAACAGGAACGGTTGATAATGCCTGCACTGTAACACCTGTTAAAATGTTGAAAACAAAATTTAAACATATCCATGTATCAGAATGTTGTAAACCATACCTAACAAGAATTGGCAACCAATATTTCTTTGACATTAACAACCGCCACAAAAAGTGGATTCCAAATGTACACCACATGTGCTCACATCATTAATAGTTTCTTCTTCGCAATCAATACAATGTAGGCCTATGTCACATAAACATGACCAGTAAATTAAAACGATGGTAATTCACATGTCGCGACCCTATAAATATTCAAATAGTTTACAAAAATGTTCATTTGCAAATGTCTACATTATATTTTTGGCTCATTCATATTACTTCACACCATGAAATCTAGAGAGAAAATATAATTGCAATATTTGTCTCGGTAAATTTAGCTGGGTAAGAGACTTCTCTTTACATAAAAATAAAAGCATCAAGCATCATTTGTGTACCCTTCAGAACTTTTATGTGACATTGTTAAGCTGCTCAATCTCAGACATGATGGTTGGTTTATTGGTGCTGAAGGGTACACAGGTTTTGAAAATGTGCTGAATCGTACACAAGTTTTTACTGCCATGATCTCTGTTAGAATAATTGTTTACGTTCCAATGAAAATTAATATTAACTGAATACAAACCGCTGATGGGCACCAGACTTTCAGGAACACAGTTGAAGTGGTTGCGTTAGAGCCAATAGCAAACCATGTGTACCCTTCAGCACATTTTCAAAACCTGTGTACCTTTCAGCAATTTTTTAGGTGAGATTGACCCATTCAGCTTTATTTGGGTCATTTCAGTCACATAGGGCATATCTTGCAGTTTTATGGGTGGCGGAAAGTCCTTGAATTTCAGACTTAAAGAAGATGTCACTTAAAATGGAAGCTGTTCATAAGCTCTGTATCTAATGTGAACCTGTTTCATCCATTTCTTTAATCCGTTTTTCTGGAGACCAACAGTTGTCTTCGATTTCTCTGAAGAAAACATCATCTTTCAACATACGAGCTTTCCCTTGGCAGTGATGATCTAAATGGATAAAACCTCCATAGCCATATCTCTGAAAGAGTGAAACCATAGAAAATTGAATATCCAGTAGGGTGTGCAGTTGGAATTTCTAGGTGAAACTGACCACCCCCCCCCCCCAAATGGAGACATGGCAAGGCTCAAAATAAGTGGCCGGTCATGGTCAGTGTCTGATGAAAAATAGCTTATGTCCAGTGCACTTCTGTATCTGTCGGACATTTTGTCCAATGCAATTCTTTAAATAATATGTATTTGTCCAAGGAGCGCACTTCTGGCCAAATAGGATATTGAAAGTAAAAAATAGTTAATTTCAGATCAATTAATAGTGAATATAATTATGTTGAATTGCATGTGTATTTATTAATTGACGTAAAGTTTTTGAACTTTTGAAAACAAAAATAACATGGGTTTTTCCTAGGTATCAATTGGACGCTCACTAAAATGTGCGCATCATTGATGAATAATAAGTCGATTGGAAATTTAAATACTGTCTCATACAGTACATCTAAAAATTTGACAGACACTATTTTGAAATGACCAACACCATCCATTTGTTGCCTGTCAATTTGACAGTCAGTAAAAAAATAATTATTTTGAGCCTTGTCCTTGGGCCAAATTCACATTTATTAATAATTGCACTGAATTCAATTGTGCTGCAGCATAATTCAATTAAAGTGCAATTGATTGTAAGGGAAATTGCGCTGAAGTGCAATTATTTCTATCTTACACCCCTCCCAGATGACCAGTAGTAGGCTCCATAGGCTCCATGGAAGTCATTTTGGATTGTGATACGAAACTACTTGTATCAATGTGCTATTCACTTACTGTACTCATAGTCTGTTGGGTTATGTCCTTCAGTGCAATTGAATTGTGCTGAAAGTTAATTCTGCTTAAGCACAATTGAACATGCTAATAAGTGAAATAATTAATAAATGTCAATTTGATCTAGCTCCCATACATGGTGTGCATACTATATGTATTTAAAAATAAAGGGTGATCTTGTGTGTCAATTGTTGTCCTTAAGTGCAGTTCAATTGAGCTTAAATACAATTAAGTTATAATGACTCATACTGGATTTTTAATTGGGACACAAAAGTTCTTTAAATTTCACTCAAACACAACTGATCGTGCACAACTATTCATTGTGTTTACATAAAATAAATTGGGTTTAAGGTTACAAAATTTGAACAGTTGTGAATTTCATGCCTGACACAACTTAAGTTGGAAATTTCACACAAAAAAAAGGTTGAAATTGGTCTCCTAGTTTGATTCTCCAACCAGTAATTAGTGGGGAATTAGTTGTTTTTAGATCAGTTGCATATTTACAGTAATGCCTTAAATAATCGACTCCTTAACAACAGCAGAATTATGGGTAATTTATCAGGATTTAGTCAGAAATATGGTTTGTTTCCATTCAACGGAAAGCTCTCAGCGAGAGCTTTCCGATGAATGGCAACAAGCCATATTTCCGACTAAATCCTGATAAATTACCCATAATTCTGCTGTGGTTGAGGAGTCGATTATTTAGGGCATTACTGTACTTTTGTTTTGGCCAAATGTTTGGAATGAGATAGCCATCAGCTGGAAATTTTCAAACGTTAGAGGTGTGTGATGATGGAAATTTCCAACAGTTGGAAAGCTTGATGTTCCAGTTGGAAGCATCCAACGCAAACAGTGGCCCCAAAACTTGGGAGTTCGGTCTGGTTTAAAGGATGGGGGGATGAAGATGGAAATTCCAATGGGGACAGCCCCCAAATGGAGATCTTCTGGCCACATTCCTGAGTTAAATCAGCATTCAATTGCTGAATCACACTGATTATACTGGACTTCAGCATGGGTGATTCAATCTAGGGATTATCACTGACCCATGAGGTCAAACATCACAAGAAGTTGACATGGACTCTGGTGTACCACATGGAACAGTTCTAGGTCCTCTGTTATTCCTATGTCATATAAATGACCTTCCAGACACTGAGACAGTGTCAAATCTACAGTCCGACTTTTTGCCAATGACTGCCTACTCTACGGCAAATAAACAGCATCAATGCAACAAGATCTGCTGAGTCAACATCAACTGCAACAAGATCTGCAGAGTCTTGAAGGATGGGCCAAACACTCCGAAATGTCCTTCAATGCAAAGAAGTGCAAAAGAAACTAGACAAGAAATACGAACTAGATGGATAAAACCTAAAACATTAGTAGCACACAACAAATGCCTCGGAATAGAAATTTCAAACGACCTAAAATAGATAACTCATATTAACAACATATCAAAGAAAGCAAACTCAACACTGGGCTTTCTACGCCTCAACCTAAAGTTCATGCCAGGAAAACTCAAACAGATAGCCTACTTATCCCTAGTGCGGTCCATCATGGACTATGGCTCAATCATCTGGGATCCATACCAACAAAAATCTCCTAGAAAAAATACAGAGGAAGGCAGTGAGATTCGATCATTAAAAATGACTATCGAAGCTACCAACATGGATCAATGACAACCATACTCAATGAACTAAAACTACCACCACTATATGAGAGGAGAAAAATCCAGCGGCTGTCATACTTTTATAAGGTGGTAATGAACCTGGTACCAGCTAATCCATCCGACAACTTCCTCACCAAAAAGAGAGAGACCAGAAAGATAACATCAAAAACATTCAGTGACCACCCGGTAACAAACCCGGTCAAGAAGTAGAAAAAAAAAACAACAAGTGCTTCCAAGTGCCACAGTCATACTGTGCACAATACGAGAACTCCTTCTTTGTTCACACCACAATCGACTGGAACCACCTGGAGGATAATATTGTGTCATCTGAATCACCATGCAGAGATCTTCCTTGCTGCTTTAGTGCCAGCAAAAAAGGAAGAGACACAAAAACCGCACAATTAACATCTGCCAAGTCACCATCCAACAGTACCATTATTGGGATCTTGGACATAACCATACAGAAACCGGATGATTGGTCACTCTCAGATCATGCAGTTGTCACATTTAGCTAGTCCCATCTGATATCTGTCCCTACAGTAAGTTGGGACCTAAAATGCAGTAATCAAAGAATATTATGCCGACCTGTAGATGAGGCCGGCCTCATCATCACTTTGAGGAGTGACATATTGTCACTTAAAGAGTGGCAACTCTGGATACACTAAAAGGTGAGTGACCAAGTCCAAGACCACTCTAGTCGTGGTATTTCACCCAAAAAGAACTACAATATTTACCTTTTTTCATGGACTGATGATGGTCAGACTCTAATGATTAAATTAACTACATGCATAATTATATATATATATGCTCACTGAACATTAGTTAACTCGGATCATTTGGGAAATATTCAGATAATAATTACTCTCAGGTGCCAAATAAACGTGATGGCTGAATAAACGTGCTGGCTTACATTTACCTCTAAAATTATTAATAGTGCTGGCATTTTCACTATATATATCATGACCAAATAATAGTAATGGCCAGCATATTCTTCCAAAATTAATAAGCGTGGCAGTATGGGCAGCCAAATTAACATATACTCAAATATTTGGAGATATCTCTAAATATTTGGAGATATCTCCAAATATTTGGATATATCTCTAATTCATTTGGAGATATCTTCAAATAAATTGCAGATATCTCTAAATCAAATTGGAGAGCTCTTCAATTCATACCCTAACTATTTAGGACACCAAAGCATTTGAAGATAGCTCTAAATATTTGGAGATATCTCTAATTGATTTGGAGATATCTTTAATTCATTTGGAGATATCTCCAAATATTTGGAGATATCTCTAATTGATTTGGAGATATCTCCAATTATATGGAGATATCTCCAAATATTTGAAGATCTCTTCAAATCATTTAGAGATATCTACAAATGCATTTACGGAGAAGTATATTCGATTTATCCACTTATATCTCTAAATGATTTGGAGATATCTCCAATCGCTCTTCTTTATTACGGAATACGGATAAGTACTTATTTCAGGAGAAGTGCAAATCATTTAGAGATATCTCTAATTCGATTTGGAGATATCTCCAATTCATTTGGAGATATCTCAAATTATTTAGAGATATCTCTAATTCATTTGGAGATATCTCCAAATAATTAGAGATATCTTCAATTCATTTGGAGATATCTCCAATTATTTGGAGATATCTCCAAATATTTAGAGATATCTTCAACTGGATTAGAGATATCTCCAAATATTTAGAGATATCTCCAAATCGAATTATGGAGAAGTATTTATTTACGGATATGTCCAATTGTGGATCTGTCGATTTAGAGATATCTCCAATTATTTAGAGATATCTCCAATTCATTTAGAGATATCTCCAAATGATTAGAGATATCTCTAAATCAATTGGAGATATCTCCAATTATTTGGAGATATCTCCCCAAATCGAATTATGGACGGAAGTATTTTATTTACAGATATGTGACATATGTTCAAAAAGAACTTATCCTCAAATGAATTAGAGCTATCTTCAAATGATTTAGAGATATCTTCAATTAATTTGGAGATATCTCTTAATTCATTTAGAGATAAGTCCAATTCCAGGTTCAATTATGGATATGTGCTGATTTAGAGATATCTCCAAATGATTTGTAGATATCTCCAAATATTTAGAGATATCTCCAAATCATTTAGAGAAATCTCCAAATATTTAGAGATAGCGCCAAATCATTTAGAGATATCTCCAAATATTTAGAGATATCTCCAAATATTTAGAGATAGCGCCAAATCATTTAGAGATATCTCCAAATATTTAGAGATATCTCCAAATATTTAGAGATGTTGAACATATATCTGAACATTCCCTAATTAATATATAAGCCCATCTGTTGAACTTATTATCTTATCTCTCCAATTGAATGAATAGGAATCCTATATGTCTTTTGCATTTGCCAAGGGAATCCACCAAGACCAAGTAATACAATTTCAATGGTAATTTAAATTAAAGTCATTATAAATGTAGGCCTACATTTCTGAGGATATGCATGGATATTACCCAAATTAAGCTACATCAATTAAGAAGATTAATAATGATAATTAAAACTGCTAAAGTACTGCTGAATGGTAATATAATATTACTAATATTATTAGCCTACTTATTAGGCCTAAATACACATGACAGTTCAGCTGGAAAGAGCTAGGTTACAATTAATGTTTAGATAAATCTAATTATCAGGATTATTGCATGGCTAGAACAGGGTTAATTGTTAATAACACTCCCTGTTTTCTTATAGGGTGGGCCAAATGTTTTTTTTTATTAGCCTGATTAAGGCAGTTATTAATCAAGTTCCAAGCTTCTGTGCTTGAGCTCACAAATTCACAAAAAAATATTCGCATACAATGCATCCACCCCCCCCCCCCCCCCCCCCCCCAAGTCCCGCGATATCCCGAAAAGTTATATTTGCTTACAGACGGAATACGGACACCGGACGGACAACCGTCCGATTTCTACAGCACTTATTTATGGCGTTCTGCAATATGTCAGTTGCAATTTTGTTTTCATAAATGGACTCTCAAGCATAACTTTAGTATTTTCACTCACCTGTTTTAGATTGGGCCAGTTTTCTGGCAAAATGTGGTTGTGGAGGTCAATTTTCATTGCGATACAAAACGTTTTTCAATGAAAGCACATTACAGCAAAGTGTGCGAAAAGTATCGTCCAATCAGAACGCTTTATTTGGCGGGCAAGTCATCTTGGCACCGTCGCGGCGAATCGGCAATTTTCGGCATTCTCCGTATCCTTCCTTCATCTATGGTATTGTATACTTCCACAGGTCAAGGGTCGACATCCATCGTTGAGTTGGCCGTAAACACTGATATTTTTCATCGTTTCGCTGCTTAATTATGGTGCTGGCATTCGCCATCTTCGCTGTCACTTTCGTCGTCGTGCTTCTGATTCTCGTTGCATATTTATACCCGGTATGCATTTCATAAATACTGCCTATTGTTTGTCGGAATAGATCAAACGTGGCGGTAAAAATCAGAGATTAGCTCCGGATAGAAAACTATGATGCAAGCACAGTTGTTGGCCATTATATATAACTTATAAGTAGTAGCCCTAGAGTAAGAATAATATATTATTCTTACTCTAGGGCTACTACTTATATATAATGGCCAACAACTGTGGATGCAAGCACCAATCTGACAGCGATTGTTTTTGTCGCAGTTTATTTACTACTATATTGGGTCATAATTTTTCATATATACTGTGAACTGTGACATGCCCACACCCCTCTCCCCCCCTGCCCACACCCCCCCCCCCCCCTTCCCACACCCCTCCCATACCCATCCCCAAAATCTTTATATGTGTCGCACACCATTGCACCACCTGTAAATATACACAGCAACTTTAATATCAATATAATATTAATCTCATATATTTGTATAAGGGTCCTGCCCTCATAAGCCCAGCTTTTGTGGGATCCTGTTGTATATAACATGTTATTATTCTATAATATCAAATAAAAAACTTAGTGAATTGAATTGAATAATTAGGTGTGGCAAATCCTATTCAGTAAAGCTAAAAATGAATAATGCAAAGCAAAAATTTGCCAATTTGTATTGCAAATAAAAATACCCAGGAAATATGCAAGAAACACAATTTATTGCTGCTTGAAGACATTGGAAATATGCAACTGCTTAACATTTTACATGATTTCCACCACAAGAAACTCCCTAAATCACTGACTTCCCTATTTACAAGCTTACATGATATCCATAATTACAATACACGGTTCAAAGCTAATTAATTCAAATCTATTCTGTGTATTTAAAAGAACAAAAAAAGCAAAAAATGCCATTTCAACCAGAGCCAGGTGCCTGTGGAACCACTGGAATGAACTACCGAGTGACTGCAAACTCAGAATATAAATTGATAGCAATTACTCAAAATATCTGAAAGAATATTTCATTAACAAGCAAAATAAAACCAACCTCCCTCACTGATATAGAACTCCTCCCTGGTTACCAACATGTACTCTAGTAGTAATACAAAACAGAGTTCTGACACCACAGGGCTATTCAGATTAGGACAAGCTCCTTATTGTTTCATACTCTTAATGTATAATTCCTCCTACTCTGATTAGCCCTACATGGTGAGGGGAAAGAAAAGTCTGAGTATTTCAACTACATGTATTATATATCTAACGTGTCATCCCGTAATGAAATCCATACAATAGCCAATTAATGGATAACTCAGAATGAACGAAACTTAAACCTATCGAAACATGCCTCAACCTCTGCATCTGTATATAGTAATTATAAGTGAATCTATTCTAATATAATATTTAGATGCCCTGCATGACTCTGTGGGTTGTGATATGATGCACCTACATCAGGTAGTCCAAAATTGACTATACATCTTTAGTATCCCGTAGATTTTCGACTACTACATCAGGTAGCAGCATGAGAAGGAGCTTGGTGTTACATGATCAAATATATCATTGCAACATGAAAAATATACTGTGAACTACAGTGACACGCCCCCATTTATTCGAACTCATTAAAACTGACACAGACCAGTGGCCATCTTCTATTTTAAACTTTGCCTGACTAAATCCTTCGGCACACCCTTAGAGGCCACATCCCTCATCCAGTCATCACCAAACTTCATATGGATCTTCCGGGTGTCCTCTAGATTGGAGCCATCGATTATTTCTACTTGCCATGAGCAGCCATCTTGGATTTCAAATTTGATCCATCCGCACACCCTGCAACCCATATTTATTGGTTAAATGTTTCAAATGAAAATAATATCATCTACACAATACAAGACCTTTACTATAATGTTTTGGCTTTCCTTCTTCTTTATCATTCTATTCATTGCTCAGCAAATATTAAACTCCTTGCACAAGTTGAGCTACAGTATCATTGACACTTTCATTTGTGTGTAGCAATGAAAAAAATGGGTATGTCTAATTTTTTGACCACATATTATCTACCATATATCAACATTGTATTAAATAGTGATGCGTTTGTCCATTTTTTTGGAATGAGTAGATTGATATTCATATAACCTACCCACTGGGGGGAAACTGTTTCACCAGGATCGATTCTATCGCCCGTTTGTTCCGTCTCTATTGGCGTTGAGATCCGACTCCATTTCGACTTTTTAATTTTTTCTAGAAAGTTTTTGGTGCCATTTTCACAAAAAGATGACACAAAGTTAAGTTTTAAGCTATTATTATTGATGTATGAAAGGTTTATAGCCATTCAGTAATAATATTTATGCAATCGATGTTGTGTTACGTGCATATATCCACACATGTAGACCATACAACTCGATCGTGTGCATTTCCTATGTAAAATCAATGTATCATTCAACGCTGCAAATTTGGTCTATTCGCCTGTAAATCCAGTCGGAAATGATCAGGACGTATACCAGGATGGTGGCAGAGTATAATGAAACCATCTCTCAAGATTCACGCAGCAGAATAATAATCTAAATGAACCGTCAATAATAGTGAAAAATGTTCCGACTCATTTGTGATTTTCATGTTCTAGATCGATTCTATCGTCCTTCTAAAGACGCAGTTTCTATTCGATCGACGGTTGTTTTATCAGGCTGCTCAGCCTTATTTTGCCAGTTATGACACACAATTACAGCACAGTACGGGTAACATAAATGGCCACCAATGTATATTGAATAGCGCGATGAGATTATGGTCCTTTTGGATGTCTATGGCTTTTGAATTCATATCATTATAAAGGTTGCCTCTAAATCTTTTGAATTTTTTCCCTTCAGAATTTATCCTGCAATCGGTGGCGCGATGTTGAGCCTGGAGTACTCGGTGTTCTTACTTGATTTATCCGTCGACCCGATGGGATGGAGTTCGGCGATGAACTTAATTCAGTAAACACCTTCACCACACCGGCTGCAATCAGCATGCCCGCCAAAGTTGTGCCCGAATAAATCAACCTCTCGAAGCTGTGTCCCAATTAAGCCCATTGCAATCTTTTTCCCGTCCAAACAAATTTTATACGCGCGAGATATCGTTTGTGGCTGCACTTTTGAAATGATCTATATTTTGACCAATGATTCCGGGTTTGTTGCATTCACTCTCTGAAGAATTTAATTCTGTCCTAAGTGTTTTTAAACTGGGGCACACAAAATTAATTCGGTCATCTTTTGTATCAGCACTTTCCCAATCCTGGAACCCTGCACATTTCGGCCAGCCCATAAACCGAACGAATTCGGATTGAAATAGTCTGTTGCCAGAACGGCATGCTTGTTGCACCCTCTGATTCAAGAAATCGTACATCTAGAAATAGCTGAAAAGAGACATTATTTATCGGGAATGTCCCCGAGGCTAATTGTCGAAGAAAAGACATCCAGTCTGGAAACCTATCTGCATCGTTTAAATGGTGTATTGTTTCTGGTAAGAGGCCAGTTATCTCGTCCAATGTCGCAGATATCACTTTAACTGAATCGCAGCAATCTATATCCATATTGGAGTCAATCGTGTCGGTAAATAATTACCTCCCGGCTTGAACATCATTCACTGGCGTGTTCTTTTTTGAAACATTGGCACATGCAGGACTTAGTATTAGATGAAATTCTGCCACAGACAACTTCAAGCGACATTTTTTCTTCGTTCAGCACGAATTCTGCATCGCCCTGTCTCATTTCTTCCGTTGCACCCAAAAAATTAACGAATTTGTATCTATGGTTTCTACCCAACGACTCAACGTCATCTTCTCCCACTACAAAATAACAACAGGTTCATCATCAGGATGTGAATCTACAAAATATCTCAACGGCAAACTTCTTGCAATAATAGCATCTGATTCTCTGGATAAATAGAGAGATATAAGTGTGTCACTATAGACGATATCTGCAAATGATGATCTTACGGTTGAAATTTAACTGTATAAATGTTTGACGCAAATAGTCAAGAAACATATATAAGCTTCAATGAAGCTATACATGTCCATTACTATTGCATTACTCTGTCTCAAAATCAGAGTAATTTCGTGTCAATTGAACTGGCAATCGAACCGGAACCTATCAATTTGGTGTGAGAAAGAGTCGGAACTAAAAATTATAGAGTCGGAACCCACGTGTTACTTTACAATTACGCGTTTTACTGATTGATTTTTACTTTTTCAAATAGTAAAATATTATATAAATCGTATTGAAACAGGCGAGATCCTCTCTTGTTTCATACTATTTCGAAGGTTAAGATGAAGTTTTGCAAAATTATCAAAACAATATGACTGATCATCACGTAAAATTAACATTAATATGTGATATGGAGAGTGTTTCCATCCTGGAACATTGAAATGAATGTTTCCTGGATCTAGATCCATTGACGTATGTGTGGATAACTATATTAAAACTATATACTTTTTTCCTGAATGTTGTCCTTATTTTTCACATTTTTGTCATTCAAAATGGTTGAAAAATCAGTAAATGTAGCGATAGGGTCGGAACGGAAATAGCGATAGAATCGATTCTGGTGAAACAGTTTCCCCCCAGTGCTACCATTAAAACGATGATTGAGATAAGGCATCCTGTTGTGTCCCTAATTCGGCCTTGGATTTCGTAATTTCCAACTTCGGTATCAGTTTTGAGATGAACAGCTCTCTAGACAAAAAAACCATGATGCTTACGATAATTGTAATATGCCATTGAAACTGGCTCCCTTCAATAGCCTTTATTCAGTGTCAGAAGGGCATGTGGCCCCTGCACAAAGGGCCCCGCACCCCCTTTGGGCGTTAGGCTGGGCTTTGTGCACATTTTTATCTTAGACAGAGCCTATATTCAGTGGCGGCCCTTTTGTGCACTTCACGCATGTTTTGATTGTTTAAATATTTGGATAAAAAAAAAACTAAATTTAAATTAAAATATAAAAATGTTTTTTTCAGATTGAACTCCTTTCTCAATTGAATTTTGTTTTTATATTTATATTTTAAATCAAAATTTGGTTAAAATTGGTCCAGGGGTCTGGGAGAAAAATCTGAACTGACAGTTCCTACTCTTTTATATATATATACATGTAGATTAAATATATCACCTCTACTATATCACAGGCCTTAGGAATCACTGTTTGTTAACTAAAACTGTTAATTATTATTAATTAATTAATTAACTATATCTAATAAATAGTACAGTTTGCCAAGTAAAAACTTTGTTAGCTACTTTCTCATTGGCAGATGATTTGAACGAAATTGGGCGATACATGTACAAATTCCTGTGTCACACATACGTTCACCCATTCTAAGAATAGATAATCATATTTGATATTTTTTCTTTAAACGTTTTATATGCCCATTTTGAAGAAAAAAATGGAACATATTATGTTATTTGTTTATCTGTCTAGCCGTCTGTCTGTCAGTTTGCTTTTTTTCCTTTCCGGATGATAATGAATGGAATGAAATTTGGTATATGGGTTTCCAAGCATAAAATACAGGTCAAGTTCGAATTCCGCCCGCCAATTTTCACAAGAGTTACAGTCCTTTTTGTTGGAATTTGTACTCAATTTTCATTTTCTGATGATAACTTTAGTACCGTAAGTCTGAACTGAATGGAATGAATATATGAAGCCCAGAATACAGGTCAAGTTCAAATTTGGGTTCCGCTCACCAATTTTTGCTGGAAATATGGTCCTTGTCGACTTAGAATTTGCCAATTATTTTGGTTTCCGGATGACAAATTTAGTTTTAGTTGTGTGACTTTTTTCAAATTTTGTATGTAGATTATTTGGTCCACCCATTTTTGTCAGAGTTATTCATGGTCCTTTTTGTTATAAAGGATAATTATTTTGCCCTTCAAGTTGATTGGTTGAAATAGAGATTTTTTTGAAAATTCACAAATTGGGCACCTCCTTAAGATATATGTTTGATGCATCCATGTGTGATCACTTGTTCATCTATTCATGTACAGAATAAACAGGCACTGATTTGTGATCTGGTTTGGCTGATTGATTAAACACTACTAGTACAGTAATACCCTAAATAATCGACTCCTTAACCACAGCAGAATTATGGGTAATTTTTCAGGATTTAGTTTATTAGGCAGGCTTTATGTCGGCAATAGAGGTAGTGAGTGGTGGATAAATGAAATTTAATTGCCCTCCAGTCCAATTATTCATATGTTTTCAAATGTTTTACAACATTTATATGCATGGGTGTAGCTCGTCAGTGATTAGTAATATCTGGTGATCCCGCCCTAAAAAAAATACCTACACTGCCTAACTACACCATGTCTCAATGAGTCATTGATGAGTGTTCACCACATAGGGAAGACAAACAACTTAGATTGATACTTTCCGACAGACGGTAAATCCGGTAGAGGGTAATTTAAGTTGTTAACCATGGCTTTTTATATCAATTGCAGGGAAGCAGCAAGCCAACTACAGTACCAGGCTTGGATCCTTCTTCTAAACAGTGAGTGTAAAGTAAAACTACAGATACACTAAATCAGTTATTCGTGTACACTTCACGGGGAAGACAATCGTGCAGGTTAAGAATTTCTAAAGTGACGCTGTGCCGGTCAGGGACAGAAAAAGTGGGAGGAGCAACAAAATTTATGATATATTTTGTCACCGATTTTCACCAAAATTATATATATAATGACCTCCATGCTATAGGGAGTCTATTGGTGTGGTTTAGATCCTAAACAATGGCGCCTTTTCGAGTTATTGATGGGGATGGTTGGGGAGGGGCACCAAAATTGCTAAAAAATATTTTCAATGCCAATATCCACCAATTTAATATATATTCTTCTCCATGAAACGAGGATCTAATCACATGGTTTAAGGACTCCAAATTGTATCATTTGGGTCATTGATGGGGAGGAAGGGGTACATTGATAAGTATGTTTTTAGTTGCCGAATTCCACCAAACGTATATATAGTAATTTTCATGATATGAGGAGTCTAATGGTGTGGTTTAAAGATGCCAAAATGTGGCGCCTTTTGAGGCAGGGGTGGCGAAGAGCACCAAAGTTCATACAAGTATTTTAGTGCCATTTTCCACCCCATGGGTCTAATGGTGAGGTTCAAAGTTGGCAGAGCAGTGCCAGAAACCTGCACCATATCTGCTCAAAGTTTCAACATTCGTTTTGTCTGTATAATCCAAAGATATCAGTAAGCTATTAGGTTAATGAGCTCTCCCAATAACTCATCTCGGATACTTAATCTTGTGATTAGAGCCCGATCTTACCAATTGTCCTGTTACTAAAAGAGTTAACATGAAGGATTTTAACCCTTAATTTGCTAAATTAATTCTGATGAGTTATAAAAGTATATATTTGAAATGTCTATTATTTATCTAGAGGCATGTGCTCAGGAAATATAAGCAGACAATAGATAGATGAACAGATGATAAAGGCACAGGATTCCTATTAATATCTTATTATCAAAACATTTCCTAATACTAGTACTCGTCAATCAGTATTTAGTGAAGAGAGGGTTAAGCATCAAAATGTTAAATGGCTCGGGAGTTTTAACCCTTCCATGACTGGAGCTTCCTGAAATTGTGCGAAAACCCTGTGTCAATGCATTCTCTTAGGCCTAAACAAAAAATACGTTTGTTTCCGCTAACCCGACCGACCCTATTTTAAACCGCCGACCCTAAAATTTTTATTGCCATTGCAAAAAAAAAACATTTGGACCAATTCATATCATAACAAGATGCAAAACATTTATATATTTATATATATTGACATAAGAAATTTAAGTTTACAAAAAGATTTAAGTTTAACAGTTGGAATCATACTGTAAAGTATGTTTGGCTTTATCTAGCTTTCATCTGTGAAAACTTCAAATAATTTGAGTTCAGGTACGGTATGTTATCATTCAGCGTTCAGACTTCAGTATTTCAATCAATTACAGCACAGGAACATTAACAATTTGATCAAATCAACCTGGTTATCAAGTGGGATCTCATAATACCAAATGAAAAATTAACATAGAGATTAGTACCATATATAGTCATTACTATCTTAATACATGTACATTGTTTCTGTACTACATGTACATGTAGGATTTCTGTATTACATGTACATGTAGTATATTATGTACGGTATGTGTCTCACTTGAATTTTATAAAATAGCCTATTTATGAATTAGAGTGATGATGGCAAGTCTAATTTCAAGCAGGATAAGGCTTCCGATAAGCATAATCCATAGAACCAAAAGATATCTGACAATAACTTATAAGCATTTCCAATCCATACATATATAAAAAGTTCCAAAGTTATGCTTGAGAAACTTGATAAAACTTGATTTTCAAAAAATTTCCAGGGGAAGAACCCCCACCATCATCAGGGGGTCACCCTTCCCAAACATTCCTCCGATCAGGCCTTCAGGTTATGCCTTCGGCATATCATTGCCCAAAAACAGGTGTCCCCAAAAAATACATAGATCCTTCACTGAATGCGGAGAAGGTGGTGTTGTGAAGCCATCCTTGAGAGATCGGTACAAGACGGTCACTCCAATATGTGAACAGTGCAGTGGTGCTGGACTGACTCCAGTTGTCGCCAGACCATATAGGAAATATTAGGATTATCAAAGACTATCTTAGTATATAGACTAGTATATATGTAAATATTAAAGCATATGTAAGATTGAATTGGAGTTTCTAGTTCCTCTGTCATCTGGGTTAACCTGATTGGGGCTAAGAAGTGCATAGTTTGGGTTATTGACAAGTATTATACAGTTATTTTTAAAGATACTGAAAAAAATAAAGTTAACAAAAAAATAAAAGTTAAGCCTACCTTCCTACCCTAATTTGGTTTAGCTCGTTAGCGGAAACAAAGGTATTATTTGTTTAGGCCTTATATATGCGAGTCTCCCATAATGAGCCTTGCATATATAAGAGAATACTTTGTCCTAACAAAATTTACCTTGACCTTGTAAGCCAGTGCATTCTCTTAGATATGCGAGGCTTCCTATGAGAGACTCACATATATAAGAGAATGCACTGCACAGGATCTTTGATGCTGCACCAGCACAGCTCCTGTCATGAAAGGGTAATACATGTACTAGTATACCCCATTTGTATTACTATTTGTAGAGTTTCAACAGGTCCCAACTGTCCCATGTTTTTGCCGAGTTTTAATTTCCGAGATGTATTACATAGTTTTTAGTGTTGTTTGTGTTGTATGTAATTATTTTTAACTCTTTATTTAATATACGGAGTCTCACACTCAGTTATAATATTATTCACTGGAATAGTCTAGTGCTGAAATGACTATCCGACTAATCAACGTTGATGCGATTATTAAATTAGTCGATCCCGAAATCTGCTAGATGATTAGTCGGGGGAATTGTAGGGTTTCATGACAACAGTTCCGTTGCACGGCCATATTATCATGGAAATTGATATTAGCTGTTCCTTGATAATGTACTTCACAGCAGGTGATGGTCCCAACTCGAAATTGCATGCTTTTCTGTTACTTTTGTGAGCCGATATCGCAGTAAACGTTGAATTAATTACCCTGGAGAAATTCCATAATTGTTAGCGACGCAAAGCAAAATCACTCACAAAGTCACTTAAATCGTGAAATTTCGAGTTGGGACCTTCACCTGCAGTGAAGTACATTATCAAGAAACATCTAATAACTAAGAAATATATTCCCCATTTAACTTTTTCAACTGTACAATTAGTGATGATTGCTGATTATTTGAGATTACAGTCGGCCGATTCAGGTACCGATTCCGATTATTGTAATAATTATACCAAAATATGTTATATGTGTTATATACTACATCGATTTGGAAGCAACAACATCAGTAATATACCAGTATACATAAGTATATGTTTGTGTAAGTATAAAGGTAGGTATGGGTGGACTTGTGAACAAATTCCTGCATCCTGACAACCAATACACATGTTATATTATGCTCAATTTACCGTAGATTTCTGTCTATAATTCTTGTTGACCCAGTATTTCCCCTCAAAATGTTCATGTGCCTTATACAACTGTAAGTCAATAAGGGGTCTGAATTCTGGGTACAATCACAGACACAGGTGAGTGTTGGCATGTACCGTGATGACAACTCAGAAGAGTGCATGACCGTTCACATCAAAACAGGAACGAAATGATTAATTACAAATAAAAACATTTAAAATATTAATAATTGTTACCAGTGTATTTATCCCTATCCATTTAATAAAATACAAGAATTCAACATGAGACCTCCCTCTGAGGAAGGGATTTTGATGCATAACATGTGAGGGCATGACGCAACACTTGTTTCTTGTTTACAGGTTTGTTTTATGTCGGCTTGTAGATAAGAGGTCATTGAGGTCACTGGCTGACCTGATATCAGTTTGAATACTGGTGATTAACGGTCACTACGTTGAATAGTAGTTGTTAATTGGTGAACGATGGGGATGTTGTAAACACACTACACTATATAATGGGTCTCGTCGGGCTATTTTACTTAATTATTTCAATTCGTTTGATATATAATAACTGAAGCATGGTGAATACAGTCAACTGCGTAATTATGTGTCAGGTGACATGTACTTTTGGGGGTTTATACCTGTATTAGGCAGGACCTGGCTGTAAATCATAAAATTTGTATTTGGTTACACTTTCCCCATGTTTACTGGTTATTTATTCAACAAAACATCATTTTATTTAACACAGTTTATTGAAGAAAAACAAGCACCTGATTATTATTTAGACAATCGGAAATGCCGATGTTGAAACTAGAGTAGGCCTACCGATTGTCATCTGATCGGCCACAATTGACCGATTCCGATTGTCGTTTCCGATCATCGGCTCATCAATATAACAGTACAATGTTCCCTATCAAAACTTAAAAAAAGTTCCAAGGGTTGGTACTGGTGGAATATGATCTCTATGTGTGTTAGCCAGAGTAGAGATTCATGGCATGATCTAAAGGATTCACAGTCTTTGGAGGGAATGTTTAGATAATAATTTCAACAAATGATTGTATTGCAAAGTTTTGAAAGGCCATATTTGTATTACTGAGTGAATTTCTTTCAGAGATGGGAATTTGGCAGACATTTCACGGGCCGGCTCACTTCATGAGTTTCTTGTGGGACTTCATAAACAGTTCGGTGGTATTGCCTCTTTTTGGATGGGCGAGAGACAAGTCTTAAGTATAGCTTCACCAGAGCTATTTAAGGAGCACATGAATGTTTTTGACAGACCACGTAAGTCTTATAAGCAGGGGAGTCTCACCAGAGATAATTATATTACACATAAGGCTTATACACATAGTATGTGGCCTCACCTGAGCTATTTATACAGCTAATCAGTATGAAACTGTTATTGCCATTTTTTTCTGGCTTCTTTTAATATGGCATTACCACCAATAACAGGCATCCACACCATTCAGATTCACTAGTCTAGACTAGATATTGCTTACTTTGAATCGGGGACTAGTCTGGACCAGGCTTGAATCGTACATCTGTACTTGCTATTTAATGTTCCAGGTCAAAGGTTTATCCATTGTGTGCAACTAGCTATTACATATTATATATACATCATCATCGTATCTATTGATGGAACGAATAAATCTGACTGTTAGTCCTCATATTTTCATATAATACATTAACATTAATAGATGTCACATGGATCATTTCAGCTTCCTGTGATATTTTTTCCTATTTCTTGCCACAAACTGGAACAGGAATTTTTACAATTTTTAGAACATTCCAATAAATTTGATCGAAAATCTATCATTTACAAGTCAGTAGCCAACCACTAGCAAAGACAGTTCGTCATATATTATGAGGGCATTGGACACGAGCTGTGAAGCAACGGGAGGGGGTGTCCCCTATCGCATTGAGGGGGGTCCGGGGTTTCTCCCCCGGGGAAAATTTTGGAAAAATACGATGCAAACGGCGTATACTTTAGATCCGCCCTGAAACAAAAAAGTTGAGCTTTGATTTTTCCAAGTTTTCTCTCACAGGCCTGAATCTGAACGGTATCTATATAGCCTAGATGTTCTAAATGAACCAATTGTCTTGTGCATGGGGGAGTAACATAATCCACTGGGCCTGACCATGGATCGAACCAGTATCAGACAAGTTTGTGACCTGAACCTGAAAATGTCTAAATCCTAACATCTATAGTAGTCTATCTGCAGGGAATATCACCTCCCCCGATTTGTTTTTCTTAAGTTATTTATAAGTTTTTAACTGACCATATGGGAGGGACCAGGACACACTGTGCCGACCATGGATCGGCCCTGTGTGAGAAAATTTTGAAATCTGAACATACAAATTACAAAATCCTAGTATCTATTGAGTAGCCTCAATGTTTCCAAATGTTAGAAACTTTAAACCTGACACCCCCTTATAAGGTTGAAAAATTTCCAATTGATGGTCATTTCAGTCAAAAATTTGGACCAAAAGTAGGAAAATATGTAAATGATGGTCTAAAACAAAATATTCCCCACCAATAGATTGTTGGAAAATCGATCTACGAAATCGATTTTAACCTATTGTTTTGTGTGACATTTCCAACTATTGTTATGTCGGGCATGATATTTCGAACAGTTTTGACCAAGGTTGATGGAAATAGCTTAATTGGCAATCTGTAGTATTTTCGTGTACCTGCCTCTGCCCCGGCTATGTGCGGTATGTATGGGTCTTTATATCCAGTGATTCCGACAGGCTACTTTTAGTTGGTTATGTTGATGAACCACACGCAGGTCGAACTCCGGAGCCTTAAGCTGCTTTCACATACCTGCGGCTGATGCAGTTTAGATGCATCCGATTTCAATACGTTGCGGTTAACTGCGTTCATGCACCGCAACCCCAGTATATATGTATGGTTTGAAACGTTGTGCCTATATAATCCGATAGCCGCATGTATCAGCAGCATGTCAGTGAAAGCAGCTTTATACTCACATGTGTTGGCGGTCTATATGTGTTGAATTTGTGTGCACCAGTCTATATTCAAACTAAGCCTGCATGTAGTATATGACTATATCTATATACGTACATACGTCGTTTGTTCGAAGGGAGGTCCCGCTCATCAAAATTTTGCCGTTTGGTCAACTGCTGCACATGACACGTTCACCCGACCGGCGAACAGCAATTACCACCACCGGGCACATGCAGGCAGAAGGGCCGTTCGTTCGAAGGGTACGAACCCCCTTGGATACGGGCTTGATTTAAACAAAATTTAAGTGAAAAACACCAAATTTGTTATGTATATTTTGCATATAATAATGCAAACATGTCTTGAAAATATTTGATAGAAATATGAAATTATTCTATAATTTTAAGCTGAGCTGTTCAAATTATTTGAGCCGGTGATTGGAAAAAAGTGTATACAGTATGCAAATGGAGCTGATGGTCGAAAGAGAAGAGAACTGTACGACAAGTTGTTTACATATGATGCAATAAATAACTATTACCCTAAATTTCATAAGGTAAGTTGATTAAATTTCATAAGGTATGTTGATTAAATTTCATAAGGTATGTTGATTAAATTTCATAAGGTATGTTGATTAAATTTCATAAGGTATGTTGATTAAATTTCATAAGGTATGTTGATTAAATTGGTTGACCTGATTTAAAGTCTGATTACAAGTCTTAAAAAGTGTATCTGTTATTTACAGAATGAGGTCCCCAGAGGGTGAAGTTAGTGATGCTATCATCACTAAATTCTCCCTCTGGGGACTTCATTCTGCACCTGGAAGAATTTAACAAGAGCAAGGAGACTGGCACAATTGTTTTATGCTGCTTTATAACTACTTTGTGATATCTGTAACATGTCAGACTTTTCTAAGTTGTCGGCCTATGATTCATCTTCATAAATGTGCCATAAATTAAGCTGATACCACCAGAATGGCCATTCTTTCTCAAAAGATTCACATTAATACTGCCAATCACCCATATATTAAATCTGCTAATTATTCTGACTATATTCAGCAGCGAAGTACAATCATTCATGCACCAATATATAATAGATTGTTAACAACAAAAGTAGTTTCTGATCCTAAGAACAGTCCTGTTTATGACACAGTAATTAAAATTTGGGCTCCGTCCTGACTTTGTACTCCGATTACAGGGCATGTTGCTGGACAACATATGATAGCATAATGCACCTTGCCAACTGAGCCATTGGGAGTCCCATATCATTAAAAAAAGAGACTATCATTCCTGGAGTTGGTCACAATTATGAATAGAAATTGAGTAAACAATTGAATTTTAGTCAATTTTTCACTGCCATGGGTTGGTGTCCATTGTCTCCTACTCTGTATTGTGTAAACTGTGACAACTGGTAATTTTATGCCCGAGCTCTGGGTCATTGATAATTATGCATTGGTCACTCAGTTTTTAACACTTTCATGATGGGTTCATGACGGGAGCTGCACTGGTGCAGCATTTAAGATCCTGTGCCCGTGCTTTCTCTTATATATGCTAGTCTCCCATAGGTAGCCTCGCATATATAAGAGAAGGCACTGGCTTAAAATGTCAAGGTAAATATTGTTAGGCCAATGCATTATTTGATATATAAGAGACTTCCTATGGGAAACTCGCATACACAAGAGAATGCAATTGCACAGGGTTTTCGCAAAATTTCAGGAAACTCGAGTCATGGAAGGGTTATTGAAGATCAGACAATATGAACAAGATAGATATCGTGGATTATTAATAACCAGGTTTAGCCACAAATATACATGTGTTACAATGATGTGGATATGTACTTGGTGAGAAAAGTCTATGTGATTTCATGGCGACAAAGCTACACGTTTTGAGATATTGGCCCAACTTGTAGTAGAACTTGTAAATAATCCAGTGGTTGAGACAAACTTTCCACAGTGCGACCATCGATATCTTTAATAGGCTTCAATCAAAATATAATCAGCGCAGACACAGTGGCTGCTCACTGTAGAAGATCTACGATAAAAATGCAATTTAGGTTGCAGGAGTGGGTCACCGTTGATGAAGAAAGTTCTCGAAGCAAGCCTTGAAATAGTGTGCCTGTCATTTGCAGAATGAGGTCCCCAGAGGGAGAATTTAGTGATGCTACCCCACATAGCGGGATAGCATCACTAAATTCTCCCTCTGGGGACCTCATTCTGCAAATGACAGGCACACTATTTCAAGGCTTGTCTCAAAGCACAGATTCGTCGATTGACCTGAAGATTGGATTACTCCCCTTTGATACACATTTTTGTAGTGTATTTGTAGGTAGAATGATATTGTGATTCAGGTGACTTTAGTTGGCAACTCAGATTGTAACTCACATACAAGTTACACATACGTGTGACTGAACCTTGTTAATATCTACTGAGCAGCAGTTTTAACTCTTCCATGACTGGAGCTTCCTGAAATTTTGTGAATACCCTGTGCCAATGCATTCACTTATATATGCTTGTCTCCCATATATTAAGAGAATGTATTGGCCTAACAATATTTACCTTGACCTTAAGCCAGTGCCTTTTATATATACAAGGCTCCCTCGCATATCTCATGCAGTCAGTGACTGACTCAGTGTATGGGAGTCCCACACATATAAGAGGATGCACTTGCACATTATATTATTGCTGCACCAGTGTAGATCGCGACATGAAAGGGTAAATAATCAGTTTAATTATATTTTGTTATTGTATTCCACATGACAGGTTACAGATGACCTGGTGAAGAAATGGATGACAATGATCAACGATGAGCACATCCCGCTGTGTCAGCATATGATGGCCATCGCCATTAAAATCAGCATGTTAGTCATTGTTGGAAGAAAGTTTAAAGATGATAAAAATGTGCTAAAATTTCATCACAATTATGATTTGGTGAGTACTACTGATACATTGTACCATATTTCGAAAAGTTTTCTATCGCAAAATTATTTGGTTATTTTGTGTTGTCAAAAATGTTTTGTGTTTGTGTTTTGTAGCATGTTTAATTGAGAATAGGCCATACATGTATAAACAAATTCAAAAATGTTTTGTGTTTGTGTTTTGTAGCATGTTTAATTGAGAATAGGCCATACATGTATAAACAAATTCATTTTTCAGGGAAAACCTCATCCCTCAAAACCTGCTCTTCAAGCATGTTTATGACCGGCCATAAATAAGTAATTAAATATCTATATATGGACCATCTGACAGATGTCTTAATGGCAAAAGTTGACAATGCACAAGATACACCAATATCTTACTATTTCTTTAAAAATAAAACACAGTCTAATAATACATCGCTTTATAACAAATCCATGTATATTACATACATACACCAACCCTGTTGAATAAAGATACCCATGTTGCCCATGTTTAATGTCTTTGTGAAAAATAATAAATAAAAATATCTGCCTCCATCACTGAAAAATATATTTCAAGAGAAAGGAACTATTTTATCTGGCGTTATACAGTAATCAGTGTTCGCGCTGTCGGTAGCCAAATTAGCCAATGGCTAATCTTTTTCGAATTTGGCTAATAAAAATTTCATTTGGCTAAACTTTTGGCTAAACTTTTTTTGAACCCAAATGGAGACTGAAAGCATGGAGCCAGAAAGCTAATTAATAAAAGCGCTCAATAGATCGACATTCAAGACGAAGTTAGGTGAAAAAAGTATTTCATTATTTTCGTACTTATGAAATATCGTACAAAGGGAAACCCGATCGACAACTCTATCAACCAAGCGATCACAAAGTGATATCCAATCATCTTTAGTTTTCACTAGACGGACATTCAAAGACGCATGGACATTAAACCGACCGTGGTTGAATTATGACAATGTGAAGAAAGCAATGTATTGTAAAGTGCATTGACGCCGGTATATAAGCAATTTGTTCGTAGCATGTGCAGGCTGTTTTAATCTGGAGAAAGATTACGTCACTCTGCACGAAGCAGCAAAAGGTCATTATTATTTTTGTCCCCCGACGTTTCCGTCGGAGGACTATAGAAATGACCCTCGTCCGTCCGTCCGTGCGTCCGTGCGCCCGAGATTGGGTACCTTCATGGTGTAATCAACTCCTCCTACAGTTTTAAATGTAGAGATTTGAAACTCTGGGATATTGTTCCTAACATGTTGTGATTTGCAACATCTATATAGCTAATCAAAAATATCATTTTTTCCATATTTTTGGGGGGTTTTCGACTTAGAAAATTTTGAACATTTTTGCCTTTTGGATGAGATTGGGTACCTTCATGGTGTAATCAACTCCTCCTACAGTTTTAAATGTAGAGATTTGAAACTCTGGGATATTGTTCCTAACATGTTGGTGATTTGCAACATCTATATAGCTAATACAAAAATATCATTTTTTTCGTGTTTGCATGCATTTGTTCATCGGGTTGTTTTGTCCAAGAAATTTTGCGGTGGTTTGCAACATCTATATACTGTATAACATTGTTGCAAATAGTATTCTACAAACAAATCCAATCATGAAGTTTACCACTCGAGTCGGGGGACATGTGGTCTGCGACCTTTTATTTACATTCAATCCCCTAATCCCCTAATTTACCTTTGTCTGTTAGATTTTACGTTTTAGTCAGAAAATGATGATTTAATTTGGCCAAAGTTTTTTTTAATTTGGCCAAAAAACATTTGGCTAAAGTTTTTTTCATTTGGCTAATAAAATTTTCATTTGGCTAAACTTTTGGCTAAAGTTTTTTTCGGTCCAGCGCGAACACTGACAGTAATGCCCTAAATAATTGACTCCTTAACTCTTTCATCCCTGAATATACAGATATAGATGTCCCAGAACCCTGGATTATCAGCTTGCCTAAGAAAAATTATGTGTCCCTGATATTGCTGCAACACTATACGTTTAGAGTGATGTCGGGTATGGCAAACTGAATGTTTTATGATCGTTAGCAGGTGACCTTCAATTTGTGTTATATACCAATTTGGGGCATCACATCTAAATGATATATCAGGTGTGTCCAGGTGAGAACCGAGAAGGGACATTGAATCCCAACATATGCTATAGGGGCATGTATCACCTGTATCTGGGATATCAAATTAGCATATCAATGTTTTCCACAAATACATACATGTATGTGTCATTCTTTGCAAGTGTGGTGTATACACTTGGTTGTGATGCCACCGTGCATGGTTTTCTAATGTTTTACCAATTGGTTCATTGAACATAATTGCTTTATCAAATGCACGAGCAGACCAGTACTAACCCAGCTAGTATGACAGAAAGACGCTATTTGACCGAATCAGACATATACTCCCACATCTAGCAATTTTAGACGCAGGGATTTACTTGTCAGTATGCTGAGGAATTATGAGTAACATTCCAAATAAAACAACTGCCAATGTCCTGATTCGATTCCCAAAATGATTATGAATGTCGATTTCATGTTTATAATATGCACGTGCAGCTATTATTATTAAAGTCGCGCGGTAGTGCGGCACAGTGTTTTCATAACATTGCGTTGAAAATAGGAGACATTAGATGGATACCACAAATAAAACATCGTTAGAAAGGTCAACATTATCTTCTTTATTTCATAAACATAATAATAATAATTGTATCGGTAAGTTTTTGTGATAAACAATAAACCAAAATTGAAATGTGACTCAAAACACCATGCACACCTGTCGGTAGTATTGCGTCATCGATTTTGAGGAAAACCCAAAATAGTAATCATGACATCATACAGCTGCTGTCTATATTTATAGGCCCGGAAAGTCTCTTAATCGCGTACATGCTAGGTATTCGTGCGCACCGATAAATTAGTATTGATGCCGAATATCACCCAAAGGATATACAAGTCGCTAACCAATAAAATCGTTTGTATATTTCTGGAAATATTGTATTATTCCCGACAATTGCACTCTGCCCGCTACAGCGGGCTGCCGGGATGAACGTAAATTACGTCGTGCCCGCTTTAGCGGGCTGCCGGGTTGAAAGAGTTAACCACATCAGAATTATGGGTAATTTTTAAGGATTTAGTCGGAAATATGGCTTGTTGCCATTCATGGGAAAGCTCTCCTATGAATGGCAACAAGCCGTATTTCCGACTAAATCCTGAAAATTTACCCATAATTCTGGTGTGGTTAAGGAGTCAATTATTTAGGGAATTACTGTATGTGTAGTAGCAGATGTACTCAGCATTGCACAGGTAAAGTGTGGCAAAATTAAAATTGAAACTGTTGTTTCCTAAAGCCCAAGGCACTTTTCTTCTTTGGTGGAATCATGACAGAATATCTTCGTTACAGAGCGTCACGATAAGGTAAGAGATAAAGAGCGTTCGTGTCATTTCTGTTCAGTAATGTGACTCTGCGGATATCAAAAGGTGACATTGTCAGAGTCAAGACCAGACCTGTTAAGTTTTGAAAATGTCAATCCGGGAGATTTTTTGCTGGAGGTATGCCCAAATATGTTCATGTTCCAAAAATATATTTTTTTGATGAATACATAGTTTTTATGAGTTTCTATTTGTGTTTATTTTAAAAATATATAGACCTAAATAAAATGGTGATGAATGTCCTGTTGGTAATTGTAATAGAGCTGCTGTGGGAGATACCACCAATTTATTGAAGAGAAAGAAGCAGACACTTTGTATAAATTAAGTGAAAATACTCAGAATTCCACCAGATACAGCAGGATATGCCCAAAATCGAAAGTACAAAATCGGAATAAACTACAAAATGGACTTGTCTTACTGTTTAATCCCCCCCCCCCCAAAGAAATGCGCACATTCCACCATTTATTAACAAATTTTAAGAAGCAGAAACTTGGTTTAAAATAAGTAAAAAGCTTACAACCCGACATGTACGGGTGAGAACGAAAGTACAACTTAACCCGTCTTACTGTTTTACCCGCAAATGAAATGGACACAATCCATACCACTAATCTGTTACTAAGAAATGTTCATCAGTGAGGCCTAACAATACAGCTGCACACTTGTGATTATAGGTATTGTATACACTAACAACACTCTTTATACGTGTGGCTTCACCAGTGTGTGAAAATCATTTTAATATCAGTCACAGTTCACCACTGATCAGTCTTCAACCAGAGGGAACATCAAAAGTAAATGGTGATGTGTGGGTATTTACGGTACCAGAAATAAGGAAATCCCTGTCATTTGGGGATTCCCCGCAATTTCACGAATTTAAAAATAATAAAAAAAACATTGTTTTTTTTTATTTCGAATGCGAGTTTTGCTGAATCCGGGATAAATTTTGTGGTTATCCATATTTGCGGAATTGCTGCAGCTATCGAGGAGTCTCACGGACAATCCGTGAAACTTAACAGCTCTGGTCAAGACCCAGCCTATGTTAGCTGGAGAACCAAAGTACATAACCAAGCCAAAGTTCATTGTAATCGGTGCACAAATGTGGATGCCTATAAGGAACATACATAGAGAGAGACACACACATTCGCTTTTATATATTACTAGCAGGTTAGCCCGCCACTGGCGTGCTTGGTCAGAAACATGACAATGTTTTATGTTTTGTTTGTGTTTTTCAATGAGTTAATATTGGGTTTTTCAATATTTTACCCGATTTGACCTTGAATTGATCATTTTCAAGGTCAAGGTCATGTCGGGGTCACAATATATAATTTGTGGGTACCCGTTTGAAGGTTAAGACTGACCCGATGAAAAATTCCCCTGTTCCCAGGAACGACAGACATAAGAATGTTTCACACAATGCGACGTCGACGATCCCCGTGTGTTTTTACACTTATATACGAAGTTTGAGCTCACCTAGGGCGGAAAAACTTACCCGATCCGCGTTCTTAGGAACACAACACGCTCCGCATTCTTAGGAACACAACACGCTCATGTCTATACACGCCCAGACCCAGAAGAGGTATGATTTTTTTTAACCTGCCCGTGGCCATTGAGCAGCCCCTGACAGAGGTTGTTCACCCTTACGAGATGGTCAATAGTCCCCGCAAAGTTAATCCCGTCGTGAACCCCATCCTCGCATAGAGCGGACAGTCAATTAATCCCGTCGTGAGCGCCATCACCAACGCGACGTAATTTTGTTTGGTATCATGTGTTGTGTTCTAAAAATAGGAAAGCACTTGTTCCCGTATACGTTTGCGTAAATACGAAATTGTGAGTGTTGGTTTGTAACCGGGATTTCTGAGAAGCATTATGCCTATAACTACCCCCCCTAAGCCCTGACCTAAGTGTCATACATACTATAACAATGATGTTGTAAGAGTACTATGGCATCCAATAAATCTCCCCGCATAGGAAACCACTCAATGTTCCCGTATATCTCTCTGCAGATGCTAATAACGTTGAATGGTAAACAGACGCTCTTTATAGCGATGCGTCAAAAACAAACGCTCATTAAATAATCACTTGATTAACCCACGCCGTGCCTTTGCAGTGATTTGGGAGTGGATAAAGGGTGCTCAGAGCTTCTCCAAAACGCGACAACTATGGTGTTCGTGAGTTTTTACACTTATATACAAAATTTGAGCTCGATGGGTGTAGTCGTTTTCGATTCTATAAAGTACACACATATATATATATATACGGAAGTCTCAAAATATATAGTACTAGCAGGTTAGCCCGCCAGTTGCGGCAATCGTCAGAAACATGACAATTTTTTATATTTTTAATAAATTTTTCTATTTAATTTTTTGATTTTCAATGAGTTAATTGTGCCTTTTTAATTTACTGGCTTTTTTAATTATTTTTTTTAATTAATTTTTTGTTTTTCAATGAGTTAATTGTGCCTTTTTAATTTTTTGTCTTTCAATTTTACCTGATTTGACCTTGAATTGATAATTTTACCCGATTTTACCTTGAATTGATCATTTTCAAGGTCAGGTCGGTGTCACAATTTAACCCGTCCATGACACTTCCCGTAAGCAGCAAGTTTGAGCTCAATCGGTTCGATGGGTACCCGTTTCAAGGTGAAGATCACCTCGGGCGGAAAAACTGACCCGATAAAAATCTCCCACGTTCCTTGGAACCCCTAAGTACGAAATTAAGTACGAAATTTCGTCTCGAGACGGTCAATGGAGCCGTATTTATATTTGTCCCTGTTAGGTGTTGGGAATGTCGTCACACAACACGCTCATGTCTGGATACAGTCTTACACGATCATGCCGAGACCCAGACGTAAGAGTCACATTAAACACATACGCTCTTTATCAACACACTGCGGACACGAACGCTCTTTAACTATCAATGCTATTAACCACCGCAGTGCCGTTTTTTGTAACTGAGAGTGGAGAATGGGTGCTCTGAGCTTCTCCAAAACGCCGCAACGACGATTCCCGTGGTTTTTTACCCTTAGATGGGAAGTTTGAACTCAATCGAGCCAGCCGTTTTCGATTCTATGAAGTACACATATATATACGGAAGTCTCAAAATATATAGTATAGACTAGAAGGTGACCCGACTTCGTCCGGGCTTTGACCTTGAATTGTCCATTTTGAAGGTCAAGGTCAAGAGGGGTAACGATTTGACCAGTCCAAAACACTGCCCCGGGAAAAAGTACCCGACAAATGTGCCTGTCGATATCCATCCGGTTTTACCCGATTTGACCTCGAATTGATCATTTTGAAGGTCAAGGTGAGGTCGGGGGTCACAATATGACCCGTCCAAAACACACAGTGGACAACAGTAACCCCATGTATAAAATTTCGTCGAAATCCCATCAAAATTGGCGATTTGACCTTGAATTGACCCGATTTCAAGGTCAAGGTCACGTCGCACGGGCAAATGAATATGCTTATGAGACTCCCCGTTCGAATGTACCCGCACATACCAAGTTTCATCGAAATCCCGTGATATTCGGGCGTTTGACCTTGAAATGACCCGATTTCAAGGTCAAGTCACACGGGCAAATTAATCGGCTTATGCCACTCCCCAGCCGAAGATACCCCCACATACCAAGTTTCATCAAAATCCCGTGATATTCGGGCGTTTGACCTTGAAATGACCCGATTTCAAGGTCAAGGTCACGTCGCACCGGCAAATTAATAGGCCTATGCCCGTTCCCGGCCGAAAATACCCCCACATACCAAGTTTCATCGAAATCGGGTCGGCCGTTTTCGAGTTCATCGCGAACACACACACAGACACAGACAGATCTTCCAAAATATATAATAGACTAGAAGGTGACCCGACTTCGTCCGGGCTTTGACCTTGAATTGACCATTTTGAAGGTCAAGGTCAGGTGGGGTCAAACACCAACACCCCAAAAATGGTGGAAATCGGCCCAGCGGATACCGGGAAATCGGCCCAGCGGATACCGAGATTTTATCAAATTTCGTCCGTAAAAATCCGCCAGTTTAACCCGATTTGATTTCCACTCAAGTATATAAACGCGCCTCATATACACACGCTCATTAATTATCAAGTTTCAACGTAAAGATAAATTACCATCGGTGCCCGAGATATCGCCAAGACGTCTGAAACAGTCAAATGCATCGGCCGGTTAAGCGTTAACGTGATCTAACGTTATGACCTCTAACGACGTCATAGAAGTTACGCATTGTTTTTATCCTGATGGAAGATAGTACCACTTCTTCTTGATAATTGAGGCAGATAACTAAAACGGATACATACGCATTATATATCGTTGGAAAGAGGAAACACGAAAGATTCTCACAGTGTCATTATTATGACGGGCATTTTATTATTCGCGCTGTTTCGAATCGATTTGTAAGCACCGAACTCAAATGAAAGTCCCGTAACACAGCGTAAAAACAGATTTGACCTCGGCACGTGAAAAGTTGACCTCGGATCTGAAAATTAATATGCCTATGTTACTCCCCGGCCGAAAATACCCCCACATACCAAGTTTCATCAAAATCGGTTTGGCCGTTTTCGAGTCCATCGATTACAGACAGGCAGACACACACACACACAGATCTTCCAAAATATATAATAGATAGATAGATAGGTTTATCAGATGATATCTTCTGAATAAGTGAAACACAATAAAGTTGAACTACAGCATAATTGACATTTTCTGTGATGTGATTTCAGATGTGGTCTGAAATGGAGAGACGATTGTCAGAAGAGCCACCGGAACCAGGCAGTACACGACAGAAAACCATTGATGAAGGTTGTTAATTCATTTGACAATTTCCATAGGTATTTCCCTGCCATGTATAATCCAAATATCCACTCATTTATCACAACCATGTATTAATGCAGATGCGAAAGCGTTACACACATAAAAATGTCAGACCAACTTGCATCCATACACCATGGAACGCAACAAAATGATCATCCATTACTTATATTTACACTCAACCGAGTCAATTGGCAGATTATCAAAAATTATCAAAAAGCGCCCTTTTCCAACGTTATTCTCGTAGCTCGTTGCAAGTTGCATCTACACAAAAATGGAAGCAAGAAGGGGTCTGCATGCGATGTATAGTCACATAATTTCGACCAACGTTTTGCATTCATGTTCCACAACGTGAAATTGCCTCGATGCATGTGTGAGTGTAAATATTGATACATAATGACAATCCATCTATCTCACCGTGGGGAATCACATGGTTTCGAAATTTGTGAGTATCACGCATTCAAAATATGCAAATGCACAAAAACATAATGTATGAGGAACTGACACAAAACATAGCATTTTGACTATTACGAGCATATCCTAGTTTAATTTTAAAACAAGTTCATACCTTATTCATTCCGAAATACGCGATAGTTTTCTATAACATTCTGACCAATGTTGCCAGTCGGAGGTTGTAAATACATCAGTCCATAAATCTAGGAGAATCCTTCACTAACAACTTTGGTCAGAATGTTATAGCAAACAACTGTGAACTTGGACACAAATGAGGTTTCAGCTTGTTTGAAAAATAGTGTAGCATATGCTCGCAGCTGCCAAAATACCATGTAATATATAATTATCCTAGTTTATTTCCCATTTCCTCATTTCTGGTTGCGTTTTCGATTGTCTCGGCCATTTGGAATGCATGATACTCATCAACTCGAAACCACGTGATTCCCCACCGTGTATCTGCCCTGTTAATTGGTGTCAACTTTTGACAAAATGAAATTCCATATGATTTGTGGAAGATTTTATTTTTGAAAAATTAGCCATTGCTGTATCTATGTTGAAATAAGCCATGTTTGCACGATCTTAAATCTAAGTAATTACCCTTTCAGCCGTGTCTTGTATTAGATCTATGCTGGACGAGTGCGTCCAGGAAGCAAAGAAGGATCCGTCGGATGAACTGGTTTTCACAGAAGTAGTTTCTGTGAATTATGATGATGTTGAAATGATTGCCAGTGATATCTTGGCTTATGTTATCGGGGCTTTTCACACTACTGGTAATCGTGAGTAAACTTAATTCTATATATTTATAGTACATATCTTTTGGCTTTAATTCCATGAGTTTCTGCTATTTATGCTACTAAATTGATGGCTTCACAGATGTAGTTTCTACTAATTTTGATGATATTGAAATGATAACAGATGATATAATGATGTTCCTTATTGGGGCATTTCATATAGCTGGTAACCATAATTACCAACTCAGTGTGATAACTTTGGATGTTTTATGTCCTTGCATTTTGAAGAAACTTGTGGGGATTAACTCTGTTTGTCCGTTTGTCTGTCTAGCCTTCCAGACATATATCGCAGCCTTGGGTTATCAGTTCTGGTTGAAATTTGGAATGCAGGTTTGCCAGCAGGAGAACTTTTAGAAGAGGGCCTAATGACAATTTAAGTTCTAGAGTTTGCCTTCTTTGTTTATCTGGAATAATGATTTTCTGTCTGTCCTGGCATACATCTCTGTTTACCTGGAAATAATGTTTGTTTTTAATGATTTTGTCCGTGTGCATAAGTATCTCAGCAATGAGTTACAGATGAAATTTTGCATTGATGTTCACCATCACAAGGACTTCAATATATCAATATCAATACAATGTGATTGATAAAGTTACTTTATTTTGTTTGATTTCATGGCAGTGTATACTCATAACCCTTTCATGACTGGAGCTTCCTGAATTTTTAATAAAACTTGTGCCAATGCATTCTCTTATATATGCGATTCGACCATAGGTCGCCTCGTATATATATATATATATATATATAAGAAAATGCATTGGCCTAACAAATTTTTTATTATTTTTTATAATTGTTAAAAAATGTAAGAAAAAAGTGATATTTTTTTTGTTAAAGATTGTAAGAAATAATCATAATAAATGAAAAAAATTGTTAAAAGAATTTAAGAAAAAATGATAAAAACTGTTATAGAGTCAAATGATAAAAATTATTTAAGAATGTAAGAAATGATAATAATTGTGAAAGAATGTAAGAAAGATTGATAAAAAAAAAAAAGGTAAAAAATTGTTAGATGAATGCATTTTGTTATATATGCGAGGCGACCTATGGTCGATTCGCATATATAAGATAGTGCACTGGCACAGGGTCTTTAATGTTGCGCCAGTGTAGCTCCCATCATGAAAAGGTTAACTATTGAAATATCATTATTATTATTTGACCAAATACAGTAGAATTACCAATATTTTCACAACTAAATGATTAACAGTTGCTTCTGTTCGCTATAAGTATACGGCGGTGGTATACATATTTTACCACATATTTTCAGTGCTATATCAACAAATTTAATTGGAAATTTTCTTCTTAGGTATCATTTGAGATACCACTTAAATTTTGAGGTTCGAATGAGCCATGTCCGTTTAATACCAATATCATGGATCACAATATAAATTTATTCTATTCCTATTATCAACATGAGATATATATACACATCATACGTGGGTGCACTAACGCAGACTCCATGTGCTCATTCTACAGTCTCCCTCATGCCACACGTTCTATTTCATTTATACTCCCTCGTCACTCTTACTGCCGGCATTCCCTGGTATTCATCTAGTTGTATATTACATCTCACAACATCAATAGAGGAACATATCATGTTCCCGAAAGGTGTCAGGGAGGTAGAGTTTATTTTAACACAAACCTATAAATTTCTAACCCCATTGAATTGTGTGTCAAGCCTCGACCTAATTACCACACAACAATTAAACTACAAAGTGAAATGTGCTTAGCAATTTGAGGTACAGCATGGGTGTAAATTTGTGACCTCATTTGGGTGACTTATCGGGCACAACTTGACATAAGTGTGTCACATTACTATACCCCCACTGTACGACTAAAAATGGCGGGGGGTATATTGGATTGACTTTGTCTGTCTGTCCATCAGTCTATCCAGGCATATATCTCAGCCATGGCATGGGTTATCGGATCTTAATGAAATTTGGTATCGAGATTCGCCATCATAAATGTATTCAAAAGTGGGGCAAATGACGTTCTCATTTTCCATTCTAGTGTTGTCCTTCTTTATTTATATGGAATATTTGTTTTGGTCAGTCCGCACAGGACATTAGGTTTGGGTTTCAAATATATTACAATGATGCTCTTCTTTACAGATATGACATGGTGCCTCTACTTCCTAGCCACACATAAGGATGTACAGCAGAAGTTATATGAGGAGATAAAAGAGGTGCTAGGTGATGATGAACATGTCCATCCACAAACACTGAATGATCTCAAGTACGTTTAAGGCACTGCCATAATGAAGCTTCTGTGAAGGCAATAATCAAGCTTATCCATAGTCAAAACAATTTTAACGCTGTTATTCCTGAATGGGTTATTCCATTATAAAGTAGTGTTCAGACGAGCTGTGTCTATATGTTGAGTTGGTCCATTGTGATGGCATGATCTGTTGTCTGTGTTAACCCTTTCAGTGCCAGGGGCCGATCTGATCGGCCCTAATTTTTTTTGGGTATGCTTAAGCATGCTCTAGCAATTTAAAAACAAACTGGATAAAACCTTCGGGGCATGTTATAACTCAAAACTATCACCAAATATTCATAGTAATAATTTTGATGCCCATGAAAAACCTAAGATTCCCTGACACTGAACCTACAAAATAAGTCTTAAAGAATATAAGAAAAAATTATTAAAATTGTAAAAAAATAATAACAAATGATGAAAAATTGTAAGGCCAATGCATTCTCTTATATATGCGAGGCGACCTATGGAACTGAAAGGGTTAAACCATTCTCACAGGTGCATTGCATTATAATGCAGAGCTTCTGATAGTAGCTGATAAGTTCTATATTGGAATGAATGCAATGTTGCAGACCAATCTATGTTATAGGCATATTCTATGACAATGTCAAACCTGTCCAAATCCAGCATCTTAATCTTTATTCACACTAATACGATGCATTTCTTCTTCTTCCTTCTCAACTGTTTTTACACGTACTTCTTGATGAAGGTTGTTTTACAGTCTTTTCTAAGGTATTGAGTCCCTTTTATGCTAACCTTATAATTATAAGTCCCCTTAATTCAGTCTTATTGTCCCCTAATGTACCTCATTATGCTTTTCATTTAGATATTTACGACAGGTTATTGATGAAACATTCCGCTGTGGTGTGATTGCACCATGGGCAGCAAGATTCCAAGATTTTGATTCAGAGCTCGGAGGCCACAGAATACCCAAAAATGTGAGTTCACATTCAAAAATTAAAAAAACGGTTTATTTTTATCTGTCTGTTATTAGAGCAACACACTAACCTTTAGTATATTTAAGACACAAATATAGTGTGTTTAATTGAATGGGATGTCACTGTGGCATCATGGCTCATACTAAATGTGCTCTTCCTTAATAATTACTATAATTCAGCTGAAGTTTTTTTTTCTGAAATCTGTGTGCAGTTTGGATATTATACCATGCAGTCTATAAGTTAGCTCAATATATTACCTGTGAACCGATTGATTACTCTACCGCTGTGCAAATAAAACACGCCCAGGTATTCTATCTACTGCTTTTAGTAATCTAGGTCAAGAAGATGTCACATTGGTTTGTGTTATGGTGTGTTTTATTGGGATATAAAATGCATGACCCAATTGTTAGTTGACCAATCACTGAACAGGATTTAGTTTAAAACACATAGGCTATGTAAATATTAATACAACATATATATACAAAAATTTTGCGATGCAATGAGTATTATCTGCAGGTGGCGAGTTACTGGATTACATGTGTCAAATTGCCCCGTTTGTCTAACCCGATGTCTCAACTATTCAAATTTAGTGTGAATGTTTGCCATTACCATACTGACCCGGGTTTAGGCCCAGGGGGCCTTTGTTTTATTTGAGCTCAAAAACACAAGTGGGCTTAAACTCGGATATGGCCCTTTGCAAACCAAAAATCCCAAGAAATCGAGACAGTAAAACTGATGAAATAGATGAAAGCCGATCTAACGCCGAGTATCGGGAAATATACCCGGCTTCCAGATAAATGACACCATTTGACTAATTTGTAAACAGTGTGGGTTATCGGTAACTCCCGTATCTATAGTCTATACTATATAATATAGTAGTCTAGACTATAGTTTATATCAATGTTGAGACTTAATCCGATTAGAATAATAAACCCGGCGCTTTATTCGTGATCCGTTGTCCGCATAGAGGATGTTACAATAGCGACTAATTGCATGTTTAACAAAAGCCAGTGAGTGTAATTAATTAACAGTATTGACAAAAGACAGGACGATGTATTTCTGCTAAAAGCATGTGTTTGAATATTTAGAGTTATTGCTCCTAAACTGTTTATACTGTAAAACGTGAACAAAATGCAGTTTAAAAATGTTAATGTCGATAACCTTTATTTTGGTTTCGAGTGTATAACGCATTGACATAGTTTGGAAGGCATGGTTGTTGAATGACAAGTTCCCCTTCTGCCCCATTATTATACCCATGGTGTTAACACTGTGTTTACATAACCAGGAAGCTGTTCTTTGTGTTTGGCCACATGTAGGAACATACCGACGTTGTCACTGAACACGAAAAATATGTTTTTACAGTACCGTGGTTGGACAGGTTAGTTTTGCACGCGCTTGGCTTTTGAAGCACTCGTGTTTATCGCGTTTTCAGATATGATGTCTGTTAACGATTGGTTTCCCTGGGAAGTATAATTGAATAAACAAATGAGATTTTAAGATTCACTTTATTTTATTGATTATTCTCACTTGCCTACAAAGTATAATTTTTCCGTTTTTAATATAAATATTATATTTGTCGAGTTCGTCAATCTTTTTTGCTGTCTACAAGCTGATAGAAAATACTTACTTACCACCGCTGAAATTGAACAAAATTTGGGGTGGGCCTAAACTCGAATATACCCCTGTGCATGGAATTTGGCCAAAAGATATGGGTGGGCTTAAACACGGGCATGGGCCTTGAGCCGGGTCAGTACGGTATGAGGGCATTCAAGTGAATGACAAACAGTGTCTGCATTTTCTTCTCTAGAGTTATTCTCCTTTGTTTATTTTGAAAATTTTACTTCTTGGGTCCTCTGCAGAGATATTTGTATAGATATTTCAGACATGTGTTATCAAATTAGATTGATAATTTTTTTATAAGTATTTTAAGGTAAATGTCAGTAGCAACCTTGCATGCAAAACTACAGAAATTTGACTTTCTTGTCGTTGGCTTTTGTAAAGATGCATTTTAGCCGCATGTTGCCATTCTTTTTCTGGCACCATATAATCTTCTATGACAAAATGACTGCAAAAAATACCAGACAAATTAGCTTGTGTGTGAACTTGCCATTAACGATGACCTGTCTGATTTGACACAATAAAACCACCATCTGTATGTTTTCTATACCAGAAATGAATTAGATCGGACCCATGAGCCAATTAATGAGATAAAAACAATTTATTCTTCTTTCGTATCAAAATAGTTACACGTGAAGATAAGTATGGACAATAAACAATAATATGTTTTGAAGGCTAGATGTTGACTTTCTAAAGCGGGAAGTTTTACGTGTTTCAAATTTTTTTAAAGTAAAAATTCAAATAATCGTCTCTCATAAAGAGCGTCCATAAATCCGTTTCCCAAAAGTGGTAGATAATAAATTATGAGCTTATGTGATCTTTTTTGACATATGGAAGCTTTTGCAGATTTTCGAGATGCCTGTGCCATAAAAATGATGGTGATTTAAAGTATTTTTCTGTTGCTTGGTAAGCTGAAAATTAACTTTGGACCATGCATCTTTAAATAAAAGGAGTTGGTGAGTTAATGTTTTATATTTATGCTTCAGACTCCCGTGATTCATGCCCTTGGGGCTGTGCTACAAGATGAGAAATACTGGCCGCTACCAAACAAGTAAGCCTGTTTTCAACTACTATATGTTCTTCTGTGATTCGTTTGGGTTGCAATAATTCATTGAGATTCATTAATATTATGATATGCTGCTTTCGATATAATATACATGTTTGATAAAAAATAAGGAGCATTAGTTTGAATTTGAAGATGGACTTTTATAGTTAAGTCAATGGTCTAACTCAGACAATGTTATTCCAAATGATTGAAAGGTATAAAGAGTCATTTAAAATGAAGACAAATTCATACACTTTTACTGGTTTACCTTGTTAACCAATCCACCCCCCCCCCCCCCTGTGGGTAGGTCTCCTGGAATATCGTCCTTTTGAAATATAATTTAGCTGTTGTTTCAAGTGCTGTAAATCCTTGGATATTTGATGTGCATTCTCTTGAGCCTTGTATGCTTAATGTGCGCAATCGGAAACTCTGATTGTTTCATATTAACGCTCTTAAATCTCATAAGTTCAATACGATTGAAGAAATGATAATTTTAACTTTGCAATGTAGCCAAACAATTTTTAATTGTTTTTGTTCCTCATTTGATAGGCCCAGACACTGTCAACTTCCCTCCACTCGTTGAGACCAAAAAACAGTAAGGCCCTGTGAATATTATAATATGATTGATTTGAATACAAGATTGATTACTGCACACGATTTGCGAATCAAATATAAAATTGAGTCAAATGCATTGTGACTGGTAGTGATTCCTGTAGATAAAACCATGTGTAATTTCAATGGTTAGCGATATTACAGCTCATTGATAGATGGAATCCAATGTCTTTAAAGAGGTGATGACAGTTAAAAACGTAGCTATATTTTGAGATAGGATGTCAATAACTGGTTGACAATTTTCCCATACAGAACATGACAACATATTTTTTTATACAAAATACAGGTGATAGATGCATAATTGAATGTGATAAAATTACTCATTGCAATTCAGGAGAGATTATATTCATAGACAGAACACAACGCGCATCTTAATCGAGACTCTTTTATCGAATGAGTTGCGGATGGCGCAAGGATATATTTCGCGAGAGCGTAGCTCGAGCAAAATATAACTTTGCACCGTCCGCAACGAGTTCGATAAAAGATTCGAGATTATGATGCAAGTTGTGTTCTGTATTTATTCTACATCATTCAGTCAGATAAGTTCAATCCATGAATGTCACCTGCATTGTTACTATAGCTACCTTTATTGTGATTTAAGTCTGACAACTAACTAGTAATTATGGGGGGATCACCGGAAGCGGATGATCGACGTAATGTACATCATCTTTCTTGGCGACAACGTCAACAAGAATAGTTCCGGCTTGTATTCCACTAGAGGTATACACTAATATGTATTCAATGGCTGGGATTCCGTTGAATACATGTGACTCACATCAATGGGTGTGGAATAAAAGTTTTTATCAGCTAACAATATTAAGTACTTATTATTTGTTCGCATACTGTTGTTTTTATAAATACCACGATTCTCGCAAAAGAATACTAAGATAGTACATTGAATTGTGTGTGCTCCATGGTTGGAAACAATTTGTTACATTACTATGGGGAGGCCCTGTTGTTCCTAAAAATTTGATCTGAATGGGAATTCTTTGTGAATTCTAAATTTAAAGAGACTGTTTTTCAAGGCTCGAAATATGTCTGTTATTTGCAGAATGAGGTCCCCAGAGAGGTGAATTTAGTAACGCTATCCTGCATGGTGGGCTAGCATCACCAAATTCAATTTCTGGGAACCTCATTCTGCTGAGGCCTCAAATGATATCGGAGACCTAGGATTAGATTGAAGTTCCCCAGTTGAAGTTGGTATGATGTTCACCCATTATTCACCTCGATTATGTGTTTTATCTTCTGCAAATTAGGGGATACAGAAACTGAACAGAAGGGAAAAAAGTAACTAAAATGATGTTAATTTGAGACTATAGATACTTCCCAGAAGATGAGGACTAAGCAGAAATCTGCAAATGACAGACACACTATTTCAATTCTTGGGTTCAATAATCTCTCCAATGACATGTAATACTAATGTTGAACAATCTGACATTTAAACTGTTACTCCAACTTGAAGCTTTTGTTGCATAACTATGGTTTGTCTTGAATTCATGTTTTGATTTTGATAGACCCGCAGACCCATACAATGAAGAAGAAGAAATTTAAATTTTAGTAGTCTTTCAAATATTCTTATTATTATGCTTATTATAGGTTTGACCCGGAAAGGTTTTCAGAAGAGAATGTTAGAAAGAGACCATCAACACAGTTCAAGCCATTTGGTTTCGCTGGGAAGAGACTGTGCCCTGCATACAAGTTTTCCTACAGTGAGATTAGCGTCATCATCACTGCCATTGTTAAGAATTTTGAGATTGATTTGATTGAGGGCCAAGTTGTGAAGCCCATATATGGACTGGTTACACATCCAGAGGATGAGATATGGGTCAAGGTCAAAAAGAGGGTCAGCTGAATTAACTGGCCAAATAAATAAAATGCTCAGTTGTTTGAATGCACATTTAATAAATAAATGTAGTTTGAGTGTGTGGGTATTGAAAGGTAAAGCACTGTGGCCGTTTGGGCACATTGTGTGAAGTGTGAAGTGGTTCACACTAAATGTGCTTCAACGACTCATCAATAAAACACACCCAAATTACATTCATTTCTTATATTTATATAGCTTTTTCCTTATTAATTTTGTCAATTTCTTAAATATATATTATGGAATTGTTAAAGTGACAAGTTAGTACTCAGGCGCAATGCCAACCTAGTGAATATAGCATTCCACTAACATCGCCGAAAATTTCAAAGAAATCGATCATATCACTCCATAGAAAACATCGTCTGAACTACGCTCAATTGTAAATATTTACATATCGATTCGCGAAGAAACTATCAGCGATAAACTAACACAAATGATTTCGCCATTAACCCTTTACCCAACAAACCGGCCAAATAAAGCTTAACAGCCTAAAATATCTTCGGTCTGTCTCAATAGAACCATACAAATATGGATATCATTGGAACCGGCTCCTTGATCACATTGTGATAGTTACAGTTATGCCCTGTGCCAATGCATTCTCTTATATATGCGAGTCGACCATAGGTCGCCTCGCATATATAAGAGAATGCATTGGCCTAAAAAATTATTTTTTTTAACACTTTTTACCATTTTTTCTTACATTCTTTAACAATTTTATAATTTTTAATGTGTTAAGCCAATGCATTCTCTTATATATACGAGGCGACCTATGGTCGACTCGGATATATAAGAGAATGCATTGGCACAGGGCCGTTCTGTTGGGTAAAGGGTTAAGAGTGATTGCATTCAATTGATATATAAGAATGACGGTGTATGTTGTTAATTTTGGAATACTATACCTAAAAATAACAACTTTGAGAAAGATTATTCTCCATTTCTATTTGACCACCCCACCACGGAGTGTTTCACATCACCTTAAATCTGTCTTAAGGTTTGAATATTATACCATGCAGCACTTAAGTTAACCCAATATTCTATCTTTGAATTATTGATCGATTAGTCTGACAGCGAACTAAAAAACCGCTCAGTTATGCTATTTCCCGCATTAAGTCATCTAGGTCAACAGGGTGTGATGTCTGTTCGTGTTATGGTGTGTTTTATTGGGATATGAAATGCATGATCGAATTGGTAGTTGACCAATCATTGAACAGGATTTAGTCTAACACACACAGGCTATGTAATTATTTAATATTGACTGCATTGAAATGCATTAAACAATAGTGTATCTCTTCCGCGCCACTATTACAACAAAATAATTTTGAAAAACCCACTTTCAAAACTAAATTCCTTTCTTGTGAATAAAACAGACAAAACTGAGTTGGGTATATTATTTGTCTGTAACTGCATACTAAAGTGATTAATTTCTGATGTAGCCAGATGTAGCCGAGAGAAATCTCTTGTGTAGAAATTACATTTTTACTTGATGCTAAGGAGTTATCTCTCTTACTATGTTCACAACATTTCTTCAGATCACCTGATCTAAAGATAGCCACAGTTACCATTTCAATAGAAGGTATATGTTATATGAGAATAACTCCAAATAAAATTGATATTAACCCTTTCAGTGCCAAGTCCGATTTTTTTATCAACCCATATTTCCTTGATCATTTTTCAAATTTCTAAGAGCTCTTTCCATCAATGTATCACATTATTATAATCAATAAATTTGAAAAATGATCAAGGAAATATGGGTTGATACAAAAATTGGACTTGGCACTGAAAGGGTCAATTGATAGAAGCTTTTCCAGACATGTGTTCCCGATTCATATTTACTATTTTATAAAGCAGAATCCATATAAACATGCTAGGAAGAGATTCAACATCTTTAACTTTTGCAACATAATTACGTTGAGCTGAAGAGTAACTCAATTGTACTGATGTGTAATTCAGTGTCATTTAATGATGAAATTATTCAATTGTATTGATGTGTAATGCAGAGGCACTGCATGACAAAATATTCAATTATATTGATATGTAATTCAGCATCACCTCATGACATAATATTATATTGTATTGATGTGTATTTCAGCAGCACTGCATTGGAAAGTAGCTCAATTATTTTAACCTCTTCAATGCTAGATGAAGTTGTGACATCGTGTGCTGGGCCGTTGACGTTGTGACATTTTTCTAATGGAATAAATATAATGGGCATATCAGGAAAACCCTAAAACTGTTCCGTTGTAAGTATATTATTATTCACAATACTGTAATGTCATACACTGTTTCAATCTTTGAGATACAATGGTTCCGATGCACCAATCTGAATTCAAGTTATGAATAATGTCCGAATGCCTGTGTGTTGAAGTAGGTCAGTACTCAGTATAGACATATAGCACACAGCGTGACATTTTACGTCCATACTCAGTACTGACGTATAGCAGCCAAGATATTAATACTTCAAGTACAGTAATGCCCTAAATAATCGACTCCTTAACCACAGCAGAATTATGGTTAATTTTTCAGGATTTAGTCGGAAATATGGCTTGTAGCCATTCATCGGGGAATTTTTGTGCAAATTTTTTTTCAAAAGAGTTCATATATAAAATTGTTACTGTTATTTTAAGTTCATGCCAGGAAGGGATGGATCATTGTTAAGGTTTACAGTCATGAACTTAACATTTATAAAGTCTTTCATTTAAGACTCAAGATAAAAGTCACGCATTTGTGTCGGATTGTGATGCACATATGGCTTATGAAGTCATAACTTGTCTGTAATATGTCATGAATGCCACACATGTTCTCATGTAATCTAAGATCTGATAGCACTGTAATTATGTTATGCTGATATATTTGCTACAGCTTGTATGTTAACTATGACCATTGAGGTGCAATAACTGATCTTATTACTAGTATATGACTATCGTTTTTCTTTCCCTCCCCCCAATACTGCTATAATAAAGCGATCATTTCCCGACCATCGGATCAGTTACAGTTTGATCCGATGTCATATCACCCTTCTCGATATATGGGTCCACGTACCACCCTACCAACCTACATAAATAGTATTCTGGATAAATATACACCTCAACTGAACCTAAGGTCAAAGAAAGAGAAACAATTCGCCGTTCACAAGAATAACTTGAAAACAGTCGGTGACAGCTCTTTCACCTACCAAGTGCCTGTTGTATGGAGACCCTGCCGTCATTTGTGAAAGACTCCCCATCATTTTCATCTTTCAAAAATAAATTGAAAATGCACTACTTCAAATCCAGCTACATTAACCCTTTAAGTGCCGGGGGCCGATCTCATCGGCCCTAATTTACGGTCTGTAAAATCGGCACTAATTTTTTTATTAGTTTTTTTTGAGTATGCTTAAGCATGCTATAGCGAATTTAAAAACAAACTGGTTAAAACCTTAGGGGCATGTTATAACTCAAAACTATCACCAAGTATTCATAGTAATAATTTTGATGTCCATGAAAAACGTAAGATTCCTTGGCACTAAACCTACAAAATAAGTCTGGCACTGAAAGAGAGTAGAATATAAGAAATAATTATTAAAATAATAACAAATGATGAAAATTTGTTAGGCCAATGCATTCTCTTATATATGCGAGGTGACCTATGGTTGACTCGCATATATAAGAGAATGCATTGGCACAGGTTATATGGGTTGATACAAAAATCGGACTTGGCACTGAAAGGGTTAAGTCATAGAAGCAGACCTATTTATATTACTAGTAGTTGCAACAAGTAAGTGTTTCTACCCTGTGAACATTCACCACTAACATGATATTGAACTGTATTATTGTGCATGTTACTTGTATACATGTAAAGTGCCTTGAGACAACTGGGATTTGGCGCTATATAAGAAACCTGTTTATTAGCTCAACTTTACTTTGTAAAGTTTGAGCTATTGCCATGGCTTGGTATCCGTCGTGCGTGTGTGTGTGTGTGCGTGATTCGTCAACAATTTCCTTTAGCACGGGCTACAGTTCGTACCTTTGATCCGATTATTATGAAATTTGTCATGGATGTTGACATTGACATGTAGATGGGAACGAGTCATTTTGGGGTCATTTGTAAAAAAAACATGGCCGCCAGTGGCCATCATGGATTTCAAAATTCAATCCATTAGCACGGGCTACAGGCCGTACTGTTTGTCTTATTGTCATGAAATTTGTCATGGATGTTAATATTGACATGTAGATGGGAACGAGTCATTTTTGGGTCATTCGGGCAAAAAACATGGCCGCCTGCAGCCATCTTGGGATTTTTGTATGACTAAATCCTTTAGCACGGGCTACAGGTCGTACCTTTAGTCTGATCATCATGAAATTTGTCATCGCTGTTGAAATTGGAATGTAGATGGAAACGAGTCATTTTAGGGTCATACGGACAAAAAACATGGCCGTCAGTGGCCATCTTTGATTTCAAAATTTAATCCATTAGCACGGGCCACAGGTCGTACTGTTTGTCTGATCATCATGAAATTTGTCATGGATGTTAACATTGACATGTAGATGGGAACAGGTAATTTTGGGGTCATTCGGCCCAAAAACATGGCCGCCAGCAGCCATCTTGGATTTTACTCTTTGTATGACTAAATTCTTTAGCACGGGCTACAGGTCCTACTTTTAGTCTGATCATCATAAAATTTGTCAAGAATGTTAATAATGACATGTAGATGGGAACGAGTCATTTTGGGGTCGGGTCATTCGGCCAAAAAACATGGCCGCCAGCAGCCATCTTGGATTTTACTCTTTGTATGACTAAATACTTTAGCACGGGCTACAGGTCGTACCTTTAGTCTGATCATCATAAAATTTGTCATGGCTGTTGAAATTGGAATGTAGATGGGAACGAGTCATTTTGGGGTCATTCGGACAAAAAACATGGCCACCAGTGGCCATCTTGGATTTCAAAATTTAATCCATTAGCACGGGCCTCAGGTCGTACTGTTCGTCTGATCATATGAAATTTGTCATGGATGATAATATTGACTTGTAGATGGGAACGAGTAATTTTGGGGTCATTCGGCCAAAAAACATGGCCACCAGCAGCCATCTTGGATTTTACTCTTTGTATGACTAAATTCTTTAGCACGGGCTGCAGTTCCTACTTTTAGTCTGATCATCATAAAATTTGTCATGGATATTAACAATGACATGTAGATGGGAACGAGTAATTTTGGGGTCATTCGGCCAAAAAACATGGTCGCCAGCAGCCATCTTGGATTTTACTCTTTGTATGACTAAATCCTTTAGCACGGGCTACAGGTCCTACTTTTAGTCTGATCATCATAAAATTTGTCAAGAATGTTAATAATGACATGTAGATGGGAACGAGTCATTTTGGGGTCATTCGGCCAAAAAACATGGCTGCCAGCAGCCATCTTGGATTTTACTCTTTGTATGACTAAATCCTTTAGCACGGGCTGTTGAAATTGGAATGTAGATGGGAACGAGTCATTTTGGGGTCATTCGGACAAAAAACATGGCAGCCAGTGGCCATTTTGGATTTCAAAATTTAATCCATTAGCACGGGCCACAGGTCGTACTGTTCGTCTGATCATCATGAAATTTGTCATGGATGATAATATTGACATGTAGATGGGAACGAGTAATTTTGGGGTCAATCGGCCAAAAAACATGGCCGTCAGCAGCCATCTTGGATTTTACTCTTTGTATTACTAAATTCTTTAGCACGGGCTGCAGGTCGTACCTTTAGTCTGATCATCATAAAATTTGTCATGAATGTTAATAATGAAATTTAGATGGGAACGAGTCATTTTGGGGTCATTCGGCCAAAAAACATGGCCGCCAGCAGCCATCTTGGATTTTACTCTTTGTATGACTAAATTCTTTAGCATGGGCTACAGGTCGTACCTTTAGTCTGATCGTCATAAAATTTGACATGGATGTTAACAATGACATGTAGATGGGAACGACTCATTTTGGGGTCATTCGGCCGAAAACATGGCCGCCAGCAGCCATCTTGGATTTTACTTTTCTCTTCATGTCTATAAACTAGTATTAGACATTCAAATTTCCACATTCCTAATTGCTCCATTGACTGTAATACATTAAATTATTCCCTTTCCAAGTTGAGCTACAGTGTCATTGACACTTTCATTATTATTATTATGGCAATAGCTCAAACTTGACTTTGTCAAGTCGAGTTAAAAATGTTAACATGCATAATCTTATGCAATATTATGATTATGAATATGAGCCTTATTATTGAAATCATGGTTTATTCAGGTGAAGAATTTCACCAAATTCATTTTAGAGTGACACGCAGTGACCAAGCACAGCGGGCTAGCATCACAAAATTCACCCTCTGGGGATCTCATTCTTCTTTGGCCTCATCTTCTGGGAAGTATCTATAGTCTCGGAATTAACATTGTTTTTAGTTACTTTTTCCCTTCTGTTCAGTTTCTATATCCCTTACTTTGCAGATGACAAATTGCATAATCGAGGTGACTAATGGGTGATCAATTTGATCCTAGGTCTCCCTTAGCAGTTGAGGCCTAAGCAGAATGAGGTTCCCAGAGAGTGAATTTGGTGATGCTAGCCCACTGTGTGGGATAGCGTCACTAAATTCACCCTCTGGGAACCTCATTCTGTAAATGTCAGACACTGTGTCCAGACTTGGCAGTCACTTGCCTGGGAGTAGTGATTTGGATATTCTGAGTACCTTCAAATTGAGTTTGGCAAAATCGCCCAAGAAATTGTTTTAAAGGTACTCAATCCGATCAGACGGTCCCCATACCTTCAAGATACAACAACAACAACATTTCTTCAAAATACGCTTTAGTTATCAGAATCGATTTATTGCAACAAAATAAATGCTAATCACTGTCAATTATGGTTTCAAATTTCCCAAATCTTTATCAACATTTTGTTCAACAAAATATGGGCGTATTATCACTTAAGTATCATGAAATTTGACAGTATTACCACTTGATTTTAGAGTTATCCATCTTCATCCGCAATTTTGTCCGAGACCCTCCATTTGACCACGTGTTTCTGGGCCACATATTATTACACATCTCAAGAAATAACAAACTTCAAAAATTGATAACTGATCACTCTGAACTTTGATGGGTGGGTTCCTCAACTTGAATCAGATATTTTTACCCCGAAGCCAAAGAAATAGTAATTTAGGAGCCTCTGACCGGATTGAGTAGCTTTAAGAAATGTTTTATATATGGCTTTAATTGAAACTTATCTGGTCTTTGTATTGGAGAGCCTGGGTACTATTGTCAAAATGTCCACATGTATCATTTAAAATTTAGTGCACAACTGATTGATTCAGCTTCAAGATAGTATGTTTAGTTTTTGTTAACGCCAACATGTGGTATGTGGATCATTTGACTAACTTGATTTTCCCAAATTTTAATTAGTGACTATCAGTGACATTTCAACATACATTATGTAGCATACTGCAAGATAATCTATTTTGAGTGCCTGATCCATGTTTTGAAGGAATTTCAGGAAAAAGAAAGATGTTGTAATTTGGATCTGTCCTCTTCAGGAGGCCCCATGATACATACAGGTACATGTATTAGCAAAAGTCAACACACAATCTCCTTTCCAATGTTTATTGGTAAACTATGGAATTGTTCAAATTCAACAACCAGATATATATTTATAAATATTAACAATGTAAAAAACAATTGGCAGCACATATTAAATTATTAATTATATCATGGAATGGTTATAGTGTCTGTTAAACAGCTTGGTACAATAATGCCCTAATTAATCGACTCCTTTAACACAGCAGAATTATGGGTAACTTTTCAAGATTTAATCGGAAATATGGCTTGTTGCCATTCATCGGAAAGCTCTCCCCGAGAGCTTTCTGATGAATGGCAAGAAGCCATATTTCCAACTAAATCCTGAAAAGTTACCCATAATTCTGCTGTGTTAAAGGAGTCGATTAATTAGGGCATTAATGTATATCCTTCAATGATCAGGCTTATAAACTTATGCTTTGTTTCTGAGGCAGTATATATAAACGAGGAAGGGATGGTTTCATATTTATTCCTGACTAGCTGATGTGCTCGATTTCGTCCGGGCAATTTAGGGATTTCTTCGCCAGAAACATCCTATATGAGCTTATATGAGCGAGGTCAAGGACACGGTCGCACATGAAATTGGACCCGCCCATATTGTGCCTGGGATCAAAGTAGGCCTACATACCAGATTTGAGTCAGATCGGTCGAGGTCCAGAAACATGACTATATGAGCGTATATGAGCCAGGTCAAGGACATGGTCACACGTGAAATTGGACCCCCCCCATATTGTTCACAGGATCAAAGTAGGCCTACATACCAAATTTGAGTCGGATCGGTCTAGGTCCAAAAACATGCCTAATTCAGCATGAACAATAACCATAGATTAAAGGTACTCAATCCGATTTGATGGTCCCCATATCATCAGATTCTAACAAAAAATTATTTTTGAAATGACACTTCGGTTATTAGAATCGAGTAATTGCCCCCAAAATAATGCTAACCACAGTCAACTGTAGTAAAATTCCCTACTATTTTTCAAATTTTGTTCAAAAGTTCGCTGGTTTGTCAAATATCTAACAAAAAAAGCCACTTGATTTTACAGTTATTCATCTTCATCCGCAATTTGGTCAGAGAAGTCTTCTCGTCGACTGTTCACTGGGCCACTTAAAATTATAACAATAGATTTCAAACATCGATATCTGATCACTCTGATCTTTGATGGGAGGGTTCCTCAACTCGATTCAAATATATTTTTACCCCCGAAGCCAAGGAAATATTAATTTGCGAGCTTTAATTCGGATTTAGTACCTTTAAATATACTGCAGCATATACTGTAGACAAACAATTGACATAAACGAGAAAAAATATTTACGGTAGGCCACACAAAGTCAATTTTCCGTTTCTCAGGGCCGCGCGCATGGTCCCGAAACCCCGCGCATGCAACCTTTTCATTGGCGGAACCAAAAAAATTAATATTTTTTTAAAGTCAATTCTATTACAAACATATTTTGAGGAGTTAAAGGCCCACTTAATTTTCAAACCCCCAGATTACTTTATATAAAATATATGCCATATTATATACCATCGAACCCCCAGATTACTTTATATAAAATATATGCCATATTATATATACCATTTGAAAGAGGAAGCTCCAAAACATTGTATTATCAACTTATCCGGTGTAATAAGCTGTGGACATGTTGTTTTTTATGTGTACCCATACCATGTATGGTACACATAATACCGACGTTCGGATCAACCATCCGTCGTTCGTCCATCCGTCCGTCTGTCCGTAGACACTTGCTATCCGATTCATTTACTTGTATATTTTTTATCGGATCTTGTTAAAATTTTATGTGCATGTTTATGATGACACACTCCTCACCTGTATAGTTTTTGGTATCGATCGGTTGATCGGTTTAGAAATTATTAACACTTTGCATCCGCACATAGGCATGAGCTATCCGATGCTGTAACCAAAGTATTTTTTGTCCGATTGTTTTCATATTTGATATGTAGGTTTATAATGACACACCCCTCACCTGTATAGATTTTGGTATCGATTGGTTGATCGGTTTAGAAAATAATTAACCCTGCACACAAATGCTATCTGATGCATCTAAGTCAAACTGTTTTCTTCTGATATGCCTCATATTTCTTACCTAGGTTTTTCTTAGCACGTTTTTCATCTTTATGGTTTTTGGTATCGTTTAGTTAACCCTTTCTGCTCTTGTTTTTAAATAGAATTCATCCAAGCTGTGTTGACTTAAATATTTTTCATTTGATCAGCACCAAATTTGGTACATATGGTCCTCACCCCGAAATACAGATCAGGTTCAAATTTGAGTTTGATCTGGTATATTTTAACAGAGTTATGGCCATTTAAAATTCAAGTAGCTGATAATCTAATTAATGCCTGCAGGCACTGTTAGCTTAGAAGAGGAGATCTTATTACACAGCCAGTGTCTTATTGGAAATGAGTTTTGTTTAGCTTGACATTAGGTAAATCCCATGGCTCACAGAGTAAAATCTCTTTAGACACATATCACAGTGATAGTGCATGGTTATCTCCTGTATGGACCAGAACACCTGATCAAACAAATCTCTCAACACTAATAAAATTTCTCTCCTGACTCTCAGACTCTATCACACACAGTGTGCTAGCATCTCTAAAAAATTGACAAGACCATGATTGATGACTCTCTGGTCCATTCTGTGTTCTGTACAAAATTAATTTAACCCCTTTGTTGAAAAGGTTCATGACATTAGAGACTGACTTATTGTATGGGTTTCTAAATCCAATGACATGCTTTTTATAGACTTTTTGTGTTTATCAGTTCATTATTTTGGGTAAGATTAACCCCATTCTATCCGATTTTATGACTCAAATATTTCCATTGATTATGTTTATAGTTCTTGGCATAGTTTATGATAACACACCCCTAACACACAGTGAGGGTAATTTAGTTTATTTGCTCAAAAATATTAACATCCTCCACCAATCCTGTTGACACAATGTGATAACTAAATATTTTTCACTTGATCACTATATAAATAATTGCATCCATGTTAATGATGAAAAAGCATTCTTCACCTGTATAAATTTTGGTATCGATTGAATGATTTTGATAATATATTAACAGTAACTTCAATTATATTTCCGCTGTTAGGTACATTATATCTTTCCAATGATCAGCTTAGAAGAAAATTAACCCACCCCATTCCATAGTCATACACTATGCTATTCAATGTAATGAATCTAATATTTTCAATCTGACCAATCTCATATCCTACCTCTAGCTATCTGAAAATTCTGCATAAAATCATTTTATATCCAATCATTATCAATCATTTTATATCCAGGTCTATACATCCCTCACTTGTATAGTTGGTCAGGTATTGATTAGTTTTTGAATCGGGAACTATTAACTCTTTTGTCCCATCTAAATGATCCCAAGAATTTTTAATATGCAGCTAACACAAAACATAATAAAAAAAATAACAATATTAAAAAAATCATATGTTATGTCTCACATTCCAGTGTAATAAGCAAATAACTAACTATTTTGTCTTTAACTGCTTTATTGGGCTGCATTTACTTTGACTGATGAATCTAGCTGGCGAACACAAATGAAATTTTGTTTACATACTTGAAGGCAACAGGTACTCACAGTCGACTTGGGTTCCCCTGACGCCCTCCGATCCGATGTCTGGGATCACCTTAGAACAGTCAAGCTTATATTTCTCCAGCACTCGTCTTGAAGTGTCCCACTTATACACAACAGACCCTGTATTTGAAATTAAGAAACTTTAACATACAATCATCACTGAGGTATGAGAGAGTGTTCATCATTTGTGTTTTGTATTTGGATATATATTGGTCATTAAAATAAAATAACTGTGTTCTCAGGTTATTAGATTTCAATTTTGAGATAAGGCAGGGAGCCAATTTATTTAAAAAAAAATTCTCTCTATATCTGGAAAACATACTCCAGAAACAAACAAAAATCCATTATTGCTGTTCAAATCCAATCATAAAATATTGAAAACTGATGGAAGCTGCGCTGGCGCAATATTAATGACCCTGTGCCTATGCATGCTTTTATATATGTGAGTCGACCATAGGTCGCCTCGCATATATAAGAGAATGCATTAGCCTAACAATTTTTTATCATTTATTATAAATTTTTCTTACATTATTTAACAATTTTTATCATTTTTTATATTTGTTTCTTACATTCTTTAACAATTTTTATCATTTTTAATAATTTTTTCTTACATTCTTTAACAATTATATCATTTTTTTTTATCATTTTGTCTTACATTCTTTATCAATTTCTATCATTTTTTCTTACAAATGTTTATTATTTTTTTTATTTTTTCTTACATTTTTAACAATAATAAAAATATATTATAAAATTTGTTAGGCAAATGCATTGTCTTATATACGCGAGGCGACCTTTGGTCGACTCGCATATATAAGAGAATGCATTGGCACAGGGTTTTCGCAAAAATTCAGGAAGCTCCCGCCATGAAAGGGTTAAAAGAAAATTTCAGTCACAAGGGAGGTGGCTCAGAAACACAGAATTTTTATTTATTTGGCCTTAAATGAATAGAGCTGCACTAACCAAGTCTGAGTTTAGTGTGCCTGTCATATGCAGAATGAGGTCCCCAGAGGGATAGCGTCACTAAATTCACCCTCTGGGGCAGTGTTCGCGCTATCGGTAGCCAAATTAGCCAATGGCTAATATTTTTCGAATTTGGCTAATAAAAATTTCATTTGGCTAAACTTTTTTTTACCCCAAATGGAGACGGAAAGCATGGAGTCAGAAAGCTAATTAACAAGGGGTACGCATCTAAGATGCTTTTGTCGAGTTTTTTGGCAGTTAAGGGTGATCTTGTGTGTCAATTGTTAGTGTAAACATATTGTTTATTGCATAATAACGCAACGGGATTGAGACACAAGTTTTGCAACTTACTTGTCAATTGTTGTCCTTAAGTGCAGTTCAATTGAGCTTAAATACAATTAAGTTATAATGACTCATACTGGATTTTTAATTGGGACACAAATTTTCTTTAAATTTCACTCAAACACAACTGATCGTGCATAACTATATTCATTGTGTTTACATAAAATAAATTGGGTTTAAAAGGTTACAAAATTTGAACAGTTGGGAATTTCATGCCTGACACAATATAAGTTGTAAATTTCAGACCGACAATAGGTTGAAATTGTTCTCCTAGTTTGATTCTCCAACCAGTAATTAGTGGGGAATTTGTTGTTTTTAGATCAGTTGCATACAGTAATGCTCTAAATAATCGACTCCTTAACCACAGCAGAATTATGGGTAACTTTTCAGGATTTAGTCGGAAATATGGCTTGTTGCCATTCATCGGAAAGCTCTCAGTCGATTATTTAGAGCATTACTGTACTTTTGTTTTGGCCAAACATTTGGAATGAGATAGCCATCAGCTGGAAATTTTCAAATGTTAGAGGTGTGTGATTATGGAAATTTCCAACAGTTGGAAAGCTTGATGTTTCAGTTGGAAGCATCCAACCCAAACAGTGGCACCAAAACTTGGGAGTTCGGTCTGGTTTAAGGGTAGTCCAAGTCTTGTCGTACTAAAACCAGCTAAGATATTGGGATGGCAAGATGCTAAATACCAGCATCTCGCCATCCCAATATCTTAGCTGGTTTTAGTACGAGAAGACTTGGACTAGTTTAAGGGGTGGAGGGGATGAAGTTGGAAATTCCAATGTGGACACCACCCCCAATGGAGATCTTCTGGCCACATTACTGAGTTCAATCAGCATTCAATTGCTGAATCACACTGATTATATTGGACTTCAGCATGGGTGATTCAATCTAGGGATTATCGCTGACCCATGAGGTCAAACATCACAAGAAGTTGATGTGGACTCTGGTGTACCTCAGTTCTAGGTCCTCTGTTATTCCTATGTCATATAAATGACCTTCCAGACAGTGTCAAATCTATAGTCCAACTTTTTGCCAAAAATGTTTTGTCTTGAAGGATGGGCCAAACACTCTGAAATGTCCTTCAATGCAAAGAAGTGCAAAAGAAACTAGACAAGACTAGATGGACAAAACCTAAAACATTAGTAGCACACAACAAATACCTCGGACTAGAATTTCAAACGACCTAAAATGGACAACTCATATTAACAACATATCAAAGAAAGCAAACTCAACACTGGGCTTTCTACGCCTCAACCTAAAGTTCATGCCAGGAAAACTCAAACAGATAGCCTACTTATCCCTAGTCCGGTCATGGACTATGGCTCAACCATCTGGGATCCATACCAACAAAAAGAAATCGATCTCCTAGAAAAAATACAGTCGAAGGCAGTGAGATTCATTAAAAATGACTATCGAAGCTACCATCCTGGATCAATGACGACCATACTCGATGAACTAAAACTACCACCACTATACGAGAGGAGAAAAATCCAGCGGCTGTTTTTTATAAGGTGGTAATGAACCTGATACCAGCTATGCAATCCGACAACTTCCTCACCAAAAAGAGAGAGACCAGAAAGATAACATCAAAAATATTCAGTGACCACCCGGTAATAAACCTGGTCAAGAAGGTAGAAACAAAAAACAACAAGTGCTTCAAGTGCCACGATCATACTGTGCACAATACGAGAACTCCTTCTTTGTTCACACCACAATCGACTGGAACCAACTGGAGGATAATATTGTGTCGTCTGAATCGCCAGAGACCTTCCTTGCTGCTTTAGTGCCAGAAAAAGAGGAAGAGACACAAAAACCACGCAATTAACATCTGCCAAGTCACCGTCGTACAGTACCATTATTGGGATCTTGGACGTAACCACACAGAAACCACAGATGATTGGTCACTCTCAGATCATGCAGTTGTCACATTTAGCTAGTCCCATCTGATATCTGTCCCTACAGTCAGTTGGGACCTAAAAGATCATGCAGTAAACAAAGAATATTATGCCGACCTGTAGATGAGGCCGGCCTCATCATCACTTTGAGGAGTGACATATTGTCACTTAAAGAGTGACAACTCTGGATACACTAAAATGTGAGTGACCAAGTCCAAGACCACTCTAGTCGTGGTATTTCACCCAAAAAGAACTACAATAATTACCTTTTTTCATGGACTGATGATGGTCAGACTCTAATGATTAAATTAACTACATGCATAATTATATATATATATGCTCACTGAACATTAGTTAACTCGGATCATTTGGGAAATATTCAGATAATAATTACTCTCAGGTGCCAAATAAACGTGATGGCTGAATAAACGTGCTGGCTTACATTTACCTCTAAAATTATTAATTGTGCTGGCATTTTCACTATATATATCATGACCAAATAATAGTGATGGCCAGCATATTCTTCCAAAATTAATAAGCGTGCCAGTATGGGCAGCCAAATTAACATATACTCAAATATTTGGAGATATCTCTAAATATTTGGAGATATCTCTAAATATTTGGAGATATCTCTAATTCATTTGGAGATATCTTCAAATAAATTGCAGATATCTCTAAATCAATTTGGAGAGCTCTTCAATTCATACCCTAACTATTTAGGACACCAAAGCATTTGAAGGTAGCTCTAAATATTTGGAGATATCTCTAATTGATTTGGAGATATCTCTAATTCATTTGGAGATATCTCCAAATATTTGGAGATATCTCTAATTGATTTGGAGATATCTCCAATTATATGGAGATATCTCCAAATATTTGAAGATCTCTTCAAATCATTTAGAGATATCCACAAATGCATTTACGGAGAAGTATATTCGATTTATCCACTTATATCTCTACATTATTTGGAGATATCTCCAATTGCTCTTCTTTATTACGGATAAGTACTTATTTGAGGAGAAGTGCAAATCATTTAGAGATATCTCTAATTCGATTTGGAGATATCTCCAATTCATTTGGAGGTATCTCCAATTATTTAGAGATATCTCTAATTCATTTGGAGATATCTCCAAATAATTAGAGATATCTTCAATTCATTTGGAGATATCTCCAATTATTTGGAGATATCTCCAATTATTTGGAGATATCTCCAAATATTTAGAGATATCTCCAAATCGAATTATGGAGAAGTATTTATTTACGGATATGTCCAATTGTGGATCTGTCGATTTAGAGATATCTCCAATTATTTAAAGATATCTCCAATTGATTTAGAGATATCTCCAAATGATTAGAGATATCTCTAAATCATTTGGAGATATCTCCAATTATTTGGAGATATCTCCCCAATTATGGAGAAGTATTTTATTTACGGATATGTAACATATGTTCAAAAAGAACTTATCCTCAAATGAATTAGAGATATCTTCAAATGATTTAGAGATATCTTTAATTAATTTGGAGATATCTCTAATTCATTTAGAGATAAGTCCAATTCCAGGTTCAATTATGGATATCTCCAAATGATTTGGAGATATCTCCAAATATTTAGAGATATCTCCAAATATTTAGAGATATCTCCAAATATTTAGAGATATCTCCAAATCATTTAGAGATATCTCCAAATCATTTAGAGATATCTCCAAATATTTAGAGATATCTCCAAATATTTGAGTATATGTTAATTTTGCTGCCCATATGCCAGCACGTTTATTTGGCACCCAAGAGTAGCCTAATGGCCCAAGACCTTATGTTGAACATATATCTGAACATTCCCTAATTAATATATAAGGCCAAAAAAAAAAGATTGTATGTTTCCGATAACGGAGTGAAAAAATTAGGGTAGGTAGGTAGGGAAATTTTATTTTTTTATTTTATTTTGATATTTTTTATCCAGCTGTAGAAATATTGAATTACCTCGACCAAAGTGACATAAAATGCCAACTTGTGTTGTGGGGAAAGTATTACTTGATAAATACAGTGGAAATATACATTAAGATTGATGAAAGATCAAACTTACTTCATGCTTAAGTATGTTATTTATTATTCACATACCACATTTTCATAAATTTGGCTATAAACTTGGTACGAAATTGATGTCACTAACTTTTATTAGAATTTTACCCATAATACTGCCATTATACCATACTTGTATTGTGACGACTACATCTTGTATGGAGGTAGCCAGTACATCCAACCTAGCATGCCTGGTCTTTGGAAACAGTAGCTGTATCCCTACTTAAACATATATGGTGATAACCTCTATACAATTATATATACAGATACACTCACACCATGTCTGTTGATAGTGTTCCTACCGGTACTCTCGGGCTCCAAATAAAAGTGCAGCCCCAAATAATAGTGCAGGGGGAAAATTACATTGAAAGTTAATAACAGTACAGACCCAAATAATAGCACAGGGGAAACTCTTGAGCAAAACATCAACTATAGTTAAAAAAATTATAGTACATGTAGGTCAAGCAAAGGAATCAACATAGTATGTGTCATGTAGAGTTTTATTCGATATTTAAATGTTCACATGTATGCCATAATGTAATTGAATATGTACATGGATAAAATTATAAGCTCATCAATTTGGTATCGGAATCATATAGAAATCTTGAGTTTGTGCTGATTTCAATTTTCATAGCCTCGAAATTAATAAACTTGCAGACTCAAATAATCACTGTGCAGGAGGGAAATTTCCTGAGAAAATAATAAATGTGCATGCATGTTTATTTGGAATCCATGAGTATGTTCCATAAGTCCCAATCAAGGCATACAGGTGAAACAGGCATGAGATCCACTCTCATGAAATTAAAATTGCAAAATTCATGCCCATCAATCCAAAACCCATCTCACACCTGGGGCTTTTGAGACAACAGTCATTTCATGGTCACTTTTCGCAGGTATATGTTAGAAACCATGTGTTTTGCACACTAATGATGATCAATATTTATGAGCATTAGTAGTAAAAACATTTCTGAGGATATTACCCAAATTAAGCTACATCAATTAAGAAGATTAATAATGATAATTAAAACTGCTAAAGTGCTGCTGAATGGTAATATTATTAGCCTACTTATTAGGCTTAAATACACATGACAGTTCAGCTGGAAAGAGCTAGGTTACAATTAATGTTTAGATAAATCTAATTATCAGGATTATTGCATGGCTAGCACAGGGTTAATTGTTAATAACACCCCCCCCCCCCTGTTTTCTTATAGGGGGTGGGCAAAAACAAAATTAATTAGCCTGATTAAGGCCGTTATTGATCAAGTTCCAAGCTCCTGTGCTTGAGCTCACAAATTCACAAATATTTAACAAATCAAAGCCAGATATATGCAAATGGTAATTTGTATATGCAAATTGTAATTTGCAAAGAGTTGTTCAACATATCAGTCATGGACGTGGTGTAATTTGATTGGTCAAATTCGCATACAATGCATCCACCCCCACAATTAAGTCCCGCGATATCCCGAAAAGTTTACAGACGGAATACGGACACCGGACGGACACCGGACGGACAACCGTCCACAACCGTCCGATTTATACAGCACTTATTTATGGCGTTCTGCAATATGTCAGTTGCAAAAAAAAATTCGTAAATGGACATTCATATGGGAGGCCAAATTCACATTTAATAATTAATTGTGCTTAAGCGCAATCAATTGCGCTTAAGCGCAATCAATTGCGCTTAAGCGCAATTAATTGCGCTTAAGCGCAAATAATTACACTTAAGCGCAATCAATTGCGCTTAAGCGCAATCATTGCGCTTAAGCGCAATTAATTGCGCTTAAGCGTAATCATTTGCGCTTTAGCGCAATCAATTGCGCTTAAGCGCAATCAATTGCGCTTAAGCGCAATTAATTGCGCTTAAGCGCAATTCATGGTTATATGTAACAAAACACCCCTGGTGAATAAATAGGTTTCTCCATAACTTAGCATTAACTCCTATTGACATGTCACCTCTTGGTTTCATTGGTTTGATTGACCAAGCTAGCCCAACTTCTTTATCAAAATGGCTGACTCGCAATAGTATCACCTTCTGTTTTAGTTGGAGCGACTCGTGATAGCATTATATTATCTTCGGTATATATTAGTTGGGGCTACTTGCAATAGCATTACTTTCTGTATTAGTCGGGGCGACATTGATTTTCTTCAATTTTCGAGTATACAGGCACACCATATGAGGGAAGCAAGCCCTCGGTGACACCACATTCACACTATATGATCATGGAAATACTATAGATTTGTGCAAGAGCTGCTGATTTAATAAGAAAAACTAGAGCTCCAGGACTGAGACACCAAAGCTCCAGTGACAGGGATGCTGATAATATGAAAATAGGGTTTTTTCCCCCTGATTTAAGTCAATAAGTAAACCATACAGTAATGCTCTAATTAATCGACTCCTTAACCACAGCAGAATTATGGATAACTTTTTAGGATTTAGTCGGAAATATGGCTTGTGCCACTCACCTGTTTTAGATTGGGCCAGTTTTCTGGCAAAATGTGGTTGTGGAGGTCAATTTTCATTGCGATACAAAACGTTTTTCAATGAAAGCACATTACAGCAAAGTGTGCGAAAAAATCCCAAGTATCGTCCAATCAGAACGCTTTATTTGGCGGGCAAGTCATCTTGGCACCGTCGCGGCGAATCGGCAATTTTCGGCATTCTCCGTATTGTATACTTCCACGGGTCAAGGGTCGACATCCATCGTTGAGTTGGCCGTAAACACTGATATTTTTCATCGTTTCGCTGCTTAATTATGGTGCTGGCATTCGCCATCTTCGCTGTCACTTTCGTCGTCGTGCTTCTGATTCTCGTTGCATATTTATACCCGGTATGCATTTCATAAATACTGCCTATTGTTTGTCGGAATAGATCAAACGTGGCGGTAAAGATCAGAGATTAGCTCCGTATAGAAAACTATGATGCAAGCACCAATCTGACAGCGATTGTTTTTGTCGCAGTTTATTAGCTCAACTTTACTTTGTAAAGTTTGAGCTATTGCCATGGCTTTGTCGTCCGTCGTCCGTGTGTACGTGTGTGTGTGTGTGCGTGTGTACGTAAGGCGTCAACAATGCAGTCTACAGGTCGTACCTTTGGTCGGATCATTATGAAATTTGTCATAGCTGTTGACATCAACATTTAGACCAGAATGATTAATTTTGGGGGCATACGGTAAAAAAACATGGCCGCCAGTGGCCATCTTGCATTTCAAAATTCAATCCATTAGCACGGGCTACAGGGCGTACTATTTGTCTGATCGTCATGAAATTTGTCATGGATGTTAATATTGACATGTAGATGGGAACGAGTAACTTTGGTGTCATTCGGCCCAAAAACATGGCTGCCAGCAGCCATCTTGGATTTTACTCTTTGTATGACTAAATTCTTTAGCACGGGCTACAGGTCGTACTTTTAGTCTGATCATCATAAAATTTGTCAAGAATGTTAATAATGACATGTAGATGGGAACGAGTCATTTTGGGGTCATTCGGCCAAAAAACATGGCCGCCAGCAGGCATCTTTGATTTCACTCTTTGTATGACTAAATCCTTTCGCACGGGCTACAGGTCGTACCTTTAGACCGATCATCATAAAATTTGTCATGGCTGTTGAAATTGGAATGTAGATGGGAACGAGTCATTTTGGGGTCATTCGGACAAAAAACATGGCCGCCAGCGGCCATCTTGGATTTCAGAATTCAATCCATTAGCACGGGCCACAGGTCGTACTGTTCGTCTGATCATCATGAAATTTGTCATGGATGTTAATATTGACATGTAGATAGGAACGAGTAATTTTGGGGTCATTCGGCCAAAAAACATGGCGGCCAGCAGCCTTCTTGGATTTTACTCTTTGTATGACTAAATTCTTTAGCACGGGCTACAGGTCGTACCTTTAGTCTGATCATCATCAAATTTGTCATGGATGTTAATATTGACATGTAGATGGGAACGAGTAATTTTGGGGTCATTTGGCCAAAAAACATGGCCGCCAGCAGCCATCTTGGATTTTACTCTTTGTATGACTAAATCCTTTAGCACGGGCTACAGGTCCTACTTTTAGTCTGATCATCATAAAATTTGTCAAGAATGTTAATAATGACATGTAGATGGGAACGAGTCATTTTGGGGTCATTCGGCCAAAAAACATGGCCGCCAGCAGGCATCTTTGATTTCACTCTTTGTATGATTAAATCCTTTAGCACGGGCTGCAGGTCGTACCTTTAGACCGATCATCATAAAATTTGTCATGGCTGTTGAAATTGGAATGTAGATGGGAACGAGTCATTTTGGGGTCATTCGGACAAAAAACATGGACGCCAGCGGCCATCTTGGATTTCAGAATTCAATCCATTAGCACGGGCCACAGGTCGTACTGTTCGTCTGATCATCATGAAATTTGTCATGGATGTTAATATTGACATGTAGATAGGAACGAGTAATTTTGGGGTCATTCGGCCAAAAAACATGGCGGCCAGCAGCCTTCTTGGATTTTACTCTTTGTATGACTAAATTCTTTAGCACGGGCTACAGGTCGTACCTTTAGTCTGATCATCATCAAATTTGTCATGGATGTTAATATTGACATGTAGATGGGAACGAGTAATTTTGGGGTCATTCGGCCAAAAAACATGGCCGCCAGCAGCCATCTTGGATTTTACTCTTTGTATGACTAAATCCTTTAGCACGGGCTACAGGTCCTACTTTTAGTCTGATCATCATAAAATTTGTCAAGAATGTTAATAATGACATGTAGATGGGAACGAGTCATTTTGGGGTCATTCGGCCAAAAAACATGGCCGCCAGCAGGCATCTTTGATTTCACTCTTTGTATGAATAAATCCTTTAGCACGGGCTACAGGTCGTACCTTTAGACCGATCATCATAAAATTTGTCATGGCTGTTGAAATTGGAATGTAGATGGGAACGAGTCATTTTGGGGTCATTCGGCCAAAATACATGGCCGCCAGCGGCCATCTTGGATTTCAAAATTTAATCCATTAGCACAGGCCACAGGTCGTACTGTTCGTCTGATCATCATAAAATTTGTCATGGATGTTAACAATGACATGTAGATGGGAACTAGTAATTTTGGGGTCATTTGGCCAAAAAACATGGTCGCCAGCAGCCATCTTGGATTTTACTCTTTGTATGACTAAATCCTTTAGCACGGGCTACAGGTTGTACCTTTAGTCTGATCATCATAAAATTTGTCATGGCTGTTGAAATTGGAATGTAAATGGGAACGAGTAATTTTGGGGTCATTCGGCAAAAAAACATGGCCGCCAGCAGCCATCTTTGATTTTACTCTTTGTATGACTAAATCCTTTAGCACGGGCTACAGGTCGTACATTTAGTCTGATCATCATAAAATTTGTCATGGCTGTTGAAATTGGAATGTAAATGAGAACGAGTGATTTTGGGGTCATTCGGACAAAAAACATGGCCGCCACTGGCCATCTTGGATTTCAAAATTTAATCCATTAGCATGGGCCACAGGTCGTACTGTTCGTCTGATCATCATGAAATTTGTCATGGTTGTTAATATTGGATTTTACTCTTTGTATGACTAAATTCTTTAGCATGGGCTACAGGTCGTACCTTTAGTCTGATCGTCATAAAATTTGTCATGGATGTTAACGATGACATGTAGATGGGAACGACTCATTTTGGGGTCATTCGGCCGAAAACATGGCCGCCAGCAGCCAACTTGGATTTTACTCTTTGTATGACTAAATTCTTTAGCACGGGCTACATGTCGTACCTTTAGTCTGATCATCATAAAATTTGTCATGAATGTTAATAATGACATGTAGATGGGAACGAGTCATTTTGGTGTCATTTGGCCAAAAAACATGGCCGCCAACAGCCATCTTGGATTTTACTCTTTGTATGACTAAATTCTTTAGCATAGGCTACAGGTTGTACCTTTAGTCTGATTGTCATAAAATTTGTCATGGATGTTAACGATGACATGTAGATGGGATACAATCATTTTGGGGTCATTCGGCCGAAAACATGGCCGCCAGCAGCCATCTTGGATTTTACTTTTCTCTTCATGTCTATAAACTAGTATTAGACATTCAACTTTCCACATTCCTAATCGCTCCATTGACTGTAATACATTAAATTATTCCCTTTCCAAGTTGAGCTACAGTGTCATTGACACTTTCATTTACTACTATATTGGGTCATAATTAGGTGTGGCAAATCCTATTCAGTAAAGCTAAAAATGAATAATGCAAAGCAAAAATTTGCCAATTTGTATTGCAAATAAAAATACCCATGAAATATGCAAGAAACACAATTTATTGCTGCTTGAAGACATTGGAAATATGCAACTGCTTAACATTTTACATGATTTCCACCACAAGAAACTCCCTAAATCACTGACTTCCCTATTTACAAGCTTACATGATATCCATAAGTATAATACACGGTTCAAAGCTAATTCAAATCTATTCTGTGTATTTAAAAGAACAAAAAAAGCAAATAATGCCATTTCAACCAGAGCCAGGTGCCTGTGGAATCACTGGAATGAACTACCGAGTGACTGCAAACTCGGAATAGAAATTGATAGCAATTACTCAAAATATCTGAAAGAATATTTCATTAACAAGCAACATAAAACCAACCTCCCTCACTGATATAGTACTCCTCCCTGGTTACCAACATGTACTCTAGTAGTAATACAAAGCAGAGTTCTGACAACACAGGGCTATTCAGATTAGGACAAGCTCCTTATTAGCTCAACTTTACTTTGTAAAGTTTGAGCTATTGCCATGGCTTTGTCGTCCGTCGTCCGTGTGTGTACGTGTGTATGTAAGGCGTCAACAATGCAGTCTACAGGTCGTACCTTTGGTCGGATCATTATGAAATTTGTCATAGCTGTTGACATCAACATTTAGACCAGAATGTTTAATTTTGGGGTCATTCGGTAAAAAAACATGGCCGCCAGTGGCCATCTTGCATTTCAAAATTCAATCCATTAGCACAGGCTACAGGGCGTACTGTTTGTCTGATTGTCATGAAATTTGTCATGGATGTTAATATTGACATGTAGATGGGAACGAGTAACTTTGGTGTCATTCGGCCCAAAAACATGGCCGCCAGCAGCCATCTTGGATTTTACTCTTTGTATGACTAAATTCTTTAGCACGGGCTACAGGTCGTACTTTTAGTCTGATCATCATAAAATTTGTCAAGAATGTTAATAATGACATGTAGATGGGAACGAGTCATTTTGGGGTCATACGGCCAAAAAACATGGCCGCCAGCAGGCATCTTTGATTTCACTCTTTGTATGACTAAATCCTTTAGCACGGGCTACAGGTCGTACCTTTAGTCCGATCATCATAAAATTTGTCATGGATGTTAACAATGACATGTAGATGGGAACGAGTAATTTTGGGGTCATTTGGCCAAAAAACATGGTCGCCAGCAGCCATCTTGGATTTTACTCTTTGTATGACTAAATCCTTTAGCACGGGCTACAGGTCGTACCTTTAGACCGATCATCATAAAATTTGTCATGGCTGTTGAAATTGGAATGTAGATGGGAACGAGTCATTTTGGGGTCATTCGGACAAAAAACATGGCCACCAGCGGACATCTTGGATTTCAAAATTCAATCCATTAGCACGGGCCACAGGTCGTACTGTTCGTCTGATCATCATGAAATTTGTCATGGATGTTAATATTGACATGTAGATGGGAACGAGTAATTTTGGGGTCATTCGGCCAAAAAACATGGCGGCTAGCAGCCATCTTGGATTTTACTCTTTGTATGACTAAATTCTTTAGCACGGGCTACAGGTCGTACCTTTAGTCTGATCATCATCAAATTTGTCATGGATGTTAATATTGACATGTAGATGGGAACGAGTAATTTTGGGGTCATTTGGCCCAAAAACATGGCCGCCAGCAGCCATCTTTGATTTTACTCTTTGTATGACTAAATCCTTTAGCACGGGCTACAGGTCGTACCTTTAGTCCGATCATCATAAAATTTGTCATGGCTGTTGAAATTGGAATGTAAATGGGAACGAGTCATTTTGGGGTCATTCGGACAAAAAACATGGCCGCCAGCGGCTATCTTGGATTTCAAAATTTAATCCATTAGCACGGGCCACAGGTCGTACTGTTCGTCTGATCATCATGAAATTTGTCATGGGTGTTAATATTCACATGTAGATGGGAACGAGTAATTTTGGGGTCATTTGGCCAAAAAACATGGCCACCAGCAGCCATTTTGGATTTTACTCTTTGTATGATTAAATTCTTTAGCACGGGCTACAGGTCGTACCTTTAGTCTGATCGTCATAAAATTTGTCATGGATGTTAATATGATGACATGTAGATGGGAACGATTCATTTTGGGGTCATTCGGCCGAAAACATGGCCGCCAGCAGCCATCTTGGATTTTACTTTTCTCTTCATGTCTATAAACTAGTAATAGACATTCAACTTTTCACATTCCTAATCGCTCCATTGACTGTAATACATTAAATTATTCCCTTTCCAAGTTGAGCTACAGTGTCATTGACACTTTCATTGTTTCATACTCTTAATGTATAATTCCTCCTACTCTGATTAGCCCTACATGGTGAGGGGAATGAAAAGTCTGAATATTTCAACTACATGTATTATATATCTATCGTGGCATCCCATAATGAAATCCATACAATAGCCAATGTATAACTCAGAATGAACGAAACTAACCTATCGAAACATGACTCAACCTCTGCATCTGTATATAGTAATTATAAGTAAATCTATTCTAATATAATATTTAGATGCCCTGCATTGACTCTGTGGGTTGTGATATGATGCACCTACATCAGGTAGCAGCATGAGAAGGAGCTTGGTGTTACATGATCAAATATATCATTGCAACATGAAAAATATACTGTGAACTGTGACACGCCCCCATCCCCCTCCCCCTGCCCACACCCCTTGCATACCCGTCCCCAAAAAATTTGTAATTGTCGCACACCATTGCACTACCTGTAAATATACACAGTAACTTTAATGTCAATATAATATTAATGTAATATATTTGTATAAGGGTCCTGCCCTCATAAGCCCAGCTTTTGTGGGGTGCTGTTGTATATAAAATGTTATTATTCGATAATATCAAATAAAACTTATTGAATTTGAATTTGAAGTAAGCAACTTCCTGGTTTGTAGTTTGTGGACCCAGAGCTAGTCCTGTGGCTATAGTCCTTGAATCAATCCAATGATCAGAGAATATAGACACTGGGGTTCATGCAGCGGGCTCAACACTTTGGGATCTTTAGTGATTTTGGCTCCCACCCTATACTGATTTTTAGTTCAACTTTACGTTTACCCATACCACGAGAAGGATAAATCAAAGCTAGAGAGAGTCCAACGGAAAGCGGCACGCTTTGTCAAACAGGATTATCGGTCAAGAGAGAAGGGATGCATAACATCGATGCTGAAAGAACTAGAGCTAACATCCCTAGAATCAAGAAGAAAAGAAGAACAACGACTGCCATTACTGTACAAAGTGGATAAGAGGTCGGCCCCGGTCATAAATAACGAGCATATAATTACCTGAGAAATTATGGACTGAAAATGAAAAAGGTACCATAAAAGTTCGCAGCAACTTTGTGAAAAACCTGGTGACGAACAACGAAAGCAGCTTCGAACTCATTAAAACTGACACAGACCAGTTCATAAATTCATTCTTTCCACGAACAATATTTTGTCATCCAGTTTGTTCCACTCTATTTAATAGAGTGGAACAAACTGGTGACAATACAGTCAACACCGCTGATTTGGAATAATTCAAAGCGGCTCTGGGTGACCTAAATTAGCGCTCCTCCCACCGTCCTGCAAAAACCAGATTGGGATCTAGGACGTACATGTATATGATACAGATACATGTACAGTAAAGTTTGAGCTATTGCCATGGGTTGGTGTCTGTCATCCGACTGTGCGTGCGTCCAATGGCATCCATCCGTCCATCAACAATTCTCTTTGGCTCACCTTACAGGCCACATCCCTCATTCGATCATCACCAATCTTCATCTGGATCATCGGGGTGACCTCTGGATGGGATCCATAATTTTTTTCTGAAAATCGTTTAAAAGCATGGTCGCCAACAGCCATCTTGGATTTCAAATTTGAATTCATCGGCTCGTAGCCCGCATTTCTTGGAGAATTGTTTTGAAAATTTGTAGGCATGTTGAGGATCATCTCTAGATGGGAGTCATTGGATTTGAACAATGGTTGATGTAAAACATGGCCATCGGCAGCCATCTTGGATTTTACTCCTTGCATGACTAAATCCTTTTGCACACCCTACAAACCACATATAATCCCTCATCCGATCATCACCAAACTTTATATGGATCTTCATGGTGACTTTTTGAGGGGAGCCATCGATTTGTTTTTCAAAAACATGGCTGCCAGTGGCCATTTTGGATTTTACTCTTTGCATGACTAAATCCTTCGGCACACCCTACAGGCCACATCCCTCATCCGATCAACAACAAACTTTATATGGATCTTTGGGGTGAAATCTAGATGGGAGCCATCGATTACTCCCGATGATTTGTCAAATAACATGGCTGCCAGTGGCCATCTTCTATTTTAAACTTTGCCTGAGGCCAAAAAAAAAAACATCTGTGTTTCCGGTTACCCGACCGACCTGCCGAAATTGGGCCGACCTGGATTTTTTTTCTTCAAATTTCAACCCAAATCAAAAAATTTCAACCCATTCATTCTCGTTTTCATAGTGTTCAGGCATAGTTACTAGTACCGGGTATGTATACAGACAGTATAAAGATGACTGCATGTCTACCATATCAAACACCCTTCTGGGATGGGCACTAAAAAGCACATGAATTTATCTACTGGTTTGTTTGGGTATATAAAACTTACAAGCATGCATATGCCAATTTGAATGCTGAGGTGTGGTACCCCAGTCAAGGTGTGGCCTGTGGTACCATTTTCAGTGTGGTGTGGGACTTTATATTTCAGTGCAGTTGAGGGGTGTCTGAGGAACATTTACACCCTGTGCAATGTGTCTGAGGTGCATGTGAGATATGTGTCTTAGGTCCTGAGGTGTATGACCAAATATTTAAGTGAGGTTTGAATTAATATCATACAAGTTATGTTATTATAAAGTAATAGAAAAGACCTATTATGGTGTATGTCTTGGGCCTGTTGATATGTCAATATTGTGCTCTGAGAAAGATGTGCCACCACAATCTAAACTGAGAGAATAATTACAAGAGAGCTGCATAATTGAGTGCCTGGGTGGCATTTGTTTGTTCACATTGACAATACTTATCATATTATTGTGCTACATTAACTGTTTACTTGCAATATACATGGACAGCCTTAACACAAGTATAAAGAGTAAGCATTAATGTACTTCTTAACTGTTCGGGGAAAAAATAAAAAATTATTACCAAAAAAAAAAAAATCCCTACCTACCTACCTGGAATTTTTTGGCACCGTAATAGGAAACAATTTTTTTTTTTTTTTGGCCTGACTAAATCCTTTGGCACACCCTTAGAGGCCACATCCCTCATCCAGTCATCACCAAACTTCATATGGATCTTTCGGGTGTCCTCTAGATTGGAGCCATGGATTATTTCTACTTGCCAGCAGCCATCTTGGATTTCAAATTTAATCCATCCGCACACCCTGCAGCCCATATTTATTGGTGAAATGTTTCAAATGAAAATAATATCATCTACACAATACAAGACCTTTACTATAAATTTTTGGCTCTCCTTCTTTATCATTCTATTCATTGCTCAGCAAATATTAAACTCCTTCACAAGTTGAGCTACAGTATCATTGACACTTTCATGTGTGTGTAGCAATGAAAAAAATGGGTATGTCTAATTTTTTGACCACACATTATCTACCATATATCAACATTGTATTAAATAGTGATGCTTTTGTCCAGTTTTTTTGGAATGAGTAGATTGATATTCATATAACCTACCATTAAAACGATGATTGAGATAAGGCATCCCGTTGTGTCCCTAATTCGGCCTTGGATTTCGTAATTTCCAACTTCGGTATCAGTTTTGAGATGAACAGGTCTCTAGACAAAAAAACCATGATGCTCATGATAATTGTAATATGCCATTGAAACTGGCTCCCTTCGATAGCCTTTATTCAGTGTCAGAAGGGCCTGTGGCCCCTGCACAAAGGGCCCCGCACCCCCTTTGGGCGTTAGGCTGGGATTCGTGCACATTTTTATTTTAGACAGCCTATATTTAGTGGCGGCCCATTTGGGCACTTCACGCACATTTTGATTGTTTAAAGTGATGTGAAACACTCTGTTTGGGTGAAAATAGAAATGGAGCACAATATTGTTCAAAGTAGTTATTTTTACAAATATTATATCTAAATTGACAACACACACTGTCATTTTTATACATTAATTACATGCAGTGACTGCCGATGGCGAAATCGTTTTCGTTAGTTTATTGCCGATAAAAGCGTCCCGATTCGAGTAGAAAATATTTACACTTTAGCGTAGTTCAGACAATGTTTTCTATGGAGTGGTACAGTCGATCTGCTTGAGATTTTCAGTGATGTTAGTAGAATGCTACATTCCTCCAGTTGGCGTATCACCTAAATACTAACTTATCAGTTTCACACACACGAACAAGTACATAATATGTCTTTAAATATTTGGATTAAAATTAAAAAAATTATATTAAAAAATAAAAAATAAATTCCAGATTGAACTCCTTTCTCAATTGAATTTTTTTTATATTTATTTTTTAAATCAAAATTTTGAAAAACTGACACCGTTATAACCTCCGTCAGGGTACCCCATTCACCATACCAAATTTGGTTAAAATTGGTCCAGGAGTCTGGGAGAAAAATCTGAACTGACAGTTCCTTCTCTTTTATATATATACATGTACATGTAGATTAAGTATATCACCTCTACTATATCACAGTCCTTAGGAATCACTGTTTGTTAACTAAAACTGTTAATTATTATTAATTAATTAATTAACTATATCTAATAAATTGTACAGTTTGCCAAGTAAAAAATTTGTTAGCTACTTTCTCATTGGCAGATGATTTGAACGAAATTGGGCGATACATGTACAAATTCCTGTGTCACACACACGTTCACCCATTTTAAGAATAGATAATCATATTTGTTAATTTTTCTTTAAACGTTTTATATGCCCATTTTGGAAAAAAAACGGAACGTATTATGTTATTTGTTTGTCTGTCTAGCCGTCCGTCTGTCAGTTTGCTTTTTTTCCTTTCCGGATGATAATGAATGGAATGAAATTTGGTATGTGGGTTTCCTAGCCTAAAATACAGGTCAAGTTTGAATTCCGCCCGCCAATTTTCACAAGAGTTACAGTCCTTTTTGTTGGAATTTGTACTCAATTTTCATTCCCTGATGATAACTTTAGTACCATAAGTCTGAACTGAAGGGAATGAATATATGAAGCCCAGAATACAGGTTAAGTTCAAATTTGGGTTCCGCTCACCAATTTTTGCTGGAAATATGGTCCTTGTCGACTTAGAATTTGCCAATGATTTTGGTTTCCGGATGACAAATTTAGTTTTAGTTGTGTGACTTTTTTCAAATTTTGTATGTAGATTATTTGGTCCACCCATTTTTGCCAGAGTTATTCATGGTTCTTTTTATTATAAAGGATAATTATTTTTTCCTTCAAGTTGATTGGTTGAAATAGAGATTTTTTGAAAATTCACGAATTGGGCGCCTCCTTAAGATATATGTTATCTAATATCAACTAGTAACTTTGATGCATACATGTGTGATCACTTGTTCATCTATTCATGTACAGAATAAACAGGCACTGATTTGTGATCTGGTTTTGCTGATTGATTAAACACTACTAGTACAGTAATACCCTAAATAATTGACTCTTTAACCACAGCAGAATTATGGGTAATTTTTTAGGATTTAGTTTATTAGGCAGGCTTTATGTCGGCAATAGAGGTAGTGAGCGGTGGATAAATGAAATTTAATTGCCCTCCAGTCCAATTATTCATATGTTTTCAAATGTTTTACAACATTTATATGCATGGGTGTAGCTCGTCAGTGATTGGTGATATCTGGTGATCTCACCCTAAAAAAAATACCTACACTGCCTAACTACACCATGTCTCAATGAGTCATTGATGAGTGTTCACCACATTGGGAAGACAAACAACTTAGATTGATACTTTCCGACAGACGGTAAATCCGGTAGAGGGTAATTTAAGTTGTTAACCATGGCTTTTTATATCAATTGCAGGGAAGCAGTAAGCCAACTACAGTACCAGGCTTGGATCCTTCTTCTAAACAGTGAGTGTAAAGTAAAACTACAGATACACTAATTCAGTTATTCCTGTATACATCACGGGGAAGACAATCGTGCAGGTTAAGAATTTCTAAAGTGACGCTGTGTCGGTCAGGGACAGAAAAAGTGGGAGGAGCAACAAAATTGATGATATATTTTGTCACCGATTTTCACCAAAATTATATATATAAAAAAGTTGTACCAAAATTGATAAAAAGTATTGTCAATGCTAATATCCACCAATTTAATGTATGTTTTAGTTGCCGAATTCCGCCAAACGTATATATTGTAATTTTCAAAATATGAGGAGTCCTATGGTGTGGTTTAAAGATGCCCAAATGTAGCGCCGTTTGAGGCAGGGGTGGAAAAAGTAACCAAAATGTATTAAAAATATTTGACCCCCGTTTTCCTCCCCATGAGTAATGCCGATGGGGTCATTGTCACAAGGCTCCGGTCACATTCGTAGCCAGCTTTTTAAATGGATCACAAATGTAGCCAGATTTTTTCACCGGCGATCACATTCGTAGCCAGCTTTTCTTATTCCATGTTTTAGAAGGCGCGAAATATGACGTCATCACGTTCGTGACTAAAATGTCGACGTCATGCTCAAAAACTGACTTCGTTTATCAACTTATATTGGAATATAATTCGAGCATTCCAACGACATTGATCGGAAACCTCAGGTTATTAGATGAACTAATATCAAAACAAAACTCAAGTTGTTGTTCATCCATCAACTCAGAAAATGGGATTAACCTGATCGTGTTCATTGAAGCTCGCCTAAATATGAAAAGCTGGCTACAAATGTGATCGCCATAGAAAAGCTGGCTACATTTGTGATCGATTTAAAAAGCTCGCTACGAATGTGATCGATGCCTTGTGACAATGACCCCATCAGCTTTACTAACGCTGATGGGGTCATTGTCACAAGGCTCCGGTCACATTCGTAGCCAGCTTTTTAAATCGATCACAAACGTAGCCAGCTTTTCTACGGCGATCACATTTGTAGCCTGCTTTTCTTATTCTTGCGAGCCTCAATGAACAACATTAGGTTAATCTCATTTTTATGAGTTGATGATTGAAAAACAACATAAAATTTAAATTTGATATTAGTTCATCTAATAACCTGAGGTTTCCGATCAATGTCGTTAGATGTTCGAATTATATTCCAATATAAGTTGATAAACGAAGTCCGTTTTGGAGCATGACGTCGATATTTTAGTCACGAACGCGATGACGTCATATTTCGCGCCATATAAAGCATGGAATTGGAAAAGCTGGCTACGAATGTGATCGCCGTAGAAAAGCTGGCTACATTTGTGATCGATTTAAAAAGCTGGCTATGAATGTGACCGGAGCCTTGTGACAATGACCCCATCGGCATGAGTAATGGTGTGATTCAAAGTTGGCAGAGTGGTGCCAGGGCCTGGAACCTACTCTCATGTGCCTAATAATCGTGAAGGCCTAATAACAGTGGTGGGTGAGGATTTCAGCTGAAATTAATAATGGTGATGGCAATTTCACTTTATGTATCAATGCCAAATAATAGTGATCATTGGGAATTTTCTCCAAAATTAATAATCATGCTGACACTATTATTAGGTACCTGAGAGTACACCATATTTGCAAAAAAATTCAACATTAATTTTGTCTTTATAAATATCAGTAAGCTATCAGGCTAATGAGCTCTCTCAATAACTCATCTTGGATGCTTAAGCTTGTGATTAGACTATCTTAGAGCCCGATCTTACCAATGGTCCTGTTACTAAAATAGTTAACACGAAGCATTTTAACCCATTATTTATTAACCCTTTGAGTGCCAGGGGCCGATATTATCGGCCCTAAACCTACACAATAAGTCTGTTAAAGAATATAATAAAATATATTAAAATTGTAAAAAAATTATAAAAAAAAAAAATTGTTAAGCCAATGCATTCTCTTATATATGCGAGGCGACCTATGGTCGACTCGCATATATAAGAGAATGCATTGGCACAGGGTATATGGGTTGATACAAAAATCGGACCTGGCACTGAAAGGGTTAAGTCATGCATGAGGAAGGGAGTTAAATGATTTCTGATGAGTTACAAAAGTATATATTTGAAATGTCTATTATTTATCTAGAGGCATGTGTTCAGGAAATATAAGCAGACAATAGATAGATGAACAGATGATAAATGCACAGTAGGATTCCTATTAATATCTTATTATCAAAACATTTCCTAAGGGAATACTAGTACTCGTCAATCAGTATTTAGTGAAGAAAGGGTTAAGATTCAAAGTTTTAAACGGCTCGGGAGTTTAACCCTTCCATATCGTTGTAATACACGTTACAAATTACACATGCGTGTGGCTGAACATGGCTGTTAATAATGCGCGATATCTATGTTGTTCATAGTGTATGATAGATCTTCATTAATCCTTACATGACTGGAGCTTCCTGAAATTTTGCGAAAACCCTGTGCCATTGCATCCTTATATATGCGAGTCTCCCATAAGGGCTAACAATACTTACATTAACCTTTTAAGCCAGTGCATTCTTTTATATATCCAAGGCTCGCTATGGGAGACTCACATATATAAGATAATGCACTGTCACAGGTCTTTAATGCTGCACCAGCGCAGCTCCTGTCATGAAAGGGATAATACATGTATATCATATATGTATTACTATTTGTAGAGTTTCAACAATTCCCAACTGTCCCATGTTTTGCCGAGTTTTAAAAAGCCATGTATGTATTACAGAGTTTCAAGTGGCGTTGTTTGTGTTACATGTAATTAGTTTTAACCCTTTACTTACTATACAGATTCTCACATTCAGTTATAATATTATTCACTGGAATAGTCTAGTGTTGAAATGATTATCCGACTACACAACGTTGACGCGATTATTAAATCAATCGATCTCGAAATCTGCCAGTCTTTTAGTCGGGGGGAAAAAAACCACCAATTGTAGGGTATCATGGCAGCAGTTCCATTGCACAGCCATATTATCATGGAAATTGATACTCGCTGTTCCTTGATAATGTACTTCACTGCAGGTGAAGGTCCCAACTGGAAATTGCATGCTTTACTGTTACTTTTGTGAGCCGATATTGCAGTAAACATTGAATTAATTACCCAGGAGAAATTCCATAATTGTTAGCGACGCAAAGCAAATTCGCTCACAAAGTCACTTAAATCGTGAAATTTTGAGTTCGGACCTTTAGACCGTGGGCTGATAATCGAAACCCTCCCCCCCTCTGCGGATTTTTGGGGACCCATTTCCTCTGATAGAGTACTCAATTGCTCGTATTTTTCTGTTTGTTTGCCATTCAGGAAGTGTCGCTTTCTCTAGATATTGACATTTTCGTGACGTCACTGTAATTTTACGACGTGAAAATCTCGTTGGGGTGAGAGAAAATGATTTGCGTTTAGTACACACTCAAATTATAGTTATAGCAGGGGAAATGGGGTGTTCTGTAGCACATTAATAGTAGTTTATGAATATTTAAAAATAACGGGAAGTTTGTCAACCAAAATTTTTTATGAACTAATTTCCCAAGTTTTTTGTGTGAATGTGCTACCTGACATCGAAAAATAGACTATCTCGATTCCAGCAACGGCGACTATGCTATAATAGCATCTATGGATAAAATTCGACTGAATTTCGGTTCAAGAAACCCGTCGGCAGTTTTTAAGAGAGTCATTGACTTCTCTTGGAGGTATTTCGCTTTGTTTCTACAGTCGAACATTTGTGAATATTTTCGGAATAATTTTGTTTAAATTAAAAAAAATAATTTAATTTCAATTTTTTTTTTCCCGCTGGATGACAATCGACTTTTAAAATTGCAAATTAGAACACTGGTTTGATGAAATGACAAACAATAGTCATTATCAGTTTTATTTATTTTGGAATCCTCCAGAAATACCGGACTTTCGTACCAAACGCTAAAGAGCGGTATACTGCGCTTTAGCTATATGGGCCCGATACGCTAATTAACGGTATACCGCTCTTTAGCGTTTGGTGCTAAAGAACAGTATACTGCTCTTTAGTGGCAAACGCTAAAGAGCGGTATACTGCGCTTTAGCTATATGAACCTGATACGCGAATGAACGGTATACCGTTCTTTAGTGTTTGGTGCTAAAGAACGGTATACTGCTCTTTAGCCCTCGGTGCTAAAGAGCGGTCCATGTTGGATGAGCGACACGTGCGTTGCCAAGATATTTTGCGCATTGCGCCAACGTATAACGTTATAATCCGTACCGCTCTTTAGCGATGAGTGCTAAAGAGCGGTATACCGTTCTTTAGACACTCCGTATTAAGTATTTATTAAGTGTCAGAATCACTGTCCGTTTCGCAAATTACATCACATAAGTCACAGTCAATGTCCGATTCATCATCAGATGCTTCACGGTCACTTGGTTCATGTTCAGTGCACTCTTCATTGCTTAGAATGTCAAAAGTTCAGCAGGAGCAATCTCATCTGCGGTCCAATCGAAATCTATATTTCCTGCAGAATCTAAGTTCCAACCTAGCCCGATTGGAGATGGAATGTCGGGGTTAGGAACATGTGATGTGTTCCAGACCAAAGCCTGATAATTCGCTCTGTCAATATGTTTTTTCAGGGACGATCTACACGGCGGCAACAAACTCATATCGGTACCCGTACAACCAGAGGCGTAGGAAGGTTATAAGTATTCCTACGGCCCATAGGCATAATTCCATAGCCGCGCTTGCGCGGCTCCTAGGCGCGTGGAGCGCCGAGAAGGGGGGATGGTATGGAAGAGGGATGTCCCCCTTTCCAAAATTGGGAATTTTTTTAATATTCAATATTGAAATGGCGCTTTCTGGTGCATTTTGGCGTAACCAATGTTACATTACACATGCTGGGAGAAAAGAATGAAACATGCATCAATACTCACCGGTTTAACAACCATAACCATGCATGTATAGCATCTGAATGAATCATGTCCCGACGCACGTGTCACACAAATAAGACAAACAATGTTGCAGTACAAATTAATCACCAAAGTTCTGCAAAACATAAAGCGGTTTTCCACGATAAAATTACTCCTCCAAAAGAAAATTTCACGAATACAGGAACGACGACGGATAATTAATTTTGCTGAATGGAAGAGATATATATCATACCAATGAATATATAGAGCTTGAATAATAGATGAGACATACATGTATGGTGGTTCCAGGAATCATGGCCGGCATTGGCCGCAATGTGGTACACATGTCTTCTATCTTAATCTTGACATTTTTACTAACTTGACACAGTCACATATCTGCTAACTTGAGACAGTAAAAGAGCAGTACACTATAAATAAATTAAGTTAAATTAAATTATGGGAGAAGCGGGGAAAGGGAATTTGAGATACATATTATATGTCATGCTGGGAATTTATGGCCCGGGGCCTTAATTATCGAAGACGGATAACATGATATAGTCAATGACGTTTCTTCGATAAGAACAAAAATTAAGCAGCATGGCATCGTAGAAGTTTCACATTCTGTGTTTTATGACTATCGCCAATCGCACCTTTCCCACGCGTGTAACAACAAAAAACTTCACAGCTGCGAATATTGGTATGGCCAAAACCGTCCGGCCGTACCCGCTCCTACGCCACTGCACGGTACAACTACTAATTATAGCGCCAGATTTTACGTGGAATTTGCGACTGAAGGTGTCGTATCGTAGCTTGTTGATATCTGTGTATTTCCGTCCGCCGTAGAGGTAACACACGAAACGTTCTAGTTCATCGTATGTCCTATCGCTGACACTCGGTGTGTTCCCAAATGTAAACGCTTCGAGGAAATCTGGATTGTCAATTACAATTTTCAGAGCATTGATTTTCCCCTTTCTCACAAACGAACTGACTGTATCACAACCAGTAAACGCGTGTAGTGCAGAGAGGGCAGAACATAGAGGTACCCCATGCAAAGATGATGCCTCTTTGATGTCTAGCAATCAGCGCTTATTGCCCATACCTGTGTCAAATAGTATGTTAGGTACAATATCGGGGGCATACTTCAACAAAATAATGAACACATCAGTGTCCGAACATCTTACTATTATTGTCGATGTAGCAGCTTCGTTTGCGGACGCATGCAAACAATGTAATACAATTTTAGTGTCCGCTTCTTCTTGCGTTGAACACAACTCTTGCACAAGAGAAACTGACACTGTTTCGCCATCAATGCTGGTCAAAGAGAAGCACTCGTCCTGACATGAAAAAAACATGAATCAGTTTGCAAGTTTTTTGGCATACTTGGGATTTTGCCATTCTCTAAATAGCAAATTTATTAACTGTGTTTTATTTTCACTGTTACTGAGAAATTTTTCCAGTCCCTCGGAGTTTTGGTTTTGGGTCCGGCTATTAGAAACGTATCCGAGTGATTTAATGGAATTTTCCTTATAGCTATCAGTAACAAAATGAACCTGTCCCTTGTCGGCCAGTATACCGAAAATGTGCTCAGCCACACCACTGAACGACTCTGGAATACCACACAAAGATTGTATCAATGCATTTCCATCGTATACGTGAATTGTGTTTTGTTTTGGGGCACTCACAACCGGCTCGAGCTCTATTTCCAGCTTATGCATCAACTTTGATTTATCCGTTTTGTAAGGACAGCCGTCTGCGGTTGCCAAGGCCCACGGAATAGGACCCAGCGGGTAAGTGAGAGTCAGCTCCAGGTTGATGTTGTGCTGGCTTGCTAGAAGGACCATCTGCCCAAAAATGTTTCTCTCTGCTTTCAACTGAACAATTTTGTTATTCGATGCTTTCAGTTTGCGCCGAACAACCATAGATGAAAATGTCTCGATGCTAGACTTTTTGATAGGATCGTGGAATTTAACACTCTTGTCAATAATCCTATCGTTAATGAAGTCATTCATCGCTGTAACACCTTGACTACGAATCGTGAGCAAATCCTCGGCAACATCTACTGGTGCTGGCATACCGGACGATATATTGTACAACTCCTCTTTATTCACAACTTTGAACGGGTTCAAAAAATTGTCAAATGCTTCTTCCAATTTCTGAACAGACAATTCACTCCGAAACATGCTCGCAGATTCCATTTCCTTGTGCAAAAATCGATCCGAATCCTCAACACCAATCATTGCTAGGGTCTCTTCGACATATTTGGCACGCAGATACCTTGTGACACACCACCTTTCGTATGCTGCTTTATTTCGACTTAGTCCTATTATTCCACCGTGGCTTTTGGCATGACGGTTTATTGTTTGCTCTATCGTAATATCAACGGGTGCTCTTGAGGCAGGCACATCTGACCGACACACACTGAATCCATTCATCCGAAGTAGATCACTAGCACCTGGGTGCGTCTTGTCAAGGTTTCTCATCGAATGGAGATAGAAGGGCAAATACCTGGCGTAATTGTGATGGTTCATTGAGAATAGTAGCGGGCACAGTCGTTCTAAGGATGATATGTGCAGCTCCAGATTGTTTTCCCTGGTTGCACGCAAACAATCCAAGACAAGCCAGATGGTATCAACATAAGACAACCAGAATTGAGCAGTCTTGCCCAACCGCCCATCTCGAACAGATTGTTTGAATTTCACATACTTCTCAAGATACGTTACTACATCTCCATTACAAGATGTGGATTCCAACTTCTCTCCGTTGGGAGCGTCGGCCAAACGCTTGATTGAATCTCCTTTCAGTTCTGACGGTCGATGCTCAGTTGTCTCGAAAATATTGACGAGCTTTCTCTCGAGACACTTCATCATGAGCGTATGCACACGAAGTGAACGATTGAAGTGTTTGCCGGACATAACTTTATTCAATGAACCACTCGCACAGATCCCTGCTTCCAATACAACCTCAGAGAACCCACTATGAGCCATCATTTTCCCAATCGTACCAAGACCAGAACAAATTGTGTGGAAGACACCAAGTCTCACAATAACATTGGCATACTCAGTTGGTTTTTGCCACACGATGGCATATGATTTCTTGGCAACAGCCAAATCGAACGTGACGATCGTGAATTTCTGACCCAAACGTTCAGTAGCTTGTTTCGAATTGTCAATAATATATTGTACCGTTGAATTGTCTGTTATTGGGAAGTTAATAGGAGTCATGTATTGCACATTGGACCGAACAATTCTGTTCTCTGTGCTGGCGTTTGCTGTGGATGATATCCATCCAGCCCACGATGGAACTATTGGTCCGATCTCAGGAGCTGACAACCTAGCGATCAGCCACAGCAGTTTCGATATATCGAACTCTACCTGCATGTCGCCCCCAGAGAGCAGTGTTGCATTTGCAGACGACGCTGGTTCAACTTTACTTTTGACATAACAAGGCGGAATTGAAACTTCTCTCGGATCAACAGATCGCGTGCGGTTTTTGTCCATTTGTGGAAGCTGTTCCGTGTCTCGTTGAGTTGGCGTTTTGAGCTCTTGTATGATTATTCCATGTGCAGAATGAGTGGTACCAGCTCCAGAAGGAGTCTCCTCATTTAAATCAAAATTGTCCCAACAAAAATGCACCACAGAATTTTCACCGAGAGATATTCCCTCAGGTATTATAGAGTCACGTGTCGCGGGGCTATTGAATATTGCTGTTTCTAACTCAAGCGTTTTTGTGTATGATTGACAATGCCCATATCTGTTTAGAATAGTCAGTAATTCAGCACTGCCGGTCAAATGACGGACTGCCATTGCCAGACATGCATGTTTTGGCATTAACAACTGACTGTTTGAGATAGAATAGCAGATGTCCTCAGAACACGATTCAACAAATCTTCCTTTTTTATCAGACAACTTTCCACATACTTTGCCAGATACCAATGTTTTGAGAAAATGCTGCAACAGTGGAGGTGGCTTTGAACAACCTGATCGAAACCAGGATGCAGTCGGCGGCCAAGGCATTTCATTCCCTGAACTGTGTGTGGAAAGTACATGTCATCGTAACAAGAGAGCGACTTCCTCGGCTCGTTTATCCTCAGAACAAGCTAGTTCAAATGCCGTTTCGATCGCTTGTCCACGTTCAACGGTATCCGAGTATACAAGTTCTCCACGATAACCTGGCTGCCAAAATTTAATTCGTTCCCCAAAATGGTTTATAAGCTTATCCTTTAGCTTGTCCGTTTTGTAATTCTCATTTACATCTCCAGGGAATAATTCAGCCATCATCAGTAAATATCGTTCCTTGCCCATTGTCATTCTTTCAATACACTGCATCCCGATAATATTACATTCAATATATTTACACAGTTTGTCGAATATGGCCTGATGTTTTGATTCAATGTGCAATCGCTACCGATGTCTGTTCCCTTACTTTGTCGAGAATCCCGAGTATAATTCCTGCGACAAACAATGTGGTAATGCGCCTCACGAGCCACCAAATCTAGACCGCGAATAACACAGAGCAAGTCCTCATCCCCCTGTTTCATTGCGGCAGCATGTATAGAGTAGTTTGCTGTTTGTGTCATACATTTAAGTAGGCCTATTCGATTTCTTTTTACGTACACGTACTCTTTTTTGCAAAATAAACATGCGTCAGAAGGCAGCAATGGGGACCCAACAGAAGAATTAGCAGAACATTGTTTTGTCCGCTTTTCACCACGGGAACCTTCGCCATTGTCGACAATTTGTCGTTTCAGCGTCTTGGTATTGGTAAAGTTTTGATAGCACCACCTGTAATAACCGTGATGCATAATGTCATACTCAGCAGGAACATTTGTGCAAATATCAGTTAGTTTCACATTGGGCTTCGAAGATTTCGAACGTTCATCAACAATCTGGCGAATTTTGTCGAACCCGGTTTCAGTAAGTTGTACTAAGACTGTGTCGTGTGTGTTGCGCTCATAGTGGACGATACATCGGCGATCATTGGATCTAGCCACTCTTCGTGACAGCATCCGTTTTTTGGCACTTAGCTGCACAGCGGTTTCCTTCGACATTTCTTTGATGGGTTGTGGAATATCAAAATGACAATAGTGTACTCTCTATAAACATGTGAGGGTATGTCACCTGCATACACCTAGACTTAATGCACATTAAGATAACCTCTTGCTTATGTTAACACCGCTTGGTTTCGACAAGAGGATGATCTCAAACAATTGAATATAACAGGAACACGGTGATATAATATAGCAAATGAATACAAGTAATGTTAATACGACCAATTATAAGCAGAATGAAATATCACTGGCAAATAACTGACTTAACTGGCAGAAGACCAAGGTATGACTGCACGTGGTTACTATACGGCATCCGTAATATCACTGACATAATAAAGAGCGTTCGGTATATCACTGAATAATAAAGAGCGTTTCAGTATAGTGTATTATCTAACATAGTACACATTGACAAGCTATGTGTTGCATCACAACTAATAAAGAGCGTTTGTATTGATAGTTACAACATGCTATATTTACACACTATGGAAGAACACCGATATTTACCCATAAGTATTACCCAATTATTCACGAAAGGCTCTATACTAAATCGATAAACAATTCGTATAATCACAAACTATCTTTATTATATAGATAACAATAATACATTGGATTAATAATTATAATCGGGTCCATTCGGGTCATTCCTAACATAAATATATCCTTATTTCTAAAGTTATGATAATGAAATCCGCATATATCTACAGATAGGGCAATAACGCGAATTGTGTGACTCCCTTGGGCGCCATCTTGGATTACGTCATGAATGCGACATTTATCACGTGGCAAACAACCGAAATTTTGTAGGGCAGATATCATTATATAAGACACATATAACCACCAACAATCCGCATATGTGGGAGGGGGTCTACAGAGAGCCCAAAAAATGCAGATTTAAAGAACAATCTGGGTTTTTTTCAATTTTGGCTGCCATTTTTTTATATTTTGGGGGCCATCTTGGGCCTTGGCTAACAAAATTGATCTCATTCAATGCGCATATGTATAATTAACAGGATACAATTAATTACAACACCATATGTTAACAATTTGTTCTTCAATCGGCTTAAAACTGGAAATAGTGCAATAACGCGAAATTGGGTGACCCCCTTGGACGCCATCTTGGATTATGTCATCAATGCGACACTTGTGAAGTGGCAAACAACCGAAATTTTGTAGGGCAGATATCATTCTATACGAAAAATATAGCCACCTTATCAGGGAACAGCTAATAACTAAGAAATATATTCCCCATTTAATTTTTTCAACTGTACAATGTTCCCTGTCAAAACTTGAAAAAAGTTTCAAGGATTTGTACTGGTGGAATATGATCTCTATGTGCATTAGCCAGAGTAGAGATTCATGGCATGATCTAAAGGATTCATAGTCTTTGAAGGGAATTTTTAGATACTAATTTCAACAAATGATTGTATTGCAAAGTTTTGAAAGGCCATATTTGTATTACTGAGACTTTCTTTCAGAGATGGGAATTTGGCAGACATTTCACGGGCCGGCTCACTCCATGAGTTTCTTGTGGGACTTCATAAACAGTTCGGCGGTATTGCCTCTTTTTGGATGGGCGAGAGACAAGTCTTAAGTATAGCTTCACCAGAGCTATTTAAGGAGCACATGAATGTTTTTGACAGACCGCGTAAGTCTTACAAGCAGAGGAGTCTCACCAGAGATATTTATATTACACATAAGGCTTATACACATATTATGTGGCCTCACTTGAGCTATTTATACAGCTACCTGTAATCAATACAAAATTGTTATTACCCCCTTTCTTCTGGCTTCTTCTAACATGGAGATACTGCCAATAAGGGGCAGCCACACCATTCAGATTCATTAGTCTAGACTAGAATCAGGGACCAGCCTGGACCAGGCTTGAATCGTACATCTATACTTGCTAGTTAATGTTCCAAGTCAAAAGGCAGTTCCGATTAAAACCATAATCAGACTCTAAAAGTACTTTTAGAGTCTGGGTATGGTTTGAATCAGAACTGGTCAAAAGGTTGATCTGTTGTGTTCAACTGGCCATTACATCTATTATATATTTTGGAAGATCTGTGTGTCTGTCTGTGTGTTCGCGATGGACTCGAAAACGACCAAACCGATTTCGATGAAACTTGGTATGTGGGGGTACTTTCGGCTGTTGAGTGGCATGGGCCTGTTAATTTGCCCGTGCGATGTGACCTTGAAATTGGGTCATTTCAAGGTCAAACGCCCGAATATCACGGGATTTCAATGAAACTTGGTATGTGGGGTACATTCGGCCGGGGAGTGGCATAGGCCTATTAATTTGCCCGTGCTACATGACCTTGAAATCGGGTCATTTCAAGGTCAAACGCCCGAATATCACGGGATTTTGATGAAAATTAGTGTCTAGGGATACTTTCGTATGAGGAGTCTCATAAGCCGATTCATTTGCCCGTGCGACGTGACCTTGACCTTGAAATCGGGTCAATTCAAGGTCAAATCGCGAATTTTGATGGAATTTCCACGAAATTTGATACATAGGGTTACTTTTGTCCACTGAGTGTTTTGGACGGGTCAAATCATGACCTCGACCTGACCTTGACCTTCAAAATGATCCATTCAAGATCAAATCGGGTAAAACCGGATGGATTTCGACGAGTACTTTTGTCGGGTACTTTTGTCCGGGCAGTGTTTTGTCCGGGTCAAATCGTGACCCCACCTGACCTTCAAAATGGACAATTCAAGGTCAACTCGAGCAATTCGTCGAAAAGCAGAGGGGAAACAGCCCGGACGAAGTCGGGTCCACTTGCTAGTATTATATATACATCATCGTCATATTTATTGATGGAATGACAAAATCTGACTGTTAGTCGTCATATTTTCATATAATGCATTAACATTAATAGATGTCGCATGGATCATTTCAGCTTCATGTGATATCTTTTTCCTATTTCTTGCCACAAACCGGAACAGGTTACAGGAATTGTTATAATTTTTAGAACATTCGAAAATCTATCTTTTAAAACAAATTTAAGTGAAAAACACGAAATTTGCTATGTATATTTTGAAAATAATAATGCAAATATGTCTTGAAAAAATTTGATAGAAATTATTCTTTAATTTCAAGCTGAGCTGTTCAAATTAATCGAGCCGGTGGTTGGAAAAAAATGTATACAGTATGCAAATGGAGCTGATGGTCGAAAGAGAAGAGAACTGTACGACAAGTTGTTTACATATGATGCAATAATTAACTATTACCCTAAATTTCATAAGGTATGTTGATTAAATTTCATATAAAGGTATGTTGATTAAGTTTCATAAGGTATGTTGATTAAATTTCATAAGGTATGTTGATTAAATTTCATAAGGTATGTTGATTAAATTTCATAAGGTATGTTGATTAAATTTCATAAGGTATGTTGATTAAATTTCATTAGGTATGTTGATTAAATTGGTTGGCCTGATTTAAATTCTGATTACAAGTCTTAAAATACAGTAATGCCCTGAATAATCGACTCCTTAACCACAGCAGAATTATGGGTAATTTTTCAGGATTTAGTCGCAAATATGGCTTGTTGTCATTCATCGGAAAGCTCTCACTGAGAGCTTTCCGATGAATGGCAACAAGCTATATTTCCGACTAAATACTGAAAAATTACCCATAATTCTGCTGTGGTTAAGGAGTCGATTATTTAGGGCATTACTGTAGTGTGCCTCTTATTTACAGAATGAGGTCACCAGAGGGTGAAGTTAGTGATGCTATCCTGCACAGTGGGCTATTATCACTAAATTCTCCCTCTGGGGACCTCTTTCTGCATGGAGAAGATTTTAAATGCTGATTTATAACTACGTTGTGATGTGTCAGACTGTTGTAACATGTCAGACTTATCTATGTTGTCGTCTATGATTCATCTTCATAAAATGTGCATAATTTAATCTGATACCACCAGAATAGATAATAAGGGACCCATGGCCATTCTTTCTCAAAAGATTCACATTAATACTGCCAATCACACATATATTAAATCTGCTAATTATTCTGACTATATTCAGCAGCGAAGAACAATCATCCCTGCACCAATATAGAATAGATTATGACACCAAAAGTAGTTTTTTATCCTAAGAATAGTCCTGTTTTGACACAGTATTTAAAATTTGGACTCCGTTCTGACTTTGTCCTGAGATTACAGGGCATATGTTGCTGGACAACATGATAGCTTGATGCACCTTGCCAATTGATTCACTGCGTGTCTTATATCATTAAAAAAAGAGACTACAATTCCTGGAGTTGGTGACAATTTTGAATTGAAATTGAGCAAACAATGGAATTTTAGTCAATTTTTCACTGCCATGGGTTGGGCTCCGTTGCCCATCCATCCTGGTTCCGTCAACAATTTCCTTTAGCACACCTACAGGCCACATTATACAGGCCATTATTATTTACGTCCTTTTGAGATCTATTGGCTTAATGTTCCTTGCCTATTAATTTGTGTTTATTTAGCAATTTTCCATGTTCCTCTTTTAGCAACTTGGAACAGCAGATAAAATTGATACTATACAACAAAAATGAACCTTGGATGTAAATGGGGATACATGAGAAAGTACAACAATAGTACTTGGAAACAATATTCCAATTTCGTTCTGAATCTAAGCCATTGTATACAGGTAATTGTATGCAACGCCAAAGGGAATTCACATACCTGACAACAATAAGCCTACACCAACCATTCAACTTTGTGAATGACCTGCGATTGTCTCCTACTCTGTATTATTGAAAGATCAGCCATCTAAACTAATCGATTACATTTACTAAAGTAATTGTAATCGTAATCGATTACATTGGAAAAAATGTAATCAGTAATCATAATCGTAATCATATAAATCAAAAGTATTTGTAATCATAATCGATTACATTGGCATGTAATCGCCCCAACCCTGGGTCTGTGACACCTGGTAATTTTATTCCCGAGCACTGGGTCATTGATGATTATGCATTGGTCAGACTCAGTTTTAACACTTTCATGACAGGGTTCATGATGGGAGCTGCGCTGGTGCAGCATTATAGATCATGTGCTAGTGCATTCTCTTATATATGCGAGTCTCCCATAGGGAGCCTCACATATATAAGAGAATGCACTGGCTTTCAATGTCAAGGTAAATATTGTTTGGCCAATGCATTCTCTTATATATCATAGACTTCCTATGGGAGACTCACATATATAAGAGAATGCAATGGCATAGGGTTTTCGCAAAATTTCAGGAAGCTCCAGTCATGGAAGGGTTAATGAAGATTTATCAGACAATATGAACAAGATAGATATCGCGGATTATTAATAGCCAGGTTTAGCCACAAATATGTGTAATTTGTAACATGTGTTACAATGATATGGATATGTACTGGGTGGGAAAAGTCATGTGATTTCATGGCACCAAAGCTACACGTTTGGAGATATTGGCCCAACTTGTATAGTAGAACTTGTAAATAATAATCCGATGGTAGAGACAAGCTGTCCACAGTGCGACGATCGATATGTTTAATTGGCTTCAATCAAAATATAATCAGTGCAGACCCAGTTGCTGCTCACTGCAGAAGATCTATGACAAAAAAGAAATTTATGTTCGAGGAGGCAAACGACCTATGCTATTTAAAGGAAATTGTTACCAACAACCCTTTTGGAAAACGTAACAACTGGGTCACCGTTGATGAAGAATTTTTAACAAAAGTTCTCGAAGCACAGATTCGTCGATGGACCTGAAGATTGGATTACTCCTCTCTCATACATGTTTTGACTAAAAACTTCGAAATGGTTTGACCTATTTGTAGGCGGAATGATCATGTGAGTCATGTGAGTCAGGTGACTTTTGTTGCCAATTGCAACTCACATTACGAGTTACACATACGTGTGACTGAACCTTGTTAATATCTACTGAACAGCAGTTTTAACCCTTCCATGACTGGAGCTTCCTGAAATTTTTTGAAAACCCTGTGCCCATGCATTCCCTTATATATGCAAGTTCCCATAGGGAGCCTCGCATATATAAGTGAATGTATTGGCCTAACAATGTTTACCTTGACCTTGTAAGCCAGTGCATTCTTTTATATATATAACGCTCCCTCGCATATATAAGAGAATGCACTGGCACATGATATTTAATGCTGCGCCAGCGTGACTCCCGTCATGAAAGTGTTAATAATCACTTTAATTATTTTTTTTTATTTTATTCCACATAACAGGTTACAGATGACCTGGTGAAGAAATGGATGACAATGATCAATGATGAGCACATCCCGCTGTGTCAGCATATGATGGCCATCGCCATTAAAATCAGCATGTTAGTCATTGTTGGAAGAAAGTTTAAAGATGATAAAACTGTGCTCAAATTTCATCACAATTATGATTTGGTGAGTATTACTGATACATTGTACCATATTTGGAAAAGTTTTCTATCGCAAAATTATTTGGTTATTTTGTGTTGTCAAAGAATCCTGAATGTTTTGAGTGTGTGTTTTGTTGCATATTTAATTCAGAATAGGCCATATAAACAAATGAATTTGTTTTTCATGGAAAACCTCGTCCCCCAAAAATCCTTCTCTTCAAACATATTTATGACCTGCCATAAATAATTAATTAAATTTATAAATATGGCCCATCTGACAGACGTCTTCATTGACAATGTACAAGATACATCAATACCTTAATATTTCTTAAAAAATAAATCACAGTCTAATAAAACATCGCTTTATAAACAAATCCATGTACATTGCATACAAACACCAACCCTGTTGAATAAAGATACCATGTTGCCCATGTTTAATGTCTTTGTGAAAAATAATATATAAAAATATCTGCCTCCATCACTGTAAACAAATATTTCAAGAGAAAGGAACTATTTCATCTGGCCTTATACAGTAATGCCCTAAATAATCGACTCCATAACCACAGCAGAATTATGGGTAATTTTTCAGGATTTAGTTGGAAATATGGGTTGTTGCCATTCATCGGAATGCTCTCAGTGAGCTGCACACTTATGATTATATGTATTGTATACACTAACAACACACTTTATACGTGTTGATTCACCAGTGTGTGAAATTCAATTAATATTAGTCACAGTACAACACTGATCAGTCATCAATCAGAGGGAACATAAAAAGTAAATGTTAATGTGTGGGTATTTACGGTACCGGAAATAAGGAAATCCCTGTCATTTTGGGAATCCCCGCAATTTCACGAATTTGAAAAATAAAAAAAACATTGTTTTTTTTTTAGCGGGGTTTTGCTGAATCCGGGATAAATTGGGGGTTATCCGTATTTGCGGAATTGCCGTGGCAATCCGGGAGTCTCACGGACAATCCGTGAAACTTAACACCTCTAGTCAAGACCCAGCCCATGTTAACCGGAGAGCCAAAGAACATAACCAAGCCAAAGTTCATTGTAATCAGTGCAGAAATTTGGATGCCTATAAGGAACATTCATACAGAGAGAGAGACACATTCGCTTTTATATATTAAAAGTTTATCAGATGATATCTTCTGAATAAGTGAAACACAATAAAGTTGAACTACAGCATAATTGACATTTTCTGTGATGTGATTTTAGATGTGGTCTGAAATGGAGAGACGATTTTCAGAAGAGCCACCGGAACCAGGCAGTACACGACAGAAAACCACTGATGAAGGTTGTTAAAACATTTGACAATTTCTATAGATATTTAACCGCCATCTATAATCAAATTATCCACTCATTTGTCACAATCATGTATTAATGCAGATGCAAAAGCATTCCACACATCAAAATGTCAGACCAACATGCAATCATATATACCATGGAACGCAACAAAATGATCATCCATTACTTATATTTACACTCAACCGAATCAACTGGCAGATTAAAAGATCAAAAAGCGCCCTTTTCCAACGTTATTCTTGTAGCTCGTTGCAAGTTGCATCTACACAAAAATGGAAACAAGAAGGGGTCTGCATACGATATTGTCACATAATTTCGACCAACGTTTTGCATTCATGTTCCACAACGCGAAATTACCGCGATGCATGTGCGAGTGTACATATTGATCTATAATGACAATCCATCTATCTGCCCTGTTAATTAGTGTCAACTTAAAAAAAAATTAAATTCCATATGATGATGTAGCCTTGTTTATGGAAGATTTTGTTTTTGAAAAATTAGCCATTGCTGTATCTATGTTGAAATAAGCCATATTTTCACGACCTTAAATCTAAGTAATTACCCTTTCAGCCGTGTCTATTATTAGATCTATGATTGACGAGTGCGTCCAGGAAGCAAAGAAGGATCCGTCGGATGAACTGGTTTTCACAGAAGTAGCTTCTGTGAATTATGATGATGTTGAAATGATTGCCAGTGATATCTTGGCTTTTGTTATCGGGGCTTTTCACACTATTGGTAATAGTAAGTAAACTTAATTCCATATTTAAGGTACATATCTTTTGGCTTGAATTCAATGAGTTTCTGCTATTTATGCTACTAAATTGATGGTGAGAGAATGTATACATTATGCTAAGAGCAATCCTTCGATGAACTTCTCTTCACATATGTAGTTTCTACTAATTTTGACGATATTGAAATGATAACAGATAATATAATATGGTCGTTTCGCATATATAAGAGAGTGCACTGGTACAGGGTCTTTAATGTTGTGCCAGTGCAGCTCCCATCATGAAAAGGTTAACTATTGAAATACCATAATTATTATTTGACCAAATACACTAGAATTACCAATATTTTTACAACTAAATGATTAACAGTTTTCTTCTGTTCGCTATAAGTATACGGCGGTGGTATACATATTTTATTTTACAACATATTTTCAGTGCTATATCAACAAATTTAATTGGAAATTTTCTTCTTAGGTATCATTTGATATACCATTTAAATTTTGAGGTTTGAATGATCCATGTCCATACCAATATCATGGATCCAATATAATTTTATTCTATTCCTATTATCAACATGAGATATATATACACATTATACATGGGTGCACTAACACAGACTCCCAAGTGCTTATTCTACAGTCTCCCTCATGCCACATGTTCTATTTCATTTATACTCCCTCGTCACTCTTACTGCCGGCATTCCCTGGTATTCGTCTACTTGTATATTACATCTCACAACATCAATAGAGGAACATATCATGTTCCCGAAAGGTGTCCGGGAGGTAGAGTTTATTTGAACACAAACCTCTAAATTTCTAACCCCAATTGTGTGTCAAGCCTCGACCTAATTACCAAACAACAATTAAACTACAAAGTGAAATGTGCTTAGCAATTTGAGGTATGGGTGTAAATTTGTGACCTCATTTGGGTGACTTGTCAGGCACAACTTGACATAAGTGTGTCACATTACTATACCCCCACTATACGACTAAAATGGCGGGGGGTATATTGGATTGACTTTGTCTGTCTGTCCATCAGTCTATCCAGGCATATATCTCAGCCATGGGTTATTGGATCTTAATGAAATTTGGTATCGAGATTCGCCATCATAATGTATTCAAAAGTGGGGCAAATGACGTTCTCGTTTTCCATTCTAGTGTTGTCTTTCTTTATTTATATGGAATATTTGTTTTGGTCAGTCCGCACAGGACATTAGGTTTGGGTTTCAAATATATTACAATGATGCTCTTTTTTACAGATATGACATGGTGCCTCTACTTCCTAGCCACACATAAGGATGTTCAGCAGAAGTTATTCGAGGAGATAAAACAGGTGCTAGGTGATGATGAACATGTCCATCCACAAACACTGAATGACCTCAAGTATGTTTAAGGCACTGCCATAATGAAGCTTCTGTGAAGGCAATAATCAAGCTTATCCATAGTCAAAACAATTTTAACGCTGTTATTCCTGAATGGATTATTCCATTATAAAGTAGTGTTCAGACGAGCTGTGTCTATATGTTGAGTTGACCCGTTGTGATGGCATGATCTGTTGTCTGTGTTAAACCATTCACACGGGTGCATTGCATTATAAATCAGAGCTTCTGATAGTAGCTGATAAGTTCTATATTGGAATGAACGCAATGTTGCAGACCAATCTATGTTATAGGCATATTCTATGACAATGTCAAACCTGTCAAAATCCAGCATCTAAATCTTTATTCACACAAATACGATGCATTTCTTCTTCTTCCTTCTCAACTGTTTTTACACGTACTTCTTGATGAAGGTTGTTTTACAGTCTTTTATAAGGTATTGAGTCCCTTTTATGCTAACCTTATAATTATAAGTCTCCTTAATTCAGTCTTATTGTCCCCTAATGTACCTCATTATGCTTTTCATTTAGATATTTACGACAGGTTATTGATGAAACATTCCGCTGTGGTGTGATTGCACCATGGGCAGCAAGATTCCAAGATTTTGATTCAGAGCTCGGAGGCCACAGAATACCCAAAAATGTGAGTTCACATTAAAAAAAAAACGGTTTCTTTTTAACTGTCTGTTATTAAAGCAACACACCAACCTTTAGTATATTTAAGTCACAAATATAGTTTGAGTGTGTTTTATTGAATGGTGCTGGTATGGCACTGTGTGTCATGTCTCATACTAAATGTGCTACAACGACCACAGCGATATACCCCTGAATAAAACACACTCAAACTACATTCATTTCTTATATTTATATAGCTTTTTCCTTATTAATTACTATAAATTCAGCTGAAGTTTTTTTTCTGAAATCTGTGCGGTTTGGATATTATACCTTGCACACTATAAGTTAGCTCAGTATTATTACATGTGAACAGATCGATTACTCTGCTGCTGTGCAATTAAAACATGGCCAGTTATTTTATCTACTGCTTTTAGTCATCGAGGTTGAGTTGTCACATTGGTTTGTCTTATGGTGTGTTTTATTGGGATATAAAATGCATGACCCAATTGGCAGTTGACCAATCACTGAAAAGGATTTAGTTTAAAACACATAGGCTATGTAAATATTAATACAACATATATATACAAAAATATTGCGATGTAGTGATTATTATCTGCAGGTGGCGAGTTACTGGATTACATGTGTCAAATTGCCCGTCTGTCTAACCCGATATCTCAACTATTCAAATTTAGTGTGGATGTTTGCCATTATGAGGTCCTTCAAGTGAATGACAAACAGTGTCTGTATTTTCTTCTCTAGAGTTATTCTCCTTTGTTTATTTAGAAAATTTTACTTCTTGGGTCCTCTGCAGAGATATTTGTATAGATATTTCAGACATGGGTTATCAAATTAGATTGATAATTTTTTTATTGACATGTAGTTAATTATATAAGGAATAATCTTCATTCCTGATATAATTGCACAGTATAAACACAAACTTGTATGAATTGCCTCACGATTTATGTTTGTAATTCCACATCATGAAATGAAGATTAATTTGAAAACTCACAAATTGCCTGGCATTATTTTGCAGGCATTTCGATACAGAAAGCTACACTACGCCAGAAAAAATAATGCAAAAATGTTTATGAAATGCTTCTATGCCATAGTTAACTACATGAAAAGTAAATACTCTGTTGTTCCACATGTCCAATGGTACTGAAAATAGACTTCAACTATCTCGTAAGAATCAATTATACAAGTATTTTAAGGTAAATGTCAGCAGCAACCTTGCATGCGAAACTACAGAAATTTTACTTTCTTGTCGTTGGCTTTTGTAAAGATGCATTTTAGCCGCATGTTGCCATTCTTTTTCTGTCATCATATAATCTTCTATGACAAAATGACTACAAAAAATACCAGACAAATTAGCTTGTGTGTGAACTTGCCATTAACGATGCCCTGTCTGATTTGACACAATAAAACCACCATCTGTATGTTTTCTATACCAGAAATGAATTAGATCGGACCCATGTGCCAATTAATGAGATAAAAACAATTTATTCTTCTTTCACAAGTAAAGATAAGTATGGACAATAAACAATAATATGTTTTGAATGCCATATGTTGACTTTCTAAAGCGGAAAGTTTTACGTGTTTCAAATTTTTTTTAAAGTAAAAATTCAAATAATCGTCTCTCATAAAGAGCGTCCATAAATCCGTTTCCCAAAAGTGGTAGATAATAAATTATGAGCTTATGTGATCATTTTTGACATATGGAAGCTTTTGCAGATTTTGGAGATGCCTGTGCCATACAAATGATGGTGATTTAAAGTATTTTTCTGTTGCTTGGTAAGCTGAAAATTAACTTCGGACCATGCATCTTTAAATAAAAGGAGTTGGTGAGTTAATGTTTTATATTTATGCTTCAGACTCCCGTGATTCATGCCCTTGGGGCTGTGCTACAAGATGAGAAATACTGGCCGCTACCAAACAAGTAAGCCTGTTTTCAACTACTATATGTTCTTCTGTGATTCGTTTGGTTTGCAATAATTCATTGAGATTCATTAATATTATGATATGCTGCTTTCGATATAATATACATGTTTTATAGAAAATAAGGAGCATTAGTTTGAATTTGAAGATGGACTTTTATAGTTAAGTCAATGGTCTAACCAATTTTATTACAAAGGATTAAAAGTTATAAAGAGTCATTTAAATGTTATTACAAATGATTAAAAGGTATAAAGAGTCATTTAAAATGAAGAAAATTCATATACTTTTACTGGTTTACCTTGTTAACCAATCCACCTCCCCCCTGTGGATATCTTCTTCTCCAGGTAGGTCTCCTGGAATATCGTCCTTTTGAAATATAATTTAGCTGTTGCTTCAAGTGCTGTAAATCCTTGGATATTTGATGTGCATTCTCTTGAGCCTTGTATGCTTAATGTACGCAATCGGAAACTCTGATTGTTTCATATTAACGCTCTTAAATCTCATAAGATCAATACGATTGAAGAAATGATAATTTTAACTTTGCAATGCAGCCAAACAATTTTTAATTGTTTTTGTTCCTCATTTGATAGGCTCAGACACTGTCAACTTCCCTCTTCCCTCCACTTGTTGAGACCAAAAAACAGTAAGGCCCTGTGAATATTATAATATGATTGAATACAAGATTGATTACTGCACACAATTTGCGAATCAAATATAAAATTGAGTCAAATGCATTATGACTGGTAGCGATTCCTCTAGATAACACCATGTGTAATTTCAATGGTTAGCGATATTACAGCTCATTGATAGGTGGAATCCAATGTCTTTAAAGAGGTGATGACGTAGCTATATCATGAGATAGGATGTCAATAACTGGTTGACAATTTCCCATACAGAACATGACTATATATTTTTTTTATACAGAATACAGGTGATAGATGCATAATTGAATGTGATAAAATAACTCATTGCAATTCAGGAGACATTATATTCAAGTTTTTGTCAGCTAACAATATTAAGTACTTATTATTTATTCGCATACTGTTGTTTTTATAAATACCACGATTCTCACAAAAGAATACTAAGATAGTACATTGATTTACTCCATAGTTGGAAACAATTTGTTTCATTACTATGGGGAGGCCCCGTTGTTCCTAAAAATTTGATCTGAATGGGAATTCTTTGTGAATTCTGAAATTTAAAGAGACTGTTTTTCAAGGCTTGAAATAGTGTCTGTTATTTGCAGTATGAGGTCCCCAGAGAGGTGAATTTAGTGACGCTATCCTGCATGGTGGGCTAGCATCACCAAATTCACCTTCTGGGAACCTCATTCTGCTGAGGCCTCAACTGATATTGGAGACCTAGGACTAGATTGAAGTTCCCCAGTTGAAGTTGGTGTGATGTTTACCTATTATTCACCTCGATTATGCGTTTTATCTTCTGCAAATTAGGGGATACATAAACTGAACAGAAGGGAAAAAGTAACTAAAAGGATGTTAATTTGAGACTATATATACTTCCCAGAAGATGAGGACTAAGCAGAAATCTGCAAATGACAGACACACTAGTTCAAGGCTTACGTTCAAAATATCTCTCCAATGACATGTAATACTAATGTTGAACAATCTGAAATTTAAACTGTTCCTCAAACTTGAAGCTTTTGTTGCATAACTGTGGTTTGTCTTGAATTAATGTTTGATTTTGATAGACCCACAGACCCATACAATGAAGAAGAGGAAATTTAAATTTAGTAGTCTTTCAAATATACTTTGCTTATTATAGGTTTGACCCGGACAGGTTTTCAGAAGAGAATGTTAGAAAGAGACCATCAACACAGTTCAAGCCATTTGGTTTCGCTGGCAAGAGATTATGCCCTGCATACAAATTTGCCTACAGTGAGATTAGCGTCATCATCGCTGCCATTATTAAGAATTTTGAGATTGATTTGATTGAGGGCCAGGTTGTGAAGCCCAAATATGGAATGGTTACACGTCCAGAGGATGAGATATGGGTCAAGGTCAAAAAGAGGGTCAGCTGAATTAACTGGCCAAATAATTAAAATGCTCTGTTGCTTGAATGCACATTTAATTGATAAATGTAATTTGAATGTGTGGGTATTGAAGGGTAAATCGCTGTGGCCTTGTTGGCACATTGTGTGAAGTGTGAAGCTGTTCTCACTAAATGTGCTTCAACGACCACAGTGATATACCCCTAAATAAAACACACTCAAACTACATTCATTTCTTATATTTATAAAGCTTTATCCTTATTAATTTCGTCAATTTCTTAAATCTGTCTTTAAGGTTTGAATATTATACCATGCAGCACTTTAAGTTAGCCCAATATTCTATCTTTGAATTATCGATCGATTAGTCTGACAGCGCACTCAAAAACAGCTCAGTTATTCTATTTCCCGCATTTAGTCACTTAGGTCAACATGTTGTGACCTTGTTCATGTTATGGTGTGTTTTATTGGGATATGAAATGCATGACCGAATTGGCAGGTAACTAATCATTGAACAGGATTTAGTGTAACACACACACATGCTATGTAAATATTTAATATTGACGGCATTGAAATGCATTAAACTTGGAAGATAGTGTATCCCTTCCTTGTCACATTTAAAACAATATACTTAAAAAAAACACACTTTCAAGACTACAAATTCCTTTCTTGTGAATAAAACAGACAAAAATGAATTGGGTATATTATTTGTCTGTAACTGCATGCTAAAGTGGTTAATTTCTGATGTAGCCGAGAGAATCTCTTGTGTAGAAATGACATTTTACCTTGATGGAGGGTGCTAAGGAGTTATCTCTCTTACTATGTTCACAACATTTCTTCAGATCACCTGATCTAAAAATAGCCCCTTATACCATCTCAATAGAAGGTATATGTTATATGAGAAAAACTCCAAATAAAATTGATATTAACTCTTTCAGTGCCAAGTCCGATTTTTGTATCAACCCATATTTCCTTGATCATTTTTCAAATTTATTGATTATAATAATGTGATACATTGATGGAAAGAGCTCTTAGAGCTTAAATTTGAAAAATGATCAAAGAAATATGGGTTGATACAAAAATCGGACTTGGCACTGAAAGGGTTAATTGATAGAAGCTTTTCCCGACATGTGTTCTCGATTCATGTTTACTGTTTTATAAATTGGAATCCATATAAACTTGCTAGGAAGAGATACAACATCTCTAACTTTGCAGCATAATTATGTTGAGCTGAAGAGTAACTCAATTGTATTGATGTGTAATTCAGCGTCATTTAAGAATGAAAATATTCAATTGTATTGATGTTTAATGCAGAGGCACTGCATGACAAACAAAATATTCAATTGTATTGATGTGTAATTCAGCATCACTTCATGACATTATACAGTTATCGCATTGTTTCGAGGTTGACACGAGGAATTGTCAACCCGAGGAAGTCATTATTCACCAAGGCCGTAGGCCGAGGTGAATATTGACTTCCAAGGGCTGACAATTCCTCGTGTCAACCAAGAAATAATGCGATAACTGTTTTATTATATGAAACGCGCTTTGATTGGACAAGACGTTGTGACGTTGAACGTCGCATGGAAAATCCTATCTATTTTCAGGTCTGATAACAAGTTATGTTAACCCCTGAAGTATCTGACATCACTTGGAACTGTTGTTAACCTGTTGTTTAACTAATGAGGTGAACATCGTTAGATATCTCGATATGTTCGTTACGTTTTAACATAGGAATTGGGAAAGAAACTTATGATCATATAATAAAATATTATATTGTATTGATGTGTAATTCAGCAGCACTGCATTGGAGAGTAGCTCAATTATTTTAACCTCTTCAATGCTAGATGATGTCGTGACATCGCGTGCTGGACCGTTGACATTATGACATTTTTCTAATAGAATAAATATAATGGGCATATCACGAAAACCCTAAAACTCACTCTGTTGTAAGTATATTATTATTCACAATACTGTAATGTCATACACTGTTTCAAACTTTGAGATACAATGGTTCTGATGCACCAATCTGTGAATTCTTGTTATGAATAATGGCCGAATGCCTGTGTGTTGAAGTAGGTCAGTACTCAGTATGGACGTATAGCACACAGCGTGACATTTTACTTCTGTACTCAGTAGTACTGACGTATAGCAGCCAAGATATAGTAATGTCCTAAATAATCGACTCCTTAACCACAGCAGAATTATGGTTAATTTTTCAGGATTTAGTCAGAAATATGGCTTGTTGCCATTCATCAGGGAATTTTTGTGCAATTTTTTTTTCAAAAGAGTTCATATATAAAATTGTTCCTGTTATTGTAAGTTCATGCCAGGAAGGGATGGATCATTGTTAAGGTTTACAGTCATGAACTTAACATTTATAAAGTCTTTCATTTAAGACTATCAAGATAAAAAAAATCACGCATTTGTGTTGGATTATGATGCACATATGGATTATGAAGTCATAACTTGTCTGTAATATGTCATGAATGCCACACATGTTCTCATGTAATCTAAGATCTGATAGCACTGTAATGTTCACTGTAATTATGTTATGCTGATATTTTTTGTTATAATTTCTACAGCTTGTATGTTAACTATGACCATTGAGGTGCAATAACTGATCTTATTACTAGTATATGACTATCGTTTTTCTCCCCCCCCCCCCCCCAATACCGCTATAGTAAAGGTATCATTTCCGACCATCGGATCACTTACAGTTTGATCCGATGTCATATCACCCTTCTCGATATATGGATCCACGTACCACCCTACCAACCTACATAAATAGTATTCTGGATAAATATACACCTCAACTGAACCTAAGGTCAAAGAAAGAGAAACAATTCGCCGTTCCGAAGAATAACTTGAAAACAGTCGGTGACAGCTCTTTCTCCTACCAAGTGCCTGTTGTATGGAGACCCTGCCATCATTTGTGAAATAGTCCAGGAGATATTGGTCAACCTCTGCACCCCCCCCAGGACTCAACTTCACCCCACTAATTTTCTTTCTTAATGTCTCCTCTAATTTTTTTCACTTGTTAACAAGAAAAAAAAGTGGCCGCAGAGACTCCAGACAAGATGGCGTCCATCATGGCGGCCATTTTATTTATATGCACCAGGTCTCTTTGATCACCGTTATAGTAAAGATGATATCACATGTGGTCTTGCTTTCCGCTCGATTCGTTATGGTAATATACAACCCTTACAAATTAGCCAAATATCAAACACCAGAATCCAATATGGCGGCCAAGATGGCCGCCGAAATGTGAAAATATGCTATTTTTCTGACATTTCACCACGTTTCGTTTGTCTCTGTGGGAAAATATTGGCATCTTGGCGTGATGTTATACATTTATCGTATAGAAGAGTCATTGGCAAACACATGGGGAGCATAATATACATTCATTGTGGGATATTTTTGTCCGATATCACGTTTTCCCAAATGCCGGTATGATAGGTCAAAGCCGAATCGACGTTAATAAAGCGATGTAATGTTTCGAATCAATGAATGCTACTGCTATCATAACAACACCCATACATATATATATGCAGGAGATACTCGAGCTAGGATTCCTCTTATACCTGAGTTGAGGAATATTCACCCAAATCCAAGATGGCGGCCAAAATGGCCACCAGAAATAGAAAAATGCTGAAAATCACTGATTTTAACATCAGTAAGCATTATTGCCATGACAACTCCACACCTGCTTACTATTATAAGTTGGGAACATTTAGGCGAAGAACTTTCCTTGTACCATATCCAAATTCACAATGGCGGACATATTTTGAAAAATCACCGAAATTCCATCATATTCACATTATTGGTCATTATTGTCGAGACAACTCCACCCATGCTTACAGTTGATTTGGAATACTGACGTGAAGTAATTATCTTACATCTCATGCAAGAAATGGTCTTCCAAATCGAAGATGGCGGCCAAATTGGCGACCGAAATTTGAAACCAAGTCTACATTTCTTTACTTTCTTACGATGGGCGTTATTGTTTCGCGATTTGTACCCACCATTACATGTTGATATGGAATATTGATATTAAGTATTCACTAGGGTTTGGCAATTGATACTCACAGTCAAGATGGCGGCCAAACTGGTGGCCAGAAATTGAAAAGAAGTCGATATTATCACATACTAATTTCCACTTTTTGTCATAATATCGATCTGTATAGACGAAACGGTACATAATATAAGCAATCTACTAGTATTAGTTCTAATATAAGTCGTAGCCTTTTGGAAGAATGAAAACCCACAATCGCGATGTGACATTCCAAAATCCATTCTTGAATATATAAAGGGCCCATACTGGTCGTAACCGTATATAGGTGCGCCGAATAGTCATATTATGACTTCCAAGAATCAAAACAACAGTACCTGAGCTTAATCTTATTTGCCACATTCAGCATTATCTGGACCAGTTTCCGTCTCTTCGTCAGATTAATCTATCTCGCTCACAACAACACAGTTTTCTACACTTCTTTGTAGAAGGGTCCCACTAATCGGAATGTTTCAAACAATATATATGCCGGTGTCCAGCTCACGTGTTTGTTTCGAAAGCTTTGAATTATTATCCTTATTCTTGGCGAGCTTCATTCGTGGTATAGCTTATGGTATAATTCATATGCTACATATGGGGTATGGGCGTCATATTGTGCGATAACCTGGACAGGTATTCGATCGATGCGTATACTAGCTTTCAGATGGACCTATCTATCTGCATATTTTCAGCTTTGGTGAGCGAATGGGGATAACAACGTGTACACATGGTGATCTTCGCAAACAGCCACTTCTCAATATATGGTTCATCAATTCACATACTCATCTAATGCACTGACGTACCCGGACAACTTCTGTATATGGCTTCGAATGTTGAAAGCCTGAGATTTGACGGATGCCTTTCTGCTAAGGCACATGAGACCATAATACATAATATGCCCACACTTCTTGAACATGATCATAAGAACAATCTTGTTGGCGTCCAGCAATCGTCTCACCGAACAGATCCAAGCAGATGATAACAATACACACGGTTCTAGTTTGCGGGAATGTGTCATGATAGTGGAAATGAAATTGGACCATGACTGCGCCGCCCCTTATTTTGGTATGTTTTAGATTCAGACATAATCTCATGTGTGGCTTTGCTTTCCTTGTATGCTAATATTGTATGTTCCCATCCGTTTGGAAGCCGTTGTTAATCAACTGGACCAGGCGTGTACCATTGGCTACTACTGTATAAGCCCCACCCAAACTGGGGTGTAGTCTTAAAGGCGATGCCTTTGATAGTTGGCTGATATGTCATACTCACGCTGGGTGGTGGTCGGTATGTTTCAAGAAAGTACAAATGCCACCAACACAAGGATTAAATGTTCAACGCGAAGAACATCCAGAGGAATGTTACATTGATGAGCTCTGGCATTCAGTTCAACATACGTTGGGCACACCAAGTGATTTCTTAGTAACATCACCATTCCGACCATTGTCCAACATGAGACATTAACTACTATATTCTAAAGTTATATATAAAGCTATATGATCATAAAGGTCGCGTTCCCCAACGTCCACAGCCATTGCCATCGAGACTATAAATTGTGCTTTAAATACATAGCGAAATAAATGCACCACATTTTCTTGAATAATACAGCCCACATACTGACACTAACCCTGCGAGAGGATAACAAAAACGCATACCTTCATACCATAAAGACATTATCCTTTAGTCCATCCGACTGTTTTGGGGGAGGCTAGCAAATAGTATTATCCAGACAAAATTGTTCGTCTGGTCAAGTTGAATCAGAACGGCATCGAAACGGATGTGGAAATACAATCTTACCACACCAAAAAAAAAGGCACGCATTACATTCTATATCTTAACCATGCATCAGGTATAGGGGTGGTGTATACCGTTGCCCATTTCATTCCCACTATCATGGCGCATGTCCACAAACTAGCACCGTGAGTATTGTTCTTGTCTGCTGGGAGACAACTGCTGGACGTCACACAGTTTGCTTCGGACCATCGTCAAGAAGTGTGGGTAGTTGGTACATTATGGTCTTCTCCTTAGCAGATAAACATATGTCCAAGGGAATTCGACAGCTAGCAACCTTCGAAACAAACTTGTCAAAGTTGTCCACTGAGTTTGAGTTCGCTGAGTTTGTGAGTTGACGAACCATCTATTGAGAAGTGACTAGCTACCTGGTTCGCCAGTTGTACATGGCGTTATCCCCATGGGGTATGAGACACATACATAGAGATGACCTTCTGTAAGCTTGTATACTCATCGACCATATACCTTCCTAGTTCAAGATGACGCACAAATCCCATATTTAGCAAATATTTAAAATCGTAAGCTAGACACCGGAAAATGAGCTGTTTGATACGTTATGATTAGAGGGACCCTTCTCCCAGGAAGTGGTGAATACTTTGTCGGTGTGAACGACCTAGATTTATCAGACAAAGAAATGGAAGCTGGTCCAGATAATTATGGACGTGACGTGGCAAATCAGAATCTGTTATCAGGTAATTGTTCTGATATGACTATTCGGCGCACCTACGGTTACGGCCATTATCGCCGCTGAGTGGAGAATGGGTTTCGAAGAAATGCCACATCGCGATATTAATTGTGGGTTTTCATCTTTCCAGAAGGATACGAGCTATGTCATGCGTTTTGATACGTTTAAGTTGAACTAATAGATGGTTTATGTACAGTTTCGTCCATACATACCGATATTATGACAAAAAGTTGAAATTAGCATGTGATAATATCGACTTCTTTTCAATTTATGGCCGCCAGTTTGGCCACCATCTTGACTGTGAGTATCAATTACCAAACCCTAATGAATACTTCATATCAATATTCCACATCAACATGCAATGGCAGGTAGAAATCGCGAAACAATAATGCCCATCGTAAGAAAGTAAAGGAATGCAGGCGTGTTTTCAAATTTCGGTCGCCATTTTGGCAGCCATCTTCGATTTGGAAAACCATTTATTGCATAAGATGTAAGGTAATTACTTCACCTCAGTATTTACAACTCGACTGTAAGCATGTGTGGAGTTGTCTCTACAATAATGCCCAATGGTGTGAAAATGAGGGAATTTCGGTGATTTTTCAAAATCTGTCCGCCATTGTGGGCGCCATTTTGGATTTGGGGGACTTTTATTTGGATATGGTACAAGGAAAGTTCTTCGCCCAAATGTTCCCAACTCACAATAGTAAGTAGGTGTGGATTTATCATGACAATAATGCTCACTGATGTTAAAATCAGCGATTTTCCGGCGATTTTTTATTTCTGGTGGCCATTTTGGCCGCCATCTTGGATTTGGGTGAATATTTCTCAAATCAGGTATAAGAGGAATCCTAGTTCGACTATCTCCTGTACATATATATGCATGGGTGTTGTTATGATAGCAATAACATTCATTGATTCGAAACATTACATCACGTTATTAGCGTTGATTCGGCTTTGACCTATTATACATGTACCGGCATTTGGAAAAACGTGATAACGGACAAAAATATCCTACAATGAATGTATATTATGGTCCCCATGTATTCGCCAATGACTCTTCTATACGATAAATGTATAACATCATGTCAAAATGCCAATATTTTCTCACAGTGACAAACGAAAGGTGGTGAAATGTTTGAAAAATAGCATATTTTAACATTTCGGCGGCCATCTTGGCCGCCATATTGGATTCTGGTGTCTGATTTTTGGCTAATTTGTAAGGGTTTTATATTAGCATAACGAATCGAGCGCAAAACAAGACCGCATGTGATATCATCTTTACTATAACGGCGAGCAAAGAGACCTGGTGCATATAAAAAAAATGGCCGCCATGATGGACGCCATCTTGTTTGGAGTCTCTGCGGCCACTTTTTTTTCTTGTTAACAAGTGAAAAAAATTAGAGGAGACATTAAGAAAGAAAATTAGTGGGGTGAGTCCTGGGGGGGGGGGGGGGGGGGGGGGGGGGGGGGGGGGGTGCAGATGTCGACCAATATCTCCTGGACTAAAAGACTCCCCATCATTTTCATCTTTCAAAAATAAATTGAAAATGCACTACTTCAAATCCAGCTACATTAACCCTTTAAGTGCCGGGGGCCGATGAGCGGCCCTAATTTACGGTCTGTAAAATCGGCCCTAATTTTTTAGTTTTTTTTACATGTTTTTAGTTTTTTTGGTTGAATTTTTTTTGGGTATACTTAAGCATGCTATAGCGAATTTAAAAACAAACTGGTTAAAACCTTAGGGGCATGTTATAACTCAAAACTATCACCAAGTATTCATAGTAATAATTTTGATGCCCATGAAAAATGTAAGATTCCTTGGCACTAAACCTACAAAATAAGTCTGGCACTGAAAGAGAGTAGAATATAAGAAAAAATTATTAAAATTGTAAAAAATAATAAATGATGAAAATTTGTTAGGCCAATGCATTCTCTTATATATGCGAGGCGACCTATGGTCGACTCGCATATATAAGAGAATGCATTGGCACAGGGTACATGGGTTGATACAAAACTCTGACTTGGCACTGAAAGGGTTAAGTCATAGAAGCAGACCTATTTATATTAGTTACAAGAAAGTGTTTCTACCCTGTGAACATTCACCACTAATATGATATTGAACTGTATTATTGTGCATGTTACTTGTATACATGTAAAGTGCCTTGACCCAACTGGGATTTGGCGCTCTATAAGAAACCTGTTTATTATTATTATTATTATGGCAATAGCTCAAACTTTACTTTGTCAAGTTGAGTTAAAAATGTTAACATGCATAATCTTATGCGATACAACTGATTACGAATATGAGCCCTATCATTGAAACCATTCAGGTGAAGAATTTCACCAAATTCATTTTAGAGTGATCAAGCACAGCGGGCTAGCATCACAAAATTCACCCTCTGGGGACCTCATTCTTCTTTGGCCTCATCTTCTGGGAAGTATCTATAGTCTCGGAATTAACATTGTTTTCAGTTATTTTTTCCCTTCTGTTCAGTTTCTATATCCCCTACTTTGCAGAATACAAATTGCATAATCAAGGTGACCAATGAGTGATCAATCTGATCCTAGGTCTCCCTTAGCAGTTGAGGCCTAAGCAGAATGAGGTTCCCAGAGGGTGAATTTGGTGATGCTAGCCCACTGTGTGGGATAGCGTCACTATATTCACCCTCTGGGAACCTCATTCTGTAAATGTCAGACACATGTGTCCAGGCTTGGCAGTCACTTGCCTGGGAGTAGTGACTTGGATATTCTGAGTACCTTCAAATTGAGTTTGGCAAAATCGCCCAAGAAATTGTTTTAAAGGTACTCAATCCGATCAGACGGTCCCCATACCATCAAGATACAACAACAACATTTCTTCAAAATATGCTTTAGTTATCAGAATCGATTTATTGCAACAAAATAATGCTAACCACTGTCAACTATGGTTTCAAATTTCCCAAAACTTTATCAACATTTTGTTCAACAAAATATGGGCATATTATCACTAAAGTATCATGAAATTTGACAGTATTACCACTTGATTTTAGAGTTATCCATCTTCATCCGCAATTTTGTCCGAGACCCTCCATTTGACCACGTGTTTCTGGGCCACATATTATTACACATCTCAAGAAATAACAAACTTCAAAAATTGATAACTGATCACTCTGAACTTTGATGGGTGGGTTCCTCTTCTTGAATCAGATATTTTTACCCCGAAGCCAAAGAAATAGTAATTTAGGAGCGTCTGATCTGATTGAGTAGCTTTAAGAAATGTTTTATATATGGCTTTAAGTGAAACTTATCTGGTCTTTGTATTGGAGAGCCTGGGTACTATTGTTAAAATGTCCACGTGTATCATTTAAAATTTAGTGCACAACTGATAGTATGTTTAGTTTTTGTTAACGCCAACATTTGACTAACTTGATTTTCCCAAAATTTAATTAGTGACTATCAGTGACACTTCAACATGCATTATGTAGCATACTGCAAGATAATCTATTTTGAGTGCCTGATCCATGTTTTGAAGGAATTTCAGGAGAAAGAAAGATGTTGTAATTGGATCTGTCCTCTTCAGGAGGCCCCATGATACATACAGGTACATGTATTAGCAAAAGTCAACACACAATCTCCTTTCCAATGTTTATTGGCAAACTATGGAATTGTTCAAATTCAACAACCAGATATATATTTATAAATATTAACAGTGTAAAAAACAATGGCAGCACATATTAAATTATTAATTATATCATGGAATGGTTATAGTGTCTCTGTTAATCAGCTCGGTACAGTAATGCCCTAATTAATCGACTCCTTTAACACAGCAGAATTATGGGTAACTTTTTCAGGATTTAGTCGGAAATATGGCTTGTTGCCATTCATCAGAAAGCTCTCCCCGAGAGTCGATTACTTACAGAGCTTTCCAATGAATGGCAACAAGCCATATTTCCGACTAAATCCTGAAAAGTTACCCATAATTCTGCTGTGTTAAAGGAGTCGATTAATTAGGGCATTAATGTATATCCTTCAATGATCAGGCTATAAACTTATGCTTTGTTTCTGAGGCAGTGTATATAAAAGAGGAAGGGATGGTTTCATTTTTATTCCTGACTAGCTGATGTGCTCGATTTCGTCTCGGCAATTTAGGGATTTCTTCGCCAGAAACATCCTATACGAGCTTATATGAGCGAGATCAAGGACACGGTCGCACATGAAATTGGACCCGCCCATATTGTGCCTGGGATCAAAGTAGGCCTACATACCAGATTTGAGTCGGATCGGTCGAGGTCCAAAATACATGACTATATGAGCCAGGTCAAGGTCACACGTGACATTGGACCCCCCCCCCCCCCCCCATATTGTTCACAGGATCAAAGTAGGCCTACATACCAAATTTGAGTCGGATCGGTCTAGGTCCAAAAACATGCCTATATGAGCGTATCTGAGAGAGGTCAAGGACACGGTTGCACCTGAAATTGGACACTCCCATATTATTCCCCAGATCAAAGTAGGCCTACATACCAAATTTGAGTCGGATCGGTCCAGCAATTTTTGAGTGTACAACACCTACATACATACATATACACAGACAGAAGTTCCGAAATATATAATAGGTGACATGCAGCCTCAGAGCCAGACTGATTATATAAAATTCAGCATGAACAATAACCATAGATTAAAGGTACTCAATCCGATTCGATGGTCCCCATATCATCAGATTCCAACAACAAAATTTGACGCTTCAGTTATTAGAATCGAGTAATTGCCCCAAAATAATGCTAACCACAGTCAACTGTAGTAAAATTCCCTATTATTTTTCAAATTTTGTTCAAAAGTTTGCTGGTTTGTCAAATATCCAACACAAAAAAGCCACTTGATTTTAGAGTTATTCATCCGCAATTTGGTCAGAGAAGTCTTCTCGTCGACTGTTCACTGGGCCACATAAAATTAAAACAATAGATTTCAAACATCGATATCTGATCACTCTGAGCTTTGATGGGTGGGTTCCTCAACTTGATTCAAATATTTTTTACCCCCGAAGCCAAGGAAATATTAATTTGCGAGCTTTAATTCGGATTTAGTACCTTTAAATATACTGCAGCATATACTGTAGACAAACAATTGACATAAACGAGAAAAAATATTTACGGTAGGCCACACAGTAAATTTTCCGTTTCTCAGGGCCGCGCGCATGGTCCCGAAACCCCGAGCATGCAACCTTTTCATTGGCGGAACCAAAAAAATAAATATTTTTTTTAAGTCAATTCTATTACAAACATATTTTGAGGAGTTAAAGGCCCACTTAATTTTCGAACCCCCAGATTACTTTATATAAAATATATGCCATATTATATACCATGAACCCCCAGATTACTTTATATAAAATATATGCCATATTATATACCATGAACCCCCAGATTACTTTATATAAAATATATGCCATATTATATACCATGAACCCCCAGATTACTTTATATAAAATATATGCCATATTATATACCATGAACCCCCAGATTACTTTATATAAAATATATGCCATATTATATACCATGAACCCCCAGATTACATATAAAATATATGCCATATTATATACCATGAACCCCCAGATTACTTTATATAAAATATATGCCATATTATATACCATGAACCCCCAGATTACTTTATATAAAATATATGCCATATTATATACCATGAACCCCCAGATTACTTTATATAAAATATATGCCATATTATATACCATGAACCCCCAGATTACATATAAAATATATGCCATATTATATACCATTTGAAAGAGGAAGCTCCAAAATATTGTATTATCAACTTATCCGGTGTAATAAGCTGTGGACATGTTGTTTTTGTTGAGTTGCTAACGCGTTTTGTGACCAAGAATGAAGTAAAAATCAGTATTATTTTCATTGCAGGGGGAATAACTCTATATATTAAAAACAGAGTTCTTCCCCTTCCATTGAAAAAGTTTGAATTCTGTTGCATTCTGGGTGACAGAGGGGGGAAGTCTTCTATTTATCTGTGGGCATCTTCTGAGATACAGATGTTTCAAATAGTGGTGAATTATAGCATTTTAATCATATTTTATGGCATAGATTGTTATTAAAACCGTATATCAAGTCACTATAAAAAAAATATTTGGCGACTCGAAAATTAAGTGGGCCTTTAAAGGCTGTTGTGCATTGTATATAAACTCTGTAAAATGGAGTAATGTAGTTTAATTAATATAGCTCATGGTACTTAAATTGTTTTGAACTTTTACATGTCTATATATCTATACATGTAGCATTAATATCTAACTTTTAAGAGAATTAAATGATGTTTGTCATGTTTGAAAACTTAATCTAATTTGAGGGAAAGGGAGTGAACAGTCCAATAAAAGAACATAATGTGTTCGATATTGACTTAAATTTTCCCATGTGACTATGTCCCAACTACATCTTGCAAGACCAATGCTGCTCTGGATTAGTAGCTATTGATTTAGTTTATCCATCTCTATTAAACTACTAAATGTAGTTGGGGATTTATTACATGTAAATATGCAAATAGAACAAATAAAAGCAGCAAATCCGAGGCAGCTTTGATCTTGCACGCAAACACTTTGACATATTCTAGTGAGTCACGTTAACCATCTCATTCTGTAGGTATATGCAAGATCATGTAGTCTCTGACTACTCAAATACATGCATATGTCACAAGCTAAACTGCTTGTGAATGATATAAGGAGGCTGCAACAAAAATCTGTTCACTTAATATGAACAGATTGATTAAAAATTATCGATTTTGCAGATGATTTTCAAAATTGTTTGGCCTGAGAAACCGGGAAGTTGACTTTGTGTGGCTGCAGTTAGGCCATAATAATAGTGAAGATGAAGATAATACATGACTCCGAGGCCGTACTAATATCAATTTGCTCACTTCTAAAGACGATAAATGATCGTCAGTATACAATGTAAATATTATCTATAAATGATTCAATTGCATGTCTAACCAATTAAGTACGCATTCTCTGTTATACAATAATGAAGCAGTATCGGAAGCAATATTGAAGCCAGAAAGCAATCGCGTTAAAGGTACTCAATCCGATAAAACTCCTCTCAATTACTATTTCAATGGCTTCGGGGGTCAAAAATATTTGATTCGAGTCGAGGAAGTCACCCATCAAAGCTCAGATTTGTCAGATATCGATTTTAGAAATCTATTATTTTTCATTAGCGGGAATACTATCTGGCCCAGAACTCAGTCAAAATTGCGTTAAAATTACCACTTGATTTTAGAGTTATCCATCCTTGTCTGTTTGAATAGATTTGGAGTAAACATCCAGAGCAGATTACGGCAGTTATTAGTACTCATCTCGAGTTAATAACAAATTTCAAAAATCAATATCTAATAACTCTGAGCTTTGTTTGATGGGTTCCTCGACTCGAATCAAATATTTTTTACCCCCAAAGAAATAGTAATATAGAACCCTCTGATCGGATTGTTGTTGTTGGAATCTGTTGAGAAGGGGACCCTCTGTTTGGATTGAGTACCTTTAACAAGTTTGACATAATATATGAAATATTGTTAGATAAGTGGCATAAGTCTTACAATTCTTTGGGGTCTATGGTATAGCTCGGTCAACGGCAATGTTATTTATATATGTTGGTATGATAATATATCTTCGCGAAAAAGCAAAATGGGCCGTTGCAATGAGAATGCAACTGGTGCCAATGATTCGATCAGGACAGCCGGTTTTGAATCGAATCAGATGAAATATTCAAAAAAGCATTGAATAAATTCGATTTGCAGGGCCCTAACCGCAGTGTCATTATTTAAGAAATTGTTTTTCATATTGCTTTCTCAAATAAGTCCAATAAAAACAATCGGTGAGGCCATCAAAACTCAGTGAGGGATCGCCAGAGAAATGAAACATTAATTATTTTGGCCTTGCTGCAAAAGCTGAGTTTAATAATTTATATTGCAGCACTAATAGGAGTAAGGTGGTGGACTTACTTCAACAAGCAACAATGCAGGCAAGGACCAGCTTTGGTTTAGATAAACTCCAACACGCATATATACAGATGAGGCCAGATCCCGGCAACCTATTTATTTAACACATAAATGAGAGAAGGAGTTCAATCTAAATTAAATTAAAAAATTTTTTTTTATTAATTTAAAAAAAACAAACATTATATATATTTTTTAATATATTTTATTTTTTTGTTAAATTTAGCAAGGAAATCAATCTAAAAAATTTTAAGTGAATTTGAAAATGGCCATAACTCGGTTAGAAAAAATTGGATCAAACCCATATTTAAAGCTCGTCTGTATTTTGGGCTGGGACTCATGTACAAAATTTTATTTCGATTGGATAGAAAATGTTTGAGATATCACATTATGCGAAAAGTGTCTACAGACAGACGAATGGTCAATCTTGACATCGACTCTACGTGTACCATACTATGGTATGGGTACACATAAAAAGTGTGTCTATATTTCAGACATAGTTAAAACATAAAATCTGACCCGAACAGCAACATTGACCCAACAAAAGACAAAAAAAAACAGCTAATCCCATTGCCAATCTAATAACACCAGTAGAACATGAGTACCCTCACAAATAGGTTTATGTATACAGTAATGCCCTAAATAATCGACTCCTTAACCACAGCAGAATTATGGGTAACTATTCAGAATTTAGTCAGAAATATGGCTTGTTGCCATTCATCGGAAAGCTCACAGTAAGAGCTTTCCGATGAATGGCAACAAGCCATATTTCCGTCTAAATCCTGAAAAGTTACCCACAATTCTGCTGTGGTTAAGGAATCGATTATTTAGAGCATTGCTGTACATGGAAGTGTGGATATAAATGGGCTACCAGCATCTGGCCGATGATGTCATTTGAACTAAGGGTCTTCTACCATTTTAATATTTTAGCAAATACAATATACATAAAAGCAATTGGGACCCTGATTCAATGATTGCAACATTTAAAATGTGGAGAAAAATGGAGATAACTTTATAATTTGTATCAGTCAGTAGCAATTAGTTTGAGGATTAGTGTTTTAAAAGTTAAGTAAAAATTGGCACATCACATTTGCATTTCTGTTATGCATTTGCATATTCTGTTATGCTTGGCAGGATAAAATAATTCCTTCATCAAAACAATCTCTTTATACACTAATTACAAAGGTATAAAATTGTGCTGTACAATTTTGTTCCATGTAAAATAAAATGCATGTTTGCTTTGAGAAAAGAAATATCTACCCACATCTGGAAAACTTTTAAATTAAAGTGTCTATGACACTGTAGCTCAACTTGTGGAGGAGTTAATTTTTTGCTGAGCAATGAAAAGAATGATAAAGAAGAGGTCACGCTGAAGACCCACATAAAGCTTGATCATGATTCGGATGAGGGATATGGTCTGCAGGGAGCGCCAAAGGATTTTGTCATACAAAAAGTAAATTTCAAGATGGCCGTTGGCAGCCATGTTTTTCAAAATATTTTGTCAAAATAGGAGGCTCCCATCTAGAGGTCACCCCGAAGATCCTTATGAAGTTTGGTGATGATTGGATCAGAGATGTGGCCTGTAGGTTGTGCCAAAGGATTTAGTCATGCAAAGAATAAAATCCAAGATGGCTGCCGATGGCCATGTTTTTCATCGAAAATCCTTCAAATTCGATAGCTCCCATCTACAGGTGATCACAATCGTGTCTGTAAAATAAAAAAAATGATCCAGCCATAAATACGGGCCATAGGGTGTGCCGATGGATTCAAATTTAAAATCCAAGATGGCTGCAGGTGGCCATGTTTCATAGAAATTCGGAAAAATTTGGCAGCTCCCATCTATAGGTCACACTGAAGCTACAAATGAAGTTTAGTGAAGATCGGATGAGGGATGCGGCCTGTAGGGTGTGCTGAAGTAAATTATTGATGCACACACTGACAATGGACGCCAACCCATGGCAATAGCTCAAATTTTACGTTGTAAAGTTGAGTTAAAAAGCATTTACTGAAAACTACAGTATTGATTTGTAACCTAGGTTAAACTTGCTTACCAAATATTATCTTGTCTTACATTCAGAGTAATAAAACTTTTGTTGATAGATTATTTATTTACAAACCCAACATTTAAGCTGGAACATAGCCAAACATATACATATCTACAAACAATTTATACAAGCAATTTATATGCTAACAATTATCATATAATATTTCCATAACAAATTCACCATCATATTATAACTAGACACAACACGTACAATCCATTAACAAGTACATTGCATAATTATGCAATTTAGGGTTGTGTTGCATTAGATAGATATAAATATATGTTTTCATCTATATCTAATAGTATCTTAAGTAAATCTTTTTCAATGCCAATTATTATATATGCTCAGTCTTTTCAGAGAATATAGTCCATGGAATTTATTGCAGTTCAGATTGGATATTAGTGTGTCTGTCATTTGCCGATTGAGGTCCCCAGAGGGTGAATTTAGGGACGCTATCCTGCATAGTGGGCTAGCATCACCAAATTTACCCTCTTGGGACCTCATTCTGCACGGCCTCATCTGCAGATGTCAGACACGCTATTTCAAGGCTTGAGCATCTTCAATCAAAGTTTATCAACTTATCAACCTACAGTAATGCCCTAAATAATCGACTCCTTAACCACAGCATAATTATGGGTAACTTTTCAGGATTTAGTTGGAAATATGGCTTGTTGCCATTCATCGGAAAGCTCTCAGTGAGAGCTTTCCGATGAATGGCAACAATCCATATTCCAACTAAATCCTGAAAAGTTACCCATAATTCTGCTGTGGTTAAGGAGTCGATTATTTAGGGCATTACTGTATACACAGATCAGTGGCAACATATCCCACAGATTTCTTGAATATTATTCATTTTCAACTGGTGTTTGGGAAATTTTCAACCCAATTTCAATAAAACATGCTAAAAAACCTCCCATTTATCTGCTAACCATGACAGAGCATAAGTTTGATTTTGAGATCTGTCTGGGCGTCTGATTCTATCACTGTCATCTATGTCACCTACTGATGGATTCCTGTAACTGGCATATCGGTTCGCCGAATGCTTGATAATGTCATAGTATCCTCGACCGATTGAAACAATACCCGGCTCAGAAACCTCCTCTGATCCATAAATCTGGAAGTTTGGACCAGTACATAATCTGTCATCTGTGGACATGTTTCCCTGGTGTGGTTGGTGCGATATTGGCACTATAAATTTTGTGAAGAACTCTCGGTCGCCATGACACCTGAATACTTTTATTGGCCTGAGATTGTTACAATCTGCCACAATGATACATCCCCATGTTGTGGCAGCATATAAATACTTGTCAATCACACTGATGCAAGTGACCTGTGACCTCCCAGCTAAAACAGAAAATTAATTGAATGAGAAAGAGAAAGATTTGTATACGCCTTACCAGCTTATTTCATGTATATCATCTGATAAAACTTATGGGTTATTCCGTTCTGTCACATATTATTACCAAGCTCAAAAGAAAACCATTTGCTCATTAATAGCCTGTGACAAGACAATGACTACATCAATGAATAAGCCAACACAAACTGGCATATAACATCAATGCATATTACACACACACAAATTCTATACTGGTAATATGTTGAAGGTTGGTTATCTATGGGCATATCAAGGTATATCAGTTGGTTAATTACATTCAGGGACATCACAGTGAGAAGGTTCCGGGGGTGTCTCATCCCCTTCCAATTAAGATCAAAGTTTTGTGCAGTTGGAAATTTCACATTGGATAATATGCTGAGATTTTCATGATATTTTTCATCCTATATTTAGTGCATAAAGGATGTTGTTTTTAGACTAACAGTCAAATATTTTTCCACCTACAGACTGAAATTGCCCTAAGTTGAAAATAAAGAGCATTGCCAGGGCGTCGCAAAAATGGTAGTGGTAACGTCGCAAGAGCTATACTTCGTCCAAATCTGCGGGTCATGTTCTGCATCTGCAAACACTCAATGGCGGTCCAGTTGAATGTCACGGATTTGCCAGTCATGTTTTAAGATAGAATTGAATGACAAACAAGATATATCACTGTTTCCGACAATGAGTTGTGAGTCTGAAAATTTGAACGAAGTATAGCTCTTGCGATGTTACCTCGCAAAATACACCCATGGTAATTCCAACAAAGGGCAATAAAATTGGCAGGCGGAACCCAAATTTGAACTTGACCTGAATATTGGACTAGTATGTCACATACCAAATTTTATTTCATTCAGTTCAGATATCATCCGGAAACAAAAAGTGAGTGCAAATTCCAACAAAAAGTGCCATAACTCTGGTGAAAATTGCAGGGCGGAACCCGAATTTTACCTGTATTTTGTGCTAGTAAACCCACATACCAAATTTCATTCCATTCAAGTGATACTCTAAATTTATATCATCCAGTTAAACCATAGGGGGGAGCCCGGGGGTTCTAGCTATGTTAGAATATTCCAATCCAACTGCCTAAGTTACCAGTTGGAAAATTGCAATCCAAGGGGGGGGGGGGGGGGGGGGGTTACAGATGAAGTTTACCACAGTTGGGAATTTGTTCTGTGGAGAGTAATCTGAAGTTGGATACACCCCACCCCTCCCCAATGAAGACACCCTAGCCACCATCCTGATCATATTCTCTGGAAATGCACATATTAGGCCTACACTATAGGTTGAGAGGTAATTGTATTTAAACAAAGATCGCAATAGTACAACTAAATATGTCAGTTCCTTGTTCTGGATTTGATTCAGATTGGAGTTTATTCATGACTCAGCATAAAAGTTATATACCTTGAGATATTTTGAAGTCTGTTTGCCTTCATTAGTCTACTGTTGACTTATTGGCAGTCATGTGATTGTCGGGCCATGGACAGGGACGAGGAACTGAGCCGCAGGTATACTGACCTCTCCTTTCCAACACCAACGGTCATGTGACTGTAACTAAGTCACCAGTAGACGGATGAAATCAAGCCTGGATTTAGTGTGTCTGACAGTTGAGGTCTAAGCAGAATGAGGTCTCCAGAGGGGGAATTTGGTGATGCTAGCCAGCTGTGCAGGATAGCATCCTAAATGCACCCTCTGTGTACCTCATTCTGTAAATGTCAGACACACTAACTATGTCCAGGCTTGGATGGAGGCGATTTGACTAAGAGCTCTTTTCATCAATGTATCACATTATTATAATCAATAAATTTGAAAAATGATCAAGGAAATATGGGTTGATACAAAAATCGGACTTGGCACTGAAAGGGTTAAAGTCATGAATAAACTCAAATCTGTGTAATAGTAGACAAATGGCTTGGTGTTTCTTCTTTATTGTGCTGCATTTACTTTGACTGATGAATCTAGCTGGCGAACACAAATGAAATTTTGTTTACATACTTGAGGGCAACAAGTACTCACAGTCGACTTGGGCTCCCCTGACGCCCTCCGATCCGATGTCTGGGATCACCTTAGAACAGTCAAGCTTATAGTTCTCCAGCACTCGTCTTGAAGTGTCCCACTTATACACAGCAGACCCTGTATTTGAAATTAAGAAACTTTAACATACAATCATCGCTGAGGTATGAGTGAGTTCGTTCATCATTTGTGTTTTGTGTTCGGATATGTATTGGTCATTAGAATAAAATATCTGTGTTCTCCTGTGTTCTCAAGTTATTAGATTTCAGTTTCGAGATAAGGGAGGTAGCCAATTTATATTAATTTTTTTCTCTAAATCTGGAAAACATATTCCAGAAACAAACAAAAATTTCAAATCCAATCATAACATATTGAAAACAATGTTTGCCAAGGCTTTTTAACCCTTTCATGACGGGAGCTGCACTGGCGCAACATTAAAGACCCTGTGCCAATGCATGCTTTTATATATGCAAGTTGACCATATGTCGCCTTGCATATATAAGTGAATGCATTGGCCTAACAATTTTTATCATTTTATATAAATTTTAACAGGGTGGGAGAATCTATTTAGTATAGAAAGGGTTAGAATCTGAAGTGCGAAAAAGTTGGATCTAAACCTGGATACTATCCATTATTGTTGGGAGTGATGGAGACATCTTGCCTGCGTACCTGGATAATTGTAGGACCAGAGAGAACAGCCATTATCATTAGTGGAATGCGTGACTAAGAAGCGACAGCAGACACTGGGTATTGCTATTTCGAAATGGTCGAGTGTGAATTTACTATCATTGGTTCCATCCAGGTTACATTCACATATGTTGATCTTACCACCAGTCACTCCAAACCAAATCTCAAACCTAGAAAAGCACAAAATTTGTCTTGGTATATTCTGAAATAAAACTACAATAGAAATGTTCGACCACGAGGATGGCAGGTAGACAACCTTCTTGGTTATGCTGTCCCCGATAGCTCATTGAATGTTATACTATTACACTGTATATAATTGTATATATCATATGAATGAGTTATGAATAAATAATCATAGTCATAGTCATACAACAGTAGGTGTGAATTTCCAAATATATATTATGCCACAGGGAGTAAATTTTTCGTCTCTCATGCAAATTATTTCTAAAACATTTCTTTTCACATCACATCAGATGAGCCCTGTAAAACACCTTATGGAACAGATAACACTGTAGTAGAGATCTGCAGAAAAATGCCAATGATTTTAGTGCTCTGTTTTAGTGGTGATACGAGGCCATTATTAACTGCAATATACTATAAGCACTCATCACTATATCTAGTAGACAATACCTTGAAGATATTAGCAGCAAACGATAATTAGTAAAGGATATCTATTAAAATTTCATTGTTTTTATATTAGATACTAAGTCTTATTTCACTCTATATTTGCAAAAGATTCATTACCATGGGAATACGTTTTTTCCTACAAATGGGACATGAATGGGAGTTTTAGATGCTAATGTGACCAAGCAAAGTCAATTTCCCATTTCTCAGGGCAATAAAATTCTGAAAAGCATGCGCAATTTTATTTTTTATTTCTGGGACACATGCCAAACAAAGCATTCACCAGCTCCGGGTCTTATTTCAGTAACACGTGGCCAATATTTTTCTAAAAACTTTGTTTATCGATTCCGTGTGAATTATTTTATCCCTAATCACCTAATAACGTATCACTGATACATTTTTTACCAAGATTACCATCAACATTGTTCAAGTTTTAACACATGCTTAAACATCAGCAATTACAGTAATGAATCGGAAATCTGCATGGGTCTATTCTATCGCACCTCCACCCAAGTTTGAATAATTTAGTATTATTTCCCCTGACATATAAAACCTGAAAAACAGGCCTGAGAAATGGGAAATTGACTGAGTGTCCTATGAATAGTTCAATTTGGGGAATATAGCCATTTATTTTACGCTCAACAGTGAATTATAGTAAAAAACACGTTTAGATAAACATCGATATCACCCAGAAGTGGATATAGAAGAATATACTTTCACACTAGCTCGCGCATGCGATTCACTTGTGTGTACCAATGCGCTACCGGAATATTTCAAGCCGTTTATGTTTATTTCCAGGCTTCTCACAATCATAACGTACAAGTGAAATGAATCGCAATGCAAATCCAAAGATTTTCAAACATATTCGGGTCATTGACAGCGACAGCGATTGAATTTATTATATATAATTAAAATGTGTTTAAAATTTCGAGCCGGTGTTTCCTGGTATACTGTTTCCGGTTTAATTTCTCATTCTAAGTTTGTGTTGAAGAAGGACAAAGTGAAAGAACCCATTGTGACATTATAATTTATATTATACTAGCAGATTAGCCCGCCACTGGCAGGATTGGTTCCCTGTCCCGAGTTGACCATACATAACAAATTTCACTGCTGACGACCAAGATATCGCCCAAGGTCATTTGTGGGTACCCGTTTCAAGGTCAAGGTCACCTCAGGCGCTCAAACTGTCCCGACGAAAATCTCCCCCGTCCCTTGGAAGTCCTAAGTAGGAAATTTCGTCTCGATATCCCCAGTTTCCGAGACGGTCGATTGAGCCGTATTTATACTCGTGTATATAAACGCTCTTTAACAACGACACCGCAGATACGAACGCTCCTTAATCATTAACCCATCAATTCCAACGATGGTGGCAGGGCGAAGGGTGAAGGAGTGCTCGGACGTTCTCAGAAGCGGTGCGATGGCACTTCTCGTGGCTTTTTACTCTTAGATAGCAAGTTTGGGCTCAATCGGTCGAGCCGTTTTCAAGTCTATAAAGGATATACACACATACGGAAGTCTCAAAATATATAGTAGATTCACTGATATTATTAAAGTTTTAATTAAAATCTATTTTATGTTGAAATTCGACATATTTATGGGGGGAATAAAGGGAAGAATACGGGAACTATATTTTTATATTCTGCGGATGGTGAAGTAGCATTGTGTGAACAGGCAGCGATCAGCTGATGGCTTCAAAATCATGCATCGATTGAAGACGGTTGTGAGATTATTTATCGTCGTACATTGTGAATTAAATGCATATAATAAAAAGAATATCTAGTGTTTTTTGAGTGGATACCGAAAAATATATCATTTTCGCTCACTCATGACATATTTTACGGTATCCACTCAAAAACACTAGATATCCTCTATTTATTCACTTACTATCAAAACAATCACTCCAATGACCAAATAGAAACAAAGGACTAAATAGACTGTTACTAACCTTGATCTGTTTTTGACAACAGCAGAACAATAGCATGTGCAACGGTCATCATAAGAAACTAAAACTTCAAGGGAGAGATCCTTAACTTTGTCCTTAAACACCATAAAACTGCTGTTCATGTACGTTATAATGACAACTCCCTCTGAAGGGACATGGTGTATATTCAGAAGACGAGCAGGATTCTCTATCTGTGGTAATTCAACTGTCTGAATCTCTTGAAGTGTCACGGTACTGTAAGAATAGTGAAGTGTAATGGTACTGTAAGATCAGTGAAGTGAAACGGTACTGTAAGAATAGTTTAGGCATTATTAAATATTTAACCCTTTCTTTCACGCCTGAGTTTAGTGTGCCTGTCATTTGCAGAATGAGGTCCCCAAAGGGTGAATTTAGTGACCCTATCCTGAATAGTGGGCTAGCATCACTAAATTCATCCTCTGGGGACCTCATTCTGCTCAGGCTTTATCTTCTCTCGAAAGTTTCTTTATTATTAAATGTCTATAGAAACTTCTTCACATAGATTCCATTTCTTTTTTAGTTCAGAATCACCATTTGAGAACTTCAATCTGAGTCTATGTCTCCCTAGCAGATGAGGCCTAAGCAGAATGAGGTGCCCAGAGGGTGAATTTTGCGAAGCTAGGCCGCTATGTGGGATAGCGTCACTAAATTCACCCTCTGGGGACCTGATTCTGCAAATGACAGGCACTTGCTTTCTTTACTAAATACTGATTGATGAGTAGTTCTTCCCTTAGGAAATTTTCAGATAAAAAGTTCAACTAATGGCCACAGGTTGGTTTTTGAACTTATTATCTGAATATTTCACTCCAATAAATAGGACTCCTTTTGTACTTGTATTATCTAGCTGTCATCTGCATGTTTTTGCTGAAAATCACTTAAGATGAATAATAGACCATTCCAATGTCCACTTTTATGACTGATAGGAGAATCCATTTAGTACAGAAAGGGTAATAAGTGGATGGCAGTTTGAAGCCTCATATTTTACCTAATAATTTGTTTAATTTGTCACAGTTCTGCCAGATTTTGGGGGTCAAAATAGATCCATAAATCCATTAAAGATGTATTATGGACAAGTTCGGGTGCATGAAACTGATAAGTCAGTATTCAGGCGCTATGCCAACTGGAGGAATGCAGCATTCTACTGAAATCGCCGAAAATTTTAAAGAAATCGTCCATACCACTCCATAGAAAACCTCGTCTGAACTATGCACAATTGTAAATATTTACATTTGGGAGTATCGGCGATAAACCAACGCAAATGATTTCGCCATCGAAATAGTTACTTTGAGCATGATTATTCTCCCTGTCTATTTGACCACCCTGTCGAGTGTCTCACATCACTTTAAATTCATTTATACAATCGTTGTATGTCTCAGAAAGACTTACTGAAGTCATAGAAATTACCACTTTGGTAACAAAATTAGGGTCCTTTTGTACCTCAAGTGGTTTGTGTATAAAACTTACAACAAAATTATAAAAAAGAAACGTTTTTTTTTTTGAGTCAATCATACAGGGCATAATTTTGTCTTAGTAACTATATTGATAATATATAACATTAATCTTCGAGTGATTTATTAGATCACTTAAGTTAACCAGCGGTGACCTTGGTGACTGCTTGAATTGGAGACCATCGAAAGTTACCTGTCTTTCTCAGTGATAAGCGATATGTGTAATTTGATTCTCTGAATTTATTGCAGTAGTATCTCAAGAAAATCAAAATCTGCATTCCAAAGACGAGGAACCTCCGTCTTGATTGTCTCTCACCATTCATCTGCTAAATAAGTACCAGTCATCTTGGTGAGTATCTGAGCATGTTATGATCAAAATAAAGCAGGCCAGTTCAAAAGTTGCAGCCAGTTCATTGGTTGGATGCAAAAATTATGGGAATAAATAGTGCAATGTTTGAAAGATTTCAAATAAATAATAATTAACCCTTTCAGTGCCAAGTCCGATTTTTTTATCAACCCATATTTCCTTGATCATTTTTCAAATTTATTGATTATAATAATGTGATACATTGGTGGAAAGAGCTCTTAGAACTCTTTCCATCAATGTATCACATTATTATAATCAATAAATTTGAAAAATGATCAAGGAAATATGGGTTGATACAAAAATCGGACTTGGCACTGAAAGGGTTAAAAATGTCCACCTGCCTCATCACTTTCAAAAAGATGTTCTCCATATAAAATATTTTCTTTATCTGGCCAGAGGATATGGTTAAAATTATGGGAATAATAGTACAATGTTTGAAAGTGTTTTAGAGCGAGTAATTGGTTATATAAAACCGTCATTATTATTAAATGATATGAGTGTAACTCACTGACCTGTAGACATGTAAGAGGTAGTGAGTTATGCCAACAGCTGTTCGCTTTGACAGGCACCAGACGTCATCTCCCACAGTTGCTATGGCAAGGATCTCATTCTCAATGCCTGTTAATGTCTGGAAAATATGAATGCTCATACTTTAAAGACAGTTTTTTGCTTGGATAGCAATAGAAAATTTCAAGCAAATTGACCATCTTGGGATGGGGTCATGTACATAATACCAGACATATTCATTGGGCTAGCATTGTGGCGGTATACATCCACATTGCCCGGATATATTACTTATATTGATAGTTGAGCTACATAGCATGTTTGTATATATGTACATGTATTTGTGCAATCATATTTGTGCACCAGTTTATTGTTAAATCAGTCATTATGATTTTATTATGTTTGTTGGCAATAAATATGCCCAAAATGGAACCTGGTGTTGAGTGAGTTCTGTCCCCTTCTCCAGGAAACAACGTAAAGGTAATTTTACTTGTAAAAGCTTTTACGTTGTGGATGGATAAGGGTGATATAATGGCACTGGGTACTTCAGATTCCGTTTATAGTATATCCGTGTCAACCAATCAAATTACGCTTCGGAAAGTGAAGACGGCCGCCAGCCAATCAAATACCGTGTATCATTTCTCACTGAAAAGTAGTAGGCTGCCAGCCAATCAGATACCGCGGATCGTCGGGAGTCAATGCCAATAGCATCTTTTAGACCCAAGATTCAGTTCCTTTGTTTTAAGCCTAAAGCGTCAATCAGACAGTTTATAGAAATCTTTTAATTTTCCTGCCCACCCGCCCAATTATTAATCTTCCAAAACACAAGTTCATAATTTGTATATGGATCATAATATTTTCAAAAGAACAATGTAAACAATGGTGATTTATCACATCACACGGTAATCATGGGAATAAGCGTTGAACGACTCCGACGTTCTTGATCTTGAGGCCGGCTGAAAGCACTGCTACAGAGTATTATATACATGTAGTAGAGTATCGGATGCAGGTTTCCGGTAGCCACCAAAAGAAGTCATATTGAAATATATGGCCACCAAAAGATGCATCCGGTTTTTCCTGAGTGGTTTTCACGGCCGATGAAAGGTTGTTTATTCTCATAGTTGATCTCAGAGTATAGTTCGCGTGGCGGTATACATCCACTTTGCCCGGATATATTACTTATATTGATAGTTGAGCTACATATTTACTAGCATGTTTGTATATATGTACATGTATTTGTGCAATCATATTTGTGCACCAGTTTATTGTTAAATCAGTCATTATGAATTTATTATGTTTGTTGGCAATGAATATGCCCAAAATGGAACCTGGTGTTGAGTGAGTTCTGTCCCCTTCTCCAGGAAACAACATCAAATATATGTTGAGCCATTGTCCAGTTGGGGATAAGCTCCATGAGTATTTTTTTATTTTAGACGGGCGTTAACAAATATATGTGGTTTGGTTTGTTTGTACCATTAGTAACTCAGTTATGCCCCTTGATTTGCATCAGGGACCAGCCTAGAAGGCAACTTGGGAGACATCTCCCTAAAATGTGCCATTTCTCCCTAATATTCTCCTAGGGAGAAGTGACTTATCTCTCATATACCAGTATGCATATATCCAAATAGAATATCCATAGATTATTATGGTGTACTTTCTCATTATAGGTTTTTTTTTTATAAATGGGCTCTTGCATTGCATAATAATATCTGATCATAGAATGATGGTGTTGGGGTGTAAATTGAACTTCAGCCATCACAACTTCTCCCTGATAACAGTACACTTCTCCCTAATATTAAAATGGGGACAAGTGACTTCTCCCAATTTGAATCTCCAGTCTGTTCCCAGGTTTGCATACACTGATATACACTGTTATAACTGCATATCCTTAATCGAAACAAGATTTATTTCTTAAATAAGACTTTTTGCATGGTGTTTGTTTGGAGTATTTGAACAAAATTGACATGAAACAAGATTAGGAAAGATACACTTTCATCAAGTGGTGCTCACTGACCAGCCACAAACTATTTCACATAAAGCATGTTTGGTATTACATACAGTAATGCCCTAAATAATAAGTGAGAGCTTTCCGATGAATGGCAACAACCATATTTCTGACTAAATCCTGAAAAATTACCCATAATTCTGATGTGGTTTAAGGAGTCAATCATTTAGGACATCACTGTATTGCATATATGCCTGCAACTTACTTTGGAGTCCAGACATTTCTTGGATGTTGAGCCATAAGTGAGAACTTCAAGCGTTGGGCGATTCCCGAGCAAAGCACTGTACCATATCTGGCACTCAGGTTCAGCCATGTTGTATGAAACATCCATATCTATATAAAAAACAATATTGACTAAAGAAGATTATAATAGGTGTAAATTTATATAACACAACATCTATCAACAGTCAATTTCTTCTAATTTAAATTTTCTTATGTAACTAACCAAATTGGCTAGAATCACATCATAACCTCATTTCAGTAGTTCAATAATGGCATTTGTAAGCGTATATATGTCATATATTATGTTTACTTCCGCTGATCAGTTCATTGTGAGTGAGTTAATTTTGACATTTTGTTTAAAATGACTCCATTTCATCTAAAAATGATTCAATCAAGAACACAGCCATCGACTTGTATATCAGAGCTTAAAGGTACTGAATCCGATCAGACGCTCATAAATTACTATTTCTTTGGCTTCGGGGGTAAAAAATATTTGATTCAAGTCGAGGAACCCAATCAAAGCTCAGAGTGATCAGAAATGAAGTTTGTTATTTCTCGAGATGTGTAATAATATGTGGCCCAGAAACACGTGGTCAAACAAAGGGTCTCGGACAAAATTGCTGATGATGTAGATAACTCTAAAATCAAGTGGTAATATGGTCAAATTGTGTGATATGATACCATAGTTGACAGGGGTTAGCATTATTTTGTTGCAATAAATTGATTCTGATAACTAAAGTGTATTTTGATGTTGTTGTATATTGATGGTATGGGGACCGTCTGATTGTATTGAGTACCTTTAATTAGTTAGGCTGAATTTCTATTAAAAATGGCCAAACAAAGCAAAACATCTTTTATTATAATACTCCAAACCCTACCCCCTAATACTGACCATCATAGACATCTATCACAGGTATGGGATAAGACACAGCACAGAAGACTGTCACATAGGTTCCGAGACGAAGAACGTCCATGAGGTGACAATACTGTGGGGAACTGATGATTTGTTTGGCTTCGGCTGCAGAAGGCCGATCATTGGCGTCATGTGCCCAGCACACTGTTATGAGATCTAGCACATGTAGTGGCAGGTTAGTTTCCTGAAAGGACAGATAAGACAATATCAATGACAGTATAGCTATTCTAAAATAAAAATTTAATGACAAATATCAATGATGAATGCTGTATCTTGACTTGGGCTTATTTTGTAAGCTGGATGAAGTGACACTAAGTCAAACTATCAGGAATTTATAATATCAAATGAAACTTCCTTTCACATTTACATTTATGGCATTACTCATAAGAGGCCATTGAGGCCCTTCACATGAGTTTGCTGTTGTATGAGACCAGCCGTATGACTCTTAATGAATCTAAGGGTAGTAGATAAGAAGGTTCTCCTTGAATAATGCAGAATATTATCTGGTATTCAGAAAAGGCACCGGAAAAGGGCAAAACAAAATTTGGCCAGCGTGAACCCTAGTAAGAGGTGATTTCTCTTTTTTTAATAAAAAAAAAAACAACATATATATACCGTATATACCTCCCACTTTCTGAAATGTTCCTCTGATAAATATTGAAATCCAATAAAATCTTTTCATTCAATAGCAGGTATTTTATATTTTATATGCTAGAATCTTTGTAGGGTGTAAAGCAGGTTTCATAGAAATTGGCCTGTAGCTTTGAATAAATATTTAAGGAACAATTAAATTGATTTATTCTGCCTCTATGTATTGTTCCAACGAGTTGCAAGCCGAGAAGCAATTGTTTTACCTATAAACACATCTATCTTCTCAGCATAGTTTGTTATCAACTTCACTAAACTGACCAAAAAGGAAGACTTTAAAACAGTCAATAACTTGAGGTTACTTGAATCTATTATATTTATTAGAAAATACATTGTATATGTGATTGTGTTGGATTGAATATAGTATAATTAAGACTTATTGGGGGAACTTATTGCTGGAATAGATTACTTACCTCTTCAGTTATTTGTGGTCTTCCTCCCTGACTCACATGCATGGCCATATTATGCCTTATTTCATTTAGTGGTTGGCGACAGGTTACCAACTCAAATCCAAACATACCATATGAGAACATGTCCACCTAAAATTACACATTTTAATTAAATTATATCTCTATTAATGCATTCCCTAATATGTGAGGCTCCTAATGGGATACTCACATATATAAGAGAATGCACTGGCAGATGATCTTTAATGCTGCACCAGCGCAGCTCCCATCATGAAAGGGTTAAGCCAATGTAAGTCTAACAGAGCAACATACTGTTATTAGGTCAACATAAAATGTTAGGTTATTCAACCATTGGTGCTATTCTATTTATTATAATATATTCAAATTACCCAGGTCACAGAAAACAATGTCAGTTTGCACTAAATCATTTCATCGTGATTTTGGAATGTTTTCTTTCAATGCAGTGAATACAAATAAAGAATAAACTTGTTTCTTTCTAAGATTAAAGTTTAGCAAGGAAAGCCTAACTGTCTTAGTATAGCGTTTGTCGAGTTGAGTTCTCGTAAGTAAATTGCTTGTTAAGTATGAAAACTTAGGTAATAAGTATTTGGTATACTTCACTATGTTTATAGTTTAGTGGGTTTACTGATTTCGCTTGGGTTAAGTGACAAACACCTGAAGAGCTTAACCCAAGCGAAATCAGTAAACCCACTAAACTATAAACATAGTGAAGTATACCAAATACTTATTGCCTAAGTTTTCATACTTAACAAGCAATTTACTTTCGAGAACTCAACTCGACAAACGCTATACTAAGACAGTTAGGTTTCCCTTGCTAAACTTTAATCTTGTAACTATTCACCCCAACTACTTACTATATGACTACACAAATCACACCACCCGCACAATCATCCAACGATTTATGGCTCACCACATATACAAGTCGGAACAATCCGACACCGGTGAACCAATAACTCGAACAAGGATAATAGGAACGCAAAACGAAGGCGTGTCCTATCACATCTCGCCATAACACATGATAAATCTCCACACGTGGAAACCAATATCCCCCTACTCAAAAGTCCTTTACACAAGGCCAGGACCCATCACCTATCTTTTTAAACTCTTACAACAAGAATCCAACAACACATTGGGGATATATCAAATGCTCACTAAAGCTAGCCAGTAAATAAACACATCTACACTCACATCATGTCACGTCTCAAACACTGACTCAGACATCGAGCACAATACTCGACGTCGGCGAAACATAATATAAAACTGGATTCTCAACTAAGGACCAAAATCCAGAGGGCATGAACAGGTCAACCACCTTTTGGTGAATAATATTAATCTCTTGTTTCTTTCTAAAGCATCGTTATACCAACAAAATACAATGGAAAAGGCTATCTATTAACCCTTCAATAACTGGAGCTTCCTGATATTTTGCGAAAACCCTTTGCCAATGAATTTTCTTGTATATGCAAGTCTCGAATAGGATCTTTAATGCTGCATCAGTGTTGCTCCCATCATGAAAGGGTTAATTACAACTTTTTTCTTCTGCAGTGCAAATTTTGACATCATGGATAATTATACTGCAATTTAGCTTAAACCAGGCCTCAGCTCACAAGGCGACTCGGGCGAGATTGTCGCCTTACTGTCGCTGACTTCGCCCTGTCGTCGCTCTAAGGCGAAATCGAAGTCGCCTTCAATTTTAGGGGAATTTTTTTTTTTTTTTCTTTATTTTTTTCCCCGGACATGTCCGTATATAGATGAATTGTGGCGGCCATCCCAAAAAGAAACAGACGATGCAGAGACAAACACCCAAGTGTTTAAAATAAAAAATAAAATATGACCTATTGTTTTGTGTTATTCCGTCGCCTTTGTTCGATCCCTTTGCGGTAATGAATGTTAATCACGAATGTTTTGACACGCTGAAAACACGATGAGATGTTCGCATCTGTGTTGTTACTGACCATCGTGAGTGTCACAAATAAATTTTTTAATTAACTTAAAAGACCGCTGTCCCGCTTTTCAGATATAAAACAACGACATTACGACATTATCAGAGTATGTACCAGGCGCTTCGGAAGTTCGTTTCGGTAACGCGTCGGACTTTTTGAAGAGACCGCTTCCGTAAATAAAATAATGTCAAGTTTATTGCTTTAATCGGATTATACCAGTGATGTTGGCATTAATTAAGGGAGGCCATTAATTAATTAAAAGCTTTTGCAACTCCTTTGTTAGTTAGTCCTTATTGTTTATTTTAGCGGACACCCACATTACAGCCGTGACCAAATTAAACTTACAAAGTTACATGCATCATAATTCAGACTGTACAAACGTATCTTCCAGGCTGCAGTCTAGGAAATAATACTACTTTCGTTTAGTTAAAAAATTAACTACTACTGTAACTTGATAATTGTATTGCTTAAATGATAGCTACACAAAACATTTCCAAAAAATTTAAATGTATAATAACAATTAATTATGCTAATTTCAGATAAGGTCAAATTTTTTTAGTTTTATTTCATCTTTTTAAATTTTTTATTGTCAGATGTTATAAAATAAAGCAATATTTGAAAATTGTCAATTTTTGGTGGTCTCCCCACTTTTCCCTGAAGTCTCCCTAAATTTCCTGAAGTCTCCCTAAATTTCCTGGAGGGAAACTTCAAGTCTCCCTGTTCTGGACCCCTAGGCTGAGGCCTGGCTTAAACCTCAGACATATAGATGCAGAAGATCATTAATTGTAAGTACCAGTACAAGAATACCAAGATGCAGGTGATTATTAACTTTGGGCATCATAAAAACCCAGACTTTAATAGTCCGGCTTAAATTTGGCAAGTCCTTTTGGAATTTGGCAAAAATAAATCTCATTTTGCAAAAAGCTGTTTGCAAGAGAAAATTTTGGTTCAGCACCAACCCTGCTTAGACCAAACTAATGGCAGTCAGCCCTGTTAACATCAACAGATAATGTACAGGAGATCATCTGCGAGATTTTAAACTCAAAGTTCTTGCCATTTTCAAGCAACAGAAAATTAAATTACAATAAATAGAAAAAAAAACAGTTTCCAAGATTATTTACATTAAACAAGTTACAATCAAAGGTCGATGAAAGGTCGATGAAGGTATTCCTATAAAGTATCCATTACCAACAATGGAACTGTTTTATGGTACAACTTATAGCAAAAAACGATCATGTTTTTATATCAGTGAACTACTTTCGATTTACTTTAGATCTCGCGAGATTAAACATATTGAAAAGTGTAACTAGGGAACGGGTTATAACTTACATTTATCCCACAGGGTTAAAATAAAGACAAACAATGGAATGCGGTTTTAGCTACCTGTTTAGCAAAACATAATTACAGGAAGCCGATACATGAATAATAATAAAAACAATTAACAATTTTTGAGGCGCAATAACCGCCGCCATCAAAAACAAACCCCGAAAGGTGGGGGGGGGGGGGGGGGCAAAGACATCAACCCTGTGTGCTCTCCAACAACCCGAAAAATGGGAGGGAGGGAGGGTTTTCAAAAATTGGTGACCGTCTTCTTCGATCGATAAGTTGGAAAGAAAGTTGACACCGACCGCGCCGCTCACCCCTACGTGTAAAAATATAGTTCTCCCCATTCCTGCTCAAGAGTTATCCCAATCGCTTCGTGGCCTAATTAACATTTTTCCCAAACTCTCGCGATTCATGATTATGTTGTCAATTTGTCCAAATACTTTGTCGCTTTATTTTATTTTGCTTACTTCTTTGGAATTCCATGCGGTATGGCGTATTGGTAGCGTAGTGATCTATCGGTGAAATATTTCGCTACCGAACATGTTTGCGTTTCTAAAAGTTTCTGGTTTAAATCTCCGCATCTGTTTAACCCTTTGGGATAAAATACGTCGCTCTTATACGACTATGTTATAGTCAAAACATGTGCATCGTTTGGAATTTAGCAAGCCAATAAACCTTGAGCTAATTTCACTTCATGTTATATCTAGAATGGTCCTCAATAAAGAACATGTGACAATAATCACCCTTGTTCAACTAAGGGTTTCATTTCAATAGAGCAAGTTTGGATTTTGGGATGATACCCGGGAATATTTGAAAGGGCCATCGGCCCTCTCCTACAACCCACCTTGAATGCTGTAATTACACTGAGGAGTGTTTGTAGGGTTTGTGAGTTTGTGAGTAGATTGATATATACCCATGCACAGTAGGTGTTTGCCTACTGTGCATGGGGTGGATGCCACCGCAGCAAGAAGCAAAGCCCCACCACCATTCCAAACACGGACCGGCGATGAATTGTTCGGAATGGGGGTGGGGCTTTGCTTCTTGCTGCAGTGGCATCCACCCCATTCATTTCAATAGAAGGAGCTGATTGCTGTTTTATTGTCGCACTCCAACTGGGTGGATGATGTCAGTTTTATCCCCAGATTACTCATAGGTGTTAATTGTCACAAGGAAACAAGAGCCAAATATACCCGAGGAATTGACAGTAAGTCTAATGGTGAAATGGGAAGACTTAAATTTTTATGAATTTCTAAATCAGTACAATCTGTGAAATTACCATTACTCTCCGGGAAGGTTAACATGTCTGCTGATTATATTCGTATACAGTAATGCCCTAAATAATCAACTCCTTAACCACAGTAGAATTATGGGTAATTTTTCTGGATTTAGTCGGAAATATGGCTTGTTGCCATTCATCGGAAAGAGAGCTTTCCGATGAATGGCAACAAGCCATATTTCCAACTAAATCCTGAAAAATTACCCATAATTCTGCTATGGTTAAGAAGTCAATTATTTAGGGCTTTACTTTATATTACTAAATGCGTATGAGCAAAAAGGAAATCACTTCGGAGATTGTTCTCACCTTGACATTATAGACGAATCTACCTCCATATTGTAGGATTTCTGGAGCAATGAATGGAAGTGTTCCGCCCCATCCTTTGTGTCCTGTTGGCAACACAGATCGACTGATGCCGTAATCAGCTAGCTTCACTAGCACGGCAGATTTGCTGCTGGGTTTGACATCTTTACTTGTTGGTAGTGACCACACAAGGACGTTTTCAGACTTCAGATCTCTGAATATCACAGATAATGAATGGAGGTATGCAAGAGCATCAGCTATCTGTAACCAAAATAAATCAGCTTGTTAAAGATGCATAATCCAAATTAACGCTCCCAAATTACTATTTGAATCAAGTCGACGAACCCATCCATCAAAGCTCATAGTGATGAGATATCAATTTTTTAAATTTGTTGTTTCCTGTGATATGTAATTTTTGGTGGCCTGGCAAATATTCGTCAAGCCGATGGTCTCGGATGAAGATGGTTAAATCTAAAATCAAGTGGCTATGGGTGTTAGATATTTATCCGGCCAAATTTTGTTGAACAAAATGTTGATAAATAACACGTTTTGGGCAATTTTATACTAGTTGACTGTGGTTAGCATTATATTTGGGCAATTAATCGATTCTGATAACTAAAGCAGCATTTCAAAAAATGTTGTTGTTGTTGGAATCTGATGAAATGGGGACCATTTAATTGGATTGAGTACCTTTAATAATAAATAATAACAATAATCGATGCAAACCTTATTATGGCATGAAAGCGAGTGCATCATGATGTCAGCCATTTCCGTAGTGTATTTGTGACACAATAAAATTTAGATGGTTGGGATTTTACAGGTATGGTATTACAGTAATGCTCTAATTAATCGACCTCTTAACCAAAGCAGAATTATGGGTAACTTTTCAGGATTTAGTCGGAAATATGGCTTGTTGCCATTCATCGGAAAGCTCTCCCCGAGAGCTTTCCGATGAATGGCAACAAGCCATATTTCCGACTAAATCCTGAAAAGTTACCCATAATTCTGCTTTGGTTAAGAGGTCGATTAATTAGAGCATTACTGTATATAGTAGAATTTGCATACGAGAGATAGATTGGTCTGCAATATGGTATCTATTCCAGTATCAAACTTATCAGCTACAAGAGGAAGCTCTGCATTGTAAGGCAACATACCTGAATGAATGGCAAAATGTAGACGATGGAATGAGTCATCAAACGGACCAACATGTAATGAAGCAGTGGATAGGAGGAAGTGTATTAACCCTTTACCCAACAAACCGGCCAAAACCGGCCAAATAAAGCTTCAACAGCCTAAAATATCTTCGGTCTGTCTCAATAGAACCATACAAATATGGATATCATTGGAACCGGCTCCTTGACCACATTGTGATGATTACAGTTATGCCCTGTGCCAATGCATTCTCTTATATATGCGAGTCGACCATAGGTCGCCTCGCATATATAAGAGAATGCATTGGCCTAAAAAAAATCTTTTTTTAACACTTTTTACCATTTTTTCTTACATTCTTTAACAATTTTATAATTTTTAATGTGTTAAGCCAATGCATTCTCTTATATATGCGAGGCGACCTATGGTCGACTCGCATATATAAAAGAATGCATTGGCACAGGGCCCTTCTGTTGGGTAAAGGGTTAACGGTACCTGATAATTGACTTGTTTGATGACAAACAGCGGCAGTGTACTTCCACTGTTAGCCACCTCCTCCAGTTTTTTGTCCAATGAACCCTCCGGTGCTATACTAAGTAGCAGCTGTAATGGGCTTACAGTCAATCCATGCATGGACAGGATGTTTTGGTGCTGGAGTCGTAGCAATAAAGAAACCTCTTGTCTGGTTGTCAGGTATGATGTGCATGACTGACTCAGTAGGCCTTCTTCTCCCTACAATAATATAACTATGTGACACGTAGTGGAACAACCACATAATTTGTGGTGATTCAATATCACAATAATCATAGGATGATAAATATGAGTGATAAATATGTGCGATACCACAACTCATAATGAAGAAGGGATCATTATCGCCATATTGGGTGTGCTGTGTACCCTGCCTTACAACAATGTGTTTTGGTAGGGCCTACCCATGCACCCTCACATAAATTTGCTGTTTTCAACACACATTTTCATGGTGGGGAATCACGTGGTTTCGACTTGATGAGTATCACACATTCAAAATGGCCGACACGATTGCAAATGCGACAAGAAACAAGGAGAAGGGTAATAAACTAGGATATGACATATTATTTGTAGTATTTGGGCAGCTACGAGCATATTTGATACTATTTTTGAAACAAGCTGATATTCTATTTGTCTTCAAGCACAGTTGGTTGCTCTTACATTCCGACCAAAGTTGTCAGTTGAAGGATTCTCCTAGATGTAGGCCAATGGACTGGTGTATTCCATGAACCTCTGATTGGCAACTTTTGTCAGAATGTTATAGAAAACTACTGAGTATTTCAGAACAAATAAGCTATCAACTTGTTTAAAAAATAAACTAGCATGCTCGTAACAGTAAAAATGCTATGCTCTGTGTCAGTTCCTCATATAATATGTTTATGTGCGTTTGCTCTCGCCTCGGTCATTTTGAATGCATGGTACTCACTAACCTCGAAACCAAGTGATTCCACACCGTGATTTTATACTCTATATAATCTTGCATCCTGGCGATCACATATGCATGTCGCATGGATAGTCATCATTGTTATTGCTGCCTCAAATTTGCTTAATTTTATTAGCAACACAAAGCTAAGAATTAGGGCCTATATGTAACATCATGCAGTGGAGACGACCATTCTCAATGACTCGGCCATTTCCGCCTCATTGAAGAAATGTTATCAGCGAAGCGGAAAAGGCAGAGTCATTGAGAATGTGGACTCTGGCCAGCGAAGCCAAATGACGTACCATGGCATCTTCGCTTGTTGCAATTAAGCTAACCAAAGAAATTGGTCGAAATCAAACTAATAGACCAAGGCCTAAATCACATGGGAATTCTTCAGAAGTTGTGAAGTAGTCTATTATTCTATATTCATCTTGTTGGTCCACCACAGATTCCGCAATTTAACAATCTCCAAACAGTTGCTATCCCGAAGTCATGTGTCAATTTCACAAACAAAATGTACACGCCATCAGAATTTGGAAAATATAGAAAAAATTGTATGATGTCATCATTCAGCTGCGCCTAAGGTATAAGCACCAATGATCTCTTCGAGCGCTTGTGGTTGCTATTTAACAGTCCATTTACAAGTAGGTAACATTTCAATTCCTAAAAAAAATAGACAAATATTAATTTTTCCCTTTGATGCCTGAGTGATGGCTAAATACTACAATCCTATTGATTTGTTTGTTGGGAAGTTCAGCAATACCATCCTATTGATTTATTTGTAGGGAAGTTCAGCAAGTAGGTTCACCCAACAATCTTAGAGTATGTATCAGAAGTATTAACCCTCTCTATACTACTGGTATATGGTTTCTCCCACTCAGTTATAATAGTGTACACTGGAATGGTCTATTAAATGTATTCGTGTGAAGGGCTTTTCAGGAAAAATAAGCAGATGACAGATAATGCAAGTGCAGAAGGAGTGCTATTTAGTGGAGAGAAATGATAACGACTTGCTCGGAATGCAGCGCCTAGATTGGGGTCATGTAAAGGTAATGGGCATATGTATGTGTGATGTCACAAATAGCTTACAATATACTGTGTCGTTAATTTTTAACCAGATAACTTTTTTGAAGAAAAACAAATCACATGGCTTCCTGGTTGCACAAAAGCATGCAATCAGAAATGGACCAGCACAAAGAAAAGGAGATTTGCTTCTTGACAACTTCCGATGAACTTCAATGTGATAATAGATAATTAAACTATTTATATATTTACAAACAGTAATTTTTTATCAATTTTGTTGGCTGGCTTAATGAAAATCAGTTAAGACGTGATGACATACTTAAAATATTTTGCTTTGTGGGCCAGAATCCAGACAAGACTGCACATTTCATTTCCAGACAACTGATTTTGCCTCACCAAATGAGATCTATATATACAGATATACTTCAATTGCTATAACAAGGTACATTCATATATAATCATTGCAAGAATGGTCTCTCTCATTGTCAAAGGTGAGCAATATTAAGATCATTTTGCAGGGTCGAATAAAATATTACGTTAGAGAGATATAGAATACACCACATACTACCCGGGAGTATAAAATTTTCACCACAAGTGGAATTGTGGTTTTAACTATGACACATTTTGTCGAAAATTTGGTACACTCGGCTACTACGGGTGTATTTTGTTTATGCCATAATTAAAAAATTTATTTGATCCACAAATTCAACTTCTCCACTGTTTACTTTAATGTGTATCTTCACCAAGAGACCCAAACACGACACTATAAGGAATGTGCGTCATGCGTAATGTTGCACACTTTTATGTCATGACGTCAGCTAGCCAGTTAAAATGCCATCGATCAGTCACTTGATATTCCCATTTATATGTTTTATAGTTCATATAACACTAGCAAGCTATGTTTGATTGAAATGCAGGAAATTTTCATCATATTTAATTGATATCATAACAACTTCCAATTTTAAATGAATGTAATATAAGAACTATTTTGCTAACTGCGACGTAGCATAGGCAATTATGGTATATGTTCATGTGATGAGATGAAAACAGTGATATGTTATAAAATTTATCACATATATAGAGGATCTACAACGAGTTGCCAGTTTATATCGAAATTTACAAAATGGGTCCAATAAATTAGGTCTAGGCTAAGACTTTGCCGAGGTCCAGACCTAATTTACTGGACAAGTTTTGTAAATATTGCTATAAACTGGGGATAAGTTGATAAGGCTTCGATAAGGCCTGCGATGACATTTCAGGTGACTATGCTTTGTTTACCCACATAGAAAAATAGTCCCAGATAAATAAGACTCTTTGATGTATTTAATGGTAACTAAACAACAATGGTCTCAAACATTGATTTAGCATATGGAATACAAACAGGTGACAAGCCGGAATTAAAAGGTCATGTCTGTACAACAATAATATATTTGGGTATACCTGGCACTATTTCCTGTTGCGTGTATACAATGACTGTTGGATATCATTATTATATAATGGGTTTAATGAATATAATAAAGGTCGGATCATAGAATAGTCTGGTGTTAGAAAACAAGGAAGAAGTTACAGAATATAAAGAGAATGTATTCAGGTTTCCAGAGCGCCATTTACAACATGAAACAAATCTAATTGAGCATCGTTAATTGCTTTGTTCCTTTGAAAAACAAATATGATATATAAACTAGACCTATAAACAAGCCCGAGTAGTGTGCCTGTCATTTGCAGAATGAGGTCCCCAGAGGGTGAATTTAGTGATGCTATCCCGTATATCGGGCTATCATCACTAAATTCACTCTCTGGGGACCTCATTCGGCTTAGGCCTCATCTTCTCTGGAAAGTTTCTTGATTATAAAATTTCTATAGAAACTCCTTTACATAGATTCAATTTCTTTTTTACTTTAGTTTCTCTATATCCCCAAATTGGCAGATGACACATTGCATAATCGACGTTCCCAATGGGTATACATCACAATATTCATCATTTGGGAACTTGAATCTGAGTCTCTGTCTCCCATAGCAGATGAGGTCCCCAGAGGGTGAATTTAGTGATGCTATCCGGCATAGGAGGCTAGCATCAACAAATTCACAATCTGGGGACCTCATTCTGCTTAGGCCTCATCTTCTAGGAAATATCTATAGCCTCAAATTAACATTGTATTTAGTTACTTTTTCCCTTCTGGGAAGTTTCTATATCCCCTAATTTGCAGAAGATAAATTGCATAATCGAGGTGAATAATGGGTGAACATCACCAACTTCAACTGGGAACTTCAATCTGATCCTAGGTCTCCAATAGTATTTGAGGCCTAAGCAGAATGATGTCCCCAGAGGGTGAATTTGGTGATGCTAGCCCATATGCAGGATAGCGTCACTAAATTCACCCTCTGGGGAGCTCATTCTGCAAATGACAGACACACTAAACTCAGACTTGCCTACAAACACAAAAGAATATCGTTTTGTTATTGAAATGAACAAAATAATGTTTCGTGTCACTCTAAAACATTGATATGCCAGATATGATATGAAATATATGAAATGAGAGTTTGAAACAAAATATAGGGTGTTTCGTGCAGCACTCCATGGTCTAAACATGTTATTTTAACCCTGATGCAGCATTAAAGATCTTGTGTCAGTACATTCTCTTATATATCTCACATAGAAAACCTCGCATATAAAAGAGAATGCACTGGCTTACAAGGTCAAGTAGATATTGTTGGGCCAATTATTCCCTTATCTATGGGAGACTCGCATATTAAAGAGATTGCATTGGCACAGAGTGTTATACGCTACAATCTAAAATAAAAATATAGGTTTGGAATAATTAGCTTAGAAACCTGAATAAATCTTCAATGTAAAGGTAATTTAGTAACGGTAGAAGGAAAGATACAAAAATTATTTGAAAGAAAAGAATGGCTTAATTAAGAGACTCAGGAAGAGGAAAGAGTACAGTAATGCCCTAAGTAATTGACTCCTTAACCACAGCAGAATTATGGGTAACTTTTCAGAATTTAGTCGGAAATATGGATTGTTGCCATTCATCGGAAAGCTCTCCCCGAGAGCTTTCCGATGAATGGCAACAAGCCATATTTCCGACTAAATCCTGAAAAGTTACCCATAATTCTGCTGTGGTTAAGGAGTCGATTACTCAGGGCATTACTGTATGTGAGTAATAATGAGGTGCGTTATGAAAAGAGAGAAGTGTTAGCCAAGCAGTTACTTGAAATATAACAACAGAACTCACCAAAAATGGCATTGGTATATATGAGATATATGGCAGATATAATTATTAAATAATTTATATACTGGTAGCAACACTTTATAACAACCAATACATTATCTCAAGATAAGAGTGGTTCTTGACTTTTGGTGAAATAAAGGCCAAGCCTGGATTTAGTCTGACATTTGCAAAATGAGGTCACTAGAGGGTGAATTTAGTGATGCTATGCCACAAGGCGGGTTAGCATAACCAAATTCACCCTCTGGGGACTGCATTCTGCTTAGGCCTAATCTTCTGGGAAGTGTCTATAGTCTCAAATTTATTTACATTATTTTTAGTTACATTTTCCCTTCTGTTCAGTTTATATATCCCCTAATTTGCAGAAGATAAATTTCATCAAGGAGACTAATTGTAAACATCACCAACTTCAACTAGAGAATTTCAATCTGATAATAGGTCTCACATGGAAGTTAAGTCCTAAGCAGAATGAGGTTCCCAGATAGTGAATTTGGAATGCGGGATAGCATCACTAATTTCACACCCTGGGAACCTCATTCTGGAAATGTCATACACACTAAATCCAGGCTTGGATGCATCCAGTACTTGAATATGTGTTTATTTTGAGGATGTCAAATGCTTGCATCTCCAGAGCTGATATCTGAATTTGTCAATTTGTCAACAAGTAACTTAATTTAACCTCTTGGCTGGTATACGCCCATAATGAATATGAATATAAAATGTCACTCTGTGTGCTATATGTCCGTACTGAGTACCGATATAACATGGCATAATGTGTGCTATACGTCCGTACTGAGTATGGATATAACATGTCATGCTGTGTGCTATATGTCCGTACTGAGTACCGATATAACATGTCATAATGTGTGCTATATGTCCAAACTGAGTACAGGTATAACATGTCATGCTGTGTGTTATATTTTGTGAGTACTGAGTATGGATTTGCTTCAGTCTTCAGCACACTAGCATTCCGTGCAGGGACCAGCCAAGAGGGTGACTTGGGAGACATCTTCTCCCTAAAATGTGCCACTTCTCCTTATTTTTATCCCAGGGAGAAGTGACCTCTCTCATATACTAGTATGCATATATCCCAACATAATATTTACTAATTATAAGGCCAAAAAAAAAAAATGTTTTGGTTCTCAGGCCCCGCCGCATTGAATAAAAAGGGCCGCATTAGGCCTTTTTATTGCAATGCCTGATGTTATGGCAAAAAAACTTACGGAAAAGAAAATTTGAAAAAAACATTTTTTTTGTTTTTGATTTTATCAACATCTCCATAGCAGATATGTGTTGAATATTAATGTGCATTGAGCTCTAACATGTAATGTGTTAAAAAGTGACTTGCAGGCTTACAACATGAAGTAGATGACTACAATTAAGAAAATGATTAGCTGATCCTCATGCTCTCTTACAATTAGTCATTGTGAACAACTTACACTAATTGTAACTTTATACAATTGAAAGGCACAGGACTAAATTCAGGATCATATATTAGAATGGGGAGGTATCAGTTTTTAGACAACAATAACAGTAGTTAATGTCAGGGGCATTATATATTGTTAGGTAATCCCAGTCATACACTGGTAGTACAATGTCATTTTTATATAAGACTAAATGAGTTTATATGCATAACAGTTCCCTCTACCTTTCTGGTTATTACTAGACAGAGGAAGGTATCTTTGTCCATAAAAAATAAAAATAAAACCCTCCCTCCCTCATTGATTTGAAAAAAAATTGCCCAAGAACCAAAAAACTTTTTTTTTTTGGCCTAAAGTTGTTTTCTTATTCTTATAATGGTTTTATAAATGGGCTTTTATGTTGTATAATTCTTATTGGATCATAGAAGGGTGATGTAGGGGTGTATGGTCAACTTCAGCCATCATTACGTCTCCCTGATAACAGTACACTTCTCCCTAATAATCAAACAGGGAGACATGATTTCTCCAAATTTGAAACCTCTATGCTGGTCCCTGATTCGGTCGTCATTCATAATTAGATTCAGGGACTGGTGTCACTAATCAGTGTATCTCAACATTTTAAACAGCTTTTCAGGATTGTGTATGGTAATAGTTTTTACATGGATTAGGTTAGCAACATTTCTGTTGTATTTTTCCATTGCGAAATGGCCATAACTTCAATGGCCCAGCACACACCGTCATGATGCCATTCAACAGTGAAGAGGTTAATGCCAAAACATAAGAACTCAGTGGATTTATAAAGCGATTTTCCAATTTCTTTCTTGATAAGATTGTAAAAGTTCAGAGTGTTCGGGTGACATATAAGTCTATACAACCACATCCCATATAATATTACCATATATTTGGTGCCATGTTAGTGTTAGGCAGGAACACAGGCAGGAACTGAGTTAGGTAGCCAATAACACTCCTGAAAAAAAAAAACTCTACACACATTTACCAACTGGCGTACTTCTTCTTTTGACTTCGTTTTGTAGGCAATTTTGACTGCAATTGAGATTGGTCGCTCATTCTGGAAAGATGAAAAATTAATTAAAATAAATAATAATAATAATGACCAATTTTATATAGCGATTAACCAATTACTTGCTCTAACACGCTTGGTACAATATTACCCCAGTCATTTGTACAAGCCAACCAATGAACCGGCTGCAGCCATTGCAGGCGCTGCTCTAGTTTGATCAGAACATGCTCTGATAATCATCATTATGACAAGCTGACATGGTACTCGTTTAACGCATGAGTGATGCGAAGCCGACACAGTACGAGCGACCTTGCTCAAGGGTCACAACTTGGTGCGGGTTTTGAAACAGCGAGCAATCTGATAATTGCACGTCGCTCAAGCGGCCAAGCCACTGCTGTGTAAAGACTCAATGACTGACGATGCGCTGCGAACCCATATCGATGTGTTTACAGTGAATACAAGTCCGACACGCTAACCACTGGACCACAGAGCTCCACATGGAGCTTGTTCTAGAACTTTAATTACAAACTTTCGTGAAGTATGATTACTAACTGACTAATTTATAAGTTAATGTGCTATTTAAATTTATTATTTATTATAATAAAACTTTTGAACTGCTTGCAAGTATGTGTAGCCAAGCTGTTTCATATTTTTCTAAATAAGAACAAGTTATGTATTCGTTAAGATAATAATGTACAGTCAAACTATCTGAAGTTGAAAACAATTTCTTCAAACATACAAATATTATTTTTAAAACAAGTTACCTCAGAAACAATGGTTCCTTGGTGAACTTCACCGAAGCTACCTTCACCGATACATTTGCCGAGAATAATCTCCTTATTACTCATCATGATATCTCTGTCAAGATCTTGAAAATTCTAGAAAAAGAACCAGTTCATTAGTACATTATAAGCTTGTACCAAGTTTTATTTATTGACATCAGGAACATATATTCAACGGAGTCCCAGGCATCGATTACATATTGTTGTATACCACAGTGGAAGTGAAATAAAAGTCGGAACTACATCGAGCTGACACTGTTACTAAGAGCTGTGACGTACATAACGTCAACAATCCACTTCGGATTATGTTTACACGTTTTTCATCAGACCTATATCACATTGAAGGTAGTTATAGTATCATTGGTATTCACAGTCACAGATTTAGCTTATCCGACAAAAGGGTGCGGAATAGATACAGAACACAACTTGCATCATAATCTTGGATCACTTATCAAACTCATTGCGGATGGTGCACAGTCACATTTCACTCAGCTTTTGTGAAATATGTCCATGCACCATCCACAACAACAATATTTACCTTGATCTTGTAAGCCAGTGCAATCTCTTATATATGCGAGGCTCCCTATAGGAGACTCGCATATATAAGAAAATGCACTGGCCCAGCATCTTTAATGCTGCACCAGTGCAGCTCCCATCATGAAAGGGTTAATCTGGAGAGGTGTTTTGATAATATAAGTGCAGACAAGAAAGGATTCCTCTTCAGTCACATAGAGTGAATATTTAGATAATAAGTGCAACAAACGGCCGTTCCGTGGATTTACTACAGTAATGCCCAAAGTAATTGACCACTTAACCACAGCAGAATTATGGGTAATTTTACAGGATTTAGTCGGAAATATGGCTTGTTGCCATTAATCGGAAAGCTCTCGATGAGAGCTTTCCAATGAATGGCAACAAGCCATATTTCCGACTAAATCCTGAAAAATTACCCATAATTCTGCTGTGGTTAAGTGGTCAATTACTTTGGGCATTACTGTATCTGAACATTCCCTAAGTAGTATTTAAATTATGAATTGGGTAAGAACATAGTGGTTTTGGGAGTTTATCGTCGTTTCAACTTCTATGCCATATCACAGCACTGTCAGTTTTACCGTGCAGAGGGCTAATTTTGGCAGGAAATCACTCCACTTCACGTAGAAACCTCTGACCCCTGGAAAGCAACTGACAATCTAATACACAAATCAGGTTACCCTCCCTTTGCGTGGATCACAAATCCATGCCTAGTGGGATTCAAACCAGCACTGGACGGTTTATGATGGTCTAATGCATTATGCAGCTTACTGACTGAGCCATCAGGGACCCCAAGAAAATAGTGGTACAGATGTCCAATGGTCAGTGTTTATAATACAACTTTAATTAAGCAATATTCCTGACTGGTCAGCTGCTTGTTTTTACTGAAATATTTAGAAACTTAAAATTGCATAAGTATCTATTTATATTAATTTATTGTGCATTTACAAAAAAAATAAAGTGTCTGTCGTAGGTCCTGCTAAACTATGATTCAAGCCTGGAAATAGTGTGTCTGTCATTTGCAGAATGAGGTCCCCAGAGGGTGAATTTAGTGACACTATCCCGCAAGGTGGGTTAGCATCACCAAATTCACCCATTGGGAACCTCATTTTGATTAGGCCGCAACTTCTATGGGAGACCTAGGATCACATTGAAGTTCCCCCTTTGAAGTTGGTGATGTTCACCAATTAGTCACCTCGATTATGCATTTTATGAAATGAGGCCTAAGCAGAATGAGGTCCCCAGAGGGTGAATTTGGTGATGCTAGCCCAACTTGCAGGTTAGCATCACTAAATTCACCATATGTGGACCTAATTCTGCAAATGACAGACACACTATTTGTAGGCCTGCTATAATTGACTCAATTTAACTTACTACGTCGGGTGCCAACATCATCTTGTTACTTTCAGACCCGCTTTCACTTGTGACAAATCTTGGTGATGCAATACCATGGATAGGACAAACACTTGCTCTGTTTTCTAACGCCCTGAGTATGCACTGTTCCACCAGGAATGTGTATATTTTGTTTGATCCATTAGACGGCCTGAAATTATGAATAGTAAACTATCATTGGAATGTATATAAACTGTTTGATCTGTTAGGCGTCCTGACATTATGAAATAATTCTTCGGAAAACATCAGAAATTATCATTTAGAAGCAGGCCTGAAGATAATGTGCTGGACATTTGTAGAATGAGGTCCCCAGAGGGTCAATTTAGTGACTCTACCCCACACAGTGGGCTAGCATCACCATGTGGACCTCATTCAGCATGGTCTTATCAGCTATGGCAGACCTAGACACAGATTTAAGTTCCCAGATGGTGAAAATTGTGATGTGCACCCATAGGGCACCTCGATTAAGCATTGTGTCATCTGCCAATTTGGGGATATAGAGAAACTAAACTAAAAATGAAGTTTCTAAAGAAACTAAAAAACTTAATAATTTGATAATAAAGATACTTTCCAGAGAACAAGACCTAAGCCGAATAAGTTCCCAAAGTGTGAATTTGGTGATGCTAGCACACTGGGTGGGGTAGTGTCACCAAATTCACCCTCTGGGGACCTCATTCTGCAAATGTTCGGAAATCTTAATTTCAGGCCTGGATGTCAGTCGGGGCATGTAATAAACACAGAACCACACAGGTGTGTTATTGGCTGATAGTTTATGGTACTCTTGTGACCGCGAAAAGATAGAGGCTCTCGGTCTCTTACACTGTCCTTACACCATAACATTCGTGCCATATACTGTTATAGTTAAACCAGGTACATGATCCTGTTCTGAAGTTATATTTGTTTAATTTCTAGAGTCAAGAGAAAAATAGTTTGTAGATTCAAACAAGAAATGCCTCTCCACTTAATCCTTCTAATGTAATCTCTTATATATGCGAGTCTCCCATAGGAAGCCTTGTATATAAGAGAATGCATTGGCCTAACAAAATTTACCTTGACCTTATAAGCCAGTGCATTCTCTTATATATGTGAGGCTCCCTATGGGAGACTCGCATATATACGAGCATGCACTAACACAGGATATTTAATGCTGCACCAGCGCAGCTCGCATCATGAAAGAATTAAATGAAGACAGCCATATAACCAAGCCTTGAAATAGGGTGTCTGTCATTTGCAGAATGAGGTCCCCAGAGGGTGAATTTAGTGATGCTACCCCGCATAGCAGGCTAGCATCACCAAATTCACCCTCTTGGAACCTCATTCTGCTGAGGTGTAAGCAGAATGAGGTCCCCAGAGGGTGAATTTGGTGATGCTAGCCCGATATGCGGGGTAGCATCACTAAATTCACCCTCTGGGGACCTCATTCTGCAAATGACAGACACCCTATTTCAAGGCTTGCATATAACTTACATGGTTTCCTTGCCATTTGCAGAGAAATAAGACACAATCTCTGCATCATCGTTGACCTGATGCCACGTCTCGGGGTCATTCTCTGGCTGAACGGACTGTAATATCTGATGGTACAAGCAGGTAGGGCATGGAATGGATCGGGTAATGAGATATCGACCAAAACAATTTTGGGCAAATCGGTCCTCCCCAATCTCAGGATACCAATCGTGGAGCAACATGTCGATATAGTCTGCTATTTTAGCTAACATGGCAGCTGAAGCCTGCTCGTCTCTGTACACGCAACTTTCCTCGTCAGTTTTATCCAGTTCTGTGATTCCTCTTGCTTCGTTACTAAAGTGAAATGACAACATGTCAGCAGGGAAATAAATCTCAAGAATAGCACTGTTCTGAACTACCATCGAACTCCATGTTCCTTGAAGGTGGACCTTAAAGTCACATATAAAATAGTTGCATAGACTCTCCTGGCCTTCTTGAAAACATTCTTGAATACGGAGTATAGGTTTTCCATACAAAACAAGTTCAAGTCCAGTTTGCCAACATCTCCATTCAGGATCCATGAGAACTTTGATATCCTCAGGGCATCTGTTGCAAAGTTCCTCAGACAGAGGGAACAATTTCGATGTGATGTCAAATATAGATGTATCAGACAAAATCCTTGTTATGATCCTCGGCCAAAAGCCGCTGGGGAAGTGAGTCAGGAAATACAGACGGCAATGAGAAAACATCACGTTAAAATGAGCTTCCGTTTTCAGGTGATGAAGACGTGAATCCGAGGATGCTTGAGTAGCTTGTATGTTACGGTGTGGTCTTATGTATGACCCAGGGAAAAATGTTGAGCTACCCACGTGTAATGGCTCTGTGTTTATATTGTTTGGGTCATAACTGGATGCAGATTGCTGTATATCCAAAACAACAGATTGTTGCTGTGGTTTCCGCAATGGAATCTGAAGTAGAGAATGGTGGAGTTAGTTATTCAAAATGAAGAGAATATTATTTTGTAGTGGAAAGTTGCAGATGGCTGCCTAATTAAAACAAGGCATTCAATGACAGTTAAAACAAATGCCAGACTGGAGAGACTGAGAATGAGTTGGCCCTTTAAAGTCTACAACAATTATTTGATGTTACTTCAAAACATTATATGCAATATATATCTGTATTTACTCAACAGCATAGTTTTAATTCTTATACAGTATAAACCGAACACCTTTCGGACCTGCGCTGCTGTTCTGTTAATAGAAAACCACAATACCATTGTAATATATTGCCGCCATTAGGCCAAAAAAAAAGGTTTTTTGATTCTCAGGCAATTTGTTTTGAGAATCGATGAGGGAGCGAGGGTTTTATTTTTATTTTTTATTTTCGTTATGGGGATAATACCCATAGTTTAAAGCATGGGTTATACTTTCCCAGGTTAAGAAAATGTAAGGAGAACATTGTTTTGATATAATTTTATAAACTAATGTATTCCACTATAAAGAATGACCATAATAAGATCGTTCTCAACGTTGTAGATTGACCAGTCTACTAACATTTTATCACCTGTTGTCACATTTAATGGGAAGATAATATTTGCGTTTCTAATATTGTTTCGTAACAAGCGTGTTTAATAACAACAAACAGAGCTAAATATCCGGTTCAATTACTCAAATAAAAATACGGAAATTGAATACAAACGAAAAGATATATATAGTGATCTTCATAGAAAGTCTAGAATGACTTATTCTGCCGTATCTGAATAAGTATTATGTACCTCCAATTAAACCATCGACGTATATTGTGTAGATCGATGATTAAACCAGCATACACATCGCTAATACGCACCATATTTCTTTCCAGTTTGCGTTCCCGAAATTGTAAATCTCAGAATTGTTTCCCGTTTAGCGTTTACCTTTTCGAATTGATAAAATACCGAAATATTTGAACACATTTGACTCAATAAACTTGAGGTTTGGGCACCTTGTGGTGACAATATACCTGGTAGTTATATCGTTGCCTAGTGTCTGTTTTTGAATACCAACACATACACCATTGTATGTCTATCATATTCGGTGTTTGAAACATAACTAATTTCTGTTTACTATTTTGGTGTTATCATTTGACAGCGTGGTCAAATTTGAAAATCGTAATAAAATGGTTCAACGCGGGCCTTTTTTCCAGACGCGGCTATGCCCGAGAATCAAAACCCTTTTTTTTTGGGCCTTACTAAGAGTAATTGAGGCACAAACACCTCATTATTGATTAACCCTTTACCCAACAAACCGGCCAAAACCGGCCAAATAAAGCTTCAACAACCTAAAATATCTTCGGTCTGTCTCAATAAAACCATACAAATATGGATATCATTGGAACCGGCTCCTTGACCACATTGTGATAGTTACAGTTAGCCCTGGGCCAATGCATTCTCTTATATATGCGAGTCGACCATAGGTCGCCTCGCATATATAAGAGAATGCATTGGCCTAAAAAAAATATATTTTTAACACTTTTTACCATTTTTTCTTACATTCTTTAACAATTTTATAATTTTTAATGTGTTAAGCTAATGCATTCTCTTATATATGCGAGGCGACCTATGGTCGACTCGCATATATAAAAGAATGCATTGGCACAGGGCCCTTCTGTTGGGTAAAGGGTTAACTAAATTGAAAATGTCGCTGATGGTAGATTTGTCATACTTGATGCTGAGATCTTGGTAGCTTTGGTGTAGACAGGGGATCTTTTATAAGTTTAACTTTCTGATCTACATTCAACTCTGGGTTGTCCTTTTCATGACGGCATACTCATGTAATAGGTCGATTAAAACTGTTATGGTGACAATACAGCACAATTGTGTACTCTTAGCGAATTAATGTTTAGTTTGGACAGTGGTTGTAAAAACAAAGAGTCCAACTCAGAGTAATAACTAATGTAAAAATAAAGAGTCAGTGCTCTAATTCATTGTGAAGTCACAATTGTTTATTCAAAGTGTGAAATAAGCATACAGTAATCCATTAAATCAGACACATGTTGTTATAATCAGGTTCAAAGTGTTCACCAAACAAAAGACCGCTAAATAAATTGGTATGCTAAAACAACAGTACGAATTTTTTTTACCTGTGTATATGAGCAATTGGTTGGTATCGCTTTCCGAGTATAGTTTTTGGTGGGAGCAGCGCTGGTGCATTCTCTTATATATGTGAGTCTCCCATAGGGAGCCTCACATTATGGGAGCCTTGCATATATAAGAGAATGCACTGGCTTACAACAAGGTAAAGGTAAATATTTTTAGGCCAATGTATTCTCTTATATATGTGAGGCTCCCTATGGGAGGCTCGCATATATAAGGGAATGCATTGGCAGAGGGTTTTCACAAAATTATCAGGCAATATCACAGAAATAGTCACATTAAGTTAACGTTTTATTTTACCTTGATGTCATATTTCTTCCTTTCTGAAGCAGGTGGTAGAAGAGACGGCAAGAGAATATGCTTCTCATCAAACTGCAGGCCGACCTCAAACTTACTTAGCAGATTGATGATATAACACTCAATGTCTTCAGGCCGCACATTGGGTGATGGTGACTTGAACAAGTGACAAACTCTATTCACTTCCATCAAACCTGACAATTAGGAGTACAGATCAGATAAAAATAAAAGGCCGTCCGGCCACAGTGTCCCCCGAAAAAGTGGCTTCATTGGGGGAATCAGCTTTTCTGAAAAAAATAACAAGGACCCTAAATCCGACACCAAATTTCAGAACAATCCAACCAGTGTCCCCTGAAATGGTACACTGCAAACTCTAGATATTTATTTGTTAATTTTACCTTCATTAATGCTGGCTGTGTTATTTGTTACCAGATGATCTGTTCAGTGAATAAACAAGAAATCATCGGAAAAAAGTTCATATTATATTTTCAAATAAGAAATTAATATTCCATATTTGAGAGCAACCAGACAAAAATGGGTGGATCATACCCATATTCGAACTTGATCTGTATTTTGAGCTGATAAACTCATATACCAAATTTGATTCAGATATGATCACACAAACTAAAGTTATCATCGGAAACCAGAAATTGACAGGATTCTAAGTCGTAAAAGGGCCATAACTCTCACAAAAATGGGCAGAGCAAACCAATATTCGAACCTGACCTGTATTTTGGGCTGATAAACTATCATACTAAATTTGAATCAGATATGATCACACAAACTAAAGTTATCATCGGGAAACCAGAAATTGACAGGATTCTAAGTCGAAAAATGGCCATAACTCTAGCATAAATGGGCGGATTGTACCCATTTTCGAACTTGACCTGTATTTCGAGCTGATAAACGCACATTCCAAATTTGGTTCAGATATGATCACACAAACTGAAGTTATCATCCGGAAGTAAAAAAAGGGCCATAACTCTCGCAAAAATGGGCGAAGCAAACCCATATTCGAACTTGACCTGTATTTTGGTCTGATAAACTCACCTATGAAATTTGCTTTTGATCTAATAACCGAAACTAAAGTTATCATCCGGAAACCATTTCTGGACAGACGGACGGACACCGGCTATTTTAATAGTCCCCCGAAAGAAAAAAATTCCGTGGACAATAATATGTATTATTCCTGTTTGTTTTAAATCAATGAGGAAGGGAGGGTTTTAATATTTTTATTTTCTGATGATAGAGGCAGACTGATTACATAAATTGCAGCATGAAGAATAGCCAAATGCCTGTGCAATACATCAAAAAGTATATAAATGAAAACAAATCTGATGTGGTGTAAATTTTTACAGAAATAGTTTGAGAAATTGTCATTTGCAAAGGTTATATTTTATATTGTACAGCAGTATGCATCCTGGAGAGGTAAATTGTCTATCATACCTGCTGTAATAGAAATAAAAATCAGTTTTCCAGTATAGTCTTTGTAACTGACTTGACAATGACGAAATGGTTTGAAATGGAAACTGTTATTTTAATATTCCGATTAATTCAATTGTATGACCCTTCATACCAAATTATTAAATTATTACTCTGATAATAAGAGCACTAACCACTTTTGCAGAAACCATTGATAGTCCTGATTGTTACAACTCTAGCTAGTTGATCACAAAGCCACTGTGGATCCAGAAAATAGAGATCCTTCAAGGAATAGTCTTTGAAGTGGAAGATCACACCTGAAAATAATGACAGCTCCATGCAGTTCCCATGCTAAATAGAGGATCTCTAATGAGTTGCAAATTCTATACAAAATTTATTAACTGAGTCCACTAAATTCGATTTGAACTGAGCTTTAGCCAGTCTGGAATCAAATTTAGTGGACGAGGTTAATCAATTTTGTATAGAATTGCAACAAATTTGGAATCCTTGTTATCACATAATCACATTTTAGCAAGGAAAAACGATCTTGAAATGGTTGGGGTTAAAAACAAATTAATATTGATTTCCTTATCACAACCAAAGAGGAAGAAAAGACAACTTAAATACAATTCCATTCTAAATGTGTCTTTTTATGTTGACAAAATTGTTCAACCATCCTGATCACCCATGTTTATCTCACAGTCAACACTAGATATCCCAACACAAATTATATTCTAATTAACATAATAATAACATAGATCGATATCATTGCAATATGCTCTTACGGCACTGTGCATGCCGATAATACATGTGTGTCTTACGAAAACATATGAGGCCGGGTTTAGGGGCTAATTACGCGATAAACAATGATAATCTGAAAAATCAAAAATGTAACTACCCATATTCCTAATATCATGATATAATAAAACAACAGATTGCACTGGTAGTGCTGGCATACCCCCACGGTGGCAAATTCGAGCGGACAAAGTATGGGTGAGATATCTGCTTGGACAGGAAAAAAACACCAACACTTTCAAATAAACCAAGATAAATATCTGTAAAATGGAAAACATAAACAAAACAATGGAGCACTCAATTGATTTCCATCATAATAGTGAACATCCATACCAAATTTCATTGATATCTGTCAACCGGTGGTGGAGGTACGGACAAAAAACCAACACTTCCAAATCTACAAACATGAATAACTCTAGAATGAAAAATCCGGAAATAATGATTGAACACTCTGTTGAATGCCCTCATCGTCGTAAACATCCATAGTATATTTCATTGAGATTTGTCAAACAGTGGTGGAGATATCTGCTCGGATGGACAGAAAAACAACCTTTCCAGATAAACAAAGATGAATAACTCTAAACGGAAAATCCGGATAAAACTATAGAACACTGTTGAATGTCCTCATAGTAGTGAACATCCATACCAAATTTCATTCATATCCGACAACTGGTGTTTGAGATATCTTCCCGGAAGGACAGACAGATGGATGGAAAAATTGAGGGATAGATGTCTGGACAGATGTACAGCTCGACGGACGCATGACACGAACATTGCGTTAAAAATCGGAAGTGGGGTACCCCACTAGACTTATATTTAGCGCTGAAATTGTCGACCAACACGTAATTTATCAGTTGTCTTTGACAAAAATATCAATGAGAGTGTTGCCATCACCTCTTCAGCTATTGGTTGTCCACCGCCGGTTTTATTAACCCCTTAATGTCGATACATTGTAGTCTGTGAAAAAATCTCCATTGCATATCTAATATCTCACGCAAAAATTAAATAAAAACTCAAAAGACATGAAAAATAGTGATATAAATCATGCGGAAATTATCATCTATGGTGTTGTGGACAATAACATTTACAAACAGACCCATCGTTGACAACCGAATCGACATGGCAGTCAGTGTATTTAGCTGGAAACTTCTAGTGGGGTCGATACCCCGCCAGCACTCCATACAGAGGGGTATCGCCTTTTAACACAATGAACGCGTCATGCGGACGGAAGGATGGACAAGGTAAATCCAGTATTGCCCCCCCCATTCTCTTCGAGAGAGGGGGTATAATTATAATCCTTTACTGATATTTTGCAGATCAGATATTTTGGAAAAATAAGTTATGTCTAAACTATGAGAACAGAATTAAATTTGATTAGCTGCAAATAATTTGGCTAAGATATATGACCAAATAGAACAAATAGCATTATTTCTAGATGAACAAAGAAGGATAACTCAAGATTGGAAATGCCAACAACATCATTTGACCCTCTTTTGAAAGCAGTCATGATGGTGAACCTCCAAACCAAATTTCATTCAGATCCGATAACCTGTGGCTGAGATAGGGACTTATGGGACATATGGACAGAAGACAAAATCTTCGATAAGTGGGGGTATAAAAGGAAGCTCACCCTGCTCCTGCAGAAATGTGGTTGCTTGTTCCAACTCCTCTGTGTCTCGGAATGTGCTGTTTGTTCTCTGAGTCATTTGGTTCATAGCCATCATACTGTAAGGATGTCCAGAAATTAGCTCAAGTTTGGATTTGATAACAAATATAAAAATCAATAGTCTACACTAAAGTAATTGAAAATTTAAACCCAACACTTGTGATTTCCAATCTTGTAATGAATATTCCACATTCAATGTTTACCAAACGCAATTTCATTATCCCATCTCAATTCAATATATTCTTCATTTTCAAACTTAATATATCAATTTCCGGCATTAACAAGGTGAGTCGAAAAAGGGTCATAACTCCATAAAACATCATCGGACCGTGACCATAACTTGGCCTGCGTTTTCTCAAATAAAGAAATTCTGTTATCATCCGGACAACCAAAAACTGTAATTTCTAAGTCAAACAAGAGTATCACTAGGGGCAGCTAAATACACCTGTGCTAATTCCAACAAAGGGCCATAACTCTGGTAAAAATTGGCAGACAGAACCAAAAATTTAGTGCAAATTCCAACAAAAAGGGAAATAACTCTGGTGAAAATTTGACCTTGACCTGTATTTTGTGCTACTAAACCCACATATTAAATTTTATTCCATTCAGTTGAGACTATCTAAAGTTATCGTCTGGAAACCAAAAGCGAATGGATGGACAGACAGACGCATGCATAGACAATAGTCATCCGAAAATTTCAGGGGACAATTAGCTCCAAAATGTTATGTAAAGTAAATCTGAGTTAGTACAGTAGTGCCCTAAATAATCAACCCCTTAACCACATCAGAATTATGGGTAATTTTTCAGGATTTAGTCGGAAATATGGCTTGTTGCCATTCATCGGGGAAAGCTCTCACTGAGAGCTTTCCGATGAATGGCAACAAGCCATATTTCCAACTAAATCCTGAAAAATTATCCATAATTCTGATGTGGTTAAGGGGTCGTTACTTAGGGCATTACTGTATGTAATCAATCAAATGTGACCTTGATGAATAAGCTGATGATCATGCACCTAAACCTTATGAGAGAGAGCAATGGAGTTCAAGTTATAACCATGCTCATCTCATATTAACTAACATATTGATCTTACACATATTTGCTCTTTGATACAACTGGATCTTTATTTTCACGAATTCTCTCAGCTGCCATTTCTCGGACGATGCTCTGCAGGGTGACATAAATTCGAGGAACCCTTTGACCTAACAGCTTCTGACTTTTATCTTCTGCAACATAAAATTATCATCATTCAGTATACCTGCTTAATTTGTAAATGGTTAACTGGCAAAACTTAATTATAATTGATCAAATTTGAGTTTTAGCATGTGTATATTGGAAACAAATTATCCTATCGTATCCCGAAGTATAAATGATGTCATGTCATCAAAACCACTAGGGGTACTGCATTTAACCCTTTACCCAACAGAACGGCCCTGTGCCAATGCATTCTCTTATATATGCGAGTCGACCATAGGTCGCCTCGCATATATAAGAGAATGCATTGGCTTAACACATATTAAAAATGATAAAATTGTCAAAGAATGTAGAAAAATATTATAAAAAATGTTAAAAAATGTAAGAAAAATTTAAAAATTGTCAAAGAATGTAAGAAAAAATGGTAAAAAGTGTTAAAAAAGAAATTTGTTAGGCCAATGCATTCTCTTATATATGCGAGGCGACCTATGGTCGACTCGCATATATAAGAGAATTCATTGGCACAGGGCAAAACTGTAACCATCACAATGTGGTCAACGAACCAGTTCCAATGATATCCATATTTGTATGGTGTTATTGAGACAGACCGAAGATATTTTAGGCTGTTGAAGCTTTATTTGGGCGTTTTTGGCCGTTTTGTTGGGTAAAGGGTTAAACTGGTGCAATAAGTATAATTTATAAAAATAATAATGCAACAAAGCAATAAACACGTGATACCATCAATAACAGGAAAACGATAAAAGTGGGGGGAATTTGCTCTAGAATCATTATACTGGTATATATCATCCCAATTACAAGATTCGCACCATTCTATATTCACTTTTTGTATAATCTAAAATCAATATTTTTGAAAAAATTATTTTGAACTCAACAAATATGTGATTAATCCTTCCATGACTGGAGCTTCCTGACATTTTATGAAAACCCTGTGCCAATGCATTCTCTAATATATGAGAGTCTCCCATAGGGAGCCTCGCATATATAAGAGAAACATTGGCCTAACAATATTTACATTGACTTTGTAAGCCAGTGCATGCTTTTATATATGCGAGGTTCCCTATGGGAGACTCGCATATATAAGAGAATGCACTGGCACAGGATCTTTAATGTTGCACCAGCGTGGCTCCCATCATGAAAGGGTTAAGCCTTTGATTTGTCATCCATGTCAAAATTCATTGGACCCAAGTCACCCAGCTGCATGTGAAACTCAGGCATAAAATATAATTTCCTCTCATTCAACAAAACTAAACTCATCAATTTGGAAACAAGATGACATATAAAGACGAAGGACAGACAAGTAGTTGAAATAATTTCATAAATTTTTTAAGACACATATAAAATTACTAATTAGAATTATTAGGCAACTACAGCCCTCTCAATTAAGATTTTTTGGCTTCAGCAATCTGCTACAGCAACCGTTGCTAAGGGGTCAGTTTGCTTTAGCAAATGGCTTCGGCATTGCTGATTGCCGCAGCCAATTATGAGGGCTGCAACTATGTGCAAGTCATGAGAAGCGAGAAAACTATGAGATAAGAGTTTCAAAGCTAGGCATGGGCAATTATTATTATGAGACAGCTGGTGCATGATATGGTATAAAGTATTTGGGGAGATGTTGTACCTAAATATATTGAGAACAATATTTTTTAGAATGGGAATCTAAGGCATATTACGCCATATTGGAAACATCTATTGGTTTTATGCTGAGTTGACATTGGGCCTGGTATACTCGGTCCACTGGAATTTCAATCCCACAAATTTTGGAAACAGCATTTTCCATTAAGCATACTTTCATTTTAATAGTAAGCCAACTGAATCAATTTAATGTTTGTGTGTGTATGCAATTGTGACTAATTAAAATACATCGAAACAAACATGTTTACCTAATCACAGAGCCACAAACGAACAGTAATGAAACTGAAACCATAGATTAAATTTAGGAAGACGGAAATAGCGTACCAGGTTTTTCCAGGAATTACCGTAAATACTCCTAATTTTCTATCGCAAATAAATATTTTGCTGACTGTTTTGTGTAATCGTTCCAAATCCTGTAATCGTAATGGAATGCCAACTATTCAAGTGTTTTCCAACATTTCAAGGATTTATATATGGCTATTATTCAAGAGTATTCAAGGAGTTGAAATCCAAGGGTATTCGAGGGCCTTGAAAATGGATTTCATATTCAAGGGTGTTCAAGGAAACTCAAGGAGCCGCGGGAACCATGTAATGCTTATCAATCATAAAAGGATTAACTACACTTGGTTCATAGTCGGAATGTTCAGATTATGAAGAAACAACGTAAGATGTACATCCCTAAAACTAAATGGAGCATCTCTGTCTGACATCAGCTTACATATGTTAAATAAAATCCCTCCAAATAAAGACAAATAGAGTATAGATAATTCCTTGTATGTTTTTTATAACTAAATGGGGAAAATATATTAAGTGCTCAGAGTAGGGTCGTGGATAGAGGGTATTAGCGGTGGTGTAGGCAGAGGGTGTCCAACCACCGTGTTGCAACCCCCATCATAATAAAAATTCCAAACTCTTGAGAATTTCAATTGCATCCCCTTGAGTTTGAATGTTCAAATGATACTCTGAACTTTCCAAATGAACATAAGTTTCCAACCTAATGCACCCCCCCCATGGCTGGAAAATTTCCAGCTATTGGCCGTAACAGTTTTAAATTTAAACTGAAAGTAGATAAATACGTGAATCTTGGTTTAACAACTACATATTTTACCGTTGATATTGGTTGGAATCTAAAACATTTGAACTATTCAACCTATTGTATGGTCTGAAATTACCAATTATCATTGATTCAGGCATAAAATTTCCAACTGTTAAAAATTTCTAACAGAATTGGGGAAGGGGATGAAACAATCCCTGTCGCCACATCCCTGCCAAATATATCACATGTCAAAAACAGCCCATGATCAACCCTGATATTATATGAACTTACTGGGGTGCCGTAGTTCAAACACTTTTTCATAGATCAAATTAACGAGGATGGTCATGTTCTCCCCAGTTTTACAACTGACATTCACATTCCCCACAACACTCGGAAGCCCACACTTCTCGTGCTCTGCGATTCTGATGTACAATTTGTCAATGAGTGCAGTCATTGAGTCTTCAAAGTCATCAGGGAATGTGCGTCTTGTTGCTCGATCCCGGAGTAGGTCTAAGTAAGTTCCGACTATTATCACGGCTGATCCAGGAGCTCGTGCCTGAAATGTTATGGATGACTGAGTAAGCTATGCCAGGTGTGACAGGTACAAGCAAGCCTTGAATTGGTGTGTCTGTCATTTGCAGAATGAGGTCCCCAGAGGGTGAATTCAGTGTTGCTACCCTACAGTGGACCAGCATCACCGAATTCACCCTCTGGGGACCTCATTCTGCTTGGGCCTCATTTTCTGGAAAGTATCTTGTCTCAAAATAACATTGTTTTTAGTTGCTTTTCCCCTTCTATTCAGTTTCAATATCCCCTAATTTGCAGAAGATAAAATGCATAATCGAGGTGACTAATGAGTGAACACACCAACTTCAACTGGGGAACTTTAAATCTGATCCAAGGTCTCCCATAGTCGTTGAGGTCTGAGCAGAACGAGGTCCCCAGATGGTGAATTTGGTGATGCTAGCCCACTGTGCGAGATATCATCACTAAATTCACCCTCCGGGGACCTCATTTTGCAAATGACAGACACACTGGTTCACTATAAAGCTGCCATAGGGTGAGGATAATTCTAAGGATCGCAATAAACTCCAAGCAAAGACTCCTTACTTGTCTGCAAATGTAATCTATAGCATTTAGTTTCTTGAATTCTCTTCAGGACCTGTTTCATGTGTGGTTCAGGTGCAAATTTTTTGCTTGTCTTTTACTTACCAGCTGTGTTTAATAGTCTCCAGTCTGATTTGCATGAGGTTAAAGTGTTATTTCTAAGGTTTATCGGCCTGAAAACCTAGGATATCACAGTAAATGGCAAATCTAACATATAGTCAGTGGGTCAACATACTCCCAACCTGACCTTTTTACTTTCAAAATTGGAAATAGGGAGATTTGTCCTCAGCAATAGGGAGATTTAGTGAAAACTAAGGAGATTTTTTTCGATGTCAGTATCATGGAAAAAAACTTCATATTTTTCATTTAAATGTCATATAGTGTTTGTTGCATTGGTTTGGCATCTGCCATAATTAATGACCTTGACACCCACTGTCTCTAAAATCACAGAATCATTAGGAATCAATTATGATTTTCCGGTTGGATAGCGCTTTATTTCGAACAAGGCAATAAAACGATTAAAACTATCTTTGGACACTATAAAATGGTGCTCTCCGATAATTTTGTTGCCAAATATATTCAGTAACATCAGATAACATCGGTGAATTTAAAGAGAGTACGTATTGATAGTAATGTTTGAGATACACTCAATTCGCATTCTGTTATTGCATATATAAAACAGAATACCACCAAGACGGAACGGAAGTTTAACCAACACAACAAAAAATGTTGAATTGGCAATACAAATTTATTAAGTGTGGCACAAAGGAAGGTTTCTTGTTTGGTATATTATAATCTTTGCCTGAACATTGAAGCCCACATTTACTTACTTAATGCTGTTATACAAAAGAAAGTCGACGTTGTGTCAACACTGTGTCGTTGTTTGACTCATAGGTGATAATTGATTTGTAACACAAAAGCGTGCATGGCTTATCGCTTGCTACATCCGTCGGCTAATTTGGGTTTTATTTTTTGAATCGGGAGATTTCGTTTCCTGATCGGGAGCACATGAGAAATGGAACAAAATCGGGATAATCCTGCCAAAATCGGGAAAGTAAACAGGTCTGACTCCAACCCATGACAATTAACCTCATCTTTCTTTGTCTTAGATAACCAGAATGACTCCGACGACATCTAATCCTCTCCCAACATATGTCCATTAAACCTTTCAGTGCCAAGTCCGATTTTTGTACCAACCCATATTTCCTTGATCATTTTTCAAATTTATTGATTATAATAATGTGATACATTGATGGAAAGAGCTCTTAGAGCTCTTTCCATCAATGTATCACATTATTATAATCAATAAATTTGAACAATGATCAAGGAAATATGGGTTGATAGTAACTTGATAAAAAAATCGGACTTGGCACTGAAAGGGTTAACCATCAGATTGGTGACTCACACACCCAGTGTATAACAGGCAAACAAAATGTACACCTCAATGAAACCAAATAGGTCTTGAAGAAGAATCACAAAAATTGTAAGTGCTAAACCACATTTATAATGATAGTGTCTTTCTCGGTAGTTTATCCACGATCCCTTGCCTAAATGCTGATGAGAAGGTAGTTCATAGATGTTGATGGTTAATGGCGTAGGAAAATAAAGTTTGACTCACTGGGATGATGTAAATCAGAAACTACATCGTGAATATAATAAAATAATTTCTTGACATTTATGGCATTTCTTTTTTCGCAGCTAACACTAAATATTTCTTCCGCTATGATTGGAAGGCCACACTTGCTCCTATCAGCTACATCTATGTAATGCTTCCTTATTAGGGCATTCATCGACGACTCAAAATTTTGAGGCAGATCTCCGCCTCTTCTTCTGCTTCGTATTCGGCGCCTCAGCTGATCTAGATGAGTTCCGACAATGATCACAGTAGAATCAGGAGCTTCGGCCTATAAACACGATTTCAGCATAAAAGGACATGGCTTGTTTGAAGAGCCTCGGCCTATAAACATGATTTCAGCATAAAAGGACATGGCTTGTTTGAGCATCCAAATTATTGATACATAATTTACGAGGAGGAATATAAAACACTTATTATAGTCAATACAAATTTTCCTTATATACATTCAATATTTTTAGCATATTTCTGACTTGCCACTATAAAATTTACCTGCTGTTGTTATAAAACATGAAAATATAATTTTACATATATAGCATATATGGCACAGTAGTATATTATATATAAGTCTCCAAAACATGCCGAGCATTGCTCTTTGAACATGTCTGGGACTATACAACTCACAAGGCACCTATTTTTGGAAGCAATTGTAATTTGTGAGACAGTGCCAATTATTTTGGGATTGTGTGGGATTCGAACCCCCGGCCCATGACGGCGATGCACGCTTTGATACTCAAAGTCCGACATCAATACCACACGGCCACCGAAGCGAGGGGGTCGCTTCAGTAGCCGTGTGGTATTGAAGTCGGACTTTAAGTTGCAAGGTGCGCTCGCCATCATGGGCCAGGTTCGAATCCCACACAATCCCAAAAAAAAAAAAATTGCGCTGTCTCAAAAATTACATTTGCTTCCATAATTTTACAGGTCGAGACATTGGACAAAACAAAATTCACATGGCCTCCATCAGACAAAGATCACAGGGGATGGCCGATGCGGTAACGATACACACTGATTATTTGTAGAAAAACTGTTACATGTGGTCCAGGTAACTAGATAATTTAGTGCACTATTTGTTGCTTATAGAACATCGTGACTTTTCCAATTTCTTCAGAAGAGATTTCGCTAGAAGAGGACAGTATTGAATTTTTGTCAAATATCACCGTGATATTATTTTTATTGCTAGTTTTCCAAATGAGTTCTCTCGATTTCGCGACATTCACATGAAAGTACTGAAACTAGAGGTCACTTGATAACACAATCTGGTATTTTATGCATAATATGTCAAGACAAATCATATCAAAGTTTCTTCATGCAATCCTGATGTCCTTAAGACAAGTGCGAAATTCACAATAACACTTTGAAAGTAGTTACCCAAGACATATTGGACTAACGATGCACACTGGTTATTGTTAATGATTAAAGCAGATACCCAATAACCATTATGTATCTTGATCCCTATAGTTCTTGTGTACTTACATTCAAAATGTTGTTGTTAATTTCCGACTGGTCATAAGAACATCAGAATTGCAGCAAGGAATTGAGATATGATTTGTCTTAACATATTATGCATAAAAATACCAGATTGTGTTATCAAGTGCCCTCTAGTTGTAGTAATTTCTTGAGCATGTCACAAACATTAGAGAACTTATTCAGAAATAAAGGAATAAAAATAATATCTATTTGACAAATTTAACGTTGTAATCTTCCAGCAAAATTTCTTCAGAAGAATTTGGAAAAGTTGCTATGTTCGATAATCAACAGTGCACTATAAGTTACCTAGTCACCTGAAGCATGATAAGTACAAATAACCAGTGTGCATCTGCATCAGTCACACCCCCGTGAATATTGTGTAAAAGAGAACTTGCCATTCCATTGTTGTACAGCGTAGTGTTGTATCCAATCAAAAACCAGCAAATCAGAGGCAACAAACCTGAGTCACTGGGACCCAGAGAGATAATCTAAATGATAGAGTGATGTAGTGATTCTGTTATGAATGGATGTTAATTTTACAGTAATATAATGTGACCAGAGGGCTGAAATAATTTTCAAACACACTAAACATGAGTGTTTTTATTAATTTACCTTTAATTTATAGTTTGTAAACATTTTCTACCATTTCCTCACAAAAGCATGATATAGACATGGCCATCAAAATATTTCCTATTCCAAGTAAAAAGAAAAAAATTAACATTTTCTTGCATAATCATGATTATACATGTTCAATGAAAGGTCTGCTGATTTGACATCTAACCTGAATATTGACAAGCCACTGAAGTAGACCGTGTACTCCAGCTTCTCCATCTGTTAGACGCCACATAACCAAGAATAGTGATCGAGGAGTGAGAAAATACTGGTGAGTAGCATAATATTCTCTCTGAAAATAAATGAAAATAAAAGTCACAAAAGGCACATCTGAACAAGACAGTCAAAGACTGTGGGATCGCTCACCAGACTACAAAGACTGATAAGACTGGGACTCTGGAGACCACAACAGTCAGAACTTTTCATAATCATTTTAAAAGAAGTAGATCTAAACAGGATATGTGGCTAGAGAGGCTTCATGTATGTAGATCGGTGAATATCTACCTTGAATTTACCAACTGTACACTACTGATCACCCCACCCCCTCCTCCAGCTCAACAAGTCCCCTCCCGACCGGGCTCCAGACTCCCAAGTCTTAGGTTGGAATTTCACAACCGACATCTCAAACTTTCTCAATTGTTGGAAATTTCCAATCTCACAAGCGCCTTTTTATAAAACCATTTAGACATGTTTGAAGCCCAATTATCCATGGACCCAAAACACCATACATGTATGTCAGATTAATCAGTCAGGTAGTTCCAAGGTAGATGTTTTAATGAATACTGTATTTTAATGATTTTATTAGACACAAAATTGTTAAGTCCCCATAGCCCCGTCATTTCTTAACAGGTTGACCTCATGTTAACAAATCTGAATCTCAGACACTAAAGGATCCTCCATACTATATGTAAGCTAAATAGTCCAACCTATCTTGAGAAGACATTTTAAGTATTACTATAGAGACATACAGTTATGTCCCTGGTCCCACCCTATTTAACCTGGTGACCCCATCTGAATAAATTTGAATCCCATACACAAAAGAACCCTTCATACTAAATATCAGTAAAATAGACCTGATGGTCCCTGTGAAGGAAGCATATTAAGAGGAAAACTGTCCTTCGCTTGGCCCCTATTTGACCAGGTGACCTCATTTGAAAATTACCAACCTGACAACCCCATAAAGTTAAAATTTGTGGCCAATTCTGTCCAACAGTTTAACCTGAAGTAGGAACATATATGGACTGGTGATTTAAATACATACATGTTGGAGAATTAAACCAAACTATGAAAACAGTTCCAACCGATTTTTAGTATGAACATCTAATCTACAACTAATGTTGTATCAGGCATGAAATTTTCAACTGTTTTTATTTTTATCAAGGTAGGGGGTCAAAACTCCACCCCCTCTACACTCCCTCCCCATTGCCAAATGTAAATCCCCAACTATGAGATAAATTCATCTAGTAATATCAATATACCCCCCAATATCCTATATACCCCCCCCCCCCCCAAATTTTCTTTGAAAAATAAGGTCATGTGGTGGTTAAGTAATATTGGAAAATCTACAACTAATGTTGTATCAGGCATGAAATTTTTTGGTGTGAACGTCTAATCTACAACTAATGTTGTATCAGGCATGAAATTTTCAACTGTTTAAATTTTGATTAAAGTAGGGGGCCAAAACTCCACCCCCTCTACACTCACTACCCATTGCCTCAAACGTTGCCCCCACCCAGGCTGCCTGGAAATCAATATTATTATACTAGTACCAAACAGCATAGAGGAGAGTTAAATCTCTTATCTCTGCCCCTATTAGAACAAATGTGAATCCCCATCTATGAGATCCATTTATCTAGTAATATCAATATACCCCCCAATATTCAATATACCCTCCCCCCCCCCCCATTTTTCTTTGAAAAATCAGGGTATGATTTCACCTGGATAAGTGGTGGTTAAGAAAATAATTTTGGAACAGCAAGCCTGTATTAAGTGTGTCTGACCTTTGCAGAATGAGGTCCCCAAACGGCGAATTTAATGACACTATTCCGCAAGGTGGGCTAGCATCACTGAATTCACCTCACCCTCTGGGGGCCTCTTTTCCTAAAAATTACCCCATTTGAACAAATCTGAACCCCGGTCACCCAAGGCCCCTCCATACCAAATATAAGCTATATAGGCCCAATGGTTCTTGAGAAGAAATTGTTTTAAAAATTACTATGGCGGGAAACAGTTATGGTTCTGGCTTTGCACCTATTTGATCTGATGAACTTATTTGAACAAATCTGATTGTGAGTCACCTAGGGAACATGCACACCAAAATATATAAACACATTTGGTCTTTAATATGGAGAAGAAAACAATTGTTGAAAGACAGATGGATAGACATCCCAACAGATAGATGGATAGAAGGACTGCCTGACAGACAGAAGACAAATTCAATCCAATATACCCCCCAATTTTTCTTCACCTGGACACCTGGATAAGTGGTGGTTAAGAAAATAATATGAAACAGCCAAGCCTGAATTTAGTGTCTGACATTTGCAGAATGAGGTCCCCAAAATGTGAATTGAATGACACTATTCCGCAAGGCAGGCTAGCATCACTGAATTCACACTCAGTCTGATTAGGCCTCAACTGCCATGGGAAACCTAGAAACAGATTGAAGTTCTACTGTTGAAGTTGGTGATTCTAGCCTGCTGTACAGGGTAGCAACACTAAATTCACCCCCTGGGGACCTCATTCTGCAAATGTCAGACACACTAAATTCAGGCTTGAGAAAATAATTTTGTTTTAATTTGATAATAACAACAAGCACCATTGCTAGTGCAGTGTTTACACAAACCTGTCCAATAACATTCTAATCTCTAATCTGTCATTCTGATCTCAATTAATGACCTGACTGTGTGTCTCTCTGACACTGAGTCCTCTTGTAGATATAATATTGGCAGATATAATAACTGCTTCTGGAGAGAGGTAAGTTGTGATATGATATGGGTGAAGGGGCTGTTGGCAGGGTGGGGTCCTGGGTCATGTGAGGGTGGGGGGGGTGGGTAATGGAAAGTTTCTGTGATTTCATTGAAGACTGAAGTTTCATAACTCAGAGGATGTTATAATTATGTAAGTTTTTCAAATTTTATAACATGTTATAAAAAAAATTTGTGTGTTAAATTGAGCAAGGAGTTAAATCTGAATATTTTTTTTTTTTTTTTTTTTTTTTTTTAGTTATGTCACTGGCTCCGCCAACATTCGACACAGTGACCTCATTTGAACAAATCTGAACCACAGTCACCCAAGGTACCCTCATACCAAATATGAACCCATTCGGCCCGACAACTTCAGAAAAGAAGTCGTTTTAAGAATTACTATGTGGAAAAATAGTTATGGTCCTGACATCAAAACTATTTGACTTGGTGGCCTCATTTGAACAAATCTGAATAAGAGTCACCTAGGGAACATCCACACCAAATATAAACCCAATCGGTCTGATGGTTTCAGAGGAGAAGATGTTTAAAGAATTGTTGACGGACGGATGGACGGACAGACGGATGGACGGATGGACGGACGGATGGACGGACGAGGAGTGATGACTATAGCTCCACCGGAGACTTCGTCTCAGGTGAGCTAAAAACTGGACATATTTTCCAGCAAACGATAACACTACTTTGTAAAAATATATCCACTCACTGTTCTTAGTTTGGTTACTTAAAGATTCAAAGGGCTCTAGGTCAAATTTTAGGAAACATATTTCACTAATTATTAGTTTAACCATTTCAGTGCCAAGTCCGATTTTTGTATCAACCCATATTTCACTTGATCAATTTTAAAATTTATTGATTATAATAATGTGATACATTGATGGAAAGAGCTCTTATAATAATGTGATACATTGATGGAAAGAGCTCTTAGAGCTCTTTCCATCAATGTGTCACATTATTATAATCAATAAATTTGAAAAATGATCAAGGAAATATGGGTTGATACAAAAATCGGACTTTGCACTGAAAGGGTTAAGGTTCCAGTGTATAAAATAACATGCTTGGAACGAGAGGTGCAAACGGAAAAGCAATATGTTATCTTTGATATTGAATTTTTATCAATCCATTTAGTATAGAAAGGGTTCATAAGAAAGACCAACTGCCTTCAAAGTTAAATTAGTTGTGTCATAAGTAGACTCCAACAAATAGGGCATTTGCGGCTCGAATCGAATCTCGAATCAAATCAGGTCAAGGATTTCATATCAAATCAATTCTCAAATTGAATCGTCACTTATTAAAGTCCTAACAATAAGATTTGAGTAATTGGTTATTGCAGTGTACTGAGAGAAGTTTTCCGACAATGGAAGCTACGCAAGTTTTATCAAGCATATTTTAGGATGTTCAGATAATAAGTTCAACAAACTATCTATGGTCGTTTGTTAACTTAAAACCCAGCGCCAATGTTCTACCTTAACCTTCTATTTTCCAAATGGGCACTTTATATCATGCTTTATATCACAAGTCGACAATCGTAATTTAGAACTTTCATGTCTCCCAATTTATGCACAATTAGCTCTCGTGGTTAGTTCACTTCTAAACCTGCTCACAAAAACAAACATTTGCATAGAGCTTATGAACCCCACATAATTCATGCCTTGTTAGTAGAGGAGTGCTGCTAATTTGCATATAAGGAGGTATCTGTCATTGATTGAAACATGACAAGACAGCATGCATGACTCCAGTAATAGAGTTACTGTTCTTCTTCTGGACACAGCAATATGAATTTTCAGTCAAAAATATCCTAAAAGTCATACATGCTCAAAATACAGATAATTATATATATACTATGTAATGTGCAGAGCAAAACAAATATTTTATTAAATGTTTGCGACATGGACGTTTGTTTTCAAACAGAGTAGTACTAAAATATATGCCTTCACAGCAATGTCCGCATGCAATCTGCACTAACACGAACCGTGACAAGGACTAATTTTTATATAGGAAAACGTTCGTATCCATCTCCTTTATCGAGATTTATCAGAATTGTTCATCCTTATAAAAGTTATTTATTCTTGTGTACCATAAATCTGTATTGTAACTCAGTTAATGGACTCATGACTGAACATTAAAAACTAAATTGTCTTATACCCTTCGGGCTTGACCATCATCAACACCCATCAAAATGAATAATAGATCATTCCTATGAATAGTTTAATAACTGATGAGAGGTTATCCATTTAGTAAAAAATGGGTTAAAATATGTATACTACCTGACCACCGAAATCCCATGTTCTGAAGTGCACTGGAGTTTTGTTCCTGGGAGATATTATCAAGTCACTGATGTCAATTCCCACTGTTGACAGGGGATCGAATTTACCACTTTTTCGCTGCTGAGAATTCTCCACCCTATCGTTCCAATGCTGGAAATGAATAAGACCAAGCCTGAATTTAGTATGTACAGTAATGCTCTAATTAATCGACCTCTTAACCACAGCAGAATTATGGGATTTGCAGAATAAGGTCCCCAGATGGTTAAGCTATCATGCACAGTGGGCTAGCATCACCAAATTCACCCTCTGGTGACCTAATTCTGCTTATGCCTCATCTTCTGGGAAATATCTATAGTCTCAAATTAACATTGTTTTTAGTTACTTTTTCACTTGTGTTGAGTCTCTATATCCCTTAATTTGCAGAAGATAAAATTCATAATCGAGGTGACTAATGAGTGAACATCACCAACTTCAAATGGGGAACTTCAATCTGATCATAGGTCTCCCACATCAGTTGAGTCCTAAGCAGAATGAAGTTCCCAGAGGGTAAATTTGGTGATGCTAGCCCACCTTGCAGGATAGCGTTACTAAATTCATGCTCTGGGGACCTCATTCTGCATATGTCAGACACACTAAATTCAGACTTGAATAAGACCAATTGTTGCCAGGAAATCTACAGTACTGCCAGGTACTGCTCTAATTAATTGACTCCTTAACCACAGCAGAATTATGGGTAACTTTTCAGGATTTAGTCGGGAATATGGCTTTCCGACTAAATCCTGAAATCCTGAAAAGTGACCCATAATTCTGCAGTGGTTAAGGAGTCGATTAATTAAAGCATTACTGTATGTAATGTTAATTGCAGGAAGATCAACAGTATTTAAATTATACGAAGATTCATGCAGTGTAATTGCAATTTGTAACCACATGAGTATTTACTCAATTATAATTGGAAATAATTCTATAAATATATTCTATATAAATAATTATATAAAAAAAAACATTCAATTCAATTACATTATGATTACATCCCTGATGGATGAATATCCAACAACTTCAAGTCTACAAGATTGAATCAACATACAGTAATGCCCTAAATAATCGACTCCTTAACAACAGCGGAAATTATGGGTAATTTTTCAGGAATTAGGCGGAAATATGGCTTGTTGCCATTCATCAGAAAGCTCTCAGTGAGAGCTTTCAGATGAATGGCAACAAGCAATATTTCCGACTAATCCTGAAAAATTACCCATAATTCTGCTGTGGTTAAGGAGTCGATCATTTAGGGCATTACTGTAGCATAATTAGCCATACCGTGATAGGATCAGCATCTTTTGGTCTGGTTCCTCGTTCTCTGAGCCTTTTAAGTAAGGAAGTTTTGCCTATATTGTGTGTCCCAACAAACATCATGTTCATGCAGTTCAACTCAAAAGAGCTGAAAAAATATAGAAGACAGAAGTGTTAACCCTTTCATGACTGGAGCTTCCTGAAATTTTTGCGAAAACTCTGTGCTAATGCATTCTCTTATATATGCGAGGCTCTCATAGGGAACCTCGCATATATAAGAGCATGCATTGGCCTAACAATATTTACCTTGACCTTGTAAGCCAGTGCATTCTCTTATATATCTCAGGCTCCATATGGGACATTCGCATATATAAGAGAATGCACTGGCACAGGATCTTTAATGCTGCACCATCTCAGCTCCCATCATGAAAGGGTAAATAATGAGATTTAAGATAAGTTATCTCAGTTGATAACCTCAAGTTGTCTTATTTATACTTCCAAGTAGTGTTATAATATCCAGTTGTTGGCTGCACATGAGTGAGTGACAGATATCTGTTGCCCTTTCGAAGTAGGATTCCTGGTAGAGAGCGGCAATAAATCTATGTGACTCATGAAAACAAGTTTTGTTACTTGATAAACATCTTTCTTATTTGCATTCACAGCAATCTTACAATGAATTAGTTCTTTCTATGATTTAAAAAAACATTGTACCATCATAGGAGTTCTATTTGGTATAGGTTAATCTAATTGTTATGAAACTACTAATCACCTTTTATTTTTAGACATTTTTGTAGTTAAATCGTTGAAATTGATACATGCTATGTAAGCTAATATACATTCTAGGTATAACTTTACAAGTTTTGCAATTTCAATCCATTTGGGCAATTTGGGTGAGCATCACTGACAAGTCAGATTTTTTCGGCCAATGCAGCAATGATAACATGTCATTAATATTACGTTTCAAAACATCATCCCAAAAGCTATATGTAGATAGAGGCGTATTTGAGTCAAATCGAGATAGGCGATCAAATTTATGAAAAGTTTTGCTGTAAACATTAAGTTTGTAAACCTGAATATGCCTTTGGATAATCCAAACAATAATGTTGTTAAATTTATTTGAAGACAATTTCACTGCTTATTTATTTATAGTGTATACATACTCCTCTCTGATTGATTTAAGAAATCCTATAATATCTCTTGTTCTGTTGCCATTATCGTTAGCCATGTCGAGGATAGGTCCGCTGATAGCACACCCCTTCAGGTCCAGCTTAAAGAGCAATCTCAGCAGTCCCATTTCAGGTGGCAGCTAAAACAGTAAACATCATGTCATTCACAACTCTATACTTAAAGATACATAATCTGATTTAACCCTTTTAGTGCCAGGAACCGATCTCATCGGCCCTAATTTATGATATGTAGAGTGCCCTAAAAAAAATAAAAACATGAATTTTTTTTATTTTTTTTTGGGTTAGGCCAATGCATTCTCTTATATATGCGAGGCGACCTATGGTCGACTCGCATATATAAGAGAATGCATTGACACAGGGTATATGGGTCGATACAAAAATCGGACCTGGCACTCAAAGGGTTAACACCCCTAAATTACTATTTCTTCGGCTTTGGGGGTAAAAAATATTTGATCTGAGTCGAGAAACCCACCCCTCAAAGCTCAGAGCTATCAGATTTTGATTTCTGTTATTTTTCACCACCTGGAATAGTTGGCGGCCAGACAAAAAATCCCCTGACTACTTCCAGATATAGTACAGACATGTGCGGATGCAATTACGAGAGATCATGCAAGCTCAATGCTAGATATATGATCAGTGCATTGGTGGCAATCGCAAATTACTTCAGATTGAAAAGACAATGAAAGTATTGCCACCAAAAAGAATACTGTGTGTTGTGATAATTAACTTAAGGAAACATACATAATACTTATTTACGAATCGGTAACAATGTTTTATTCATGCAAATAGACATGATAAATGGCACCATGCTGGTTACACATGGGAATATTATGTGTTTAAATTTGGGATAACACACGTTCAGGAATTCCATATATGGCAAACCACACCCGCTCCAAACTGCCAAAAAAAACCCTTATTATAAGACTTATTCGGCAAATATGATATCGTTAGTCATATTGTAGTGAGTATTTATTGGTAATCAACTAATTTGGATAACTAAATCGGCTTTTGGTAAATTCTGTTGTTGTTGTAACTGGATGACAATTGAATTGGATTATATCTTTAAACAGACATGGCCTGTTTGAACCTTCAAGTTATGGAGAACAGGACCATCCGACCTAGAGACAACCCAACCCAATCGACCCAAGACAGCCCGACCGAGACTACCCGATCAACCCAGTGACACCCCAACCCAAAATTTATTTTAACAATCAACCCTGTTTTGTTTAACAGAAAATAATGAGATGGAACCTGTGAGCACATTCAATGGAGATTATTATACAGTAATGCCCAAAGTAATTGACCACTTAACCACAGCAGAATTATGGGTAATTTTTCAAGATTTAGTCGGAAATATGGCTTGTTGCCATTCATCGGAAAGCTCTCGCCGAGAGCTTTCCGATGAATGTCAACAAGCCATATTTCCGACTAAATCCTGAAAAATTACCCATAATTCTGCTGTGGTTAAGTGGTCAATTACTTTGGGCATTATTATATGTCAGAGTTATGGAGGCACAGACTCAGTATGAGTGTTCATTGCTTCATATTTTTCCTTAACTCAGTGAGTGTGAACAAATTCTAATTTTTTATAGTTAGATACAGACTTTCTAAAGAGCCAGTTTTATATTTCTTTTTTTCTCTTAATTTTTACCTTTGGTCGGTCGAAAAAAAGTAAAAATATCATTCCGGATAAATAGCGTTCATGATTTCGTTGTACATTGATATTAGATATAGTATACAGATGAGATGTGTTTGGATGAGTCTGTATACCATATACTATACCTCCCTAAAGTGAGTTTCCTGAAATTTGGGACAAATAGTGAATTTGTCATTCAAAATGCACATCCAACTAGACTGATACTGATAGAGTAATTTATTTATGTTCTAATAATAAAGAGGCTTTAAAAAAAAAACCCTCCAAAAATCATGTAAACATACCAAAAACATTTACCCAAAACCTGGGACACCCGACCCGAAAAATAGGGACAGCCCAACTCGAAATACCCAGGGTCAGGTTGACCCTGGGCTGGGTGGTTACGCTTCCCAAATTATGTGTATAATTTTTAAGGAGAGGTATCATGGACTATGATTTCCATCCCCCCTCCAACTCCAGATGCTTCTGTCCCACTACCCTGAACAACTGACAAGGACACTAGCTGGCATATGGTCACTAATGCAAATTCACCTCATGAAGATTCTTGTTGTTCCGTAAATTAAGGATTTTCAGTGTGCTGTGGTCTCCTATTTCTGGTGGCAGCGATCGTAGTTGGTTGAAACTGACGTCAAGGTCACTCAGAACTGGAAACAGCAATCTGCTTTGGGCTTCCTCAGCGGCTGATGTAAGTGAACTCAGCTAAAATTTAAGACAAATTTGGTCAAAGCTCCAAAATGTTAAACACTGACTATATATATTGGCTAATAGATTCATTTTTATCAATGTTCAGTTAACCCTTTGAGTGCCAGGGGCCGATCTCATCGGCCCTAAACCTACAAAATAAGTCTGTTAAAGAATATAAGAATAAATTATTAGAATTGTAAAAAATTGTAAAAAAAAAAAAATTGTTAGGCCAATGCATTCTCTTATATATGCGAGGCGACCTATGGTCGACTCGCATATATAAGAGAATGCATTGGCACAGGGTATATGGGTTGATACAAAAATCGGACCTGGCACTCAAAGGGTTAATTAAGTCATCAAACAGCCCTAAGACCTGCGAATCGGGCATTTTCATTTCGAATCCAATCTCAGACATCAGGCATATTAATAGTGAAGATGTGGATATCACTTGACTGAGTGGCTGTACTGGTATCAATTTACTAACATCGTAATGACGATAAGTGATCAATATATAATGTAAATATTATCCACAAATGGATCAAATTCGCATTTAATCAATTAAGCCCATTCGCATTTAACCAATTAAGCCAATTAAGCCCATGTCGTCTGCTTATATCATTTGAACATCACTATAAATGAAGAATGGACCATCCTAGAGTATACTCTTACAGTTGAATGGGAGAATCACTTCAGTAATCAATGGTAAAGCCTTCACCTCTTCATTGCTAAATAACATCATGACGTCCAGTCTGTGTAAAACATACACTCAGAGTCATACTAACATACTGAGTCTATCGTAATCTTGTCAAAATGTATTTTCCGGGAAGCATGCAGGCTTGCCCCAAATTACGTCACATCACGTTAGTTAATCTCTTTGATTGGACACTTTTGTCATGGGGTACGATACTAATTGTGAAATTGTGGAATCCCATGGTTTGGGTAATAAAAAGACAATGACAAGTAATCAGACCCACTATTTATTTGTGGGTCTGTAGTTAACTTAGGCTGGGCAATTAATGTTATGATCATTTTCGAGTGGAAAAATAGAAATACAGTAATGCCCTAAATAATCGACACCTTAACTACAGCAGAATTATGGAAAAATTTTCAGGATTTAGTTGGAAATATGGCTTGCTACCCAAAATTCTGCTGTGGTTAAGGAGTCGATTATTTAGGGCATTACTGTATCACAAAAACAGAAAGGTTCACTCAGTTGAAAGACTATTATCATTCAGAATCCTGGAACATGATACACTGTTTCCCGATGTGCAAACTCTTGAGTTCCAGCTATGAATAATGGTTGACTGCTAGTTGTGCTAAAGTAGGTCCATACTGAGTATGGACGTATAGCACACAGCATGACATTTTACCAGACAATCTGCAAAGGCCTTAACCCTTTCAGTGCCAGGGGCAGATCTCATTGGTCCTAATTTTACGGTCTGTAAAATCGGCCCTAAAAAAAATTAAATTTTTTTTTTTTTTTTTTTTATTTTGTTATTTTTTTTTTTTATAGATTTTTTTGGGTTGAATTTTTGTTGGGTATGCTTAAGCATGCTATAGCGAATTTAAAAACAAACTGGATAAAACCTTAGGGGCATGTTATAACTCAAAACTATCACCAAGTATTCATAGTAATAATTTTGATGCCCATGAAAAACGTAAGATTCCCTGCACTAAACCTACAAAATAAGTCTGTTAAAGAATATAAGAAAAAATTATTAAAATTGTAAAAAATAATAACAAATGATGAAAAATTGTTAGGCCAATGCATTCTCTTATATATGCGAGGCGACCTATGGTCGACTCGCATATATAAGAGAATGCATTGGCACAGGGTATATGGGTTGATACAAAAATCGGACCTGGCACTGAAAGGGTTAACAAAATGTAGCATCGTTGTTCTAATAAGCTCAATTCAATTGAGATTGACCCATTCCGTCATGTCATTATATAATTTAACATGAGAATGTAACTCACGCTAACTTCTGATTGAATGGAAGCAGAAGAGAGTCGTCTCCCTTGAGGAAGTGTCAGCAGGATGTCTTGCAGTAGGTTCCCAGCGAGGATAAGTTTCTCCAGCTGCACAAGCTTTCTGTGAGATTGGTGAGAACAATTTTGATCAGATCCCTGACTAGCGGTACTACCTGTAAGTAATCTTCTATTGCTTACTGTAGATCTGTATCCCTGCATTGTTGTAGGTGACTGTCTCTGAGGGGTATCTCTATAAATAGTTAGACATATATACATAGAATATGTAGCTAGTGTGGTCCCTTAAAGATGCATAATCCGATTAAGCGCCTCTCAATTACTATTTATTTGTATTCGGGGGTAAAATATATTTGATTCGAGTCGAGGAACCGACCTATCAAAGCTCAGAATTATATAGATATCAATTTTTTAAATCTATCATTTTTCACCATCGAGAAAAAACAGTCGACGAACCAGCAGTCTCGGGCCAAATTGCAGATGAAGATAACTCTAAAACTAAGAGGCTTTCTGTTGATAATAAGGCAAAATATCGTCAAACAACATGTTGATAAATAGCACGTTTCGGGCAATTGTATACTGTAGTTGACAGTGGTTAGCATTATTTTTGGGCGATTAATCAATTCTGATAACTGAAACGGCATTTCTAAAAATGTTGGAATCTTGATTATATGGGGACCATTTAACCCTTTCGTTACTAAATACTCAGTGATGAGTAGTTCCCTTATTAAATACTCAGTGATGAGTAGTTCCCTTATTAAATACTCAGTGATGAGTAGTTCCCTTATTAAATACTCAGTGATGAGTAGTTCCCTTATTAAATTTTCAGATAATAAGTTCATAGGCCATTTGAACTTATTATCTGAACATTTCCCACCAATATATGAATCCTTCTGCTCTTTTCTTATTTTTTTGTCCATCGTCTGCTCATTTTTCGTGAACACCCCTCAAGATGAATAATAGACTGTTCCAAAATATAAATGTAAGGTATAGGGAGACTCGCATATATAAGAGAAAACAGTGAGAGCTTTCTGATGAATGGCAACAAGCCATATTTCCGACTAAATCCTGAAAAAAAGGAGTCGATTATTTAGGGCATTACTGTATATGGGAACCATTCCCCAAACCACAAGCTTAAACCCTGAAATATGATCCACTAATTACTAATTATCATATAAGGTACTCACATGTTTCGCCCATTATCCAGACAGGAAGCTGTGATGCATATGGTCTGACTAAAATTGTTGATACTGGTAATAGAATTCCGACTCAAGTCTATCTCTGTGAGCCCAGCAGGAAGACAAGAAACTGACTCGACATTGTACAAGCGATTACCGCTCAAGTTCAATAACTCTAAATTAGGACAACAGCATGCCAAGTGCAGAGGAAATTCAACAAACTTGTTTTTTGCGAGAATGAGAGTTTTGAGGCCACCATCTCTTTCTTCTGTTGCAGACTTATTTGGCATAACACTGAGGCCGAATTGTTTCCAATATAATTCCCTTGAAATTTCATTGTCAGTCCAATGGACAGGTTCTGGTTGTAACATATCAATGTTCATAATGGGAGGCATGACTACGTCTTCCACCAATCCAGCAGATCGTTGATTATCTTGTAGATTTCCAGAAGCGATTGCTAATGGGAGCGATGAAAGCTTATTGTCTGACAGATCTAGATGCGAGAGCGACTTACAACTCCACACATGTGGCGGCAAGCATTGAATCAAGTTTTTTGATAAATCCAAGGACTTCAAACCTGTTAAATTCTCAAATAGTGCAACAGGGACAGTTTCAATTTTGTTACATTTAAGATCTAGTTCCGCTATTGAAGAATTCTTCAAACCATCGGGAATATCAATCTTTCTGATGCCAATGTTATTTTGACATGAAGCGTTAAGTTTGACAAGTGATGGTAGAGTGAACAGGATTCCAGGTAACTTATCAAAAGAATTCCAAGAAATATTTATCTCAGTTATTCCAAACAGAATAAAGTCACTGGACAATGCAACATGTGGGTTTATTTGAGTCACTGATTTCTTGAACCATTCTAGTCGTAACTGATTCAGACTTGTGAAATTACTCCAATTCAGATAAACAGAATTTTGAGGACATTCTTTCAAATACCTCACATCAACAGAACTGAATGATTCCACATCAGGTTTTGAGCAGAATTCCAATCGCATTTGTCCACGATTAATCATATGATTTTTGTCTAATACAGCCTTAAAGCGGAGAAATATTTCAACAGCTTTCCAATCTTGGCACATGACACAGGCCATGAATGTTCGATTGTGTTCATCACTTGCATTATGTTGCAGCAAGCATTCCATTATTTCATGGTTTGCATTCTGACATGCACAGAGCAAAGGTGACATATTCAGTCCTTTTTCCTGTACCATCAAGTCCACTTTGGCACCGAATGATGTCACCAACTTCACAATCTTGGAATAGGAATGTTTCACAGCTATGTACAGTGGGCTGAATCCTTCCTTGTTCTTAATATTTAGCTTAAACATGCAATTTTTTCTGTCTTCATTGCTGACTAATGTATCTTCAACTAAGATTTCCGGTTCCTGTTCCCGTTTATAAACTATTTCCTCATTTACAACAGGTGCAGGTTCAGTACGACGAGCCTGTCTGGGACACATTTCAGCAGCCATTGATTTTTTGGCAGAGTCAGACTTTCCCTCTGAATTTGAAACACTTCGCAGATGTACTGAAAACTTGTGCAGATGAAGAAGAAAATTCAAAACTTCATAATGGTTTTCTTTACAGCATATGTGTAAGGCTGTATTTCCTTCAGTATCGACAGAATTTAGGTCGAAATGAACCATATTTGGAAGAGTTCTCATTTTGATGTTTGGCTCTGTCTTACCAAATTTGGCAAGGATTTGCAAAGCTGCGATATTTCCATATTTTGTTGCTGTATGAAATGGCAGGTATCCATCATAGGATTTCGTCTCGACTGATTCTTGATTAGACTGAAAAGCATAACAAAAAATTACTATGATTTCATATGGTACATTGATTGAAGTATCGAGATAAAATGATTTGAGTATAGTCACAGTTTTCAAACTATTGTCCGCCATATTACCAATTTGCTAGAATAATTTCAATTTGGCTAAGTTATTCAGGAATTTAGCTACAATAATATGTAATCCATTTACATAGCTCATTATACAGTGAATTAGTTTCAATAATACAGTAATATCCTAAGTAATTGACTCCTTAACCACAGCAGAATTATCGGTAATTTTTCAGCATTTAGTCGGAAATATGGCTTGTTGTCATTTCAGACTAAATCCTGAAAAATTACCCATAATTCTGCTGTGGTTAAGGAGTCGATTATTTATGGCATTACTTTAGATGGATTATTTCCTTGATCATAGGACACATGACACTGTTGGCACTCCCATCCTCCAATGAGGAAACGACCCCAGCTGCTACAAATTTGTGTGCATATCAGGATTAGCATACTGACAAGATCAATCGACACCCAGCCAAGTACTCCCTTATTAATTAATGTATGAGTGGTGCGAAGCGGTCACAGTATGAGCGACTTTGCTCAAGGGTCACAACTGGACAACAGATTGAACAGCGTGTAACTCTACAGTCACACTCGGCTTAACTTGAAACCTAGCCACTTTTTTGGAAACTCAGCAGTCCACTAATAAGCATCACTATAATAATATAATATTGATGTGTTGACAATGACTACAAGCCTGAGCACTCTAACCTTTGAGCTACCAAGCTCCAAAAGAGTTGCCAGAGGAAATTTCTCTATGTATTATGAGAGGTTCACCCATATTGTAATCAACACACCATGTTATAACTGCTAAGGTCTGGGTGATATAATTAGTTATTGATAACATGCTGCACAGAAATAAACTAAAATCTTTAACTCCAATTATTGGTGATAGAGAGTTGACACCAGACCTGTTAAGTTTTGAAAATGTCAATCCGGGAGATTTTTGAGGGAGGTATGCCCAAATATGTTCATGTTCCAAAAATAATTTTTACGATAGTTTTTATGAGTTTCTATTTGTTTTTATTTTATAAATATATAGACCTAAATAAAATGGTAATGAATGTCCTGTTGGTAATTGTAATAGAGCTGCTGTGAGTGGCAGATACCACCATTTATTGAAGAGAAAGAAGCAGACACTTCGTATAAACTAAGTGAAAATACTCAGAATTCCACCGGATACAGCTGGATATGCGAGAAACCGAAAGTACAATATCGGAATAAACTACAAAATGGACTCCTCTTACAGTTTAACCCCCAAGAGAAATACACACATTCCACAATTTATTAACAAATTTTAAGAAGCAGAAACTTCATTTAAAATAAGTAAAAATGAAACGGTGTTACAAAGGTTACAAACGGACATGTTTGAGTGAAAACTAAAATACAAAATGACCCGTCTTACAGTTTTATTTCATTTGCAATGCATACCACTAATCAGTTACTAAGAAATATTCATTAATGAGGCCAAACAATACAGCTGCACACTTGTGATTATATGTACTGTATACTATTACCTCACCCTTTATACATGTGGCTTCACCAGAGTGTGAAATCAATTAATATCAGTCACAGTTCACCACTGACCAGTCTTCAATCAGAGGGAACATCAAGTGAATGTTGATACATGGTATTTACTGTACCAGAAATAAGGAAATCCCTGACATTTGGGGAATCCCTGCAAGTTCACAAATTCGAAAAATAAAAAAACATTGTTTTTTGGGGGGATTTCAAATGCATGGTTTTGCTGAATCTGGGAGAAATTGGGGGTTATCCGTATTTGCGGAATTGCCATGGCAATCCGGGAGTCTCACGGACAATCCGTGAAACTTAACAGCTCTGGTTGACACCTAATTAATGATGGTGTACATCTTCACTAATCTTTCTGTATTGATTCATAAGTATAAAATAATAATTTTGAGCCAGAGAGGCTAATCAATAGAAGTTTCTATCCCTAGGAAGTAACTGTTTTTCCCAATTTTTTTCCACAAACAAATTTGATTAGAAATCTATCTTTTTAAAAACTCCAAAGTGAAATATTTGCTAGACCAGATGTTTCTCCTATATTTTTTTTGGGAGAATAATGCAAACTATTTAAAGATACTCAATCCGATCAGACAGTCCCCATACCATCAATATACAACAACATTTCTTCAAAATATGCTTTAGTTATCAGAATCCATTTATTGTGACAAAACAATGTTAACCACTGTCAACTATGGTATCAAATAACCCAAAACTTGTTATTTTTTAGAGTATCCATCTTCATTCGCAATTTTGTTCTGAGACCCTCCGTTTGACTATGTGTCTCTGGGCCACATATTATTACACATCTCGATAAATAACAAACTTCAAAAATCGATATCTGATCACTTTGAGCTTTGATGGGTGGGTTCCTCGACTTGAATCAAATATTTTTTACCAAAGAAATCTGAATATTTCCGGCCTAGGAATCCTTCACTAGTGTTATCTCAGGCTTTCCGCTAGGTTTTGGGGAACGGGTCCTGTATCCGCCAAGGGGAAAATGCAGTCAATGTTTTCAATGTCGTGGAAACACTAGTGGACCTAATTTTGTTGTATCGGCCAATAGAAGAAACAGAGAGTAGATTTGCTGATCGTTTTGCATCCATTTTCTACCTAAGTTACTATGCTATCAACCGCAATAACTTTAAACATAGAAAATTTATTAGCTAAAAATTAATTGCTGTATACGGAAACACGCCCGTTGAAGTTAAACGACCACTATTCAAGACTCGGCAGAAAGTTTGGATGCATAACGTACCGGAATATAACATGATTAAATTGTCGTAACCTAACCACGCAGCAACGTAACCAGCGGACTCCAAAGCATGCGTTCTAGCAATGTCGGTTTTGATCACTTCCTCAGTTTGTGTTAGATCAGTCAGAGTGTGTATTCTCGCTAGAAATCAAATAAAGTTGTCAACTATTTAAATTTCTTAGTACTGTCTCAACAAAATTGAGAAGTAAACATCTTTATACCTGTATACATATGGAATATGTCCTGTGGTATGACAGAAGGGGGGAAATTGGCTGGGGGAATGGGGCCCAAAAAGGGATCCCCTTCCGCTATAGCGGAAACCCTGGTTATCTGTTCTTAAATGTCTGTCATCTTCTTATATTTCATGAACAGCCCTCAAGATGAATAATAGACCATAGCAAAGTATACTTTTACAACTTGGTGGGAGAGTCCATATAGTAAAGAAAATTTGATCAGAGACTGAATATCTCTACAAGCCTGAATTTAGTGTCTCTGACCATCTGGGGACTTCATTCTGCTTAGGCCTCAAATGCTATTGGAAACCTAGGATCAGATTGAAGTTCCCCAATTGAAGTTGGTGATGTTCACCCTTTAGTCACCTCGATTATGCAATTCATCTTCTGCAAATAGGCGATATATAAACTTCCCAGAAGGGAAAAAGTAACTAAAACAATGTTAATTTGAGACCTTCCTAGAAGATGAGGCCATAGCAGAATGGGGTCCCCAGAATGGGGATAGTGTCATTAAATTCACCCCCTGGGGACCTCATGCTGCAAATAACACACACAATAAACTCAGGGTTGAAGCTGTACTATTTTAGGGCTGACCTTGGTACTACTATTGCCTCATTTATATTGATGTAAACTTTTCACTGAAAATCTAGGTTACTTCTCAATGGTGTAAATAAAACATAATGAGTACCTCGATAAGAAGTTCAATGATGTCTATACATCCAGTGGCACATGCCACATGTAGTGGTGTTTCATTTGTGTGTGGATGACACATAAAGTTTGAACCCCTCTGCAGCAGCCAGTGAACCAAATCTCTGCTGTGTGACTTACAGGCGCTGAAAGAAAACATCCAATGAGAGCAATTTGAAAGCATATTGTGCTACTGAATGAATGTAACGTTCAACTAATATTACTGAAAATACTAACCACACTGATTGTACCATTTCAGAAAATGCAACATCTGAACATCGCACAATTGTAAATATTTACTCCTTAATTCGGTATGAACAGTCCTTCAATTTTGAACACGAGGCCGATCACGATTGGCAGATGTTTACCCCATCCATTGGCGATAGTAAATTACTATGATCGGAATCATAATTTAAGAGTTTTGATGTTGAATTATTGAGTATACTGTTATGTACTATCATAGACAAATGTACATAACAAAACAAATTATTAGAATTTATGGGTCAAATAGGGAGACTTGCATAAGAGAATGCACTGGCACAGGATCTCTAATGCTGCTCGAGTGCAGCTCCAATCATGAAAGGGTTAAACCATGTCAATGGATACCATGTTCCCCAAAGGAGGCAACACATTTAAGGAAAGGTTGATCATAATGGCACTGCTGATAATTCTTCCTGGATGTTAGTTATCAACAAGAATGATATAAACCTCATTACATAGACGAAAATGTTCCAAGAGCCTTCCTACAGAGTGGAAATTATAATGGTGTCAAGTTTTTCAAATTTGTTTAACTTAAAAAAAAAAAAAAAAAAATTCAAATTGAACAAAGAGTTCAATCTAAATTATATTAAAAAAAAGTTGTTTTTTAATTTATACACATGTACACATTATACACATTTTTTTTTTAAACTGAGCAAGGAATTCAATCTAAAAAAAAAAAATTTGGTTCCGATTGGATAGAAAATGTTTGAGTTGTTGCCTTCATGCGTAAAGTGTCTACAGACGGACAGACAGATGGATCGATGAATGACGAGTGGTCAATTCGGACGTCGACGTGCACTATATGAGCTCCATGATTGACTGGTTAAAATAAACACACTGGCATTTAACCTTTGGTGGAGCGTTTGGTCATCGTTAACGCTGAAAATGGTATGCTGTGTCAACTCAACCAAGATCACGAAGCACACACCTATTAGTACCTTGCTATTAGATTCCATAAATGTGAAGGCATGTAGGCGCTGTCGTGCACCTCAAAATCGAAGGACTGGACAAATTTATCGCCAATGAACAAACGGCAATGATTCCGTGTTCAGATATATGCATATTATATTTATTGCGATATATTCAACTTGAGTGATTAAGCATACAACCTGTTGCGTTCCAATTTAATGTGAATTGACATCTTACAATAAACATTTTTCATATAATGTCTGTGGAATAGTCTCAGTAGTAATGAGCTAAATCATTGCACAAGCATTTAACATGAAAGTACTGGTATATTAAGTACCTGAACAGAGGAATATGAATTCCATCCTCAGAGCTATTAAGGATATGTGGAAGCAACATGCTGTTTTCGGAAACAATGGACTTCACTATATCCAAATTTCCCTCCTCAGAAGCATGGCAAATTGCTGAAATTAGACCAGAAATAAAGACTTTTATGCAAACATTAAAAATAAGTAATTGAGAATACGGTCTATATTCCCCAAAAGAATGTTTTATGGTCAAATGGATAATAAATCACATAATGAAATGACTGGGAAATATGATTCTCGGATTCCATTATTAATAAATTGGGTGGACATATTATTGATGAAGAGTAGTGAAGTGAGAGGAGGTACCTATAAGTCAGATCAGCACTTGTCCTCCAATCCCATTGTCTTTAGTAATTATTTGTCAATTGAAATTAGACAAAACAATAAGTTTAAATTAAGAGTAGAGAAATAGCACCTCCTTAGACTTTGCATCAGGTGAGTTTTTCTAAATCTAAATCTAAATCTAAATATAATAATATAATACATATGTGACCCGCCATATCAAATCCAGTCGTAAGTCGGGATTTTTTTTACCCTGTGCCAATGCATTCTCTTATATATGCGAGTCGACCATAAGTCACCTCGCATATATAAGAGAATGCATTGGCCTAAAAAAAATTTATTATGTTTTTTATATAAATATTTCTTACAATTTTTAGGACATAAAATAAAAAACATCCATTACCCTGCAGGGAGCCCCACACATATATAGAAGCATATAGAAGAGTGTCGTCTGCTCATGTTTGTCTGGGGCTCTGTATGGGTGAAATTATAAAATTGTTAAAGAATACAAGAACAAGTTATTAAAATTGTAAAAAATTGTTAGGCCAATGCATTCTCTTATATATGCGAGGCGACCTATGGTCGACTCGCATATATAAGAGAATGCATTGGCACAGGGTAAAAAAATCCCGACTTCCGACTGGATTTGATATGGCGGGTCACATATGTATACATGTACACTAATCACAGCCTGCACCACAAAAATAATTTGAAATACATGTATGAGTAAAAATAATAGTATTTAAGACTGCATACTACAATAATGTCCTAAATAATCAACCCCTAAACCACAGCAGAATTATGGGAAATTTTTCAGGATTTAGTCGGAAATATGGCTTGTTGTCATTCATCAGAAAGCTCTCTGAGAGCTTTCCGATGAATAGCAACCAGCCATATTTCCGACTAAATCCAGTGCTAAATCCTGAAAAATTCCCATAGTTCTGCTGTGGTTAAAATGTCATATACTTCGGGCATTACTGTACATAGTATAAATTACCTTCAATGATACTCAGCATCTTTCTGCTTAAAAGTTCTGGAATTGTAAAATAAATTAGCATTATTATCAGAGTTCATCATAAGAAACAAGAAACAATAATTTTCATCTTTTTCATTCTATTGAGGAAAGTAGAATTAGTTGAAAATGAGTGAACGTAGACCTAATGTAAACTTCAACACATTAAAGAGGACACCTCAATTTGATCTCATTGAGAAACCATGGTTTTATTAGTAACACTTGACACTGGACCATCCACAGTACATGTTAGTCCACCCAGACTTGTAATCGATGTCTCAGTGGAGCTTAAAATCAGCCAGATCATTGAACATATGTTAGCATTAACTAACTCAATAATTCATATTAAACAAAAATCTGAGAGCCGTAAGTCCGACAATCTGGACAACACTAGTTTTCAAACACTTTCATAACATTTGAAGGTATCAATCTTAAATTTAAAAAGTCGGATCACAGAGTTATCATGCCCATATCTTGACAGGCGTAGACACCTGGACTAAAAACACATGGCCACCAAAAGAAAATAAAAGAATGTGTTGGTCTACCCAGAAAATGAATAATTGAAATGTAATTGACAACTGATATAAGATACATCTTACCAGAACTCTTTGAAACCAGGTCGATGATATCCTTGTGGCGCAGGACTCTCGCCAGAGCTAAGGGAGTTAACCCACCCTGATCCTCTGCGAGCAGGTTGGCATTGTACTCCAACAGCAGAGATATCGCCTCAAATTTGTTGTCATGGACCGCTTGATGAAGAGGCGTCTGTGGAACACAATAGCAGCTGAGTTGAAAAATATTATACAGCAATACAAATACCCCCATTCTGATCAGAGCTAGATTTATACAATTTCCCCAAATTTAAAATCATTGGGCCTTCAATAATAATGTACTTGGAAAACTTAATGTACCCCAAAACATTTCTATTTTCAGATCAAACAGTTTGCAATTTAAAAGAATGGGGCATGGCTGTTGTATTGTGTATTTTTCCAAGTAAATGTATATTGTGTGCAGCACAAACTAACTTCCTAATCAGACAATGATAAATCAGTGCGAGCATCATGCAGCCGTGAGTGGAGCCTGAGTTCGTAACTTCGTACTTACCCGACTGAATAAATTGCACATTATTCCAGTTCACTGAAGCCTAACATTGATCATCCAGTTGGCGCCTGGAATTGTTCTGAATTGTACTTTATAATTAAGATTTAGGGTAGCATTTTGAGCTTTCACAATCACAATTTACGTATCCTACCATAGTCTTCCATCTGCATCAGGCAAAATCTATGCAGGATCGTAATGGAGAAGATACAACAATTTTGCCTAGCGTTTACTCACGTGATGTTCAAGTCTGAGTTTAGTGTGCCTGTATTTTGCAGAATGAGGTCCCCAGAGGGTGAATTTAGTGGGCTAGCATCACCAAATTCACCCTCTGGGAACCTCATTCTGCATGGTCTCATCTGCTATGGGAGACATGGACATGAATTTCCCAAATGGTGAATATTGTGATGTACACCCATTGGGAACATTGATTATGCAATGTGTCATCTGTCAATTTGGGGATATAGAGAAACTAAACACAAAATGAAATAGAATCTAAGTTTCTATAGAAATTTGATAATAAAGAAAATTTCCAGAGATGAGTCCTAAGCAGAATGAGGTCCCCAGAGGGTAAATTTAGTGATGCTATCCCGCTATGTGGGATAGCGTCATAAATTCAGCCTCAGGGGACCTCATTCTGCAAATGACAGGCACACTAATCTCAGGCTTGATTTACCTTCGTGATATTGCAAAAATTAAAATTTTCTAACCAAATTTTAATAGAATATTTGGATGGGAATCGAACATCGAATATTCGCATGGCCCTAGGACTTGTACTTGTATTCACTGTGTCTTCTTCGATGTAAAATGGAGATAGGGTAAGGTTTTTCATGCTGTAAAAATATTATTTTATTGACTATCTGTGTTCTTCTAATCACAGCAAACTTACATAAAACTGGCATCTTTCGTAAGCTGCTATGTTTGGGTTGGCTGCAATTAAAAATATGTTTTTGTGTTACAGTAATGCCCTAAATAATCGACTCCTTAACCACAGCAAAATTATGGGTAACTTTTCAGGATTTAGTTGGAAATATGGCTTGTTGCCATTCATCAGAAAGCTCTCAGTGAGTGAACATAAATTCTGCTGTGGTTAAGGAGTCGATTATTTAGGGCATTACTCTATTCCTTTTAAAAACCTGTACTTTCTTTGACCAATATATTTTTCACATCATTGCAATTATTCAAATATTAAATGAACATAAATGGAAGACATACGGCATTGAGCTTACAGGTATAGTCCCTACCAGCTAGCAGTAGAAAGGTCTATAAACAACCATATAAATGGCACAAATTTTTTGAAGATATGGAATGTGCAGGAATTTCATACTTTCTTTCATTTTCTTCATGGAAAGTTAGATAATTAATTAAATCAGCTGCAGCAGAAAAGTCACAAAAATCTGTAAAGCCTTCTCCCTAAAATGTGCCACTTCTCCATATGTTTGTCCAAAGGAGAAGTGACTTCTCTCTCATGTGCCAGTTTGCATATTTCAATACAGGATATTTGTATTTTCTTATTATAATGGTGAACTTACTCATTATAATGGTATTATAACTGGGCTCTTGTTTGCATAATACTTATTGGATCACAGATAGGTGATGTTGGAAGGTAAATTAAACTTCAGCCTTGATGACTTCTCCCTGATAACAATCCATTTCTCCCTAATAATCTAATAGGAAGAAGTGACTTCTCCCAGATTACAGTCCATTTCTCCCTAATAATCTAATAGGGAGAAGTGACATCTCCCAGATTAGTCCATTTCTCCCTAATAATATAATAGGGAGAAGTGACTTCTCCCTGATAACAATCCATTTCTCCCTAATAATCTAATAGGGAGAAGTGACATCTCCCAGATTACAGTCCATTTCTCCCTAATAATATAATAGGGAGAAGTGACATCTCCCAGATTACAGTCCATTTCTCCCTAATAATCTAATAGGGAGAAGTGACTTCTCACAATTTGAATGTTCTAGGCTGATCCCTGCTAATATGGTGCAATGAAAGCTTGCAGATGACGAATGAACCGCACAATTCGCCAGTGACACTGCCGCTAGATTAGATATATCATTCAAACTGGCGACGATGTCGTATGTGAAACAAGTGATTCACAAGTAAATTGATAAATACATTTATTGTTTGCATTGACGTAAATTACAAGTATTCAATATAGTAAATGTCATTAAACTAATGAAACATTGGTCAATGAAGGGAGGTATTTCTAATGCAGAATTGATTCAAGTCATACAGAAATAACGAGATTTTACACAATAGATATCACTTCTGAAAAAAACAGGTACTAAGCTAGCTGATTGTCTGTCTGTGACATACAGTATTATTGGATAACTTGCGATTTCACCAAATGAAAACATCCCCTAAAAAAAATCAGACCAACTTTGTTGAACTGTCATCACCGACTCATAAAATTGAAAAACTAATAGCACAAACTTGACTTTGTTATGTTGATCTAAAAACGGATGAAACGGATCCTTGTCATCAATGTAACATCAAAGTAATCTATTTTTTTTAATGGATATGTTTCCTAGTAGTTTAAATGTACCTAAGGCACTCGCAGTGGGTATATATCCTCCAATGAATGAACTGATTATATTCTTGAACTTTAAAAGCTATGGAAGAACCTCGTGCTCTGGTATAAAATACAATTCCATAGTGTTTCAATAATGCATAGATACGCAATGATAGCATACATAAAGTTTGCTCGAACAAAGCGATGACGAATTCAATTGTGGCTTTTGAAGTTAAGAGAAGCAGTGAGCGGTGGATAAACAGCTACCAGAGATACATAATGTCAGCTACTTCACCGTTCCAGATATCATTTCAGTCAGTTGCATATCAGAGAGGGTATGATGCAAAATGTAAATCTTTTACAAATAACTTTATTTTTAGTAAACTGGATAAAACTTAAGATGCAACATTCTAATTTCTTCTTCCTTACTATAACTTGTATGAGATTTGAGTGTAAACTGTTAGCAAGAGTGAATATATGTTTTAATATTTTTAACTGAGTGCATATATGCTGATTAATTCTCAACATGAAAAACAGGAGATGAACCGTCATCAGGTGCATACCCCTTGTGGCATACCCTCTAGTATGGGCATACCTATAACATGAACCTGCCAAAATAGAACACATATGGTGGAATGAGAGCTCGCAGATGGCGTATGAACCTCGCAATTCGCCAGCGACACTGCAGCTAGATTTGATAGACCATTCAATATGGTGGCGATGTAATGTGTAAATCAAGTGGTTCTTGCATATGTGTCTTACCTTTATGTTGTAGAAGCACTGTCAAGCAATTGAAGCTCCCACTTGACACAGCAATGTAGACAGGGGTTCTCCCGCAGATGTCTTGAGCATTTACATCCTCCTTGCTTTTAGATAGCAGCTCAGCCAGGAGTACATGATCCTTGTCTATTGTGGTTTGGTGGAGTTTCTGTCCAGGCCAGTCTTCATCATCAACAGTAACATCTGCGAGCAGTGATGAGCGTGCTGTCCTTCTGAAAGAAGGAACCTTCCAATTTTCTTAATTGAACCCACACCAATGCTAGGTTAGAACATTCCAAAAAAGCACATTTGAAATTGTGTATGCTTAGTATGTTTTGTTATCTTATTTGGGAGGGATATAAACAATGTGGCTTTGCCTGGGAATCATTTTGAGATAACAGCTGCTGTCAAATGTTTATCTTAATAGTTTATCTATAACATATAACAATTTATGAAATGGGTCATTCTATATGACAGTGAAATCTTAAAGACTGGTTCCTGTAATAGCATACTGTATTGGAATGATACAGAATTTATTATCTATGAGCAGTGAGTACAGGTACAGTAATGCCCTAATTAATCGACTCCATAACCACAGCAGAATTATGGGTAATTTTTTTGGATTTAGTCGGAAATATGGCTTGTTGCCATTCATCGGAAAGCTCTCAGGGAGAGCTTTCCGATGAATGGCAACAAGCCATATTTCCGACTAAATCCTAAAAAATTACCCATAATTCTGCTGTGGTTATGGAGTCGATTAATTAGGGCATTACTGTATTTGCAGACAAATAATCATCATCCCCATCAGTCTCTTTGAAAAACCAACGAAAATACTATTGGATGTACGTCTCTAGTTCTTTTCATTATATTTCATTTCTACGATGACGCGGCATTCCCAACATGATGTAAAATATGTAGTTATGAATACAACAAGATGCGAAAGAATAATCAGTCATGAATATCATTGACTGATAAAAACTTGATGTTTTCTGTATTGCGATGAGAATAATGAATTATGGATATATCGCCAGTATTCAGTTTTACAACATTAGTTGTGTTTGACAATGCATGGAAAAATTGTCAACATGTCATTGACCTCTGATCTAGGAAGTGATCTGTTATGGCCTTCACCAATGAAATCGTGTGCACTTTGCGCCACTCTCCAATGAAACGGAGGGAATCCCATCAATTCAGAAATTAATTTTAAAACAAAAATCTAAAGACGTACATCCGATAGGATTTTCGTCGGCTTTTCAAAGAGACTGCATCCCCATCATCATCTGGCCTCATTATCACTATCAATGTCATCTGAGTGTAATCATCATCAATGTAATCATCAGAGTAATTCTCTTTTCATATAGATTTTTCTGGTATTTTAAATGTACCCAAGGCACACACAGTAGGTAAATGTGCAAAAAATATAAACGTCTGTAAAAACAACACCTCTAAGAAGCGAACATGGAGAAATACATGTAGATAAACTTTGTTCTTATATTCATTATTGATAGTTCTCCCAATAATTAAATTTTGCATGTTGTAACAATTGTTATGTAAACAAAACTGTTACAGTGAATTTTAAATAAACATTGCTAATCGCGCAATTAGTTAAAATGTTTTAATCTGAATACGATTTTCAAAATATATTTCAATACTTTTAGCTTTTTCATTGTTTACCATCAAGTTTCGATTAAAGATGGTCTATCTCTTTCTATAACAAGTATTATATGGTTTCCTTGGTATAAAATAATAAATATGAATCAAAGACACCTGTCTGGAAACGCTTTTATGAATAACTTTGATTTTATTTCATATTTTCACATTTTATGGCTTGCAGAGCAAGCAATAAAAGAAAATATTGATATAAAATCAACAGTAATTGATAGAAGGGTTTCCAGACAGGTGTCTTCAACTCACTTTAATTATTTTATACCCAGGAAACTATATAAAATGTATTTAGGAAGAGATGATCCATATTTAAACTTTGGTATCTCATTGGACTTTTATCGGTAGTTCCACTCTAATAGGAATGTTTACATGTACACAACAATGAAATCTCATTATTGGAGAATTATTAACCCTTCCATGATTTGATCGAGCTTCCTGAAATTTAGCAAAAACCCTTTGCCAATGCCTTCTCTTTTTTATGGGAGTCTCCCATAGGGAACCTTGCATATATAAGAATACATTCAAATGGCCTAACATTATTTACCTTGACCTTGTAAGCCATTACATTCTCTTTTGTATGCGAGGCTTCCTAAGAGAGACTCGTATATATAAGAGAATGTACTGGCACATGATCTTTAATGCTGCACCAGCACAGCTCCTGTCATGAAAGGGTTGAAGATGCATAATCAGAATTAATGCCTGCAAATTACTTTTTCCTTGGCTTCGGGGGTAAAAAATATTTGATTCGAGTCGAGGAACCCACCTATCAAAGCTCAGAGTGATCAGATATAGATTTTTAAAATCTATTATTTTTCACCATGGATAATTTTTAGTGGCTCAGTAAAAGTCAACGAGATGGTCTCGGACCAAATTGCAGATGAAGATGGATAACTCTAAAATCAAGTGGCTTTTTTGTGTCAGATATTTGAGAAACCAGCAAAATTTCGTTGAACAAAATGTTGATAAATAACAGGTTTTGGACAATTTTATACTATAGTTGACTGGTTAGCATTATTTTTGGGCAATTAATCGATTCTGATAACTGAATCGGCATTTCAAAAAGTATTGTTGTTGGAATCTGATATGGAGACCATCGAATCGGATTGAGTACCTTTAACGTTTAACAAAGTGCCTTGAATTCCTTTGAACAAAACATCAATCAATTCATTTTATCATTCAAAAGAATGCATGTTCCTATATATGCTTCTTTTGATACATTCAAAAGACATTGAATTAATACGCTACTTATCTTTGGCCAAATTAGTTGAAACCTATATAATATAACACATAAAATAATAATAACATATCCTCACACACAATAATTTACACTGCCAGAGAGACACACCCACGAAATATGGCCCAGACCACCACTTTCCAATTTCCTTTAGGACATCAAATTATATACCCGCACAAAGCTGAACAAAACTATGGGTGCATCGAAAATCTAACTCAACTGCCACAAGTTCAAAATAAGAGGAAATACAAGCAACAAATATAGTTTATAGGCATATATATGTATTTATGCTTAAATTAGTGTCATGTGAAGTTTTTTGTAGTTTGGGTCACATTTAAGTCTATAAATGCAACTGCTTCATTTAGACTAGTATTTTGACATTGTTTTCCAAAGGCTAATGTATTTAAAAAGGATAAATATATAGTACCGTACATTAAGGCGGAAGTAAATATTGAATGTAGGGATTTTGTCACTGGTAGCACATATACAATATATACAGTGGTGCATTTTGTCAGATCCATTTCTGTAGAATAGCCACCCTATGGCACAGGGGTCTGGGAATTATTTTTTTATTTTATTTAATATATTATTTTTAGAAGGGTCACATCTGGATTTTCGAGGAAATAACACTAGGCTTGCTGAGGCTTGGGGAAAATGGCTTCGAAAACACTATTTTTCATAAATATGTGCTGACAGCACTACCCCCTCATTAGATATTAGTCTTCATCCTAACATGCATAAAGTATGATAAAGCAAAACAAGTTCCATGTTTAAAATTGTCCATGCACCCGTCCCACATCTAGCTATTTCTTGACCCAAATGAAATGTACATTGTATGATGCCTGGGTAACAACAAACTCGGATTAAACAATTAATCCCTTAAAATTATTCTTACAATTTGGAGGCACTGAATATCATACAATTAACACATGCATCGATACCCCAAGTTTTAAGTTTTTCAAGAAATGTAACTATAATTATCGCCGTTAACTGTTAACTCAGTTGGGAGTCAACAGATATTGTCAGTATGCTTATCCAGTCTGTAAACCTGACGTTTATTAAAAGAGCATTTAGCTCTGTTTGAATAGTTGGGTCCACCAACTATATGCTTATCCTGTAGTCGGAAATCTATGGGATAAAGATATACATTCAATGGATAGTCAATTTTGGACTAGGTTATATGATGCGCTAATTAGCTGCCCAGATTGATAATTGGTAATCAATGCCCTACGAGTATGACTGATTATAATCACCCAAAGGGCAGCGAAACTATTTTACTTTGGAATGCGCTAAAAATAAATGCATCAATTATTATTATCTATTATTTTGTTAAAAAAAACACTCATGAATATCAAAATATTCACGCCACAAATAGACACATTCTAGGAAACTTGACGGCGAAATGATATGATCTTGCGCATTTAGAAATTGTCTATTTCCAAGAATTACACCAGCGACAATCGTCTCTCGTTTAGAAAATTAGCAAAAAATAATGAGCAAACAAAGTTCAAAAGAGTAAACAAATTTGAGCGATAAATTAAAAAGTAGAAAGATCAGAACAAGCTATATGTTACCTTGTTGTCATACTTCATTAGTTAATTTGAAGCGGACTTCAAATCACCAAGAGAATAACTCGCATCCACCGCCAAATCGCATAAAACAAGGAAGTAACTCGTTTCGATACCTTTAGATTTCTATATTTACTTTTTGGATTTTCCATGATGTCACGTAATTGGAAAAAGAAGCACGTGATTTGTTCACATGACGTGAATCCACTGTGCTAAAAATAACAAACCACCTGTTTGACCACGCGCTTTAATTTAACACTTCACTTCTGCAAATTTTATGATAATCACCAGAATGCAGTACTCAAATTTATACGACATCGTAATGTGCATGCTCAATCAGTAAAGTTTAAAATAAGAACATTTTAATTTAAAGGTGTACAGTACGTACCGGTACGGTACACTAAATCCGACCATTTATGGGATCATGCATCTCATTTTATAATCAACATAAAGGTAGGCCTACTCAATCCGATTCGATGGTCCCCATATTATCAGATACCAACAACAACATTTTTAGAAATGCCGCTTCAATTATCAGAATCGACAAATTGCCCAAAATATTGCTAACCATGCACTGTCAACTATAGTATAAAATTGCCCGAAACATGTTATTTATCGATCAACATGTTGTTCGACGAAATTTTGCCTTATTATCAACAGAAAGACTCTTGATTTTTAGAGCTATCCATCTTCACCCACAATTTGGTCCGAGACCGTCGGCTCGTCGACTGTTTACTGTGCCCTAATAATTCTCGATGGTGAAAAATAATAGATTTTAAAAATCGATATCTAATAACTCTGAGATTTGTTATGTGGGTTCCTCGACTCGAATAAAATATTTTGTACACCCGAATCCAAATAAATAGTAATTGAGGGGCGCTTACGGATTATGCATCTTTAATTGAGGGAACCAGGAACAGCATCCTTCCAAAAGATGAATCTTTAGTTTGTAAGTCGGGGCAAAGCAAAAGAGTGTACTTTATGAACTAACATAAAATAATTTTAAATACAAACCAATAGTCCACAAATAATGCTTATACTACACCATACCAAAATTAAACTATATTATATACTCTGGTATCCTGATTGGTTTAACATATTTATTTCCCAAATGAACATGGCACCGGTTACGGGTCAAATCGTAGCGTAAAAAAATGCAGGAAGGTATGCCGGGGTGGGTGCATGGGTGTCCCGATGGGGCAAAAAACGCGTTTTTTACAACATCATGTGCCATTATTTGACATTTCTAACAGTTTAAAACATTATAAGAATTTATAACTGCAAAAACACCATATTTATGTTACGGTGACCTCATATGTATATGGGCCTTTATAGTGGAGAGGACATTAAGCTATGGCATGTTGCATATATGGGGCGGTGGGGTGAAAAAAAATCCTTCCCGACACCCTTCGGAAAGAAGCTTCGAGAAATATAAAACTGAAATAAATAAACCTGTCTTGATGTAACTAAAGCCTAGATCAGTGTGTGCATGGAAAAAGAGCGAGCAAATGTCTCAAACATTAATGTAACTATCAATGGTTGGAATATAACTGTCATCACACTGTTCATGAGTGCATCAAGCAAATCAGTGAAATATTTGCATGTCTATCTGTGTCTATCAACTCATATGACCGGTTAAGCTGCTTTCACATATATACGTCCGTTAGGCGGACATAAATGCTTTCACATCGGTCCGTTTAGCACTGCATGCGCTTACGCGTCCGTTAGTGGGTGCGTGAAGAAATATTTGTCTGTACATATAGAGTCCTGTCGCCATCGTCGTCCGCGCATGGAAACCTGAACCCCCCCCCCCCCAGAGCTCGACATAATGACAATGCCGACTAAGATAACGGACCTGAGTTTCTTCACGTGGAACGCGACTGGAGCCACAACTTCGCAAAAATACATATCATCGGCTATACGTGAGCTAAACCTGTGCTTCGTTGGAATTTCAGAACACTGGTTGGACTCCGAGAACATTTCGCTGCTTGACAATCTTAGTAACACGCATACGGCCGTTGCCAAACCCGGTAGAACAATTACAACTAAATCCGGAAATACTTTTACACGTGACGGGGTAGCTTTACTTGTTCCCACTGACCTTTACCAAAGATGCACATGCATAAACTTACCCGGTGATCGGACTGTCGGTGTGAATCTAAGCCTTTCGCATGATTGCAGGTTGAGCATAGTACAAGTTTACCTTCCAAGCAGTAACCACGGTGATGAATTCTTCAAAGACTGCTTGCAGGAGCTTGAGAAGCAAACGATACTTTTATCAGAGCAAGGCCTGGTGATCATTATGGGAGATTTCAATGCTCACCTCTCTGCTGATGGAATTATTCCTGTGTCCCACAGAGTTCGCACAAAACTCCTGAGAGGTTATCTCTCGCGCGCACGCATGTGGCCGATCACTACATCAAGGATGTGTTCTGGACCAGGTTTCTCATTCAGCCCGTTTGTTTCCGTGGCCACTCCTACTCTTATAGACCACATCATGATTTCCGATTGCCTCCAGCAATGTGTTGTGCGGTGCTCCATCATGGACGATAATTCTCTGAATGTATCAAACCACATGCCTGTGACATGTTCAATTCGTTTAAAACATGGCCGCACAGAAAGCACATCGCAGCGTACTCGCCAGAAATACAAATGGGATTGTACAAAAATCCAAGATTACCAAGACCGACTTGTAACTCATATTAACTGTCTCCTGAAGCATACGATTGTCGACAAAAACGATATTCTAGAGTTGTACAACAAGATTGTCATAACACTGCATACAGTTGCAAAAGAAACTGTAGGACAGAAAAAGTTTTGCAAATACAAGAAACCATATTGGAACTCTTCTCTGTGTGATCTTCACCTCGAAGTAAAGCAAGCTCGGAGATATTGGATATCTGACGGGAAGCCTCATTCCATTAGTGCTGAATCGTACCTATTTTACAGAGAAGCCAAGCGTCGCTTCCGACGAGAAATTCGTAACGCGGTGCGCGAACACGAGAAACAATATCTCTACGATGTAGAACGCGCAGCTCATTCCGACAATACAGCTTTCTGGCGGATGACGAAACCTACCTCAAGGTCCCAACTCATGTCGACAGGTTTGAATTTCGGATCTGGCGTATGTAACAACCCTGTGGATTTACTTCGTGGTTGGAATGATTATTTCAGCCAACTTTATAGACCAAACGGACACGAAGACCATGACTTTGAGGAACATGTTCGTGCAGAAATTTCCCGACTGTTTTCAGAATTTCACGAGGACTACAACATAACAACCCTGTGTGATAGCATTACACCATCAGAGGTTTCTCTTCATATAAAACAATTGAAGAAAAACAAAGCGGGGGGGCTGCGATGATATTGTAAATGAACACTTCATCAACGCTCCACCGCCTATGTCCCATGTTCTAGCCAAGCTTTTCAACGCCATAATCACACATGAATGGATTCCCACAGACATGAAGGTTGGAATAATCATTCCTTTGTTTAAAGGCGATCCAAAACCGAGGGACAATCCCGACGGTTATCGTGCAATCACCCTGTTGTCCACAATATATAAACTTTTCGAAACCATTATCATGTCACGACTCTCGCGTATTCCGACAAACTTCTCACCTCACCGCTTGCAGTTTGGTTTCCAGAAACGTTTTGGGTGTAACATGACGTCTTTTGTTGTACAGGAATCTATTAGCTACGCACGTGACCATGGGTCGAAGGCCTTTGTTTGCTTTCTGGACTCTCAAAAAGCCTTCGATCGTGTGTGGCAAGACCGGTCTGCTGTTCAAACTTAGCAGAGCCGGCTACAAAGGAAAAATTCTAAGAATCATCGCCAACATGCACAACAACTGTACCAGCCGTGTATGTTATAATGGCTGCTTATCAGAACCATTTGACATTTTACAAGGCTCCAGACAAGGATCAGTTACGTCACCTTTCTTTTATCTAGTGTTCATTGACGAACTCCTGCACACTCTTGAGCAGTCCGACCAAGGTCTCCAGATGGGTCATATAAACTGCACTTCTCCCACTACTGCTGACGATATATGTTTAATGTCAATACACAAGGCCGGTCTCGAAATGCTAATCGACATTTGTGATTCATACAGCAAAAGATGGCGTTTTACGTTCTCTCAAACAAAAAGCGTTGTGGTCGTATTCAACGAGACACGCTATCAACATGAATCCAACAAACACAGGACATGGTCCCTCGGATCGAGAGATCTTATGGAGACTACCGAATGTCGCCACCTTGGCATCATCCAGCACAAATTCACACATAGTACATGTCGAGCAGAAGATATAGCAAATACCATGCGCAAAACATACTTCTCAATAGCTGGTAGGAAAAGTCTCAAGCTATGCAGCCCACTCACGATGTCAAATCTTCTTCAGAGCATCGTTCTACCAAAAGCTTTATATGGTGCAGAACTTCTCAACACACCGAGCAAAGAAGCAATGTATACTATCGAAAAATCTTTCCGAACCTGCTCGAAACACATGCAAAATCTTCCTCGCAGAGCAAGCACAAACCTATCTAACGGACTTCTACCTGTAAAACACCAGCTACATGTTCGGAAACTTTTATTTCTGGGAGACCTCATTCATTTACCCACGACACACGACACCCCTCTCAGAATATTCCTGTACAAAATATATCAACTACAACTGTTCAATATCACAGCAACAGGCTTTGCTGCTGACATCACTGACATCATTCAATTATACAATCTCGAGTCGTACTTGAGCAATTTTCTCAAGGAAGGATGTTTTCCGACTAAACCATGTTGGAAAAGTATCGTCAAAACAGCTGTGCGTGACCATTACTCTGACACACAGTTACGCCGTCTACTCTCGACCCACAGCGATCCCCTCTCTTCCTGGAGCATCTGGAGACTCCTTGTTGAGAACCCACGTCAGTCAGCAGAATTGAGGAACCTCGCTATTCTTTGTAACAAAACAACGTTCAAAAACAACTCTGTGTGCTCAGCTTGTAGAGAAATCTATAACGACGAGATGGAGCACATCACAAATTCGTGTACCTCCCCGGCAATGGTTCAACTACGTTACATCTTCTGGTGTGGTATCTTGGACCATTACGGAATCGATGTCTTCGTGTTCGTGGATTCCCTGGAACCAAATCGTCTTCACGAATTCTTTCTAGGGGGCACTGCCCTTGACCCACCACCGGTCGTAGAACTCTGTTGGGACAAACTTTTGATATTCGCGGCACAGTTTCTCATCCGGGCATGTCGGTTCATCAAACAAATTGTATAAAATGACGGAGTTCGCGTTCTCCGATGAAAGATTATTTGTTTTGTGACAGTAACCACTAGCGTGTGAGAATGAAATAAGCCAAATACATTTATCTCTCTTCCACGAAGCCACTTGCGTGTGAGATAGACATCATACTATTTGCATCTTTATAACTATCTTCTCTTTCTCTCTTTCTCAATACCACTCCCTCTCTCTGCACTCAGTGTCACTCCAGTACTATCCAGCTCTCTCTATTTTCTGTTTTCGCAATGTATATATCCTAATTTATTGTATATAATGTGTTATCGGATCTAGATACTTATGAATACTGTGTAACACTATGTATGCTCTTCAGTAATGGAGGTAATAAACACATATACCACCGAGAGTTGGGAAGCCCCGACCGACCTTAAGTCAATCGGCCGGCATTGCACACCCTTCCTAGAGTTGAGCCCGTAGTATAAGCCCTGAATACAACAGACTAAGGCAACGGAGTTCATGCATGCACCAATAGTCTGGTCGATAAAAGGTTTGACCTAGAAAAAATTTGGACTAAGTTGGTTTGTATATCATTTTGAAGAGAAATATATCCTCCATAATATATCCAAAATCCGCTAAAATCCGCTTTGAGCATTTTTTGTAATTCAAGATGGCGTCCAAGATGGCTGCCATTTTCATATAAGTCAGCTTGGTGCAATTTTAGTGAGAACATCTTGTCATATATATACACATGTATACATTTTTGTGAAGCTAATACATAACGCCACCTTTATGTGCCAAAATTGGAACTCCCCGTCCAAGATGGCCGCTAAAATGGCGACCGGAAGTGGATTTTTTACGTTTTTTTTAATAATATCTTCAAGATAAGTGTCCGTGGTTTGGAACTGGTTGAGAATTTTGGCTTTATTTTGTATATGCTGTTCGTGAGGTCCACACCCCTTCTGATCACTCAAAAAATCGATTTTACAAAACGCGGTATAACATTTCACAAAAGATCCCCAAGATTCTAATCATATTTCATCAAGAAGTGGGAAGAACTATGCAATGTAACTGATCCATTCTATATCTTATTGATATTCGAATTCAAAGGTACCAAAATTGTCACTTTGGCTCAAAATGGCTGCCAATATGGCCACCAAAATATGGAAAATGGTAATTATTATCCCAGCGTGACACGCAACCGCTTACAAGTTAGGGTGATGCACACAGTTGACTAGTATGTCTTATATAGCTTGAGTACTAACATTTCTGATGCACCTTTGGTATTTTGTTACTATTTTAACCACTGAAATTACCAGAATTATTCGAAATTTTCTGTCACAATCCTGATATCAAAATTGGCAAAAAATCGCTGTTCAGGTTTGAGCCATATTTTGAAAGTAAAATGGAACTATGTTTGGTATCAAAGATGTTTATTGTTTTGATATGTGTTACATGTGTCACACTGAGTTGTTTTAGACAAAATTACTCAAGATGGCTTCCAAAATGGCAACCAAGTTTGGTAAACATTATTATATACCTAAACATATGTGTATATACGTGGTGTATATGTATACATAATCAATTGTGACTCACGTGCTACTTAATCAACTAAATGTTCTATTCTGATTGTCCCGGTACCCTACGAGTCATGACAAATTCATTTTGATGAATGCAATATGGATTTTGCCTAAAGCTTCCTTGTTTTTGAACGGAAATGGGCAGAACGTTGAAACCGAACTGAGATGGATCATATTAAGTGGCTATTCTGGTCCATTAGCATCAATATTGATCAACTTAATACAGTGTGTATGTCTGTTGATTGTCTGGTCATAGGCGATGTGAGTAGGTATACATGGAACTATTGTATTCAGGAATGGTGTGAATAGTTATACAATGTGTGACTATATGGTCATGGATGGGATGTCCATAGTGAGATGTATATGTATATAAGAAGTAGCTGTATGCTGATGTGTGAGGTGAACATGTTTACAGTGAGTGGCTGTCTGGTCATTGAAGTGGTGTATGGTCATAACGAGAGCAGCTACACTGTCCAGTATGTATACATGGAGTGATTGTGTGGTCAGTGGTGGGCTGTACATATGTACATTGGGTGGATGTCATGGGCGGGTGCATATGTATACACATGTTGGATGTATGGTAATGGATGGGTGTATGTATAAATAGGGTGTGGTTGTGTGGTTATGGGCAATGTGTATATGTATACATGGAATGACTGCACGGTCATTGTTGAAGTGTATATGCATACCTGGAGTACACTTTGATGGCCATTGGCGGCTAGTGTATATAGAGAGCAACATCATGGTGATGGATGGGATGTATATGTTAATATGTACTATGGTATTGTCTTTGGTGGTGTGTACAAGCATACAGTAACTAGCTGAATGCTCGTGTAGAGGGTGTATATGTATACAGCGAGTGGCTGAATTGTCACGATTGAGCTGTATATGCAAGTCTGAAGTGTACGAATGGCCGTGTGTGCGTGGTATTGGTATATCTAGAAGGGTTGTATGGCCATTGGTGATGTATATATACACACCTGGAGTGACGCTGTGTCATGGGTGAGGTGTATATGTATATCATGAGTGACTACATGGCCATGGCACGGCCAATATGTACATATGTATATGGGGATTGACAGTATGACAAAATTAATGGTGGGGTGACTATGATCACGAATGTGGTTTATGCGTATACAGCGAGAAGCTGAAATGTCATGGGTCAGGTGTATATGCAAGTCTGGAGTGTATGAATGGCCGTATGCGCGGTACGAGACATTGATATATCTAGAAGGGCTGTAAGGCCACTTTTGTGAGGTTATATGTATATACCTAGAGTGACTCTATGGTTTTGGGTTGGGTGTATATGTATATCTTGAGTGGCTATATGGTCATGGGTGTCGCAAATATGTATATATACAGAGAGTGAGGCTGTATGACCACTGGTGAGGCAAATAGATATACAAGAAGTAATATATAACAATGGATGTAGCGAACAGGTATGGAGTGACTGTGTGGTCATCGGTGAGGTGTATATGTATATATTTAGTGGCTGTATAGCTATGCATGTGGCAAATACATATACATGGAGTGACTGTATGGCCTATGGTTAGGCGAATAGGTATACAAGAGGTTACTTTGTGTTCATGTATGTAGTGAATATGTATACAGGTCATGTGATGTGTGGGAGTATACCTGGTGTGTCTGCAATGTTATTCACGGCTATATGACCATGCGTTGGTGTATGGGTAAACCAAATTGTGGCTGTATGGTAATGGGTGAGGTGTATGTCTATACAGCGAGTGGCACATGGCCATTTACGTGGTATTCATGTATGTATATATGGAGCGACTGCATGCTCATGTGTGATTTGTACTGGTGCACCTTTGTGTGACTATCACTTTCCACAATAACTCAAGGATATGTTAATCGATAGAGGTAATATCAGAGTATTATCCACATTAATTGCGTTTTATATGCAATGTGAAGAAAACGGTTTTCCTGACATTAGTTTATAAGTTAATCAATTTTGATGCTAATGGGCCAGAGTAGCCACATAATATGATACCTGTCAGTTCAGGTTCAACGTTCCGTCCGTTTCCGTAAAAAACATGGACATAATCCCAAAAGAGGTGTTCGGCAAAATTCATACTGCATCCCTTAAAATTAATTTGTCGTGCCCCATAAAGTTTTGGGACAACCATAATATAAGATTAAGTTGTCCATTGATTAAGTAGCGTGTTTAATAACCAAGTGAGTCACAATTTGCTACCATTTCGGAACAGCCGAGAATAATGTTCGGAATATAAACTTTTTACTAAATTTGGTTGCCATTTTGCATGTAATCTTGAGTAATATTGTCTAAAAAACCACACTATGTCAAATTTAAGGCATATCAAAATAAAAAGAACCTTTGATACTAAAGATAGTGATTTTTTGCCGAATTTGATGCTGTTTGTAATAGAAAAATCCCATAATTCTGGTGATTTCAGAATGGTAAATAGTAAAAATTAATCAAGGTGCATAAGAAATGTTGGTATTCAATGTATATAATACGGAATAGTCATTTGTGTACATCACCATAACTTGTAAGCGGTTGCATGGCACGTTGGGATAATAATTAACATTTTTCCATATTTTGGCGGCCATTTTGACAGCCATTTTGAGCCAAAGTGACAATTTTGGTACCATTGAGTTCGAATATCAATAAGATATAGAATGGATCACTTACATTGCACAGTTCTACCCACTTCTTGGTGAAATGTGACCAGAATCACAAAGGGGGTCTTTTGTAAAATGTTATACCGCGTTTTGTAAAATCGAATATTTGAGTGATCGGAAGGGTGTGGACCCCCACGAACAGCATATTTCATTGCTCCAATGGTCAGTTAACATGCTATATACAAAATAAAGTCACAATTCTCAACCAGTTCAAGACCTCAGAAACTTATCTTAAAAGTATTAGTAAAAACGTATGAATTCCACTTCCGGTCGCCATTTTGGCGGCCATCTTAGACGGGAAGTTTCAATTTTGGCACATAAAGATGGCGTTATTTCATAGCTTCACAAAAATGTATACAAGTGTATACATATGACAAGATGTTCTCACTATAATTGCATCGAGCTGACTTATAGGAAAATGGCAGCCATCTTGGACGCCATCTTGAATTACAAAAATTGCTCAAAGCGGATTTTAGCGGATTTTGGATATGTTATAGAGGAGAGCTTCCTCTTCAAAATGATATAAAAACCAACTTAGTCCAAATTTTTTCTTGGTTGACCCTAAAATTTTGAGTTTATCGACCAGACTACAACTTGGACACTAGTGCACAACAAACCACTAAATAAAAAGATATCAACTAAGTTAAACAAACAGAACTCGTATCACAATCAAGGTAAGTCTTCTCGCTGGTCCGCTTCTGGAATGGGGTGGGGGGCTTTGCTTCCTGCTAGGGTGGCATGTAACCCATACTCCACAAGCAAGCATCAAATGACTAGAAAACACTCACAACCAAACTCAACAAACGCTCTTCAGCGGCACTATATCACTCAACCGTGGGTTGTAGGAGAGGGCTTATAGCCCTTTCAAATCTTCCCGGAGGGATCTTCCCAAACCCAAACTCCAAACTCTGGATTCTTTCGACGAAGAGGACGTTCACCACACTTCTACATCTACAACAAAAGAAGACAAATATATGAGACCAAAACGATTTTGGGAACACGCATTGCCGTACAGGCGATCTCATTTTTTTTGTGAAAGGGGGGGGGGGTTGAGACTTTTTGCCCGAATTTTTTTACATGATATATTGACGGTTGTATCACATGCAGTTTTTTCTAGAATATACCTTCTATATACATAGAAATATAACGAAATAGATTCAAATTAACCTTAGATATACATGTATAATTATGGCAGAAATGTGAACAATACTGTAATTTGCCACAATTGTCCTCTGAAATACCATTCAGTTAGTCCGAAATTTGTCAGAATTTGTCAAAACATATCTCCAATTTGGGGATGCAGCCATCCAAGCTCCCTAGTACGTACGGCTATGGTAGCACAAAATCGTTTTGAAAAGAAGAGAACAACGGAAATATGCTAATCTAATAGTGAAAGATTTGTATTCTGACAAAGACAAGTTCGCCAGTTATATTGCTTCAGGGTGTCTCGCGAACTTGATTTTTCATTTCATCAGCGACGATATAAAGAAAGTACGAAAAAGCCGAGAGCCACTGTGCCAGCAAATATGCTAACTCCCCCATAAACATGGTATGCCATGTCATTAAATGTATAAGTTTACCTAAATCTGCCATCACAAATTATTTAATTCCTGTTTCAATTGACCCAAGATTAGATAACATGGTGCCAGAATCTGATGACAAACATCCCCACATAATAATATTCGCGAGTTACGCGGACGGTATGTGAAAACTCCAATGATAACATTGGAGACGAGACCATCCGCAAAACATTTCGCGCACGGATGCGTTAAAGGTACTCAACCCGATAAAACTCCTCTCAATTACTATTTCAATGGCTTCGGGGGTCAAAAATATTTGATTCGAGTCGAGGAAGTCACCCATCAAAGCTCAGATTTGTTAGATATCGATTTTAGAAATCTATTATTTTTCATTATCGGGAATACTATCTGGCCCAGAACTCAGTAAAAATTGCGTTAAAATTACCACTTGATTTTAGAGTTATTCATCCTTGTCTGTTTGAATAGATTTTGAGTACACATCCAGAGCAGATTACGGCAGTTATTAGTACTAATCTCGAGAACATAACAAATTTGAAAAATCAATATCTAATAACTCTGAGCTTTGTTTGATGGGTTCCTCGACTCGAATCAAATATTTTTTACCCCCAAAGCCAAAGAAATAGTAATATAGGACCATCTGATCGGATTGTTGTTGTTGGAATCTGTTGAGATGGGGACCCTCTTTACGGGTTGAGTACCTTTAAGCGGACGTATGTGAATGCAGCTTTTAAAATTAGTCAGTTTCATGCAAATTATAGTGAGAAAATGTTGTCATATGTAAACAAATGCATACATTTTTGTGAAGCTAAGATCTAATACCACATTTTAGGGCAAAATTAGAACTCCCCGTCCAAGATGGCCACCAAAATGGCAGCAGGAACTAGAAAATTTGAGGTTTTTTCACTAATATCTTTATGATAAGTTTCTGCTGTTTGCAACTGATTGAGAACTGTGAAATTATTTTGTATAGTTCATGTTAACTGGTCATTGGAGAAATGAAATGTGCCATTCTTGGCGTCCCAGCCCCTTTCCAATCCCTCAACAAATTGATTTTACAGAACACGGAATAAAATTTCACCAAATAGCACCATTGGGATTCTAGTCATAGCTGAAAAACAAATGGACAGAACTGTCCATTACTTATGAATATTCCAACGCAATGGAAAGAAAATTGTCACTTTGGCTCAAGATGGCCGACAAAATACGAAAATTGGTAGATATTGGCCCCAGCATGCCATGCAATCGCTTATAACTTGTGGTTGATGAACACAATTGGGTATTCTGTCTTATATACATTGAATACTAACATTTCTGATGCATATTGGTTAATTATTATTATTTTAACCACTGACATTACCAGAAATTTTAGATTTTTCTATCACAAACTTGACATCAAAATCAGTAAAAATTTACTTTTTAGGTTTTGACCATTTTTTCAAGTAAAATGAAACTATCTTTAATATCAAATGTGTGTAACCTGTATTGTTTCGATCCGTCTTCATTGTGTCATACTGATGTATTTAAAGAAAAAATACTGATGGGTGGGGTGTCCATGGTGAGATGCATAGGTAAACAAGGAGTGGTCATGTGCGAGGTGAATAGGTATCATGGTGTGGCTGTATAGTCATTGAAGAGGTGTATGGGTATACCGAGAGTAGCTACATGGCCATGTGTTGTTTATGACTGACTGTATGGTCAGTGTGTGATGTACATGTGTACATTGTATGACTGTATTGTCAATGATGGTTGTATATGCATACATGTGTTGGCTGTGTGCTCATGGGTGGGGTGTATGGGTAAATAGTGGGTGGTTGTGTGATTATGGGTAATGTATATGTGTACATGGAATGACTGCATGGTCATGATTGTTGAAGTGTATATGTATACATGTATAGCCGGATGGTCACTGGCGGGTGTGTGTATAGGAAGTAATGTGTGGTCATGTGTGTATATGGGATGAATATGCATCTCTGTTGTGGCTGTATTGTCACTGGTGGGTATAGGTATACATGGAGTAGCTGTATGGTCACGGATGGGGTGTGTGAGTATACTGTGAGTGACTGAATTGTCATGTGAGGTGCATATGCAAGTCTGGAGGGTACAAATGGCAACATGTGTGGGGTATTGGTGTATCAATTCAATCATGAGGTGTTTAGGTACATGTATACATGGAATATGGCTGTCTTGAAGGGCTGTATGACCATTGGTGAGGTGTATATGTATACCTGGAGTGACTATGGTCATTAGTAGGGTGTATATGTATATCTTGAGTGGCTATATGGTCATGGATGTGGCCAATATGTATACAGGGAGTGATCAGATGGCCAATGGTGAGGTGATGTGCAGGGTATTGGTATATCTAGAAGGGCTATATGGACATCGGTGAGGTGAATATGTATACATGGAGTGACTATCGGCATGAGTGGGGTGTACATGTATATGTATATTTTGAGTGGCTATATAGTCATGGGTGTGGCCAATGTGTATACAGGGAGTTACCGTATGGCCAAAGGTGATGTGGTGTGTGGGGTACTGGTATATCTAGAAGGGCTGTATTGCCATTGGTGAGGTGAATACGTATATCTTGAGAGACTCTATGGTCATGAGTAGGGTGTGTATGTATATCTTTTAGTGGCTATATGGACATGGGTGTGGCCAATATGTGTACAGGAAGTGACGGTATGGCCATTGGTGAGGTAGTACAGTAATGTATATTAGTAATGCCATAAGTAATCTCAGTGAGAGCTTTCCGATGAATGGCAACAAGCCATATTTCCGACTAAATCCTGAAAAGTTACCCATAATTCTTCTGTGGTTAAGGGGTTGATTACTTAGGGCATTACTGTATATCTAGAAGGGCTCTATGGGCCATGAGTGGGGTGTGTATGCATATCTTGAGTGGCTATATGGTCATGTTTGTGGCAAATATATATACAGGGAGTGATTGTATGGCCAATGGTGAAGCATATATGCATACAAGAAGTGACTATGATCATGAATGTGGTGAATAGGTATACAGATAGTGATTATACGGTCATGAGTAAGGTGTAGGAGTATATGTGACCCGCCATATCAAATCCAGTCGTAAGTCGGAATTTTTTTTACCCTGTGCCAATGCATTCTCTTATATATGCGAGTCGACCATAGGTCGCCTCGCATATATAAGAGAATGCATTGGCCTAACAATTTTTTATCATTTTTGAAAAATAAATGTTTCTTAAAATTTTTAGGACATTAAATAAAAAACATCCATTACCCTGCAGGGAGCCCCGCACATATATAGAAGCATATAGAAGAGTGTTGTCTGCTCATGTTTGTCTGGGGCTCTGTATGGGTGAAATTATAAAATTGTTAAAGAATACAAGAAAAAATTATTAAAATTGTAAAAAATTGTTAGGCCAATGCATTCTCTTATATATGCGAGGCGACCTATGGTCGACTCGCATATATAAGAGAATGCATTGGCACAGGGTAGAAAAATCCCGACTTACGACTGGATTTGATATGGCGGGTCACATGTGTTGTGTGCCTGCTTGGTGACTCTTGGCTTTATATTCATATGTGGAGTGTACGGGTATACCCAAATGTAGATAGATGTATGGTCATGGGTGAGGTGTACATGTATGTATGTACAGTGAGTGGCTAAATGGTTATTTGTGTGGTGTTTTGTATATATGGAGTGACTGTATCGTCATGGGTGGGTTGTACAGGTGTACATTTCGGTGGCTATCACTCTCCACAATAAGTCAAAGATATGTTAATCGATAAAGAGGTAATGTCATTGAATTATCCATCTTGATGGCATTTTATATGCACAAAGGAAACTGTTTTCGTGGCATTAGTCAATCACTTTTGATGCCAAAATTCTACCATTTTATTTTGGCAACCATTTTGGTTCCATTGAGTTGGATTATTCATAAGTAATGGTATGCAATACTTACATTGCTTATTTCCGCTATTTCCTGTTGAAATAAGCTAGAATCCCAATGGTGAATTTTGGTGAAATTTTATACTGTCCTGCATCAAGCAATTTTTTTAGGGATTGGAATGGCCAGGGGCCTCATGAATGGCATATTTCATTGCTCGAATGGTCAATTAACATGATCAATACAAAATAAAGTCACAATTCTCAACCAGTTCCAAACAGCAGAAACTGATCTAGAACATTTTAGTGAAAACAAATGTCAAATTGTCCACTTCCGGCTGACATCTTGGACGGGGAGTTCAACTTTGCCATAAAAAAGTGGATTTATATCTTAGCTTTATACAAATATATTCATATGATAACATTTTCTAACCATAATTTGGATCAAACTGACTTAGTGACCCATCTGAAAAATGGTGACAAGATATAATTCTCAAAAGGTCGGTTTCCCAGACTAAATTGAAGCACTCATACATACAGTAATGCCCTAAGTAATCGACTCCTTAACCACAGCAGAATTATGGGTAACTTTTCAGGATTTAGTCAGAAATATGGCTTGTTACCATTCATCGGGAACCTCTCGGGGAGAGCTTTCCGATGAATGGCAACAAGCCATATTTCCGACTAAATCCTGAAAAGTTACCCATAATTCTGCTGTGGTTAAGGAGTTGATTACTTAGGGCATTACTGTATGTACAACATGAAAAGATGGCAGTTTTGTCCGGGCTGTCGTGAATACTCGTGATAATATCGCTAATACACTCTACTATAGTAGACATTGAGGTCAGTTGACTCAGCTTCAAGACAAACGGAGGTAACTAGGTGGTTTTGATGATTTCATTCATATGTTGACCACGCACAATACTAATAGCAGATAACTACAAGGAAGTATAAGTGCTTGAGGTATACTATATTGGGTCATGAGGGCAGTCCAGACATAACCATTGACCTATTATTTTGTAAGAAACAGTGATATACACAGATTACTATTTGTTGTGTAAGTGGTATAAGCAATTGCTTGTTGATGAGTACCAGGCTGTAACCAGTGATTGTGGGATCTTGAATTGAGGGGAATCACCCATCAAATTTGCATGCCCAAACTCCTGTTCAATTAAAATTGTCCAAATGTAGCTTGAATTTTCCAATCTCCCCACATAACAATCAGGGTTTTAGTCGGAAATATGGCTTGTTGCCATTCATCAGAAAGCTATCAGTGAGGAGAGAGAGGTCAGGGGAGTGGGTAGTGAGGAGAGAGAGGTTGGGGAGGGGTATTGAGGGGTTGGGGAGGGGTATTGAGGAGAGAGAGGTTGGGGAGGGGGTAGTGAGGAGAGGTTGGGGGAGGGGGTAGTGAGGAGAGCAAGATTGTGGAGAGGGGGTAGTGAGGAGAGAGAGAGAGGTTGGGGAGGGGGTAGTGAGAAGGAGGGGTAGTGATGAGAGAGGTTGGGGAGGGGGGTAGTGAGGAGAGAGAGGTTGGGGGAGGGGGGTAGTGAGGAGAGAGAGGTTGGGGAGGGGTAGTGAGGAGAGCGAGATTGTGGGAGGGGGTAGTGAGGAGAGCGATATTGTGGGAGGGGGTAGTGAGGAGAGAGAGGTTGGGGAGGGATATTGACGAGAGAGAGGTTGTGGGAGGGGGTAGTGAGGAGAGAGAGGTTGGGGAGGGGTATTGAGGAGAGAGAGGTTGTGGGAGGGGGTAGTGAGGAGAGCGAGATTGTGGGAGGGGGTAGTGAGGAGAGAGGCTGGGGGAGGGGGTAGTGAAGAGAGAGAGAGGTTGGGGAGGGGGTAGTGAGGTGTGAGGTTGGGGAGGGGGTAGTGAGGAGAGAGAGGTTGGGGAGGGGGTAGTGAGGAGAGAGAGGTTGGAGGAGGGGGTAGTGAGGAGAGAGAGGTTGTGGGAGGGGGTAATGAGGAGAGCGAGATTGTGGGAGGGGGCTAGTCATAGTCTTGGTTTTGACCTGAAAATCCAACACTGATTTTGTTGTTGAGAGTCATTGAACAATAATATTCAATATTGTCACCTGTATAAATGAAGGAAGGAAGGTGGCTAATTCAACACCCGTGACTCACTAGGCTGGGTGCAATAAGGGGTAGAAACACGATTATATTGGTAAATTATTTTGTGTTGTTAAAGTCACGGTGGGGAATCACTTGGTTTTGAGGTTGGTGAGTACCATGCATTCAAAATGTGCAATCGCACAAAAACATAATATATGAGGAACTGATACAAAACATAGCATTTTGACAGTTACAAACATATGCTAGTTTATTTTTTAAACAATTTATTACCTTATTTGTTCGGAAATACTCAGTAGTTTTCTATAACATTCTGGCCAAACTTGCCAGTCAGAGGTACGAGGAATACACAAGTCCATACATCTAGGAGAATCCTTCAACCGATGACTTTGGTCAGAATGTTAGAGCAAACAACTGTGAGCTTGGACACAAATGAGGTATCAACTTGTTTCAAAATTAGTATAGAATATGGTTCCCAAAATACAATGTAATATATCTTTATCTTAATTTATTACCTTTTTCCTCATTTCTGGTCACGTTTTCGATCACCTCGAAAAATAGCACGGATAATATATTTCCTAGTTAATACCTCTTCTGTAATAATTTACTCCACAGTATATACATGTCTCAGTATGAGATTGCATGATTTTGGCAACTTTTGTGAGCCAATTCGTGATAAACATGAATTGAATATCCCGGGGAAAATTGTATGATCGTGAGCGATAAAACAAAATCGGCTCACAGAAGTCACCTCAATCATGTATCCTCAATCTGGACCGTCAAATAATGTGAAAAACATTATTAATGAACAGATATTAACTAAGATATATATTATCTGTGTTATTTTTCGATGTTACATGTATAAAGTTTCCAATCAGAATTTCAAAACATTCCCATGTTGTTGAGAATGGTTTGAACTGACGGAGTATGATCTCTACGGGCATAGCAAAAGTAGATTCATAGCATGATCTACCATAGTTCGTCCCAAGGCATTCTACATAAAAAACATACCCCCATATATTTTTGCTCGCGTTTCCTGCCATATTTGTAAGGGAGGCGTGGCATGGTGCTTTGTCTTTGAGAGCATTTTTTAAACAAATATCACATGCTGATGAAGCTGAAGGAAACTTGTTATATAGCATATTATAGGAAAATCCTGTGATTGAGACTAATGCACAACCACAAGAATGTATTCCAATCAGCATAGCTAAACTATTATCCACTGTGGGTGACAATAGAAGCATTGAAGCAAGAATGTAGATTCCATATTTGTTTGAAACTTTATCAACAAAACTCGCTAACTTGTGATAATCGAATAAGATAAAGAATTCAGAAACTCAAAAACAAAACCAAATGATAATCTCAAGACACATTATTATCGAATAATAGACACATAAACAACATTATCTCCCCTAATAAATAACTGGTTGACATGTCGTTTAATAATCGTCATCCTTGTTGCACTGAAATTTACTGGTGGTCGCTCAGGGTAAACTATAACTTTGTCCTGATCTGACCCAGTGGCTTTGACCCCAGATATTTCTACTGATGTTGAAAATCCTGGTTTAGTATCCTTAGGAACAGTATTAGAATCATCACATTTTGAATGTACTAATTTTTCACTGACATTTGGCGTAGAAACACTTTCCTCATCGACCTTAAGAGATTGCTTATCAGGGAATACTATAACTTTGTCCTGATCTGGCACAGTGGCTTTAACTCCAGATGTTTCTGCGGAAGTTGAACATACTGCTTTAATATCCTCAGGCACAGTAGTGGAATCATCACATTTTGAATGTGTTGATTTTTCACTGACATTTGGTAAAGAAACACTTTCCATTTTTCTTTGAACAGATTGTTTAGCAGATGAAATATTTTCTGATGTTTTTGAAAAATCTGCCACTTTATGAGGCATGTCATCTGTTCTGTCTAATGGTATTACAAGACATTTATCTGACAAAGTCCTCACACTTTGCCGCACAGGTTTCTCACATGTTGTGGAAGATGTGGATTTTTCAGAGGCGGCTGGTGTGAAAAGTGATTGCCCTGAGCGAGAGAGGTCTACTAAAAGTCTCTCAGAATCAGAGCTAGCACAAGAAACACTACTTGTACTCTCGAATGGATGCATGTGATACGGTCTGGAAGCTGTGACCTTAGAAACTCCACTAATCACAACAGGTCCTTCTAAATTATGTGGCGCAACAAAACTGTCATCAGGAACTTTAGATTTTTTGCTAAGTTCCTTATCCTCATCCTCAGTTTTTATTTTGTGTATTCCTTCAGTTTCAGTATCAAGCTTTCCTGACTGAAGGGTGAGATTGCCAAGTCCCTCTCTTGTTTGTTTTATCTCGCTTGCCTTTGGAAAAGTGATAACTCTGCCACCTGTGTTCTGTAAAATAAGAGATAAAAATAAATTTCATTCAGAGTTTACACATAGCCTGTTGTAGTTTAACCTTTCCATGACTGGAGCTTCCTGAAATTTTGCAAAACCCTGTGCCAATGCATTCTCTTATATATGCAAGTCTCCCATAGGGAGCCTCGCATATATAAGAGAATGCATCGGCCTAATAATATTTACCTTAAGCCAGTGCATACTCTTATATATGCGAGGCTCCCTATGGGAGACTCGCATATATAAGAGAATGCACTTGCACAGTGTCTTTAATGCTGCACTAGCACAGATCCAGTCATGAATGGTTAAACAGACATGATCAGGGTTTGATCCAGGCCTTCAATTCAGGCTTTATGTTTATGACACATAATAAAACTCCAATAACTTTAATCCAAAAATATCATTTGAAAAGCTGTATTCTTGGCCAGAAAATTATTGAATATTCAATGAAATTCAGATAAGAGGTATTTATTATATGCTAGCCTATAAAAAAAAGCAGAAAATTACCATAACATAGATCATCGTATATATCTCTTCGGAGCTACAGTGAAATCACGTTTTGTTATTTCACTGTAGGTTCCGATATTTCTCTATAGCTCACTGACGTGAAACTAACAACTACCAGGAACACATGTGATGCCTAGGTGGACCGAGTGATCAGTGTAGGTACACTGTCTACTAGCCATGTGATGCCTAGGTGGACCGAGTGATCAGTGTATGTACACTGTCTACTAGCCATGTGATGCCTAGGTGGACCGAGTGATCAGTGTATGTACACTGTCTACTAGCCATGTGATGCCTAGGTGGACCGAGTGATCAGTGTATGTACACTGTCTACTAGCCATGTGATGCCTAGGTGGACCGAGTGATCAGTGTATGTACACTGTCTACTAGCCATGTGATGCCTAGGTGGACCGAGTGATCAGTGTATGAACACTAGTCTACTAGCCATGTGATGCCTAGGTGGACCGAGTGATCAGTGTATGAACACTAGTCTACTAGCCATGTGATGAGGTGGACCGAGTGATCAGTGTATGTACACTGTCTACTAGCCATGTGATGCCTAGGTGGACCGAGTGATCAGTGTATGTACACTGTCTACTAGCCATGTGATGCCTAGGTGGACCGAGTGATCAGTGTATGAACACTGTCTACTAGCCATGTGATGCCTAGGTGGACCGAGTGATCAGTGTATGTACACTGTCTACTAGCCATGTGATGCCTAGGTGGACCGAGTGATCAGTGTATGAACACTGTCTACTAGCCATGTGATGCCTAGGTGGACCGAGTGATCAGTGTATGTACACTGTCTACTAGCCATGTGATGCCTAGGTGGACCGAGTGATCAGTGTATGTACACTGTCTACTAGCCATGTGATGCCTAGGTGGACCGAGTGATCAGTGTATATACACTGTCTACTAGCCATGTGATGCCTAGGTGGACCGAGTGATCAGTGTATGTACACTGTCTACTAGCCATGTGATGCCTAGGTGGACCGAGTGATCAGTGTATGTACACTGTCTACTAGCCATGTGATGCCTAGGTGGACCGAGTGATCAGTGTATGAACACTAGTCTACTAGCCATGTGATGCCTAGGTGGACCGAGTGATGAGTGTATGTACACTGTCTACTAGCCATGTGATGCCTAGGTGGACCGAGTGATCAGTGTATGTACACTGTCTACTAGCCATGTGATGCCTAGGTGGACCGAGTGATCAGTGTATGTACACTGTCTACTAGCCATGTGATGCCTAGGTGGACCGAGTGATCAGTGTATGAACACTGTCTACTAGCCATGTGATGCCTAGGTGGACCGAGTGATCAGTGTATGTACACTGTCTACTAGCCATGTGATGCCTAGGTGGACCGAGTGATCAGTGTATGTACACTGTCTACTAGCCATGTGATGCCTAGGTGGACCGAGTGATCAGTGTATGTACACTGTCTACTAGCCATGTGATGCCTAGGTGGACCGAGTGATCAGTGTATGTACACTGTCTACTAGCCATGTGATGCCTAGGTGGACCGAGTGATCAGTGTATGTACACTGTCTACTAGCCATGTGATGCCTAGGTGGACCGAGTGATCAGTGTATGTACACTGTCTACTAGCCATGTGATGCCTAGGTGGACCGAGTGATCAGTGTATGTACACTGTCTACTAGCCATGTGATGCCTAGGTGGACCGAGTGATCAGTGTATGAACACTGTCTACTAGCCATGTGATGCCTAGGTGGACCGAGTGATCAGTGTATGAACACTGTCTACTAGCCATGTGATGCCTAGGTGGACCGAGTGATCAGTGCATGTACACTGTCTACTAGCCATGTGATGCCTAGGTGGACCGAGTGATCAGTGCATGTACACTGTCTACTAGCCATGTGATGCCTAGGTGGACCGAGTGATCAGTGTATGTACACTGTCTACTAGCCATGTGATGCCTAGGTGGACCGAGTGATCAGTGCATGAACACTGTCTACTAGCCATGTGATGCCTAGGTGGACCGAGTGATCAGTGTATGTACACTGTCTACTAGCCATGTGATGCCTAGGTGGACCGAGTGATCAGTGTATGTACACTGTCTACTAGCCATGTGATGCCTAGGTGGACCGAGTGATCAGTGTATGTACACTGTCTACTAGCCATGTGATGCCTAGGTGGACCGAGTGATCAGTGTATGAACACTGTCTACTAGCCATGTGATGCCTAGGTGGACCGAGTGATCAGTGTATGTACACTGTCTACTAGCCATGTGATGCCTAGGTGGACCGAGTGATCAGTGTATGTACACTGTCTACTAGCCATGTGATGCCTAGGTGGGCCGAGTGATCAGTGTATGAACACTGTCTACTAGCCATGTGATGCCTAGGTGGACCGAGTGATCAGTGTATGTACACTGTCTACTAGCCATGTGATGCCTAGGTGGACCGAGTGATCAGTGTATACATGTACACTGTCTACTAGCCATGTGATGCCTAGGTGGACCGAGTGATCAGTGTATGTACACTGTCTACTAGCCATGTGATGCCTAGGTGGACCGAGTGATCAGTGTATGTACACTGTCTACTAGCCATGTGATGCCTAGGTGGACCGAGTGATCAGTGTATGTACACTGTCTACTAGCCATGTGATGCCTAGGTGGACCGAGTGATCAGTGTATGTACACTGTCTACTAGCCATGTGATGCCTAGGTGGACCGAGTGATCAGTGTATGTACACTGTCTACTAGCCATGTGATGCCTAGGTGGACCGAGTGATCAGTGTATGTACACTGTCTACTAGCCATGTGATGCCTAGGTGGACCGAGTGATCAGTGTATGAACACTGTCTACTAGCCATGTGATGCCTAGGTGGACCGAGTGATCAGTGTATGTACACTGTCTACTAGCCATGTGATGCCTAGGTGGACCGAGTGATCAGTGTATGTACACTGTCTACTAGCCATGTGATGCCTAGTTGGACCGAGTGATCAGTGTATGTACACTGTCTACTAGCCATGTGATGCCTAGGTGGACCGAGTGATCAGTGTATGTACACTGTCTACTAGCCATGTGATGCCTAGGTGGACCGAGTGATCAGTGTATGTACACTGTCTACTAGCCATGTGATGCCTAGGTGGACTGAGTGATCAGTGTATGTACATGTACACTGTCTACTAGCCATGTGATGCCTAGGTGGACCGAGTGATCAGTGTATGTACACTGTCTACTAGCCATGTGATGCCTAGGTGGACTGAGTGATCAGTGTATGTACATGTACACTGTCTACTAGCCATGTGATGCCTAGGTGGACTGAGTGATCAGTGTATGAACACTGTCTACTAGCCATGTGATGCCTAGGTGGACCGAGTGATCAGTGTATGTACACTGTCTACTAGCCATGTGATGCCTAGGTGGACCGAGTGATCAGTGTATGTACACTGTCTACTAGCCATGTGATGCCTAGGTGGACCGAGTGATCAGTGTATGAACACTGTCTACTAGCCATGTGATGCCTAGGTGGACCGAGTGATCAGTGTATGTACACTGTCTACTAGCCATGTGATGCCTAGGTGGACCGAGTGATCAGTGTATGTACACTGTCTACTAGCCATGTGATGCCTAGGTGGACCGAGTGATAAGTGTATGTACACTGTCTACTAGCCATGTGATGCCTAGGTGGACCGAGTGATCAGTGTATGTACACTGTCTACTAGCCATGTGATGCCTAGGTGGACCGAGTGATCAGTGTATGTACACTGTCTACTAGCCATGTGATGCCTAGGTGGACCGAGTGATCAGTGTATGTACACTGTCTACTAGCCATGTGATGCCTAGGTGGACCGAGTGATCAGTGTATGAACACGGTCTACTAGCCATGTGATGCCTAGGTGGACCGAGTGATCAGTGTATGTACACTGTCTACTAGCCATGTGATGCCTAGGTGGACCGAGTGATCAGTGTATGAACACGGTCTACTAGCCATGTGATGCCTAGGTGGACCGAGTGATCAGTGTATGTACACTGTCTACTAGCCATGTGATGCCTAGGTGGACCGAGTGATCAGTGTATGTACACTGTCTACTAGCCATGTGATGCCTAGGTGGACCGAGTGATCAGTGTATGTACACTGTCTACTAGCCATGTGATGCCTAGGTGGACCGAGTGATCAGTGTATGTACACTGTCTACTAGCCATGTGATGCCTAGGTGGACCGAGTGATCAGTGTATGTACACTGTCTACTAGCCATGTGATGCCTAGGTGGACCGAGTGATCAGTGTATGAACACTGTCTACTAGCCATGTGATGCCTAGGTGGACCGAGTGATCAGTGTATGTACACTGTCTACTAGCCATGTGATGCCTAGGTGGACCGAGTGATCAGTGTATGTACACTGTCTACTAGCCATGTGATGCCTAGGTGGACCGAGTGATCAGTGTATGTACACTGTCTACTAGCCATGTGACGCCTAGGTGGACCGAGTGATCAGTGTATGAACACTGTCTACTAGCCAATCAAAAGTAAACAAATTATGACGCCACTTGATCAACCAATAATTCTACAACGTGTCAAATTCAACTTTAGGCCTTGGCTCTTTCCTGTTTGTAAACACTTACATGTCTCTTTAATAATGGATGTAAATTAGATACATTACATACATCGCTGCTTTAATTAAGTAGAGTTAATAATTTAATTAAATAAGAGTTAATTTAGCAACTTTTAACATTTATAGGGAGCATCTTATAAAAATACCTTAAGTTTTTTCTTTGAAACCTGAAACATCTCATTTGGGTCTGGAAAGAGATATTGAATTTTCACTTGTGGCTTGCGGCTTGCAGCCACTCATAACCATTCAATATTTCTTTCCAGACACTCATGAGATATTTTGGTATTCAAACAAAAATGTATGTATTCTCTATCTATTGTTATTTCTAGAATGCAAAAAGATGCATAATCCGATTAAGGGCCCCTTAATTACTATTTATTTGGATTCTGGGGTAAAAATATTTGATTCAAGTCGAGGGACCAACCTATCAAAGCTCGGAGTTATTAGATATCCATTTTTGAAATCTATTATTTTTCACCATTGAGAATTATTAGTGGCCCAGTAAACAGTCGATGAGCCGACTGTCTCGGACTGAATTGCGGATGTAGATGGACAACTCTAAAATCAAGAGGCTTTCTGTATATAATAAGACCAAATTTCGTTGAACAACATGTTGATAAACACGTTTCGGGCAATTTTATACTATAGTTGACAGTTGTTAGCATTATTTTTTGGGCAATTTATCGATTCTGATAACTGAATTGGCATTTCTAAAAATGTTGTTTTATTGTTGGAATCTGATAATATGGGGACCATCGAATCGGTTTAGTACCTTTAAACCTTCAACAATTTTGAAATTATGTATGCTGTGAGCAGTGTCTGAGACAAGCAGTCTAGACACAACACTTGATGAAGGCCAGGATCATTTGTCTTCACTGTAGTAATGAAGAAAAGGTAGTTACCCTGGAACTTAAGTAAATTATATCTAACCTAATATCACATCTATTATAAATGAAAATGTCAATGACAGTGTAGATCAACTTGAAGAGGGGAAAATGTCATACATTACAGTCAATGGAGTGATATAAAGGAATGTGCAAAGTTGAAACACCAGAGTTCTACCTAAAGAATCAAATAGATGATAAATGTCAGCTGTAGTGCATGCCAAGGTGTTTAGTCATGCAAGTCATCATGTTTGGGATGAACCAGATGAAAAATGTTGGTTGTAAGATGTGCCAAAGGATTTAGTCATGCAAAGAACAAAATCCAAGATGCCATTAGTGGATATGTTTTTCAACACAATTTGGAAAAATGTTATGTCTCCCATCTAGTGGTCACACTGAAATGCCATATGAAGTTTGGTGACGATCAGAGGAGGGATGTGGCCTGTAGGGTGTGCCAAATGATTCAGTCTTGCAAAGAGTAAAATCCAAGAATTCTGCTGGCAGCATGTTTTTCATTGAAAATTATTCATATTCACTAGCTCCCATCTAAAGGTGACCCTAAACATGAAGTGTGGAAACAATTGATGGCTCCCATCTAGAGGTCACCCCGAAGATCCATATACAGTTTGGTGATGATCTGATGAGGGATGTGGCCTGTAGGGTGCACTGAAGAAAATTGTTCACACATGCACGGATGACAGCAATAGCTCAAACATGACTTAAAGGGGTACTGTACACTAAATCTGGCCATTTATGTGACCATTTCCTTTTATACTCAGCAGAATATATGCAACAAATGAATGAATTTGAGCCATGGATTAGTGCAAAATACACTCATGTGCTCTATGAACGATACAAACAACATGGTAATTATAATGAAAATGAATTTATGACTCCAGACATTTATTCATTTCATTATAATTACCATGTTGTGAGCATTGTTCATAGAGCAAATAAGTGTATTTTGCACTAATCCATGGCTCAAATTCATTCATTTGTTACATATATTCTGTTGAGTATAAAAAGAGATGGTCTCATAAATGGCCAGATTTAGTGTACAGTACCACTTTAAGTTGATCTAAAAGCAACTACTCTAATCACTAGTACCGGTAATTGTTCTTATCTGATTTGGTTTGGTTTTATTTACTTGGGGTTTATCATCATTTCAGCTGCTAGGCAGGCCATATCACATATTGCCAATTTTTTGGGTGTAGGAATAAGCCTGGATATTGTGTGTCTGACATTTGCAGAATGAGGTCCCCAGGGGGGGGGGTGAATTTAGTATACCACACAGTGGGCCAAGGTCACCAAATTCACCCTCTGGGGGACCTCATTCTGCTTAGGCCTCAACTGCTATGGGAGACCTAGGATCAGATTGAAGTTGCCCAGTTGAAGTTTGTGATGTTCACCCATTCACCTCATTCTGCAAATGTCAGGCACACTCTATTCAGGCATGTGTAGGAAAGACCATGCAGAGGTTTAATTTCCCTGGGAATCACTCTGCTGCACTTAGAAACCACCTACCCCAGAATGCAACTCAAAAATGTGCCAAGATACACAGGTCAGGTTACCTTTGCTCAAATCATAAATCCACATTTATCTGCATTCGAAGAAGCTTCGCTATCACTGGAAAGCTTATGTTGGCCTAATGCAGTATACTAACTGAGTTATAGGCGACACCTGATTTTAACTGTGTTTGATAGGATGAGGTCCAATTTTGAAGAATATGGAAATGGAATTTATCATTGAAATAATAATGTTAAAGGTATTTAATCCCATCAGAGGTCCCCATATCATCAAGATACAACAACAACAGCATTTCTTCAAAATACGCTTTAGTTATCAGAATCGATTAATTGCAACAAAATAATGTTAACCACCGTCAACTATGGTATCAAATTTCCCAAAACGTGTTATCTATCAACATTTTGTGCAACGAAATATGGCCGTATTATCACTTGAGTATTCCAAAAATTTGGCCATTACCACTTGTTTTTAGAGTTATCCATCTTCATCCGCAATTTTGACTAACACCATCTGTTTGATGGCGTGTTTCTGGGCCACATCCAATTGAAATAATAAACTTCAAAAATCGATATCTGATCAATCAAAGCTTTGATGGGTGGGTTCCTCGACTCGAATAAAATATTGTTTACCCCCGAAGCCAAAGAAATAGTAATTTATGAGCGTTAAATCCAGTCCTTCCCAGGAGACGGGAGCGATTGCTCTCGCACCCGTATGCACTCGCAATTTTTAATTCAAGGGTGCTAAAATTTGCACTTGTCCCTCTTGTCAAAATTTAATAGTTGATTCAATATTTAACTTTTTGAAGGTATATGTAGAACCTTTCCCATCTCAGTTAAATTATGGCCATGTGAAAGTGTAACTGGACATAGGTCTATCCCAAAATGACATTTTGTTTGAGAAAAACCCAACTTATATTATGGGCGCAATTACACCCGTCTGCTGAATTGAGAGAGCAAATAAGTGCTCTCGCTGTGTTTTCCTCATGGGATGGACTGATTCAATCGGATTGAGTACCTTTAACAGCTTTCACATTTATTGCAAAATAGTTACCTTTTTCTTCCGCCGAGCCAGCAAAGATGGTTTAATATAACTCTCGTCTACATCTACCATTGCCTGAAAAACAATGTGATGATATCTGAAGTCAAGTCAGGCTTCAACAGATGAAATGATTGGATTGACTCTGATTACTCAATGGATTCTCCCATTCGGTTCTGACAGAATACCTAAGCATGGTCCATCATTTTTGTAGCAATATTCAGATACTATAAGCGACCTACTGAAAACACTGTGTAGGGATGTTCTGATAATAAGTCAACAGAAAGCCATATTGCTAAAAAAGCTAAATCTGTATTTTTCCTCATGACAATCTAAATACTGGATGATATTAATTTGGTGTCACTGTTAAAATATCACACAGATTAAATTTTTCTAAATGCAAACACTGATCAATTTTACAAGAACATTTTTAGTCTAATCTCCTGTAATTTTTAGAATTGTTATAAACTTATTACTTTTAGGACCTCAGATTTGCAGGTGTACTAGCTGTCAGTTTTTAGCTCTATTTTTGTAGTTTTTCCTTCTCATTGACATAACATTGATGACATTGATAGTGGTTCCCTTTTTTATAAAAAAAAAAGGTAAAAATTATTTTCTTGCAATATCGAATGATGACTAATTTATAGTGTGTCTGCTTCAAGTGTGAGGAGATCCATAATAAATATTTATTATACCAGAATATTCTTCTTTAAATTATTTTAAAATCATTCTGTATCTGTGAAATTAACTGAGATGCCAGCTATATATTTCTTTATAGCAACCCAAGTGTGAAGTTTGCAGTTTTAATTTTGGAGAAAACAAAAATTAAAATACTCCATACATGTAGTTTTTTTTATTTCACAATTCTCTTTGAAATCTCACGTGATGAAAAAACAAGACTTTAGAGGTGAGAAAATTAGAGTCAAATAACAGTTTTCTAGGTGTATATACTATAGTATACAGGCTAAAACATGGATCTCTGGTCGATAAGAAAGAATTGTTTATTGAAAGATAGTATTAAATTGGTTCCTGATACAAGAGATATTCTGTTTCATTGTTGAATTGATTTGTGTTTCAAAAGTATGTCTTTTTATAATTTGCTAATAGCTGCATGTTACAAATGCTGCAAAACCAACATAACTAAAGCCTTCTTTCAAGCTATAAATTCATTTAAAACCAATTTGATATTTCAATATTTTTATTTCGACCAAAGTTTTAGAGAAAAAAATCAACTAACCAAGCAGACCAAGTGTTTATAAAAAAAAGGCTTATGAATGGCTTGCTTTTTAAAATAAATTTTAATTCTAATTTACCTGGTGGTATTTTAGCTATTTTTATGTCAAATCCAATGGAGGATCTTTAAGTTTATCAATCGTTCATGCAACACATGAACAATTTTCATGTCAGAATACTTATTTTCCGGTACAGAACACATGACATGTCAAAAGAATATTTAAGTTAGAATTAGACTCACCAAGTTCATATGTTTGTCAAATGCAACAATATATCCTGTGCAGAATCCTCGTATTGATACAGCGCCTCTTGTGACTACTTTAACAAAATGTTTGTTCTGAACACATTTTCTGAGAACAGACAATGGACCATCCTCACAAGCTGAAAAGATTAGTAAACCCAATTATTAGAGAGTTTCAACAATCATTCAAAATGGAAACATCTAGCTGATCATATGCCTTGACTACTCTTAACCCTTTACCCAACAGAACGGCCCTGTGCCAATGCATTCTCTTATATATGCGAGTCGACCATAGGTCGCCTCGCATATATAAGAGAATGCATTGGCTTAACACATTAAAAATTATAAAATTGTTAAAGAATGTAAGAAAAAATGGTAAAAAGTGTTAAAAAAAGATTTTGTTTAGGCCAATGTATTCTCTTATATATGCGAGGCGACCTATGGTCAACTCGCATATATAAGATAATGCATTGGCACAGGGCATAACTGTAATTATCACAATGTGGTCAAGGAGCCGGTTCCAATGATATCCATATTTGTATGGTTCTATTGAGACAGACCGAAGATATTTTAGGCTGTTGAAGCTTTATTTGGCCGGTTTGTTGGGTAAAGGGTTAATATATTTTTGAGAATGGAATGCCATCCAGACAGAGACAGTCAATATTGTACCATACCAGTCAAAGAGTTGAGGCTCAGGCTACTGAACAAACAATGGCCGTGCTGACTAACATCACATACCCAATCAACTCAGTAAAGATTTGTCAATCAAAAATAATGACACTCCAAATTCAAATGAATTTGTTTGTTAAATCATGTAAAGAAATTATCGCCCAACACCTAGTTGAGCTGCTGCCACTATATATTCATAATCACCAGCCCGTTGATGGTAATAGTATATGGAAGAAGGAGAAAAAAAGAGTAGTCTGTATACACCCGTCAGTAAGCCCGGGGGGGGGGGGGGGGGCTCATGTACATTTTTACTCTAAAAGTGGGTACTGGGCTTACTCACGAGGACCCCCCTGTGCAAAAATTCAGTTAGCCTTCAGGTGCCGACCTACCATCATGTTTTATACCAATACCATATTTTTGTATTGAATAAAGATAATAATGTGTTTTAGTTATATTATTAAGAAGATAAAATCACATGATAATAACCAAAAACAGTGATAGACAGATCTATTCATTAATTTGTAAACAAAATAGGGTTGTATGATGAGTTCACAAGTTAATCTAGTTACACTTATTAATCAAGCTAATTCTTATAACAAGACAGTCAAAGACTATGGGGTCGTTCACCAGACTGCAAAGACTGATAAGACTGGGACTTTGGAGACCATAACAGTTAGAACTTTTCATAATCACTTTTCAAAAGAAGTAGATCTAAACAGGATATGTGGATAGAGAGGCTTCATGTATGTAGATCGGCGAATATCTACTTTTAAATTACCAACTGTACGCTACTGATCACCCCACCCCCTCCTCCAGCGCATGTCCCTTCCCGAGCAGGCTCCAGACTCCCAAGTCTTAGATTGGAATTTCACAACCGACATCTCAAACTTTCTCAATTGTTGGAAATTTCCAATCTCACAAGCACCTTTTTATAAAACTATTTAGACATGTTTGAAGCCCAATTATCCATGGACCCAAAAACAGCATATATGTATGTCAGATTAATCAGTCAGGTAGTTCCAAGGTAGATGTTTTAATGAATTTTGTATTTTAATAATTTTATTAGACACAAAAGTGTTAAGTCCCCATAGCCCTGTCATTACTTAACAGGTTGCCTCATGTTAACAAATCTGAATCTCAGTCACTAAAGGATCCTCCATACTATATGTAAGCTAAATAGTCCAACCTATCTTGAGAAGACATTTTAAGTATTACTATAGAGACATACAGTTATGTCTCTGGTCCCACCCTATTTAATCTGGTGAGCCCATCTGAATAAATTTGAAACCCCATTTAAAACAAGTGACCCCATTTGAACAAATCTGAACTCCAGTCACCCAAGGACCCTTCATACCAAATATGAACCCATTCAACCTGAGGGCAGATGAGAAGAAGTCGTTTTTAAGAATTACTATGGAGGGCAAGAGTTATGGCCCTGGTTTCACAACCATTTGAAAGAGTGACCTCATTTGAACAAATCTGAATGTGAGTCACCTAGGGAAAATCCACACCAAATATGAAACCATTCAGTCTTATGATCTAGAGAAGATGTTCACATAATTGTTGACAGATTGATGGACGGACAGACAGATGAACAGGTGACAGATGAGAAGTGATGACTATAGCTTCGTCTCAGGTGAGCTCAAAAATTACATTTCATTGAACAAATATGTAAATCACCTCCCCAACAATGTGGGGACATCCCTGCAAGAATATGACATTATCTTATTATACCAATAGCCTACAGCATAGATACAGGTAGTGTGGGTGGGGCAGAGCTAAATCTCTTTCCTCTGCCCCTATTTGAACAAACATGAATCCCCATCTCTGATATCTATTCATCTTATAATTTTAAACATTCGCTTTTAAGAGTTGAAGTTAATTGATTTTCCAAAAAGGACCCCATTGGAACAGATCTAAACATGCCACCCAAGGACCCTGCATACACAAATATAAGATAAATAGACTTGATGGTTCTTGAGAGGTAATAGTTGTTTGAATAACTATGGAGGGAAAACGTTATGGCCCTGGCATCCCTCCTATTTGACCTGATGAACTTATTTGAACAAATCTGAATGTGAGTCACATACAGGTAGGGAATTCATATAGATCTCGAGAAGAAAACAATTGTTGATGGATGGATGGACAGAACAATGGATGGAAGGACACTCCGACAGACCAACAGTTTTAATCCAATATATACCCCCCCCCCCCACTTTTTTGTCCACAATAAGGTATAATGAGTTCACATAGATAAGCGGTTAAGAAAATAATATTGGAACAGCCAAGCGTGAATTTAGTGCGTCTGAGGTCCCAAAAGGGTGAAGGATGCTATTCTGTAAGGTGGGCTAGCATCACCAAATTCACCATCTAGGAACCCAATTTTACTTAGCCCTCAACTGCTATGGGAGACTTAGGGACAGACAGAAGTTCTCCAGCTGAAGTTGGTGACATTACTGACATATGACAGTATGCACACCCATTTGACACCTCAATTATGCATTTTAGAATCTGAACAGAAGGGAAAAGAGCTGCTAAAAATGTCAATTTGAGACTCTAGATACTTCCCAGAAGATGAAGCCTAAGCAGAATGAGGTCCCCATAGGGTGTATTTGGCGATGCTAGCCTGCTGTGCAGGGTAGCATAATTAAATTCACCCTCTGGGAACCTCATTCTACAAATGCCAGACACACTTAAAGCTCTGAGAAAAGGAATTTAATCTGATATTGATGACCAGTGTATTGTAAACAATGATGGTGCTACATTGACAACTTTAGAAAACAAATGTACAACACTATTAATCTCATTTAAATTATGAATGACATGAATACACTCCCTGGGGACTCTGCCTATAGCTACAGAAGTTCTCTTATCTATCTATCTGGCCCTGATTATAAACAACATGTGTCATGTCTATCAGCCTGGCAGTTCAGAGCAGAGTTGGCTTGTAATGGGAATGCACAGATATTAAAAGGAATTTACTGAACATTTCTGTACATCTGTCTGTTCATGTTTTCTCCCAAACCCCTGATTTCAACCAATTTTAGTGGGGTGACTAGACGTACCTACCCCCACCCACCCCCCGAAGATGTTATCATAAGTTCTTCAAAATTTTAATTAAATGTTTTTAATTTTATTTAATAAAAAAAAAATATTTATTAAAAATAAAATATATATTTTTTTTTTTTGTTGTTTAAATTGAGCAATAAGTTAAATCTAAAAAAAAAAAAATCTTCAGATTTATGTCCATAGCCCCACCCACATTTGACCCAGTGACCTCATTTGAACAAATCTGAACCACAGTCACCCAAGGTACCCTCATACCAAATATGAACCCATTCGGCCCGACAACTTCAGAAAAGAAGTCGTTTTAAGAATTACTATGTGGAAAAATAGTTATGGTCCTGACATCAAAACTATTTGACTTGGTAACCTCATTTGAACAAATCTGAATAAGAGTCACCCAGGGAACATCCACACCAAATATAAACCCAATTGGTCTGATGGTTTCAGAGGAGAAGATGTTTAAAGAATTGTTGACGGACTGATGGACGGACATACCAACATTTGAGGAGATAGGTGGCTATTGAGTTATGCGGCTAAAATATTTAATGTGGCTAAAATTTATGTGGCTATCAAGTAGTTAAAAGTAATACAATTTCTGATTGTGGAGTCCGAACATGTAGGAATTATAGCAGAAGTAGCTCAATGAAACCCAAAAACCTGTAAACAGCAACTAGGACAGTTGAATAGGAGAAACTGACATGTCCGTGATTGGGTAGCTAGCCACATAACTGTCCGAACACCTCCTAATGGCTCCTATAGACAGATCATGGAGGTCCAAATCTATGGACTTTTTGTTTCCAACTATTAAGTGGCCAAAAAATTAAATATGCTGATATGGCCAAATAGATCATTTTAAAGGGTTGATCTCAACTCCATTAGGTGGCTAGCCACGTAACGGAAATCAGCCACCCAACTATCCGTTTTTCTTAAAATTGGCCACATAAACGTCAGATGTAAGCACGGATGGACAGATGGACGGACAAGGAGTGATGACTATAAAACACAACAGTGTGATGCAGGTCACTCTTTTGCATTTATCAAAGGATCCTGCAAAAACACCCAAGTTATTACTTCACATCCAATTGGATTTACTCTGTTGGAGGTGTGAACAATAAGTGTCACATCCTTTGATTTTATTGATTTGATACCTCTTTGATTGATCCAACAACTAAGAATAGAATAAGATGTGTATAATTCACAACAATATTAACATGAAAGTGTCAATGACACTGTAGCTCAACTTGAAAAGGGAATAATTTAATGTATTACAGTCAATGGAGCGATTAGGAATGTGGAAAGTTGAATGTCTAATACTAGTTAAAAGACATGAAGAGAAAAGTAAAATCCAAGATGGCTGCTGGCGGCCATGTTTTCGGCCGAATGACGCCAAAATGAGTCGTTCCCAACTTCCCATCTACATGTCATCGTTAACATCCATGACAAATTTTATGATGATCAGACTAAAGGTACAACCTGTAGCTCGTGCTAAAGGATTTAGTCATACAAAGAGTAAAATCCAAGATGGCTGCTGGCGGCCATGTTTTCGGCCGAATGACGCCAAAATGAGTCGTTCCCAACTTCCCATCTACATGTCATCGTTAACATCCATGACAAATTTTATGATGATCAGACTAAAGGTACGACCTGCAGCCCGTGCTAAAGAATTTAGTCATCCAAGATGGCTGCCGGCGGCCATGTTTTTTGTCCAAATGACCCCAAAATTACTCGTTCCCATCTACATTCCAATTTTATGATGATCAGACTAAAGGTACGACCTGTAGCCCATGCTAAAGGATTTAGTCATACAAAGAGTAAAATCCAAGATGGCTGCTGGCGGCCATGTTTTTTGGCCGAATGACCCCAAAATGACTCGTTCCCATCTACATGTCATTATTAACATTCTTGACAAATTTTATGATGATCAGACAAAAAGTAGGACCTGTAGCCCATGCTAAAGGATTTAGTCATACAAAAAGTAAAATCCAAGATGGCTGCTGGCGACCATGTTTTTTGGCCGAATGACCCCAAAATTACTCGTTCCCACCTACATGACATTGTTAATATCCATGACAAATTTCATGATGATCAGACTAACAGTACGACCTGTGGCCCGTGCTAATGGATTAAATTTTTAAATCCAAGATGGCCATGTTTTTTGTCCGAATGACCCCAAAATGACTCGTTCCCATCTACATTCCAATTTCAACAGCCATGACAAATTTTATGATGATCGGACTAAAGGTACGACCTGTAGCCCGTGCTAAAGGATTTAGTCATACAAAGAGTAAAATCAAAGATGCCTGCTGGCGGCCATGTTTTTTGACCGAATGACCCCAAAATGACTCGTTCCCATCTACATGTCATTATTAACATTCTTGACAAATTTTATGATGATCAGACTAAAGGTACGACCTGTAGCCCGTGCTAAAGGATTTAGTCATACAAAGAGTAAAATCCAAGATGGCTGCTGGCGGCCATGTTTTTGGGCCAAATGACCTCAAAATTACTCGTTCCCATCTACATGTCAATATTAACATCCATGACAAATTTGATGATGATCAGACTAAAGGTACGACCTGTAGCCCGTGCTAAAGAATTTAGTCATACAAAGAGTAAAATCCAAGATGGCTGCTGGCTGCATGTTTTTAGGCCGAATGACCCCAAAATTACTCGTTCCCATCTACATGTCAATATTAACATCCATGACAAATTTCATGATGATCAGACGAACAGTACGACCTGTGGCCCGTGCTAATGGATTGAATTTTGAAATCCAAGATGGCCACTGGCGGCCATTGTTTTTTGTCCGAATGACCCCAAAATGACTCGTTCCCATCTACATTCCAATTTCAACAGCCATGACAAATTTTATGATGATCGGACTAAAGGTACGACCTGTAGCCCATGCTAAAGGATTTAGTCATACAAAGAGTAAAAACCAAGATGGCTGCTGGCGACCATGTTTTTTGGCCGAATGACCCCAAAATTACTCGTTCCCATCTACATGTCAGTATTATCATCCATGACAAATTTCATGATGATCAGACTAACAGTACGACCTGTGGCCCGTGCTAATGGATTAAATTTTTAAATCCAAGATGGCCATGTTTTTTGTCCGAATGACCCCAAAATGACTCGTTCCCATCTACATTCCAATTTCAACAGCCATGACAAATTTTATGATGATCGGACTAAAGGTACGACCTGTAGCCCGTGCTAAAGGATTTAGTCATACAAAGAGTAAAATCAAAGATGCCTGCTGGCGGCCATGTTTTTTGACCGAATGACCCCAAAATGACTCGTTCCCATCTACATGTCATTATTAACATTCTTGACAAATTTTATGATGATCAGACTAAAGGTACGACCTGTAGCCCGTGCTAAAGGATTTAGTCATACAAAGAGTAAAATCCAAGATGGCTGCTGGCGGCCATGTTTTTGGGCCAAATGACCTCAAAATTACTCGTTCCCATCTACATGTCAATATTAACATCCAAGACAAATTTGATGATGATCAGACTAAAGGTACGACCTGTAGCCCGTGCTAAAGAATTTAGTCATACAAAGAGTAAAATCCAAGATGGCTGCTGGCCGCATGTTTTTATGCCGAATGACCCCAAAATTACTCGTTCCCATCTACATGTCAATATTAACATCCATGACAAATTTCATGATGATACAGACGAACAGTACGACCTGTGGCCCGTGCTAATGGATTTAATTTTGAAATCCAAGATGGCCACTGGCGGCCATTGTTTTTTGTCCGAATGACCCCAAAATGACTCGTTCCCATCTACATTCAAATTTCAACAGCCATGACAAATTTTATGATGATCGGACTAAAGGTACGACCTGTAGCCCGTGCTAAAGGATTTAGTCATACAAAGAGTAAAATCCAAGATGGCTGCTGGCCGCCATGTTTTTTGGCCGAATGACCCCAAAATTACTCGTTCCCATCTACATGTCAATATTATCATCCATGACAAATTTTATGATGATCAGACTAAAGGTACGACCTGTAGCCCGTGCTAAAGGATTTAGTCATACAAAGAGTAAAATCCAAGATGGCTGCTGGCGGCCATGTTTTTGGGCCAAATGACCTCAAAATTACTCGTTCCCATCTACATGTCAATATTAACATCCATGACAAATTTGATGATGATCAGACTAAAGGTACGACCTGTAGCCCGTGCTAAAGAATTTAGTCATACAAAGAGTAAAATCCAAGATGGCTGCTGGCCGCATGTTTTAGGCCGAATGACCCCAAAATTACTCGTTCCCATCTACATGTCAATATTAACATCCATGACAAATTTCATGATGATCAGACGAACAGTACGACCTGTGGCCCGTGCTAATGGATTTAATTTTGAAATCCAAGATGGCCACTGGCGGCCATTGTTTTTTGTCCGAATGACCCCAAAATGACTCGTTCCCATCTACATTCAAATTTCAACAGCCATGACAAATTTTATGATGATCGGACTAAAGGTACGACCTGTAGCCCGTGCTAAAGGATTTAGTCATACAAAGAGTAAAATCCAAGATGGCTGCTGGCCGCCATGTTTTTTGGCCGAATGACCCCAAAATTACTCGTCCCCATCTACATGTCAATATTAACATCCATGACAAATTTCATGATGATCAGACGAACAGTACGACCTGTGGCCCGTGCTAATGGATTGAATTTTGAAATCCAAGATGGCTGCTGGCGGCCATGTTTTTTGTCCGAATGACCCCAAAATGACTCGTTCCCATCTACATTCCAATTTCAACAGCCATGACAAATTTTATGATGATCGGACTAAAGGTACGACCTGTAGCCCGTGCTAAAGGATTTAGTCATACAAAGAGTGAAATCAAAGATGCCTGCTGGCAGCCATGTTTTTTGGCCGAATGACTCCAAAATGACTCGTTCCCATCTACATGTCATTATTAACATTCTTGACAAATTTTATGATGATCAGACTAAAAGTACGACCTGTAGCCCGTGCTAAAGAATTTAGTCATACAAAGAGTAAAATCCAAGATGGCTGCTGGCGCTGGCTGGCGGCCATGTTTTTGGGCCAAATGACCCCAAAATTACTCGATCCCATCTACATGTCAATATTAAAATCCATAACAAATTTCATGACGATCAGACAAACAGTACGCCCTGTAGCCCGTGCTAATGGATTGAATTTTGAAATGCAAGATGGCCACTAGCGGCCATGTCTTTTTACCGAATGACCCCAAAATGAATCATTCTAGTCTAAATGTTGATGTCAACAGCTATGACAAATTTCATAATGATCCGATCAAAGGTACGACCTGTAGACTGCATTGTTGACGCCTTACGCACACACGGACGACGGACGACAAAGCCATGGCAATAGCTCAAACTTTACAAAGTAAAGTTGAGCTAACAAGTGTATAATATTATACATCTTTATTATTTAAGAAAAACAACTGGAAAAAATAATAAAAGATGTGCTTGAGTATCTTCTCCTATTCTATAGGATAGAAAGACATGATTGTATTCACCTTCCAAATGCTCAGAAATGGGGGTGGGCTTATCTACGATGACCACCCCATGTTTTATTTAGGGTAAAAAACCCAGACTGGGCTTATCCTCGAGGATGGGCTTACTGACGGGTGTATACAGTAGTAACCATGAGAATGTAAACATTGACAAGCACAAATTCCAAATTTTTGTGTGATAAAGTTACCCAGGTACCCGACATTGTGATCAAGTTACCCAGGTTGGAGATAATTGTGATAAAGTTATCTAGGTTAAGCAAATCTCACAATGTGAATGAGATTATGAAAGTGATTGAGGAAGATACTCTTCAGTTTTAGTAAGTAATATCTTTCATATGATACTTGAACAAATTCATTCTGATTACTATTGAAGGATATGAAATAATTATTTACTGACAATATTCAATATAAACATGTACAAATCTTCAAACAAATAAAATTTAAATATAATTTATTCACAAATTAAGAGTTCCCTCTTGCCTAATCTGATATGCCTATTGTGGAACATGTGTAGAACATTACTCTCAGGTTCCAAATAAACATACAGAGCGGAATAAACATACAGGGTGGATTTCCCCCAAAATTTTAATAATAGTACAGGGCGGAATAAACATACAGGGTGAAAATTTCCCCAAAACTATTGAAATAGAACTTAAAAGTTATAATCCACCCTATTCTGCTCTATTACTTTATTAGTTATTTTATTACTACATTATAATTGTTATAAATATTGAGAAATGAGTTTATTTTTAACATAGCATCCTATACATTGGGATCCAAGGATATGTCAATTCAAACTTTTCTTTCAACGAATATCTATCATGTTTATCATTACGAAATGGGTCAGCCATATTTCCAATTTGTTTTCAAACAAACTTCGATCTTGTATCGCAACGACTTGCAAGTAAAATGTCATACTGGTATTCTATTTATAAAATTTATTGATCATGATGTGGCTCCAAAATGTGCGATGTGACATTGCTTTGAGATAACTAATGTTGCTAAAATATTGGCGTTCGTAGACTAGTATTCTGAAGATGCATGTTATTATTCACCAGTCGCCATAATACAATGATTAATACCTGTAATACCATAAAATATTTACACTAATTACAGTGCTAATTAAGTGTACAGCAGTCCAGTTTATTCTAATCCCCACAGTTATCCCCCGCAAATAATGCCGAGTTATTAAAACATGTGCTTCCCAAAGCACCCGAACAATTGTCTGCATGGATGTATTCATTACTGCTCTAGGGGAGTCAGCTACAGCTGTACACATTGACAAACAGACTTAAGTTAATTCAAGAGAGTTTTTCGGAAAAATTAATAAACATACAGACTCAAATAAGGATCCTATATGAAGGATTTTTTCTTGAAAATTAATAAGCATACAGGCACATGCTTATTTGGAGCCTGAGTGTAGCAACGTGCCTGCATAGAACTAAATGACCGCTAGTGAGACAGATTATGGGTATAATAAATAATTTAAATAGACATAAATCAGCCACAAACAACATTTAGAGGGGACCATCCCTTTTATATTCAACAGAATATATTCAACACAGGAATGAATATGAGCCATGGATTAGTGCAAAATACCGTACACTAATCTGGTCTACCTGTATGAACGATGCAAACAACATGGTAATTATAATGAGAATGAATTTATGACTGGAGTTCATAGGTTCGTAATATTGACATGGGTGAAAAATCATTACCGGTATGCCAATTAAAAGTAGCATGGGCTCTCCGTGATGAAACTGCCGGCGCAAAATTTCCAGACCTGTTCATTTACCGGTATGTCAACGGAAACGGGCAGCTCGGCCCAGGGCCAACTCGGTCCAGTGGCCCTACCATATATTTGGCACTGAAATTATGTCAACAGGTAACCCTAACCCTAAACCCCCTAACCCTACCCCCTAACTGTAATCCTAAATTTATTGACTGAATAAAAGCTGGGACAAAATTATGCCTGTTGCGAAAACATTTCTAAGTTGAAAAAGGGGGATAACTCCACCAAAAAATGTCGGACAGACGTCATAATCGCAGGTGCACAGGTTCCCATGGTACTAAATATCTGTGCCAAGTTTAAAACAATCGACGCAAAAATGTAGGAATAAAAGCGCGGACAAAATTATGCATGATGCAAAAACTTTCTAAGTCAATTGGGTCAATCTGACATTATAATTTACACCTTGTCCTATGTCCAGTGTCTGGAATTTCTGCCAAAATAAATATATCCAAATAACACCCCAATCAAGAAATAGTATGAATACTAATATGTTGTACATTACTAGTTATATTGAACCATATTTTTGGATCTATTTACATGTACTAGTATTTGTTTGTTCCAGCAACTGTTTACTGGTCAGGCCATTAAAAATATATCTATGTTATCAGGCACCCCCTCTCATCATTTCCAAACCTGTTTTGTTCAATGGGAAATTTCAGTCAACTGTTTATTTCTGCTCGCGACTGTACATATACAGCGCGCGCGACAGTCTGCAGACCACGTGGTAATTAAGACACCAGGAAGAGAGGTGTTTTAAATTGTAAAATCACCAAAGCGGTAATTGGGTCATGGAGGCAACTTTTAACATGCTGTGTCTTTTTATTGGAACTAGAAAAAGTCATGCGTTACTAATTTGAATTCTGTGCCGTTCAAACACGGCTATTATTTCGTAATTCCAATGTTAAACACAAATTATTAACTGCACCCGGATGGAGCCCCGAACCAGTGACGCCATGCTTTATATCATCTCTAAAAGCAGAACGTTCCATTGCGTCATTGGGATAACTGGTTAGCGACTGTTGCGAACCATGTGGTTCCCGTCATAGTACATTCAACAATCATTACCGAGTCACTAGAGATATGTGGGCTGAACAAAAGTAGACCCGTCGGCTGTTTTGTCGGAACATGATGCCAGTGTTTTTCCACGTGTCCAAATATTTACAACCGGCGGACTGTCCCACAAATATACACATGACAGACCCATTGATTTTTAATAATTGTACAGATGCGAATAAGGATCGTACAGGGCGGATTTTTTATTGAAAATTAATAATCGTACATGTACAATTATTTGGCACACGAGAGTACATAATATTAGAATATAAGTGTAATTTATTGTTTTATTGAATAAAACATGAAAATGATAAAAAAAAGTTTGATTTGGCTGTGAACTAATTGAAGTTTGGTATAATTTCCGGTTTAACAATACACGCGATGTGTCCATTTTACACAGAAATGAATCAGTTTACATGGAAAATAAAATCTGATGCGTACTAAATTTAGCAAAATCAATAAAATGAAAACATTCGGGGGGCGCCAGAAAAGGGGCGGGCGGGTCACCAGAAACACAGGTCTTTTTTATTTTGGCCTAAATATTTATGAATTCGACGGTTTATCGCTCAAACCGACTAATGTGATATACTCGCTATTATCTTTGCAAACAAACGTGCCTAAAGTAATCTAAATGTCAATATTGATGGACATAACTCTGAAATATATCATCATCTGAACTTAAGAAATTAATATATATTAACTTAACACAAATTTAATACCCGGCCCAACTCGACCATGAAAGCTGGACCAGCTCGCCCCAAAAACTGCCTGGACCGAGTTGGCCCTGGGACAAGTTGGCCCGGATCCATGTCAACAATAAAACCGGAATGTGTATACACAGATCACCAAGGCTATGGAAATCAATCCGGTAGTGTGGGTGTTGAACGCTAAATGGGCCAATCGGTCTAATTATTAAGATCAATTGGTGGTTTGACCCACAGGCTTTGGTAGTTTTATATACCTTTTTCATGAAAATGTTATCCTATCTTACTTATAAACTTATAATAAAGAGTACAGGTATATAAGTAATTCTGTAGTAGAAATCACGAAATTTTAAAACATTGTTTTAACCACTCACACATGTAAGTTGTCTATATGCATATATGCTCATATATACATGTACTTCAATACACCAATATATATATTACCTAATTCACCGAACACACATTGTTCCTGAAAAACAATTTTTGGAAGAAATAAAATTGTTGAAAACATACGTCTGTTACGACAATTGCTGCTGTAGGGGTCTACTCGGTTGACTATATGATTCATCCAGGTCTGTTCGATTGTCGACCTGCTGTTCCAGCCTTGGACAGAGTTTTGGATTTTGTAAGCAAAACAACCCCAGCGGCCCTACTGAAGTTCAAGGGCGTTTGGTATGGTGCAAGGAGACATTTCGCGTCCAGCATTTGGTTACATTAGACATGATTACATTCAACATATCAGTTAGTCAACTGGCATTTTTTTGGTTTCATTTTGATAAATAAATAAAATACTAGACACCCTATTATTTAAGTTCTGCTTAAATGTGTGACTAATTAGGCAACTGTTTTATTGGGGAGATATCTGGAACACTCCAATTTGAACACACTTTTAATTTCGTAACCGAGTGCATTATGCTCTAGATGTTCTTATGATAATCTACCTTTACCAAACCGGAACTTGCGCCGAATATGGCATTTTAGGTACAGTGGGCACATCGCTACTTTCGTGGCTAGTTATTCACCTGTACTCTTTATAAGTAAGATAGGATAAAATTTTCATGAAAAAGGTATATAAAACTACCAAAGCCTGTGTTTGACCTGACCCGACAAGTGATAGGGTCCACGATGTCAATTTGAGCATGTTGTCATCAATACACCATAATAACTTATGTTTTAAAAAATTTATATCATGTCCCTATCACTGCAACCACATTACATTAGCTAGGTAACAATATAACCTTCAACTCTTGTCAAAACATTTCTGTTTTGCTTTTTTCTCCGTTGTTCAGAAAGTTCCTTGTCACTAATTTTGCTCAACTTTAACTTCTTTGATGAAGGTTCCTTAGATATTGCAAGGATTCGCTCCCGTCTATTCTTTGTGATGTCGCTTTCATCGGCTTCTCGTTTCTTTTTCCTCAAATTTTCGGCGACTTTCTTGCGTTCCTCCACATCTGGAACGACGTCTCGGCCTGATTTTATCATAACACTTTCATATTCAGCTAAATTGTTGAAAGGTGTGACTGATTGTACAGGTAAAGTAACATTAGCGGCATAAAGTGCTGATAGGGGGTTAAAATCCGCTGATAAAAAGTCAATTTCAGCAGAATAGCAGTCATTTTCTTCGTCATATTTGAATTCCCCGCTATCCTTTTCACTGGGCGCCGCCATATTTGTTTAACGATAAAACTGAGCCTTATTTTCGATAAATACATTGAAATGAAAATATAAAATAAATATGCCACTAATAGAAAGTCAAAATATTAATGAAAGTATTTTTTTTATTAATTTAAACCTTAATTTATTGAGATATGATTAATTTTAATCGTTTTTTATTTAGTTCGAAAACAACAAATCAAACAAAGCTGGTCTCGAAACTAAGGAAACCGAACGACGCCGATTATTTTTTCTCATGTTTCTCATTTTATTTCATTGATATCATGCCACCAAAAAAGAAAGGGAAGAAGAAAGGTGCTAAATCGAAGGGCAATGGAGAAGATGGAGATCCAGGCGAAAAGGCCTCTACACCAGAACCATCAGAAAAAGAAGTTCTCTTGCAAAACGAGTATGCTTCCATAAAAATTAAAATGGCAAATGTGTCAAAATTCAAATTTACAATTCTCAATCTCAATTCTCATAAATTTGATTTGTGCATTGCACCCAAGTTTTTTTTATAGTTTATATACAACTTTTATACAAATCTGCATTTATACAACCAAGTCTTCGGGTGACACCCACAGATGAGTACTCTTACGTCTTAGTGCCACCGCAGACGCTGCGATTAAAATCGTAAGTGGGGAAAATCGCAGGTGGAGACAAGTGAAGTGACTTGCCCGCAGATGCTACGGTGCATGCGATGTATGCAGCTACGATTTTATCCACGTGATCGATCACATGTTATATCACATTCTCCGCATTATGCAATTATAATTTATATAGTAATATAGTATAATACATGGCATGTATCTCAATTTTCTAAACTAACATCAACAAGTTGAACTTGAATGTTCAAGTGAAATTGAATATTTTTTTTATTTTGACATGTTTGTACCTGTCAGTGTCAACTCCACAGCTGCCGCAATTTCAACAATTTCCGCAGCTCTTCTCCTTGTCTGCATAGCAGATGGCTGATATGTGGACATTGTGGTATAGGCCTGCACTGATCTCTCCACCATTGGCACCAATGACAATGTGGCCTCATTTTTGTAAGTCCAAGAAGTTTGTGAACTTTGCGCCATTTTTTAATTTTGTCTTTTCGTGGTATTTACACATGACCAGTGCGACCATGTGACAGCTACGATCGTGTGCGTTGCCAAGGTCACGCCACGATTTTCCTGGTAAAAATCAAACATTGCTTGATCGCTACGATTTGGCTGTGACATTGTCGTGGGCATGCGCAGTGGATGCTCCACCTGCGATTTTCTACACTTACGATTATAATGCCAGTGTCTGCGGTGGCTCTTAATCAGGTCTGGTAAATGTGAGAATACAGCTACAATACCCGGGACTCAGTAGCTGTATCCAGCTAACCTAGCTGAATTCAGCTATTATATTCTGCACTGCTCTTGAAGTTGAACTGGCTGTTTTTCATTAATTTCAATAATAAATAAGATTAAGAAGTGCTAATTTGCGCATCAATTTTAGGTCACCCTGTTATCCAGTTACTTTCAAACAAATAAAAAACATCAGTTGTTTTGTGAAAAAGTGTTACAATTTATCACACAGCGATTTCGATTTTGTGTGAAACTGGGAGGTGAATGTAAATATCCTGGGGACTAGTTTCTGTGAAAACATAAACTAAATCACTTGTAAAACAAAGATATACCCCATCGAAGACACTCCTGTACCCCCGCTGCTAAAACGGAATGGAGCATTAGAATGGTGTATACAGTAATGCCCTAATTAATCGACTCCTTTATAACCACAGCAGAATTATGGGTAACTTTTTCAGAGCTTTCCGATGAATGGCAACAAGCCATATTTCCGACTAAATCCTGAAAAGTTACCCATAATTCTGCTGTGGTTAAAGGAGTCGATTAATTAGAGCATTACTGTACATAACCTCAAGCATTTGAATTTGCACACCACTAAAGGCCGGGTTGTGAGCGATACCAATAACTATACGTTCACAACAGTATTTAATAGTGTGCAGTAAGCTACAGTGGTGAGTTAATTGTGCTCGCCCGGTTAATCTCGGGCTAGAGTAGAGATTTCCCCCTTTTCAACTATTTAATAATTTTAGAGCACTAATCATATTGCATTTGAGCAGCACCGGATACTATTTCCGGAACTGATAAAGACATTTTATCTTTGTCATTGAATATTGTATTAAATATAGTTTTCAAGATATTCCGCAATGCATAAGAGAGTTATTAAACCGTTAAATCGATCACTGTAGTGAGTTTTCACACATAATTGACATCGTCATGTCGACAAAACGACACTTTGTCACAAAACAAGTGACAGATTTGATTTTATCGAAAAACAGCCAGTTTGAGAGAATGACAAGCATGGATAGCCACAATATACAAGTACATACCACATGTTACCATTATTGTAGGATTAGACTGTATATTATGTCTCTAGATAATCCCATCCATGTATTATATTGTCAAAATTATTTATGTCACTTTTGTAGCAGACATCATATTGTCTATGATTTGCTAATAAATACATGTATTATCTAAATAATATCTTATCTGAGAGAAGAATATATAGCTGAATTAAGCTAGCTAGGTTAGCTGAATACAGTTATTGTAGTTGAATTCTCACATTTGTCAGACCTGTTAATTATCGGCATTGATATTTTGAAATATTTTTTAACTTGTACATAGATGTAGATGTACCATACTGACGAACTAAACTGTGAATACTACCGAAAGGGTGTGTCTTTGAAGGCAGAAAATCAAGAAACATGTAAACATAGCTAAGCCTAAAGTCGTAAAGAGTAAAGTTAAACTAATTAGGAGTCAGATTGACTCAATTTCAGAAAATTTTGACAAAAACATTAAAACCTGTAGGCATATTTAAGTCAATTTTGATAAATGTCATTATTTATTAATTGTTATATATAAGACTAGCCGATGAGCCCGACGTTGTCCTGGCTTTTCAAAAACCAAATTTCAAGTCGATAGCTCCACCTGTTTCCGAGATCTGGTCTGCGCATGTGCGAAGCTTGCGTCGCACAGGCTCGGCGACCCAATAAAAATCGTATCCGGGGCAAGATACATTCACATAGCAAATTTCAAGTCCCTTCCTATGAACGACAGCACAACACGCATTTTTTGTTTTTCATGAATTAATTCATGTTACCCGTCCCTCAAAGACTGACCCGATGAACAATTCCCCTGTTCCTAGGACATATATGACACAACAACCCATTCTGCCTTTTTAATCGAGATAATTGCATTCTGCGTTTCGTTTTGCATCCGTATTTTACGCATGGGTAGCCGTTTAGCAGCTTCGATTGTAATAAAGAGCGTTAATCCTTAACACCTCCGAATATGGTCAATATAAAGATCGTTGATGCCTTAACCCCCGAAGTGGTGTTTGCGGTGATTTTGATGATTGGGAGTGGAGAATTGGTGCTCAGAGCTTGTCCAAAATGCGACGTCGACGATTCCCGTGGGATTTTACCTTTGGATAGGAAGTTTGGTCTCGATCGGTCAACCCATTTTCGATTCTATAAAGGACATACAGACAGACAGAGGTCTTCAAAATATATATGAGATATTATTTATTTATGTATTTTATTCTTGGATTACGCTAAAACATGGTTATATCCAATAAAGAATTTGTTAATCTACTAGAGAACGCCCTCTAGCTAATGGTAATAATAATATACCAATAACATGAATTTTGAAGGCATTATTGTTTATTAACAACCCGACAGGAATGATTAATGGCCAGCTGTTAACCATTCCTGGAGGGCCATTAATAAACCATGTCGTCCCACAAAATCTTGTTATTACTATTTTTACCACTCCATCCTCATGTGATCACATGATCAGTGACTCAAGCGGGCACCAGGCGTTAACAAAAACATTGCTTCATTGAAAAATATGACAGTGAGCTTGTGCTGAGACCACTACCCTTTGTGTTCTGCTACTAAAGAATAATTGTGAGAATTAAAGAACAGTTTGTGACAACATTAATATAGCGCACCAAGACAAAAGGATGTCATAATACTCGGCTTCTGAGTTGACCAACATGTTGACTAACAAATGGAAGGTATGGAATTGTCCGGTGGGGAATTTTTATCTGGGTGTGGAAATGTTCGTTTTGTTAAAATACTGGAAATACTGTTTATTTATGCCAAGCAAGGACCAATGCATGTTAATTGCGACCGGAAAATAAAACAGCGCCGAAAAGCACAATATTGTTATACAATAGTACCGATTATCATTAGTCGATTACCAAAATGGTAATCGATAATCCACTTTATCAACAGTTAATTGATTATCCAATTAATCGTGGCCACCCTAGTGTATGGCCGGCCACTTTAAGGCCCATGCAGATGGTGTTAAGACCAGTGCATTGCAAGCAACATCTGCGTCCTGTACATAGCGAGTGTTGAGATTTCTGTGTCAATGGCATCAAAACATATCATCCTACATGGGGTGGTTCCTCTCGTTTGTTTTTCCTTTTCAAAAAGGCCACGAAATACCAATTTAATTATACATGTACCATGTTTGCAGGCCTGCAGATATAAAAAGTTTGTGTAACATATTTTACGTTTCCCTGGTATGTGCTTTGGTAACCCGTAGTTTGTTCCACTGGAATATGTTCTGATAACCCATAGGTTTTCTAAAAGCTTGTAGACCCAGACTGTTACATTGGAATTTCCCTCCAAAACTTGGTTATTTTAGTGATGCATATATTTTCAGATATTGATGTTTAATATAAGTGATGATACTTCATTACTCCTGGCATTCTGGGTGATTTATCCTACAAATGTTTCCAAATTCAACATGATTTAAGGCTCCCAATTTTCTTCAGCTAAATTTAACTCAGTTACAAAGCACAGTATTTTGTTTCAATATCGGCTTTTAGCACATCAAAATAATTTTCCACTGCATTAGGTTAACAAGGATTTCTAAAAGAAGGAATTAGATTATTAATAATAGTACTTGATCCTGAATAGCCCTGTTATGACTCCCCAAATGCCATAAAACAACATGAAAATAAACATGTGACAACGATAGCATTAATTACCGGTACAATGGATTGCAGATACCCAGGCTTTAAAAAAATTCCCATGTTCCCATCCTAGAGTGTACCAATATTATTGGGTACAGAAATTCCCTGTCCACTCTTTAAATACCTGTGGGTGGAAGGGTCACTGTGGTAGTACAATGTATATTAAGCTTGCTGTTCACAATATGGATGTCACATGATCTTTTTTCTATATTGCAGACTTGATAAAGTAACCACAGATCTAGACAAATCAAAGTCCAAAGTTGAAGACTTGTATCCTTTTCATCAAAGGCTCAAATTGCACATGTTATTTTGTTAATTATTTTTTGGACTATTGTGTGTACCATATGGTACCCTCATCTGGAAACTCATCACTGTATGAAAAACGAAACTACTTGGAAATTTTGTTAACTTTATAACTTCCAGATTACAATAACATGTAGAACAATGTATCATCGTCTCATTATTTGGTGACTCAGAATTTAAAAGTGAAGCACAAGTCTTCAGATTGATGTAATTTGGGCACTGCATGGCAATCCATGGTATGGCCTAGTAGTGGTATGAAAAAATTTAAAATCTGGACCAAAAAACTTGAAATCTATGCATTCAATTTCTGAGAATGACAAATGCCGAGATTTCATTGATATAAATGTGTTTTCATTCCATTATTTCTAAGTAATATACAAACAATATACCTGTAGCTACATGTATGCCATAATTAAACTCGCATTCTCATCAGTTCTTGTTATTTTGGGCTCATTTTAGTATTTTGGAAACAGTGTTTTAATACCGACTTGAATTTAGGGGTCTGATGAAGGACCATGAAGACGTGTCCAGTCCTAATATGATGAGTAATATCTGTTTGTAGTTCAAATTTTATATGACCCATCAAATTATAGTCTGACTTTAAGTGGCTTACTGATGGATTTGTGCAGTCTGCTGAAGACTACATGTGTATATATACTAGTAAGCTAGGACTGTAAGTCCAAGCCTGAGTTTAGTGTGCCTGTCATTTGCAGAATGGGGTCCCCAGAAGGTGAATTTAGTGACACTATCCCTATAATGGGCTAGTCACCCTCTGGGGACCTCATTCTGCATGGCCTTATCTGCTATGGGAGAAAAAAACTCTGGGACCTCATTCTGCAAATGCCCCGTACCATATTCTCAGGTTTGTATGTAAAGATGAATGAAGAAAGCATTACTTCATAAATTTAACATTTGAAGATGTGTTGTTTTCCTTAACTGTTGATTCTAGACGTAAAGAAAATGAGTGGCTGCAACAAGAAGCTCACAAAGTCCGAGTTGAAAGTGTAAGTCATGTTTATAGTGTACACATATATAGTCGTCAAAAAATTGTCAGTATTTATAGTCAGCACCATTCAGGGTTCATTACCAATTCCTGCATGGTTTTACACACTACTTATGTAAAATGGTAGAGTTATCTTGCTTGTAATGCCATTATTTTCACTGTTTAAAATATTTGTTCGATTTTTATTCAGCGTGATCAAGAAGGCGACCTATGGTCGACTCACATACAGTGTTCGCGCTGGACCGAAAAAAACTTTAGCCAAAAGTTTAGCCAAATGAAAATTTTATTAGCCAAATGAAAATATTTTTAGCCAAATGTTTTTTGGCCAAATTAAAAAAAACTTTGGCCAAATTAAATCATCGCTTTCTGGTCGGGATTGTCCTTAATTTTTGTTTTGTTTTATATCAATATCTTTTTTTAAATCATTAAATATTTATCCTTGCGAAAATATCTACATGTAAGTCACAGTAAGTAACATCTGGAAACTAATAACTGAATATTGTTACGCAATTATCAAATTACAATCTGTCATAAAAGCATGCATATTATTTTGACTGTATCGATATTGACGACAAATAGCCACAAAATATCTATCGTGATTCACATTTGGCTGATTAAGCTATTGTCTTTCACTTGGTGCTCATAAACCTCGACGGTCACAAATACAATGTCATCATAAACATGCATTGCGCAGAGGCCCCGTGAGTGACCAGACAGACAATGGGGGATTAGGGGATTAAATGTAAAATAATAACCTTTTGTTGTTTCGTGCAGAGTGACGTAATCTTTCTCCAGATTAAAACACTAAATATGATTGCATATCACTTTATGATCGCTTGGTTGATAGAGTTGTCGATTGGCTTTCCCTTTGTACTGTCCGCGATCGGGTTTCCCTTTGTACAGTCGGCGATATATTCCCACTTTCGTTGTTTTCGGACTAGATCGTTCACATCACTAAATGTTAGAGCTTACCTTTTGCTGCTACGGAACGATATTTCATAAGTACGAAAATAATGAAATACTTTCGTCACCTAACTTCGTCTTGAATGTCGATCTATTGAGCGCTTTTATTAATTAGCTTTCTGACTCCATGCTTTCAGTCTCCATTTGGGGTCAAAAAAAGTTTAGCCAAAAGTTTAGCCAAATGAAATTTTTATTAGCCAAATTCGAAAAAGATTAGCCATTGGCTAATTTGGCTACCGAGAGCGCGAACACTGCTCACATATATAAGAGAATGCAATGGCACAGGGTCTTTAATGTTGTGCCAGCGCAGCTCCTGTCATGAAAGGGTTAAGAGGAATCCACCATACTGGATAGTATGCATAAAAACATTATCAGGCGAAAAACTTAGGTTATTTAAGATAAAGGAGTCAAGTATAGTCTGATATAAATTAATCATAAGTAAAAAGTATGGTAGATTACTACATGTACTTGATTATTGTTGGAGTCTTGAGTATTCGTTGTATAGTTTTGTTCTATATCATAAGTATATCATAACGTATTTCCTATCAGGCGTTCTTACTCAATCTCTCCTAGCTCACCACGTGTATTCTCTTTTATACCACATATGCAGTCCCTCTGCCAATCACATACTCGCGGCCTGCACTGTCTACACCCACGCGTACATCAGGTATACACAACATCTTCCCTCTTTTATAAGTACGGCAATGAAACGGTTACATTCATTCTCTGACATTACCTGGCATAACTTGACCTAACTCCCACGCAGCTTACACACAGCGTACACACCACTCATATCCTTGCACGGTATGCTGTCCTATATAATGTTGCATGCATGTTACATTTCACAAGTTCAAAACAATTAAGATTACATTTTTGACAAGAATTGTGATTGTTAAGCGTTTTCAATGAGTCTGTTTGGCGCCTGTATTCTCATATTTCTTACTGAGGTACGATTTCCTCAGACTGTTTGTTGATTTACTTGTTGTGTTATTTTAGCATGAATATATGAACTACATGGAAAAGAAGACAAGCAAGCGACAGACAACCATCGTCACTCTCAGTGATCATAATAATCAGGAGATAAGGAATATTGATCTTCAGAAACAGATCATGGAAGAGGAATTCAATGAAAAGAAAGAGAGTTAGTAGAGCAGATTAACTTTTAACCCTTCCGTGGCTGGAGCTTCCTGACATTTTGCGAAAAAATACTGTGCCAATGCATTCTCTTATATATGCGGGGCACCCATAGGGCGCTTCCCATATATAAGAGAATACATTGGCCTAACAATATTAATATTTACCTTGACCTTGTAAGCCAGTGCATTCTCTTATATATGTGAGTCTCCCATATGGAACCTCACATATATAAGACAATACATTGGCCTATTAATATTTACCTTAACCTTGCAAGCCAGTGCATTCTCTTATATATGTGAGTCTTCCATAGGGAACCTCACATATATAAGAGAATACATTGGCCTAACATTATTTACCTTCACCTTGTAAGCCAGTGCATTCTGTTATATATGCGAGGCTCCCTATGGGAGACTCGCATATATATGAGAAGCACAGACAGAGGATCTTTAATGCTGCACCAGCGCAGCTCCCGTTATGAAAGGGTTAAATCTCAGGCAATTACCAGTATACAGGGATGTCACAATATGCTGAAGGAGGGAGGCTATTTATATTTTTTAAATATAGAAGTCAGGGTTTTCCGTTAGGGGAAAATAATGAGGCCCTTTTGGGAGACCCAAAAATACACGGATGATCATGGTTCGCCTTTTTGCGATAACATTTGGGGTTTTATCACTGCAAAGTAGCCATTAGAAAGCTACGTACATAACAGCAGTTGGGCCTGGACATTCCTCCTTTCTAGAATGTCTGTGGTTCATCCCAATTTCTAGATAACCAAGTGATTATGATATTGCGAAATTTTGCATGAAAGTAAGTCAAGCGGAAATCACAAAAGAAAACTGTCTGAACATGAGTTGCGATTCTCTATTGCAACAGCATTTGCCGGACGAACAATGAGACGCGCTTTCGAAAATCAGCGTTCTGTTTAACCTTTGTCCTTCCTTGCCGGTATAGGATTTTTGGGGATAGAGTGTGGGGTTTATTGAACAAACTATTTGTAGTTTTTTGATTCACATACCAGTAAATAACGAAATAAAGAGGGAGTAATAAGTTATTTATTTCATGTTTTATGTTAACCCTTTACCCAACAGAAGGGCCCTGTGCCAATGCATTCTATTATATATGCGAGTCGACCATAGGTCGCCTCGCATATATAAGAGAATGCATTGGCTTAACACATTACAAATTATAAAATTGTTAAAGAATGTAAGAAAAAATGGTAAAAAGTGTTAAAAAAAGATTTTGTTTTAGGCCAATGCATTCTCTTATATATGCGAGGCGACCTATGGTCGACTCGCATATATTAGAGAATGCACTGGCACAGGGCATAACTGTAACTATCACAATGTGGTCAAGGAGCCGGTTCCAATGATATCCATATTTGTATGGTTTTATTGAGACAGACCCAAGATATTTTAGGCTGTTGAAGCTTTATTTGGCCGGTTTTGGCCGGTTTGTTGGGTAAAGGGTTAAGGAATTGTTTGAACAATGATATATCATCCGATAGCAACCCGAGAACCAATACAGTTATACCCATAGGCAACCCATGCTATAATGCAGTGGACACTATTATATCTATCGCAGATGGTGCTCGATGGGTCATCACATGCTTTTAAATTGAGTTTATATATAGAGTTTAGACAATGGAATATTGGACCATGCTTGACTTGACTCTGAATAATTATGTCGAAGTGCTTTGAATTTCACACAGTTGCACCTTCTGGTTGAAGGGCACTGCTCTTGCATGCCCCCCTACTCTGGCGTCCCTGTTAGTAATTCATAAAATGTTTTTTGTTTGTAGCTTTGAGAGCATCATTGCTGGACAAGCAACACCTTTTAGAGAAAACTACCCAGGAATTAGACGATTTACAAGAATATAAGGTACCTTTAATTGATAATCAAATTTCTAAGTCTGTTCGCCAATAAGTGATGGTTTCAAAACAGTGAGGACAAATGAACAAAATCAACTCTGTCTCTGTTTCTTGATTTTGTTGGCATTCCCCAGTAATGTACATAACACAACAAAGAACCAATTTCGTACATTAATGTGAATTAAAATATTGACATTCACCATCTGCATGAACAGAGACATACATGAAAAAATATACAGTAAAACCTCTCCAAACCGAACCCTTTATAAACCGAATCCCTCTCCATACGGAACTAACTGCCCAGTCATGAATTCAAATAAGTGCATCCTCAATAAGAATTACCTCAGTAATCTGAAACCTCTCCATTTCCCAAAACGGAATTTTGAGTCCATAATTGACCAAACACCGAAATCCTGTGTGTTACATTTGCCACCAAAATGTTTTGTCCAGAACGATTGAACCATCACACAGACATTGCACACAGCATCAATTTCAGAGAAGAAATTAAAGTTTAGAAATAATCAACAATTATTCCAAAATAATATTGACAATTATATTCATTATTAAAGTTGCAACAATAATAATGTAGTATTTCCAATGGCAGTTTCAGGTTTCGTAATTGCAGGATTTCCTTTAAACCAAACAACTCTCTAAACTGATAGGTCAGTCCGAAGGGTTTTCGATGTCTACAGCAAGAGTTATAATCTTGATATTATCGAGCAAAGGGGTTGAATTATGTTAAAGGCCCACTTAATTTTCGAGTCACTGATTATTTTTTTTATAGTGCCTTGATATACGATTTTAATAACAATCTATGCCATAAAATATGATTAAAATACTATAATTCATCACCCTTTGAAACGTCTGCGTCTCAGAAGATGCCCATAGAGAAATCAGCTGAAATCATACAAAGATTACCCCCGTTTTGGCTCCAAGACTGCAACAGAATTCAGACTAAAAATGTATTTTCAATGGAAGGGGAATAACTCTATCTTTAAGATTTAGAGTTATTCCCCTTCCATTGAAAATAATACAATTTGAACTACAATCCAGAAGAAAAAAACATCCCAGTAACTCAACAAAAACAACATGTTCTCAGTTTATTGCACCGGATAAGTTGATAATACAATGTTTTGGAGCTTCCTCTTTCAAATGGTATATAAAATGGCACATATTTTATATATGTGAATTGGGGGTTCAAAAATTAAGTGGGTCTTTAATTGTGGCCTTATTCTTCTACAGGATCTGCAAACAGAGCAGCTGACAAAGATAAAGGAGCTGGAGAAGGAGGTGATGCAGATGAGAGCCAAGCATTCAGAAACTATACAACACCTCAAAACTGGCTTCCTCAAGGATAAAAAAGAATTCCAGCAAGACTCAGAATACAAAATCCATGCTCTCGAGAAGAAGGCAAATAAGGTAATTAAAAACAAGACTCAGAATTCAAAATCCATAATCCATTGAGATAAGGTAATTACATGTAACTCTTCCATGTCTGGAGCTTCCTAAAATTTTACAAAAACCCTATACCAATGCATTCTCTTATATGTGAGTCTCCCATAGGGAGCCACGCATATATAAGATAATAGATTCGTCTAACAATATTTAGCTTGACCTTGTAAGCCAGTGCATTCTCTTATATATGCGAGACTTGCATTTATAAGAGCATGCACTGGCACAGGATATTTAATGCTGCACCAGTGCCGGATCACTTCATGATGAAAGGGTTAAAAACAGGACTTAGAATACAAAATCCATGCACTCGAGAAGAAAGCAAATAAGGTAATTAAAAACAGGCTCAGAATACAAAATCCATGCACTTGAGAAGAATGCAAATAAGGTACAGTAAAACCTGTCCCTCTATAACTGAATCCTTCTCCACATCAAATGAACTGTCCCGAATTTACCCAAGCGCATTCTCACTAAAAATGACCTCTGTAATCCGAAACCTCTGCATTCCAAATCCAAATGGGATTTTATGTCAGTAAGTGACTGAACGCATGTATTTTGACCTGTGGAAACAAATTCACATGCACATCGGATCAGTGTTTTTGTAACATGCCTAATCAGTTGTCTTTTTTTCGGATATGCTATTAGCTGGTAAGCCGGACAATAACATGTGCCTAATTAGATATCACTATGTTTGTTTCACACTTTCAGTGAACAATTGAGAATTCATAGTTAGATTACCTCATTGGCAGTTTGTTTTTACATCAATTAATAAACTATAGTTTGACGGAGAGCTTTCACAAGCACTGTCAACATAAATACTGGTGGTAACTTTCTCACCAAAACATCTTCATCCAGAACAATTGAAACGTTACACATCCTTCGCACAAAGCATTGAATTCTGAATGCAAATTTAAGTTTATAAAATGATCTGCTAATTTGCTTAGTATAATACATGGAATCGTTGATCAGTGACATAGTTAAAAATTGTAACAAGATCACCATAAAGTCAGTCTTTATATTTAAAAGATATTTTTATCATTTGCATCGTTAATTTCATATAAATATTGTTATTATTGTCTTGTTTATCAAAGTTACATCAATTTATTTGCGTCTTGATACTCTTTGTAATGGCAGCTTCATCTTTCATGATGGTGTGATTTTCTATAGCCCGAACACCTTGATCTCGATGAAATTTGGTATGCAGGTTTGACTTCAGAAGGGCTTTCAAAAGAGGGTTCATTGACATTGTTCACATTTTCCATTCAAGGAGTTATCCCTCTTTCTTTATCTGAAAATGTTGGATTTCCATCCGTCATTCCTTAGAATTGTCCAGTGATTTTTTTCTTCAAAATTTGGTTTCTGTCTTGACCATCTTTCAATTTTCACCATGGGAAGTATCCCAGCAATCATGGTGCAACCTCTTGTTTATCTTAGAATTTATATCATCAATCATTCTCTGAGGAGGTTGCCATCTGAAATAGCAATAAAATCCTCTCATCTGTCATTACTGATTTCCAAACTCTTAATTTTATTTGGCCTTAATTTTCCTATTTGTTCTCTTTCTCAGGAAGCTGTACAGTGCTTGACAGAGCATACAAACAACATAAAAACAGAAAATCGGTGCCTTAGGAAAGAATTACTGGATCTTATCAGAAGGACTCGTGCATTGAGTTTCCATCTTAATGAACTCGAAGTTCAGAAAAAGACACTGATTAGGGAACAACAGTATTCTCAGGATCTAAAGAAACTTAGGAATGCCCGGCAGCATAAAGTGTACAAAGCGTTTGGAATGTTGGAGAACGGAGAGGATGGTGATGATGAAAACGGATTGGTCGATGCAGAACAAAGTGAGACACAGAGTAACCAAGGAGATGATACTTTTGAGGCAGTCTGATGTGATGACGTTTTGCTGTCTATGATACATGAAAGTTTATTCAGGTGTCTGATGAATATATGAAGCATTTAGTTGTCTAGCTGTCGGACGGTGGTGTAGAGTATGTTGGCTGTATAGTCATTTTGAGAATTATGTTCAATTTGATTTTAAGGATGGATTTTGTAGGGAACATTATTTATCTAGTTGGCTATGGCTGTGAATAGATCCTAGTGATAAACAAACCATCTAACTAATATGCAGAGCACATTATGGTTATTAATGTAAGTGTACCTACAATAATGCCCAAAATAATCAACATCTTAACCACAGCAGAATTATGGGTAATTTTTCAGGATTTAGTTGGAAATCCTGAAAAATTACCCATAATTCTGCTGTGGTTAAGGAGTCGATTATTTAGGGCATTACTGTACACCTTTTGTTAAGTGGTGGCCATCTGCACATTGTGTAGCTGACTAGTTGCAGTTAAAAATAACTCCACATATTGGAATTAACTGTTATTTTCCAGGAAAACTGGGCTGTATATGGCTCCAAACATTGTCTTAAGAAATAAGAGCAATTATTATTCACATGAAGCACAATGTTCAGTGGGAGCACATTGCTGAAATACTGAATAAATACTCCCATCTTCAACAGGTTGAATATAACCATAGGTTGCAGAACTACTTCATAACAACTACTGTATAGTGTATCCATCCATGCAAACTGAGTTTAATAATTTAATTCTGTTTTATATGATTAATATTTATATACATTTGTTGGATAATAAAATGACGATTGACTAATTTGGCATAGATTTTTATTCATAATCACAAGGTGTGTGCTTGCTATTGACAAGATCATTTCAGATTTCTAGAGACCCCGAGATCATAGATTGGCCATCTTAACTCTTTCAACCCGGCAGCCCACTAAAGCAGGCACGATGTAATTTACGTTCATCCCTGTAGCCCGCTTGATAAAGCAATTATTTTTGGCAAAACATTTGAAACCATGCAGAGGGTCATCACAACCACGTTTATACACCACACTTGCAAAGAATGACACATATATATATGTATGTATTTGTGGAAAACATTGATATGCGAAGTTAATATCCCAGATACAGGTGATACATGCGACTATAGCATATATTGGGGTTCAATGTTCCTTCTCGGTTCTCCCCTGCACACACCTGATATATAATTTAGATGTGATGCCCCAACTGGTTTATAACATAAAGTGAAGGTCACTCTAAAGGTAGTATTGCAGCAATACACCAGGAACACATAATTTTACTTAGGCAAGCAGATAATCTAGGGTTCTGGGACATCTATATCTGTATATTCAGGGATGAAAGAGTTAAGGAATTTTTCTTGAACTTCACTCACATCTTAAATAAACAGTTGTTCTGTTCACAAATGTTCCTGGGAGGTCAAGTCATGTCATGCTTGTGGTACAGTGTCTACTAGTGAAATGCGATTTTGTAATTTCATTTTTTGTTTCAGTATGGTTTTTGTATAAAAACCAGGTTTTGGTTTCGGTTAAGGAGAATTTATTTGAAAATTTACAAGAATATTTAGAATAACCTCTAGATGGGAGCTGTCATATTTGAACAATTTTCGATGAAAACATGGCCACCAGCAGCCATCTTGGATTTCAATCTTTGCATGACTAAATCCTTTGGCACAACCTACAGACCACATCCCTCATCTGATGATCACCAAACTTCATATGGATCTATGGGGTGACCTCTAGATGGGAGCCTATTTTGACCGAAATTCATTGAAAAACATGGCTGCCAGTGGCTATCTTGCAATTTACTCTTTGAATGAATAAATCCTTTGGCGCACCATGCAGACCACATCCCTCATCACCAAACTTCATATGGTTGTTTGATGTTACCTCTAGATGGAAGCTGTCCAATTCTTCCGAAATTTGTTATAAAACATGGGTGCCTGGAGCCATCTTGGATTTCACATTTGAATCCATCGGCCCAACCTGCAGCCCACATTTAGTGGAGAAATGTTTAAAATGAAATTTCATTTACACAATACAATCTGAAACTTTTTGACTTTCACTCTTGGTCATTCTATTGACTGCTCAGCATACAATTATTAATGCCTCCCCAAATTGAGCTACTGTGCCTTTGACTTCCATTTTTTAAACTTCTTATTTTTTAAGGATGTCTCTCTTCTGGCCCACAATTACAAAAACATAATTTTTATAAATCTCAATTTCATGACCACAAACGTCTTTTTTTAAATGAAATACAGATAACAGTGAAGATTGGATATATTATTTATCTTTTTAGGCAATAATGTGGTTTATTTCGATCGTAAGATTGTGGTGGAATCTATAGCTTAAATGCAATTTGCCATGATTGAGGCTTCTGACAAGATAGAGTAGTCCTTCTTGGTATGCAGATTTGTTCTAAAAATAGCCCTTAAAACTGTCCTGCTAAAATTTTTATTAATTGATAGAAACTTTTCGGGACAGGTGTCCTCAATTCATATTTAATATTTCATACCCCAGAATCTATATCAAACTTTCTGGGAAGAGATAGACCATCTTTAAGGAGCAGGTGAGGGCCATGGTATTCATAATAAGGAGCTCAAAATATCGAAATATATATAACTAAATATCTGTCAATCATCTTAATTAGATCAAGCAAGTAAGGAGTTAGCATTAACAAATTTCTATTTCACTATAAAAAGGTTCTGACAACCGTCTCCTGTCAGAAACTGAAGCTTTTTAGCCCTAAGTGGCAATTGAATTAAATCAATGTGATAAAAATATTTTAGTCAAGCATACATTTTCCTAGATATGATACAAATTTGATGAAACTTGGGATAGCTTTTCTACTTCTGTAACTTGTAAGCCTCTATCACTGATAGTGTGGGAAGAGTAGTTCTGAAAGTGAAAGAAAGACAGCCAGACCAACAATGATGTGACTTAAAATTTGCTATGTTAGCCCAATTTTATCTCTTTTGGATACTTCGCCAACTTCATATTATGTTGAAGGGATCGAATAGATCCACCACCCAATTTTCCCAATTTCAATGAACAGTGTAATAGCCTATAAGATCATATTGCAATACATTGTCATCAAAATTTGTATCATATCTTAGGGGAAACTATTTTCTACTTAGTAATATTATTGTAATTTGCAAACACATAGTTTTGACACAAATTAATCCTTTTTAAATGAGTTTGGATAGTAATAGTTTATTATGTAGATGTTTTATTTAACTAAGAACATTAAAAGTACTTCCAATGCACATTCAAACATCTGTGTTTAATAAAGCATTAAGCATGTGTTCTTGTTTGTAAACATAATAAATATCCAATTCCAAAAAGTAAAAAAGTTGGATTGGGAAACGGAGTCCGACACAAAATACTTTTGTAAAATTGAAAATTCATAGATATGTTTTAGTTTAAATTCAAAGGCAGTATTAGTTGTTCACATTGGCTACTGCATGAGTGGTGGTGAACATGTATGGCACAGTATGGCTATACAATTTGCGGTTACAAAATGACCGACGGAACAAAGTAAGGTCTAAATTCCAGTCTCCTTAAAACGAACCAGTAGCTCATCATAAACTTCGTTGGTCAGAGCAATTTGCCATTTTCAAAAGCACACAACCTGATTAGAATATGTGGATAGGATACACCATGTATAATTGATAAATATAATGCCTCGTTGGCACAATTAAGTCTATCTAGATATATATATATTTTTTGCAAAACGAGTCAGATTTTCACCGGTAAAATTACCGTAAATCCTAAGCTAGTTTTGTCAAATTTTGAAGGCGACTTCGTTTTCGCCTTGCGGACATCCGAGGGCGACTTCGCCAGCCCAAGGGCGAGAATTTCGCCCGAGTCGCCTCCTAGCTTGGGGCCTGTTCTACTATGTCCTCGGATATGATCTTGTAAGCTGAGACATTTAAATCCCCTCCTAAAAATATTCTTGTTTCGGCATAATAAATCATGTAACAGAACACAAATATATTTTATTTTTTATTCAACAAGAATATTAATGGGTATAAGTTAACCAGCCTTTATGACTTAATTGTAAATATTATATATTTTGTTCTGGAAAATAATTAGATAAGCGATAATAACAATGACACAGCATATGCCGTCTATAAAATGAATCAAGGACATCTGTAAGGTTAAAATGGCGTGACATGAGCTTCCTTACCAAAATATAATTATGCAAGAACAATTTATCCCCCCCCCCCCACCAAATCATTTTGGATAAAAAGTTGGTTAAAACGTTACGTGATAGAGGTTTTAGTGATCTTAAGGTTAATATAAAACACTGCCTCCACCTGATACGTTGAAAAATATAGTAACATATTGTCAATGTAACCATCAATATTAATGGATAGCAGTTTCCATGATATTTAATCTAAAATTCATCTTAATCTTTAAAATTAAATATGGACACAGTTTTAACCCCATGTAGTATTGTTTGAAAGGCATTGCTTAAAACTTTAGTGTATGTCAATTTAGAATGTAATTTAATTGGTGATACTGTATAATGTGCAGTATAATATTTCAGGATGATAATATAGCTCAAAGCAGTAGAAATAACATACCAATAGAACATGTGGGTATAAATGGAATTAACACCCCAATTAGCCCCTAGCCTTCACAATTAGCTTGCTTTATCCCAAATACATGTGGAAATAACTATTCTGTATACTGGATGGCAACAGTGACTGCATGTGAGCTGTGCAGAGACACCCTTCATTTCTAATTAACCTTTATTTAAAGGTACTCAATCCGATAAAACTCCTCTCAATTACTATTTCAATGGCTTCGGGGGTCAAAAATATTTGATTCGAGTCGAGGAAGTCACCCATCTAAGCTCAGATTTGTTAGATATCGATTTTAGAAATCTATTATTTTTCATTATCGGGAATTCTTTCTGGCCCAGAAGACAGTCAAAATTTCGTTATTATTACCACTTGATTATAGAGTTATCCATCCTTGTCTGTTTGAATAGAGTTTTGGCGTAAAATCTCGAGCAGGTTACCAAATTGACGGCAGTTATTAGTACTCATCTCGAGCAATTAACACATTTCAAAAATCAATATCTAATAACTCTGAGCTTTGTTTGATGGGTTCCTCGACTGGAATCAAATATTTTTTACCCCCAAAGCCAAAGAAATAGTAATATAGGACCCTCTGATCGGATTGTTGTTGTTGGAATCTGTTGAGATGGGGACCCTCTTTACGGATTGAGTACCTTTAACATGACAAGTGAGATCAATAATTTCAATCCTCTTGACAATTTGTGACAAATACAATTATTATTTTAATGAAGAAAATCAGGAAGTTTTGATTTAGTTTATTTGAGATATAATTTGAATCTGGTATTGATTCGAGATTTTAATCAACTGAAAAACTCAATTCATAGAGCCGTACTATAGTATTTGTAGACTCGATACATTGAATTTTCTGGCTACAAGTGTCTACTAATTATCTTGAACCTACAATGCACTTTTATCTCATTCATTATTCGACTGAAGCTGAACAAGGCACATCAATACATATAATTATATATTAACCCTTCCATGACTGGAGCTTCCTGAAATTTACAAAACCCTGTGCCAATGCATTCTCTTATATATGCGAGGCTCCCATAGGGAGCCTCGCATATATAAGAGAATTCATTGGCCTAACAATATTTACCTTGACCTTGTGAGCCAGTGCATTATGTTATATATGTGATATAGGGAGACTTGCATATATAAGAGAATGCACTGGCACATGATCTTTAATGCTGTACCAGCACAGTTCCCGTCATGAAAGGGCTATAAGCAAAAGGCAACAATTGTGCTGGTACAAAAGTATAATATTAAAATTCTTTAGAATACAGTAAGTTATATCAACAGATAACATGAGTATATTGTCAATGTCATGGAATAAAGTCCCAGTAACATCTTAGTCTTAAAGGTTCGTAAGTTCTATAAGGCTGATTATATACAATGTGTGTGATTATAGGACAACAGAAAATATATGTTGAGGTAATGAGGTGGACGGATCTATGCTTAATGGTAGGCAAGCCAGCAAATAGGGTGTCTGACATTTGCAGAATGAGGTCCCCAGATGGTGAATTTAGTGATGCTATCCCACATAGCAGGCTAGCATCACAAAATTCACCCTATGGGAACCTCATTCTGCTTAGGCCTCAACTGCTATGTGAGACCTAGTATGTAAGATCATCCAGATCAGCCCAAAAAGATTTCCAATCCGTTCCAATATGATCTTTTATGTTTGCACAATAAGAGCCTACTATGATGAATAACATATAAATGGACGGTGTCATAGCTTCAAATCTCTGTGCAATCCTAAAATTTCAATAACAATCAGGAGTTTTGTCTGAATTTGCTATGATGAGTACTTGCAGCATTAAAAACAAGGCCGAGTTACTCAGAGGATCCCGGAGATGCAGAAAAAAATATATATACTCTATATGTAAAATATGTATTGATGATTTAGACTAACAGATCTGAATGTAAGAAGGTATAACTGAGCTATCATTCAAATAGTATCTATTTAAAATATTCTCTGTGATTCACAAATTAAAATGAGCATATTAGAACAGCAATACAAATATACCAATGATATATATGAAAAAGAAACAAATACAACCAATTGCTGTTGTCACACATCAGCATGCGTAACTTATCGCCCGACTCTAGTCAAAGCTGTCATAAACAGAAAATACCATTCCTATTTTCTCATGAATCATTTAAGTACAAAACAAGGAAAGCACTATCACATCTGAACTTTTATCACAATCCATATCATTCAGGCAAAACACAGCTGAAACTTTCAAAACATGCTGTGGAGTCTTGAAATCTCGCACTATATCTTGATAGAGGTAACTTTGGTTCTATTTCACCATAAGCTGAAAACAAAAACAAAGAAGAACTTTGAAAAACATGACTCAAAAAAGAACCAAAGTTTAGAAAACACCAGACACAACACGTGTATGTCAATTTGCGTTCTTGTATGATAGACCACCAAGACGCAAGACGCGAGTGATGATTCCAGTGTTCACGCTGTCAGCGGCCAAATTGGCCAAAGATAATATAATTTGGCCAAACTTTTTCAAGGCTATAGTCAACAATTGTCTTTTAAATTATCATCATATCTCCATGAAACCATTAATCTGGCAATCAGCATTTGCTCGACTGAGTGAATAACAATTTATGTCAAGTCACACATGCTTACTTATCAAAACAATGCTAGAACAGTGTACTTTCTTAATCAAGTGAAAAAACTTACTGCTTTGATATACGCTTTCGACTGGACCGATTTCAGTTTTTGTATTCCTATCCATGTGCATTTCCATTATTCAACTCTCAATTTTTCAGTTACAGTAATGCTCTAAATAATCAATCCTTAACCACAGCAGAATTATGGGTAACTTTTGAGGATTTAGTCAGAAATATGGCTTGTTGCCAATCATCGGAAAGCTCTCAGTGAGAGCTTTCCGATGAATGGCAACAAGCCATATTTCCGACTAAATCCTGAAAAGTTACCCATAATTCTGCTGTGGATAAGGAGTCGATTATTTAGAGCATTACTGTATGTTAGTGCATGTTTCTTTATATTTTTGTGTCACATTCTGTTTTCTCGATAATCACATATTTTCATTTTTGGTTTTCCAATTTTGCCAAACTTTCTGAAAAATGGTCAAACAAATTCAGAAATGGCCAAAATAATTTCCCAGCCAGTGTGAACCCTCGACGATTCTAAAATCAGGAACATGTTCGCATGTCGCATCAAAAGGAATGGACATAATGTTAGATTAAAGTAACATATTTATAGATCAAAATATGCAATCTATAATTCTGAGTAGGATCAGTTCTAGAATATTCCAAGACATTGTTTTATGGAAAATTAACACCCCAATAGCCCATAAAGAACAGAAATATGAGAACAAAAGTTTAGTATACACCAGCCACAACATTCATATTCAGGGTGGGGAAATCACGTGGTTTTGAGATGATGACTATCACGCATTCAAAATGGCCGAGGAAAAGAGGAAAAGGGCACATTAATAACCTGGGATAATAATATATTATGTATTATTTTGGCAGCAACGAGCATATGCTATACTACAAGACCAAGAACGTATTCGTGGGTTAGGTTTTTCATCCCCGGTTGTCGAACAAGATGTCACGTGTTCCTGGCCGGGTAAGTTTGAATTGTCAAGAACCTGCTCTTGGTTTTTGGTCTTTCTGGCCCGTTTCTGAAAACAAATTGAGAAATGGCCCAAAAAATTGGCCAAAATAACTTTCTGGCCAGGACGAACACTGCAAATTTGGCAAATAAAAGCACAAACCTGACAAATAATCTTTGATGATTATACATTGTAACTAGTGCAGAGCTAATGGATTGAAAGATACAGCTTACTTCTGATGCTATAAAAATATTCCTTGAATAAAGTACTAAAATATTTATCCAGAGATCCATTTAGTAGAATGACAACTGCTACATGAATTTTATATAACTCAATTTAGAATTTTATATAACTCAATTTAGAATTTTATATAACTCAATTTAAAATTTTATATAATGCAACTTAGAATTTAATATAACTCAATTTAGCGCCACAATTGACTTATTTAACTCGAAAAGCATGATATAAAAAGGAAACAATTGAGAGCCCTGAATATACAAAAAAGTGCTTCATCTGACAGTGTAGAATCACAGTAGTTTTGGAAACAGTGCATTTGGTATATTAAAGGCTACTGAAAAAATTTAATTAATAATCTGAGTGACATATGACTAATAAACCATTTCTACAAAATTATAATTTAACCTTTTCATGACAGGAGCAGCACTGGTGCAGCATTAAAGATCCTATACCAGTGCATTCTCTTATATATGCAAGGCTCCCTATGGGAGACTTGCATATATAAGAGAATGAACTGGCTTACAAGTTCAAGGTAAATATTGTGAGGCTAATGTATTCTCTTATATATGCGAGGCTCCCTATTGGAGACTCGCATATATATAAGACAAAGCATTGGCACAAGGTTTCACAAAATTTCAGGAAGATCCAGTCATGGAAGGGTTAAAGATGTTGTGGTAAAAATCTTGGATTTATGTTGAAAATAGTACAGTGAAGGGACTGGGACAGTATGTGGTGACATTTTTGGTGAAATAGAGTGGAACAGATGTTGAATAAACAAGTTAGAAAATAATTGAAAACAGATTAACTAATTTCAGATTTTAGAAAGTAATTCACAGATAAAGATTTGAAAACTGTTCCAAAATGTACCAACTATCTCACTAGAATAGTAGGAAACCAATATCCACCAGAGTTGTCTATCTTATCAACATTCACCTCTGTCACACCACCGATTTTTTATAAAATTCTTGTAAATTTATAGAAATTCACAAACAACAAGGGTTTTGACAGCTACAACACAGCTAAACTGATCAGATAAGGCCAAACAAAATTAATGAATTGATTCTCAGGCAATTTTTTTTTCAAATGAATGAGGGAGGGCGGTTTTTATTTTTATTTTTTATTTTTTTCTGCGCATAGTAAGCATGGACAAAGATACCTTCCTCTGTCTAGTAATAACCAGAAAGGTAGAGGGAACTGTTATGCATATAAACTCATTTAGTCTTATATAAAAATGACATTGTACTATCAGTGTATGACTGCATGGGATTACCTAGTAACAATATATAATGCCCCTGACATTAACTACTGTTATTGTTGTCTAAAAACTGATACCTCCCCATTCTAATATGTGATCCTGAATTTAGTCCTGTGCCTTTCAATTGTATAAAGTTACAATTAGTGTAAGTTGTTCACAATGACTAATTGTAAGAAGAGCATGAGGATCAGCTAATCATTTTCTGAATTGTAGTCATCTACTTCATGTTGTAAGCCTGCAAGTCACTTTTTAACACATTACATGTTAGAGCTCAATGCACACTAATATTCAACACATATCTGCTATGGACATGTTGATAAAATCCACAAAAAAAACAAATTTTTTTTCAATTTTTTTTTTTCGTAAGTTTTTTTGTCATAACATCAGGCATTGCAATAAAAAGGCCTAATGCGGCCCTTTTTATTCAATGCGGCGGGGCCTGAGAACCAAAACCTTTTTTTTTTTTGGCCTAATATCAGAATCGTGTTCAAACATGTCCATAAATTATGAGTTTCCCAAATAATTTTGCCAGATTTTCTTGGGACTATTTTGTCTACCTACATCATGGTATTGTAGATCATATTACATTGACATGTGAATTACTAGTCTCACAGAGACAATTGATGCACCGCATTAACAGTGAATCCAATTGTTTGACATACGGGTTGAGTGTTTCGCGCATTAACTCGGTGATATTATTAGATTAGTTTAATACAGACATCAATTTAACTGGTACTATGACAGAGGTGAGTATCGGTAAGATAGATAACTCTGGTAGAGATTGAGTTGGAACAGTGACAAACTGAATCAATCAAAGAACACAGTTCTAATAGCTTCCCAACATGAATCATATTGGTCCTAGAGAGAAAATTAGTGTTGAAACGATTATCAGACTAATCGACGTGATTATTAAATTACTCGATCCTGGAATCTGCTAGTCGATTAGTTGGGAAAAACCACCACCACTAGGCTATCATGACAACAGTGCCGTTGCAAGGCATTTTGTTATCATGGAAACTAGCAGTTATCGCATAATTAATATGTTAAAGCCTTATTGTATTGTTCTTTTGATGATGCTGGCAACTGCCATCATTCATGCATGAGCAGTGAACTCAGTGACCTGAACTGAACTCAAGCACACGTGTCGGCACGGTTTCTTTTATGTAGATAACCAAAGACTTGATGCGTTAGTTCAGACTGCTACACTATCCAATTCAGTGTGATGCAATTGATCAGTGATAAATTGTCACTGTGGCACGTGAAATACCAGAGAAGTGATGCAACAAAATAGCTTCAACAAATGTCCTCCAGCGATATTGACATGTAACTTTTAAAAGCAAAGTAACCACTGACATGTTGTGTTTTGCATTTGAATGTTCTAAACATAAAGTTGGATACCAAAACTGCGATGCCGACATGGCCCATTTTATATCTATGGGTATAAAAACTGGAAATTTTTGGAGGGGTCCGACTAATCGACTAGTATTAGATTACCTCCTACGACTAGTCAACTCCTGAAAATCCCTAACCGTTTCAACACTAGAGAATATGTAAAAAAAAAAAAAGTAAAAAAAAACAAAACAATTAAAAGCGAAGCTCTCGACACTGCATGCAACAAATGTTATGAGTATAATTTCAACCTTATTTCCATCTTGATCCAGCTCTCGTGCTAGTGCTGCTTGCAGAATTATTTGACCTTGCGCTCAAAGGTCGATCTAGAGACATTGACAGCCTACTTCCAGGTTTCTTAAACCCTGACGCCATGAACACTGAACGTTTGTCCAGGGTGGATGACTTTGTTCCAAATAAGGAACTTCTGCTGGACTGCCTGAGACCTAATGACCTCGCCGATCCTGGTGGCTTGTTTGAGCTCCGTCGTGATCGCTGTTTATAATTTGTGCTTGTATCATCACTGTCATATAATTCACCTTCAGACAGTGAGTCGTCACTGTTTTTCCTGTTTCAAAGGTTAATTTAAGCATTATAATGGTGGTAAGTATAAGCAATAGAACACAATTAGTAGTTAGTTAGCTCCATTCAAGTCTGAGTTTAGTGTGCCTGTCATTTGCAGAATGAGGTCCCTAGAGGGTGAATTTAGTGACACATAGCGGGATAGCATCACTAAATTCAACCTCTGTGGACCTCATTCTGCAAGTGATAGGCACACTAAACTCAGGCTTGGCTCCACTATTAAGATTTACTGGGCTGGGTAGGACTGGGATCTGACAACAGGAGTTAAATAATATGGATGGAAAGGACTGATTAGACATATTGATACTTAGCCATGAGGTTCATGACGGGAGCTGCACTGGTGCAGCATTAAATATGCTGTGCCAGTACATTCTCTTATATATGCGAGTCTCCCATAGTGAGCCTCACATATATAAGATAATGCACTGACTTAAAAGGCCAAGGTAAAAATTGTTAGGCCAATGTATTCTCTTATATATGCGAGGCTCCCTATCGCATATATAAGAGAATGCATTGGCACAGGGTTTTCACAAAATTTCAGGAAGCTCCAGTCATGGAATGGTTAAGGAATAATATTGGTTCCTGATGTAATTACAGAGTTTAAAGATATCATGCCAAATTACAAACTCCTAAATTGCGAAGCATGGCATGAACAGTTTGTGATTCAACATGAAGCCTTTAAACTATGTAATTATATTATGGTACCAAATTTATTACTTATAATTACATCTCAGTGAAAAATATTAACCTGAAAATGCATTTTCAGTTGGAAATATCATTAAATATTGGGAACTTTATCGTGACGTTGCTTCGATGTCGAGTGTAACGGTCACAAAATTCCTACACTCATTGTTCAGTTCCATCCTGATGTAATATCCTTTTAAAATACATTAGCATTTTTGGAACCAATGGCAAAACACTATAGGAACTGAATTGGATGTAATTATATACTGTGTATTATTAATATGATTAATTCAAACAATATGGCAGATATTATATTTACATACCTCTATCTACATGTTTAATAGCTATAAATATAAATATCCGATAAATATATCTATTATAGCAACACAAAATACACTTCACATGTAAAACATACACCCTTATTTTAAAATAGCCTAGATGTTAAAGCAGCAATGTCTGATCCACTGCATTCTGAACATGAGGCATGAAAACAATGTTGTTTTTCTATCTAAACTATCTAGATACATTCAAACATGCTCTTCAGTTCATTGACTTCATTCATGGCATTCTTGAAAAGGTTTTTTCCATAGGCATTTCAATCAGACATTGCTGACACCATCTAGTGTCTTGCTAATATAGATTTCCATTCGAATTGAATCAATTATACACTCGCAGATTTGCATCAAGTAAATATTGAATATGAATGTTTTTTTCGTTCCTGACATATGTCCCATATTTAATAAAGACAGTGGTATATTATTGCAATAGACCTATATACCAAATATCAATTGAATCCGTTAATAATTCATTGAGTTATCGCACTAACGATGATTAAATTGTTATTAAAATAGACAAACTAAGACCCATAACTCTGCAAAAAAAATTCGGACAAACCAGGTTTTCGAACTCATCCGAGATATTGTTGCAAGAGACTCATATACCAAATATTGTTTAAATCGGTTAATATTTCATTGAGTTATCGCGCTAACAGTGATAACATTGCTAAAAATAGACAAACTAAGACCCATAACTCCGCGAAAAAATTTCGGACAAACCTGTTTTTCGAACTCGTCCGAGATATTGTTGCAGGAGACTCATATACCAAATATTGTTGAAATCGGTTAATATTTCATCGAGTTATCGCGCTAACGGTGATAAAATTGCTAAAAATGATAAAAATAGACAAACTAAGGCACATAACTCCGGGAAAAAATTTGGACAAACCTGGTTTTCGAACTCGTCCGAGATATTGTTGCAAGAGACTTATATACCAAATATGGTTTGAATCAGTTAATATTTAATTGAGTTATCGCGCTAGTGGTGAAAAAATGCTAAAAATAGACAAACTAAGGCCCATAACTCCGGGGAAAAAATTCGGACAAACCTGGTTTTCGAACTCGTCCGAGATATTGTTGCAAGAGACTCATATATCAAATATGGTTTGAATCAGTTAATATTTTATTCAGTTATCGCTTACAGTGAAACAAGAGGTGGCATCAGAGATGCTATGTCTCGTTTTCGGTGGCTTACCGCCGGTGGCTACCACCGGTGGCTACCGCCAATTGGTATGCATCAGTATCGGTAGACTAATTAATAGGTAAAATCGGTTAATATTTGTTCAAGTTATCGCGCTAACGAGCTCAAAATTCGTGAAAAATGACTAATTAAGGGCCATAACTCTATAAAATTTTATGGGACCAGGCCGGTTTTCGAACTCGTCCGAGATATTCTTGGGAGACACCTATATACCAAATTTCAATCAAATCGGATAACGTTTGTTGAAGTTATCGCGCTAACGAGCTGAAAATTGGTGAAAAATGACTAATTAAGGGCCATAACTCTATCAAATTTTATCGGACAAGGCCAGTTTTCGAACTCGTCTGAGATATTCTTGGGAGACACCTATATACCAAATTTCAATCAAATCGGATAATGTTTGTTGAAGTTGTCGCGCTAACGAGCTGAAAATTCGTGAAAAATGACTAATTAAGGGCCATAACTCTATCAAATTTTATCGGACCAGGCCGGTTTTCGAACTCGTCCGAGATATTCTTGGGAGACACCTATATCCCAAATTTCAATCGAATCAGATAACGTTTGTTGAAGTTATCGCGCTAACGAGCTGAAAATTCGTGAAAAATGACTAATTAAGGGCCATAACTCTATCAAATTTTATCGGACCAGGCCGGTTTTCGAACTCGTCCGAGATATTCTTGGGAGACACCTATATCCCAAATTTCAATCGAATCAGATAACGTTTGTTGAAGTTATCGCGCTAACGAGCCTAAAATCAGTGAAAAATGGCAAAGGGCCATAACTCTGTAATAAATGTGCGGACGAACCCGATTTTTTGTCTGCAGCTTACGTGCATGGATATGTACTCACACACCAAATTTTTTTTAATCCGTCAATAAACGGTTGAGTTATAAGCAAAACACGCCGCCCGTCCGCCGCCCGCCCGCCCACCGTCCCTCATCAAACTATAAGTCGAGTTTTGGAAAAAAACTCGACTAAAAAATGCTAAAAATAGACAAACTAAGGCCCATAACTCCGGGGAAAAAATTCGGACAAACCTGGTTTTCGAACTCCTCCGAGATATTGTTGCAAGAGACTCATATATCAAATATGGTTGTAATCAGTTAATATTTGATTGAGTTATCGCGCTAACAGGTGATAAAATTGCAAAAAAGTCATCAAAGATGGATAACTCTTGTCAAAAAGTTCGGACGTGACCCATTTTCTACAGGCAGTAAATAGTCATTGGGAGCAACTCACATACCAAAATTTTTGAATCTGTTCACAAATGTCAAAGTTATAAGGCATTCTTTAGGTCCGCCCGCCCACAGTCCCTCGTCAAACCATAAGTCGAGTTTTTTTTAAACTTGACTAAAAAAGCATTAAATTTCATCTGTTTTGTAGCATTTGAGCTGAACATATTATAAGAGCAATTGGCTATGAAAGGTATAATCTGTGTTGCTCCAATTGATCATAAATTTATTTAATATTGTTCAATTTTGTTTATATATGCAGGACCCAGTGATAAGATGTATTTATAACAGGACCCTTCAGAGGAAAACTAACATCAGCTATTCAATACTTAAAATATTTGTAAATTTTATATAAACAAATCTCTAAATTATTTCATGTAGTGAACAATGAGGTGTATAATTTCCATCCATATATAATCTATTAATGTATCGTTATAAATATCATGTGGGTAATATTTTAATTTCTAGGGAAACTATTCTAATGACTCATAGTCACTAAATAAAGAGTAAAAAAATGTAATTTAAAAATACAAATGTGCAGTCAAGTCAATAATTTCAAGTTAAGGCAGACTCTTTCTGTTAATTATCGCTATCAGGTAACAGTTGTTGGGAGTTGCAATATTCAAAAAGTTAAAATAAAAAAACAGATGAAACAGACCGTTAGGAAAGCTCTATTTTTATTTTTTTAAATCGTTTTTTTTCCAAGAAAAAAAGAACTTTCATAGAAAACCTTTATCATCATATTGTTATAAAAAAATACTATTTTCAGGATGCTGCGTTGAAATGATTGAACAGCATTCTTATTCAAAAGAATCATTTTTTTTATATAAATAATTTGACATATTTCTTAGGAGCAGAAAAAATTTCCTAACTCAGTAAACTTGTGATGATTATAAGGGGGATAATATTAAGTTTAAAATGTTATTTCTAACCTTATGTCCAATACTAATAACAGATAACTAGAAAAGTGAGCTAACCTGCAGATAGTGTGTCTCTCATTTGCAGAATGAGGTCCCCAGAGGGTGAATTAAGTGATGATAGGCCACCATGCAGGATAGCGTCACTAAATTCATGCTCTGGGGACCTCATTCTGCAAATAACAGACACACTATTTGCATGGATGTATCATTTTCACTCACCTGAGTTTATTTGACCTTGTTCGATGACCCATCAGACTGGATTGTATAAGGTCGAGTGCGGCATCTGACCTAGCTGTGTGGTTATTTGTCGTGAAAGTTGAATCCGACTCCTCATCAGAGTATTTTGCTTCATGCTTCACTGCACGGACAGCTTTCACTTGCCGACCACGTTTTTTTATTTTGTGCAAAGAGTCAGACTCATCATCTAAGTTACGAGAATCATGTTTTGATACCCTGGAAGCCTTCGTGATGAAACTGCTCCTATTTGTGTGTGTTGTGTAGTCAGAATCTTCCTCGTCTGATGTGAAAGCAGATTCATGTCTCTTGTCACGGCCTATTAACCCCAGTCTGGCGTGATGTCCCATTAATGCTGACTGGATCAGTAATTTAGCCTGAAAATTTAGCGAGGGGCTCAGATACAGATTATGTAAGATAAGATAAGATTTATTGAAACAAACCATAAAACAATGGTGTCTGTAATAACATAATATACACAATACCGGTATACATATGAGAAAGTAGAATTAAGTATATGGTGAATTGGTGATCAATAGGTGAAACATCTGTGGAGGACCCTGTCAGTCAAAAGAAGATGAAATGAGGTCACATATTAATTCTGTTTTACAAGGTGTGTCTAATGCTAAGAAGACCTCGCAATTTATTGAAAGATTCTTTTGATCCATGCATGTTGCAAAGATTTTTTTTCAACTTGTTGACAGTTTTACAAATAAATCTCTTTGGGTAATATTGTTCAATCAGAAAAGGAAAAAAAATGCTCTTCATCTTCTAATTGAAGACAGAGAGCAAATTCTTTGAGATAATGTTGGTTTTGTATGTTTCTGTCTGTCTTTTTCTATGGCTAATATGTGACCATTGATCTTCATCACACTCAGGTGCCTGGTAAGAGAGTTAGGTATACCTAATGTTAAATAAGTTTGAGATAAGTTTGAAGGAAGCTATATAGATCTTGTTTATAAGATGTAGACAGTTGAATATAACACCATATAAGTCCTACGTAAAATTTAGTTACAAGTTTTTGGTTGCTCAGAGCTACATGTAGTCTTCATCAGATGGGTGGTAATGAGCAATCTTAATCATACATTCTCATTGCTGTAACAACATTGAAATGTCATTTCGTCTTCCTGGCTGGGGTAAAATGACAGTAGGGCTCTGAAAACCATTCGATGTTCGATTCGCTTTGAAACTGCCACATTGATTATATCCTATTCGAAACCTTTGACGGAGATTCAGCTTGTATTGAACCTTTGTCTTGGTCCCAAAATATGAGCAGAACAAACACCACCGGGTGATTGCAACTCACTAATTAAAGATGTAAACTACGCACACATTATAATACAGTCAGTTATATATATTTTTAAATGATGTTACTGTCATCTTTTGGTAATATTCGCTCACATGTTCCATGTTGGAAATATCCATGTAACTAATATGTTAATTTTACTATATGCCCACTAAGTTACCTAAGTAAGTTTTATATGTCCACTATCACGATGACACAGTTGGTAATCAATTTCATGTTTCGAGGTTCAGTTCGATTCAAAAACAATATACTGATTCGGTTTCAAGATTCGGTTTGACCTTAAATCTAAGATTTGCAGGGCCCTAAATGACAGTTAACTCTTAATCACTTTAGAGTCCTGCATATAGCCTTGTAAACTTTTGACTTTATTTGTAAAACAAAACCAAATACTGATTAAATGATTACATATTCTGTAGTAACTTTAAACTCTTGTATTTGACTAACCAAACACTTCACTGTAAGTTTCATTGAAACATAGTTATTAGAATTTTGACGGCAGATTAATAAATGATATAAATGTTTCAAGATGGCATATTTTACAAACTGCAATAAATATCTCACTCTGTGACATAACTGCAATGTGTCTATAGATATATATCGGCACAGCACCATTTGTAGGAAAATGTTTTTTTGTCAAAATAGGTGATATTTATTTAATTAGCTGTAAAATACTGTCACTATAGTTTTAGAGTTTAGACTATATTGTCATAGTCAGGTGATATTAACCCTTCTACACTAAAAGGATTCTCCCAGTCAGTTAAAAAGTGTACATCAGAATGGTCTATTATTGATTGGGAGTGTTGTTAGGGTGATAAAAACAGAAGACAGATAAATATAAGTGCAGAAGGAGCCTTATTTATTGAGGCAAATGTTTAGATAATAAGTTCAACAAATCTATCTGAACATTTCCTATGGGTTAACTACTCATCAATGATGCTTTAGAATAGAAAGAGTTAAATCTTGAAGAAAACAAATTCAATAAACAAAACAAGAGAGATAATTTACATCAGTGATCTCAACGTTGATAATGCTCGTATACATACTTCATCTACTTTGAAATGTCTCCATTGGTACTGGATACGTTTAGCTGCTCTGTTGTGTACAAAATTCTGTATGACATCATTTCGTAAAAGTCTCTCCTATTTTAATAAGTGGAAGGTGAAAAAGAGAAAGAGAACTACATATATATAAACATAGAAAGCAGTCTACAAAGTGATCTACACACAGGGACCCGCCTAGAGGGCGGTCTACAAAGAGATCTACAGAGATATACACAGAGACCAGCCTAGAGGGCGGTCTACAAAGTTATCTACACACAGAGACCAGCCTAGAAGGTGGTCTTCAAAGAGATCTACACACATGGATCAGCCTAGAGGTTTCAAATTGGGAGAAGTCACTTCTCCCTGTTAAGTCACTTCTCCCTGTTTGGTTATTAGGGAGAAAGGTACTGTTTTCAGGGAGAAGCAACAATGGTTGAAGATCAATCTACATCCAATCACCCTTCTTTGATCCAATAAGAATTATACAATAATAAAGCCCATTTATGAACCATTATAGTGAGTAAAAACACCATTATAATCAGGAAACGTATGTTTTAAATATGCTGTTGGGACATACGCATACTGGTATACGAGAGAGAGAAATCACTTCCCCCGGGACAAAAATAGAGAGAATTGGCACATTTTAGAGAGATGATGCCTCCCAAGTCGGTCTCTAGGCTGGTCGCTGTGTATACATACATGTATATACAAAGAGATCTACACATACATGTGTATATACTATTAAGTGAAGCTACATCTGAGGATAACAATATAGGAATAGAGAGACAAGATTAAGTGATATATTGTATGTTAATACTGTTGTTCCATCCATATGGTAAGATTAAGTGATATATTGTATGTTAATACTATTGTTCCATCCATATGGTAAGATTAAGTGATATATTGTATGTTAATACTGTTGTTCCATACATATGGTAAGATTAAGTGATATATTGTATGTTAATACTATTTTTCCATCCATATGAAGTGGCACAAAAATATTTTCATCAATGTGGTTGAAGTGAACAAATGTGTACCATCTTATAACTAAATTTAAAGGATTTTCACTATTTTTGAATAATACACAATGTAAAATGAAACATAATATGACCTTGTTTTGCCTATAATTTAAAATGTTATGGTAAACTAATCTTGTTCATGTTTTGAAAACATTTTCTGCATTTATTTAATCTATATTTATATCTAAGTCTTGAAAAATGTAGTAAATTTTTATCAATTCAAAATTTTTAACTGAAAGGACTGATTTTGAATAGAATTAATAAAATATATCAGTAATTCCCCAATTATATAAGAGTAAGATATAGTATATTGGGTGAGATAAGTTAGTCTTGTAAAGAGATTAAGGTAGCAAACATATGGAAACAGGTTACAAAATTGTTGTCATTAAGAAATACAAGTACAAATTTGAAGGAAAAAGATAATAAAAAGCAAATTAATAAATGTAAATGTAACAGCATTAAACATACACAATTAATATGATTATGCCATATATTCATTAAATGGACATGGCTAGTTAGGACCCCAAAATTATGTATACATAAAATTTGATAAGATATATCTCAAAACACCTACGTGGAAGATTTCGTAACAAATTTGCCAATATAGCGCTGAAAATAAGTGTTTTGTTTCTTATATTTTTCGAGAAATTTGAGATCATTTAATTGTGCCAGTTCAATTTTTTAAGTCAGCGGGAAGAAAATATATAATCGTCTTCACTCTGAAACATTTAAGGTACTACATAATTATGATGATTAAAACAAAGAAACAACAGTGTGTGAAGTTTTTTAATAGTTTCATGTTAAGATGACGCAATATAACATTTCTGGACATTCCGATTCCAGAATTACAATGAATAGAAAGGACACAGTTTTTGTTCGGGACCCATACATTGTGTTCAAAGTTGTACTTTTTATAACTTCAATGCATCTTTCTGGGACATATAATGCTCGTAGAAAGGAAGTTCAGATATCTATTGACCTATTTTGATACAGGAAAAAATTCCCCGACAAATGACGCTGGAAAAGAGAATATTATTAAGTGCGTTTTGGGTTTAACTGTCAATAGCTATCCACATGAATGCACAAAAAATCTCTACTAGAGTGATCTAAGAGTTATCTGATTTAACTTGTTTATAAAATACTAGAATGTAATTAGAACAATAGCTCTTCTGGTTACAATCTGACTTGCAAACCTGGGCAATGCTTCAGGAGATAAATGTACTTGAACAGGCCAGCTTGCCGACGAGTTCACAAACTCTTTTCATGTTTGAATCATTGAATATGTAATGAAACGGGGTACGTTTATCTCCATTGTAATTCAATCCATCAAACAATTTAAAAGAAACAGCACGAAAAGCACTTGTTATCGGCAGCGCATGCTATGAAGTGAGATATCCTTTCTGCGGTGATCAAATCTCTGGGTACGTTCCATGAGATTACATGGAACATCGCCGAATAACTTCCTGATGACCGCATCTACAGTAAACAACTTGCCAGCTGCGTTTGATTACGTGACTCCTGGCAGCACGATAAAGTTTTTTGGCATTGATTTTCAAATCGCATTGTGATCCATTCAAATTTGTTCACCCATCAGCAGTCGATACTGGTGAATCGAAAACGAAATTTAGCAAATCTCGCAGAATCTCGACCAATATAGTGGATGTGTGTATTAATTTGTTAAACACACCAAATGACTATTAGTAATGTTGGAAAATTACTATGGCAATTGCAAGAGGTATATGAATGAAGACATATCAAGCATTAATTCTTGGCAAACCAGCATTCCACTCTGTTGTTATAAAAAAGAAACACATTTTTGGGATTGCGACATTTGTCATAAGAATTTTGGACTTATCTGAAGGTCGAACAGTAGAAATTTAAAATAGAGCAATAACCCTTTCTATACTAAATGTAGTCTTCCACCCAGTTATAAAAGTAACTATTTGGTGGTCTATTATTCATCTGGAGGGGTGTTCAAGAAAAATAAGCAGACGACAGATAATAAAAGTGCAGAAGTAGATTATATTTATTGGAGGGAAATGTTCAGATAATAAGTTCAACAAAATGACCTGAACTTATTATCTGAACATTTCCTGAGGAATAACTACTCGCCAATGAGTATTAGTATAGAAAGGGTTAACTCATAATGAGTCTGTGTGATTAAGCAGAAAAACCATTCATGATTTGGAAATATAAAAACATAACCGCTTGAGAAAACTCATCAATAAAATATTATGAGAGATCCATGTCACAACCACTGTATCGTTTAATAACCTACAAGTTCTGCACGTTGATGACCTCTAAACTTATGTTTGTCAGGAGTTGAGCGGCGCTTCCTGCTGAATTTGTGAACTGTGTTCTCAAATTCGTCAACCAACTGAAATAGTCCAATTAGAATAATAGAAGAAATTTCTGCTTTTTTTGTCCCACAATCAACATATATCATCCGATGGAAAGGAATACAGGTCTGGCATTAAAACTTGTCATGAGCTCACAGAAATCAAAAGACAATTAACTGGAATCACTTTGGTATTTCTAGGAGATGTGTAAACAGAGTTGAAACAAAATGTGTTTCAGCCTTTCATGTATAGCTTGACAGTCTTCTTAGGTAAAATCTTATTTTATTTCCACATTATTATGTCAGACATATCATATGAAATATTTAGTAATAAATTGAAGAAGATATAACAGTCTGTGATTTGCTATATTAGAGAGATATTTAAGAACTACAAGGAAGAAAGCTATAGAATAACATTCTAGGAATATATTCCCATCTGCAGTTGCACGTGCATCTAGTCATGACTTTTAAGGTCGAACCACACAATTAAATGCTTGCTATTATAACCAATGGTACACAATGTATCAGGTCAACTTACAGTAAGCAATACGATTAAGAATTTGACCTTTAACCCTTTCATGACTGGGCTTCTATTCCTGAAATTTTGTGAAAACCTGTGCCGATGTATGGGAGACTCACATATATACGAGAATTCATTGGCACAGGATCTTTAATGCTGCACCAGTGCAGCTCCGATCATGAAAGGGTTAGTATTCCATTTTAAGGTTTGTCTACATTGATAATGTGTTTTCCTCCATTTGAATTACATTGATTGCCTGTAACATCATTTAGCACAGAAATGACTAGTCACAAGTGGCTACCGCGAGAACGGGTAATCAGCAAATACAAATAGCGATAATATAGAGCTCTGCAGTGAGCTAGAAAACATTTTAAAAGTCACAGTGACTAGATCCACACAAGTTCGCAGATGGGAATCTATTGTGAAAAAAACAATACTACATCAATGTCTACATGGTGGTACAGTAAATTTACTATTAAATAGAGACATAAAATATAGGCAGGAACAAACCTCACTGACAGGCGCATCACCACGGTATTCATGCCAATGAGTCTGAATGGTTTTAGCTGCGTGGTTTCTTATAAAGTCATTTAAACGGCGGTACTGAAGTGGATCTTCTGCATGTATCTTCCGCATAGTAGAATTGAGACTATGGCCATGATGTGGGGAAGACCTTCTAGAATAACTCGAATCAAGGCTACAAAAAAGGAGGACAATTTAGTATTTACGTGATACGCATACATTCATTTTTAGGAATTTGAGTTACATTCAACATTCTATTTTGCAATGAAATTGAGTTAGATGAAAAGTTTCTTTAAATTTTTATGGCAACGGAATTCAGCTTGCAGGTGTATTGTATACACAAAATGACACAAACCCATGCAAACATGTGTCATACTGTGTTTATTATACACCATCCATCCTAAAATCCAATCTTTGAAAAAAAAACATTTGCAACATCTATTCAGAAACAGAGAGGGCTTGTCCTGTCATGTGTGACGATGCATCTATTTTATATAGTTCCAGTTTCATGGTCAAGGTGAACACCATTTATGTCAGCATTGTGAGTGGAATCAGAATATAAAAATCTGACATGGAAGGAACAATGTGCTTCAAGAAATAGGCGTGTAATAAATGTTTTTCTTCTGGTTTTCATATCATAATAAGAATAAAATATGGATTACACATGCCATGTGCCAATTAGAGTGCCATTAATAGTAAATTTTCTGCTCACCTTGTTCTTCTTCGGTGTCTACTTGATGACGTATCAGATATTCCCATCTTTTTCTCAATCTCTTTAAGTGATTTCCTGCATTGAATGGGATAATATTGAGTTTAATTATGTATTAACAGAGATTCTGATACATTTTGGTTTATTCATATGAGATTTTAAGAGATTTATTTATTTTGAGATACAAAATGATGTGTACAAACATGTGTAATATAATGGAAACAAGCAGTCGCAGAAGACGGTATCCCCCCGCCGAATTGTGCTGTTGGGGAAGTGCATTCTCAATAATGTTTGCGTTCTCAGTATGTGCTAAACAAGAGGTGGGATTTTGTCAAAAAGCCTGGCTTGCGAACTCATTTTAGGTACTGACATTTGTGGAAATTAGCCATGTGACGTCGTCCATTTGCACCAAAAATAATAAACAAAGTCCAATAACTCTGCTGAAAATATCCGGCCGGACCTGGTTTGCGAACTCGTTCTAGATACTGATCAAGTGAACTCATAAATCAAATATCTTTGAAATCCGTTGAGATTTGTGGAAATGAGCCCTGTGACGTCGTCTATTTGCTATTTGGTAAATTCTACAAAAATAATAAACAAAGTCCAATAACTCCAGTAAAACTATCCGGCCAGATCTGGCTTGCGAACTCATTCTAGGTAATGGTCAGGTGAATTCATATACCACAAATCTTTGAAATCCATTGACATTTGTTCAAGTTATGACTCTTACAAATTCGGGACGGATGGACGGACGGAACCCATTCCTATATCCCCTGCAAATTTTCATTTGGCGGGGGATAATTAGCACCTTTTTTTTAAATAAGCCTTGTTTTAGAATGAAATTTGTTGTATGTTTCCAGTTGGAATTAATGCAGAAATGATTGAACACAGTAAAATTCTAAGATGTTCTAATGATTTAGTGCACATAATTCCATCCTTACTAATTTCTGCCAAAGAGGCCAAAAGTACCAAGTTATGCGAAAGAACACACAAGAGGCAACCAATAGATGTCATCAAAAAGTTTTCCATATCCAGTTAAAATATTTCTAAATAAATAAAATATTCGTATTAATAGTACACCCATAGAATTCATAGTACACCCATTCTCATAACAAAATAATGAATTTTATATTAAGACCTTGAAACACATGCAATTGTGCATAAATTTTAATAATCGCTAATTGAAAAATTTATTTTAACAATTTGTAATCAGCAATAGTGTAATCACACTACTTTTTGTTCATATATTTTTGTTCTTTTTTTAATAGGAATTAATCACTGTAAAAGAACACTCAAAACCAAGAAAACAACAGTGTTTTATAGGAATAGACTAAAAACATTCCATTAGGTGAGACTCACTCTTTCTTATCACTCTTCTTTCTGAGGTATGACTTGTCATCCTTCATCTTTCTCAGTAATTTCTTCAGTCTCATTATTTCTTCAATTAGTTCAGATTCTCGTTTGTCCAACTGATCGAGCCTGTCGTCCTTTGATCCATCAAGTTCAATCTTAGCTACAGTAATAAGATTAATTTGTAACATATTTAATCAACAAATGAAAGGTGCATTTATAAAAAAAGTGACATCCTTAATGAGGAAAAACATCATATTATGAGCACTGTGAAATGCGATGCACATTCTGTGTCTGTTAACCTTTCCATGACGGGTGCTTCCAGAAATTTTGTCAAAACCCTGTGCCAATGCATTCTCTCATATCTCATTCTCTCATCTCATATATATTTTGAAGACCTCTGTCTGTCTGTTTGTCTGTCTGTCTGTTTGTCATTAATACAAATCTACGATTCTCGACCTATCGGGACGAAACTTGGTACGTGTGTGTAGTTTGACCAGGCGGTGGTCGTTGTCGTATTGGCGAGCCCGTGCGACGCCCGTGCAGCGCATGCGCAGACGAGATCTCGGAAACGGGTGGAGCTATCGACTTGAAATTTGGTATGTGAATGTATCTTGCCCCGAGTACGAATTTTATCGGGTCGCCGAGCCCATGCGACGCCAGCTTCACGTATGCGCAGACGAGATCTCGGAAACGGGTGGAGCTATCGACTTGAAATTTGGTATGTGAATGTATCTTGCCCCGGATACAAATTTTATCGGGTCGCCGAGCCCGTGCGACGCCAGCTTCGCGCATGCGCAGATGAGATCTCGGAAACGGGTGGAGCTATCGACTTGAAATTTGGTATGTGAATGTATCTTGCCCCGGATACGAATTTTATCGGGTCGCCGACCCTGTGCGACGCCAGCTTCGCGCATGCGCAGACCAGATTTCGGAAACGGGTGGAGCTATCGACTTGAAATTTGATTTTTGAATAGCCCGGACAACGTCGGGCTCATCGGCTAGTCTCATATATATTTTGAAGACCTCTGTTTGTCTGTCTGTATGTTTGTCTGTATGTCATTGATACAAATCTACGATTCTCGACCGATCGGGACGAAACTTGGTAAGTGGAGCTATCGACTTGAAATTTGGTTTTTGAATAGCTATCGACTTGAAATTTGGTTTTTGAATAGCCCGGACAACGTCGGGCTCATCGGCTAGTTATATATAAGAGAATACATTGGCCTAACAATATTTACATTGACCTTGTAAGCCAGTGCATTTTTTTATATATGAGGCTCTCTATGGGAGACTCGCATATATAAGAGAATGCACTGGCACCAGGCTTGGGGCAATTACTTGTGAATGTAAATAATTACAATTACAATTACTTCAATATTTTCTCAATTACAATTCCCATTACAACTATTTCACAATGTAATGAATTACAATTACATTTCAGTACATAATTTAAGTAGGAACATTATCTATTTATATGAACTTTGTCTGGCACAGAATCTTTAATGCTGAATCAGCGCAGCTCCTGCCATGAAAGGGTTAAGGCATTTTGGAAATATTCACTGAATAATTTGTTTGAGCGACAAAGGCTAAAAATGTGTTAACCCTTTGAGTGCCAGGACGATTTTTGTATCAACCCATATACCCTGTGCCAATGCATTCTCTTATATATGCGAGTCGACCATAGGTCGCCTCGCATATATAAGAGAATGCATTGGCCTAACAATTGTTTTTTTTTTTTTTTTTTACAATTTTTTTACAATTTTAATAATTTATTCTTATATTCTTTAACAGACTTATTTTGTAGGTTTAGGGCCGATGAGATCGGCCCCTGGCACTCAAAGGGTTAAATCTCTCTGAAACTCCTGTAAAAATCCTCCTGGAATAAAAGTGTTATAAAGTAGAACCTTACTTAGAGATACTTTGGCAGCCCTCGAGTCCAATGACCTCACAGATATTCTGTCATCATCATCATCTGCTCGCTTACTTCTCTGTAATAACATAAAAGAAATTATCCCAGTTGAAATATAATGCAACCAGTGTGTTAGAGTATGGTAGCATGTTGTTGTTGTAGTTTCCTCTGTTGACTTTGAAGAACACTGTACATTCCAGGAGGAAGTGGCGGTGGTGATAAGTTGCATAGCCGACAATGTTGGTTGAATACCTGGCGATTTGCTTGCAGGGTGCAAGTGTTTGTCAGTAATTTAGCTTTTATTGTCCCCTTCTGGATTTCTCATTCGCTGCCTGGGATGCATATCTATATGAGGTGGTATTGTTGGATTACTATGAATCTGTACATATCACCTCATACCATATGGTAGCTGATGGCTGATTTAACTAGCAACAGGGTTCACACTGCCGGTGGCCAAATAAAACTTCATTTGGCCAAAAAGTTTGAAGGCTATAGTCAATAATCACCACTATGATTATCATATCTCCATAAAACACAACACCCTTAATTCGTCAACAAATAAACAGCAGTTTCTTGGCTCTGTATGAAGAACAATGCGATCAAAAGTCATACATGCTTACTTATCAATGCAATGAAGATAAGTACTAGAATGGTGTCCTTTCTTAACCAAGTGACAACACTTTACTGATTTGTAGTTAACAATAAGGCAATGTAGGCAAATCAGTTTTCATTTATGTTGATATATGTTTCCAGCTGGACCTTTATAGTTTTTATGTTCCAATTTTAGTGTCCAACACAAAATATATCAGTTATTTTTGTTTGTGTGTGTGTGATATTTTTGTTTTCATTTCAGTTTTCTCAATGATCCCATATTTTGGTATTTGAATATGGCCAAAGTTTCTCAAAAAAATAGTCAAACAATTTCAGAAAATGGCCAAAAAATTAGCATAAAATTTTTTCTGGCCAACGTGAACCATGATTAGGAATATGATTACTTGAAATTTTCTAGGAATATTAACATGTACATCTGCCAGTTAACTAGCTGTGGTATTCACTCCATGGGTTTCCATTCCCTTTATTTTTTATTGAGATTCCACAGTATATAATAATTTGGACTCAGTTTAACCCCTTGATGATTAAATACTAATTGATGAGTAGTTGACATGGGGATGTATTATCTGAACATTCCCCCAAAGAATAAATCAAAATCCCATGTCTTGTGCACTTGTATCATCGAAATACCCCTGCAGATGAATAATAGACCATTCCAATGTATCCTTTTATAACTGTATGGGAGAATTAATTCAGTAAATGATGGGGTAAAAAACTGACCTTTTCTATTCTGTTAATAAGACCCAGTAGCTGTTTTCTGTTCATATCTTCATAATCGTCTACAAGAAAAAAAGTGAAAGGTATTGATTATTCATGTTAATACATGTACTTCTTTTCTATCAAAGAACATTGAAGTCATACAGGAAATTCAATTTCAAATCAACCTATAACATTCAAGCCTAAATTATATACATACAGTATACACCACCCGAAAGAGACACCACATGTTCATCAAGGTCACATTCGTGATCAAAACAGATAAAAAAATCTAATGCAATGATGTTTCATTGTTGATACTTCCCATACATCAAACTTTGTCTTGGAAACAAGGGCAGCTGCTTTGATAATTCCAGAGGCTAAATGATCACTTTTATTTCTACCATATCCACTGCCATATCAGGGAAAAAGTTTATTGACCTTTCCATGACTGGAGCTTCCTGAAATTTGGTGAAAACCCTGTGCCAATGCATTCTCTTATGTGTACGAGTCTCCCATAGGGAACCTCGTATATATAAGAGAATGCTTGGCCTAACATTATTTACCTTGACCTTGTAAGCCAGTGCATTCTCTTATATATGCAAGGCTCCCTATGGAAGACTTGCATATGAGAATGCACTTGCACAGGATCTTTAATGCTGCACCAGCGCGGCTCCTAACATGAAAGGGTTAAAGACTCTGCTGAAGAATTTATGGATTAAACAACATTCCTACAAATGAATCAATGGGAGTCAAGTAAGAACCCATAATTATGTACTCAGTTATTATAAGGCGAACCTTTCAAGCAACTCACAAGATCTTACATACAATGGTGGAGGAAGATATTCTGAGTTCGTGAGATATTTTATATTTATTATTTGTTTCTGGGGCACACGCCAACAAAGCATTTCACCTCATATCGGCTAGCTCCGGGTCTAATTTTATATGCCTGTGGCCATTATTTCCCGATCCATCTGTAAAAAGTTAGTCAATACATTCCATGTGATTTATATCAACAGAAAACTTAACTCAACGCATATTTACTGAGATTGCAGTCACAATCAATGAACAAATGTTTGAACATATTTACCAATTACAGTAATGAATCGGAAATCTGAACTAGAAAATGGGTCTGTTCGATTTCAATTCTGCATGCGTTTGTAGAAAAAACATACCACAATTATTAATACTTTCCCAGACAGACTGAACGTGAATAAGGAGGTTGCACACAAGGGATTTAGGACCACACACACAGGCGTGAGAAACAGAAAATTTACTTTATGTGACCTTGTACTGATATATTCCAGATCAGATAATAAGATTGAATAATGAGATCTAACAATAGATACTTTTGGATTCATGCTTAAAGTCAGCGACATCATCTACATCTCTTCGAAGGTCCTGGTTCTCTTTTTGGAGTTCTTCTTTATCTTTGCTGAGTCTGAGGATATTTTCTTTCAAACTCTCCACAGTATCCTTGTCTTTCTTTGATAAATTGGACCTGAAGAAATATGGGAACAATATAAAGAATGTTTCACCTAAGAAGCTCAAACCAAGAGAGAGAGAGAGAGATTGTTTATTCCTCCACGTAATGGAGACGTAGTATACAGCATATATACAATTACATAACAAAAAGACAATAAGATTAACATGGCATTACATATATGTTCTCAGGTTGCTTTCGGCTGAGGTTTATTAATTTTCAGATGTGGATTAATTCGAACGATGTCTTAATCTGGGGTTGTGATAAACAAGATGGCTGCTGGCGGCCATGATTTTAAAAAAAATTTTGAAAAACATTTACAGGTCCCATCCAGAGGCCACCCCAAAGATCTATGTGAAGTTACGTGATGATCAAATGAGGGATGTGGCCTGTTGGGTGTGCCGGGGATTTAGTCATGCAAAGAATAAAACCCATTGTCATACTGAACTGAGTCCCATTACTAAATATAAGGGCCGTAACTCTGGAAAAAAATCAATGGACAAAACCCATTTTTCATAAATACTCGTTTCCCCTATGTTGTTTAATCAACATGTCAAAGATCATTTTAATCGACTGACGATGACAAAGATAGAGAGCTTAAAAAATTTTATCAAAGAAAAGACGGACACAATGATGGACAGACAGAGCCTATATCCCCTCTTAAACATTGTTTGTGGGGCATAAAGATTAAAATGAGCCATACGTATATAAATTAAAAGTCAATCAAGTTCTCTTTTAACTCATAATTGCATCTTGTTACTATCCCATGCTATCGATATTGATACATACACTTTTTGATTTAGTCGCTTTGTCCCTTTGATATTCTGTAGCCTCATGACCTCTGCATAATAAATCTCCATCTGCCTTCTCAACTCATCAATTTTTGTTGTCTTCACATCGCCCAAAACTTTTCTGTTGAGAATAAAATTAGATCCAATGATATATAGATGTCTGCTTATTACCAACAGAGAGTTTCTTATTGTAAACTTTAGATCACATGAAAGTAGCAAAAATGTTTTGGTCAAGCCTTGAAATAGTGTGTCTGTCATTTGCAGAATGAGGTCCCCAGAGGGTGAATTTAGTGACGCTACCCCGCACAGCGGGCTAGCATCACTAAATCCACCCTCTGGGGACCTCATTCTGCTTACAACTTAGCAGAATGAGGTTCCCAGAGGGTGAATTTGGTGATGCTAACCCGCTATGCGGGGTAGTATCACTAAATTCACCCTCTGGGGACCTCATTCTGCAAATGACAGGCTCACTATTTCAAGGCTTGGTTTTGGTTATTTTTATTTCTACAATTACTATCATGAAGTACAGGAGTTTCATATGACATAGTAAGCAATTCATCCTTAATCCTAGAAATTTCATTTTTCAAAACATTTTGTCAGATAAAAAAATCATGCCCAATTAAAATAATATCTATACAGGTGTATTGATATACATCAAATCTCTTCATAATGGAATAGTTAGAATCAGTTTATCGGCAATGTAAATAACATAATAATGAAGACTTTTTCCCAGCACAATGTAATGCAAAATAGTTATGTATATATGATCATTGTTTTTTCCACATGTCCACTTTATGTAGAAATAATAGCGAAGGAAAATGCTATTTAGACCATTCCAGTAATTTGGCAATAAAAAACTGACTTCTTCTGAAATTGAGGTAATCTTGGGAAAAAATCTCTGCAACAACAGAACTTACGCATAAACCATTTCTTTTTCTCTGAGCTGTGATTCTAACTTCGTTATCTTCTGCTTAAGACTGACAACCAGATTTGAAGAATCTGCTGGCTTATCTGTAAATGTTGATTCTCCCTGAAAGACAGAAGAGGAATTTAACCCTTTAATGACGGGAGCAGCGCTGGTGCAGCATTACAGATCCTGTGCCAGTGCATTCACTTATATAAGCGAGTCTCCCAAATATAAGAGAATGCACTGGCTTACATGGTCAAGGTAAATATTTTTAGTCCAATGTATTCTCATATATATATGAGGCTCCCTATGGGAGACTCGCATATATAAGAGAATACATTGGCACAAGGTTTTTGCAAAATTTCAGGAAGCTCCAGTCATGGAAGGGTTAAAACAACCCATCCTAATTTCAAACATCATTGAAATTTACAGATTAAAAGGAATTGTGCATTGTTAAATTAAAAGGAATTGTGCATTGTTAAATTAAAAGGAATTGTGAAACAATGCAGCTCTAAAAATTTCCAAAATTAAATTTCTTTTCTAAGATGAATCAATATGGATATTAATTTCCATTTGGAAAGTTTGAAAAATTAATCTAATTGATCGTTTTGAGAAGAATTGATTTTCGGAGGCTGACTTTATAAGTTTGACAAGATTTGTACTCACCGTTCCCTGTTTTTGTAGTTTGTTGAATTGTTTATCCTGAAATGGACAATAGCACTTTAAATTAAAAAGTAGGGCGCTAAAAGGCTTGTGCCTTGCGATCAAGGTTGAGTTGACATAATACTTGACAGGGGCAACATAGCATAGAATTGACAGGTTTAACCCTTTCAGTGCCAAGTTCGATTTTTGTATCAACCCATATTTCCTTGATCATTTTTCAAATTTATTGATTATAATAATGTGATACATAGATGGAAAGACCTCTAAGAGCTCTTTCCATCAATGTATCACATTATTATAATCAATAAATTTGAAAAATGATCAAAGGAGATATGGGTTGATACAAAAATCGGACTTGGCACTGAAAGGGTTAACGATGATCTACCTGATCCAGGCATAAAAAAATGATGCTGGACATTTACAGAATGAGGTACCCAGAGGGTGAATTTAGTTATGCTACCCCGCACAGTGGGCCAGCATACTAAATTCACCCTCTGGGGACCTCATTCTGCTTACGCCTCATCCTATCTGGAAAGTAATTTTATTATCAAATTGCATAATCGAGGTGACTAATGGGTGAACATCACCAATTTCAACTAGGGAACTTCAATCTGAACCTAGGTCACCCATAGCAGTTGAGGACTAAGCATAATGAGGTCCCCAGAGGGTGAATTTGGTAATGCCAGCCCACTATGCGGGGTAGCGTCACTAAATGCACCCTCTGCGGACCTCATTCTGCAAATGTCGGGCACCATATTATCAGGCCTGAATTCAAAGGTTGAACTATCAGGACACAATGTGCATAATCGATAGAGAACTGTATGAACTTTCATACAATCAAGCCTGAGTTTAGTGTGCCTGTCATTTGCAGAATGAGATCCCCAGAGGGGGAATTTAGTGACGCTATCCCGCATCACTAAATTCACTCTCTGGGGACCTCATTCAGCTTAGGCCTCATCTTCTCTGGAAAGGTTCTTTATTATCAAATATCTATAGAAACTTCTTCACATAGATTCTATTTCTTTTTTAGTTTAGTTTCTCTATATCCCCAAATTGGCAGACGACACATTGCATAATCGAGGTTCCCAATGGGTGTACATCATAATATTCACCATTTGGGAACTTCAATCTGAATCTATGTCTCCCATAGCAGAAGAGGACATGCAGAATGAGGTTCCCAGAGGGTGAATTTAGTGATGCTAGCCCGCTATGCGGGATAGCGTCACTAAATTCACCCTCTGGGGACCTCATTCTGCAAATGACAGGCACACTAAACTCAAGCTTGCATACAATCCATTATGTTTCCTCGATTTCCCAAAATACAGAAAACAGGTAATATTTGTCACCTATTTCTAACAATATTTTTATAAGCGCAGTGGACATTCAGAATAGACACTTCAGAAGTTGCAGCTAAACCCACCTTTTTCAGCATTTCTCTTTCATAATTCCTCAGTTTAGCTTTCAATATAACATTTTCTGCATCAAAGGCGCTGATTTTCTGAAGAAAAAAAATAACAATTGCATATATAGTAGAGGTGCTGAGGTGGTAAAATTGGAATAATAATATGGCAAATACATGAGAGATATACATAACAAAAATAACAATATGGAAGTTCATATAACAGCCTTAATACACATGTTAGGTATTGTTTTATTAATTCCATTTATCCATACCATGTACATTGGCTGGGAAAATATTGTATATAGAAAATAATTGAAAAAACAAAAAGAGGAGGATTAATACTGGTTTTTTCACAACAGCAAAAAACTGTAAATTTAATACACTGCAACATAATAAATACAATTGATAAATTTCCAAAATACAACTGATCCATGTTCATCTAACTCTTTCCTCTCTTTTGCCTTTCAGTCCCTCTAACCACTACATACTAACAAATCTCCCCGTCTCTCTCTCTCTATCCTAAACCTAAAATTTCCTTGTCCAAGATGAAACAAGTACAATAGAAATATTATTGTTATCATATGTATCATATTCTACAATATTTCCTGATATTACTCATTGTTTCTTAATTTCAAAATACAAAAAAACAAAAACTGGTATAAATAACATTTATATATCAAATTACGAATGTGAATGCAAATGTTACCTTTCTCAGATCAAGATTTTCCTCATAATATTCTTCTGGACTTTTGTAGGCTGGAGTACCAGTTGCTACATACTTAACTAAAATAAGAAACAAGAAAACTAATTCAGAGATACATTTTAAACTATTGTCACACACCAACATGGAGGGGTATGTTTTAGTGATTATTTATTTGGCAAGAATGCAGTTAAAAATGACAGTAAGGAAGTACATTGTATATATAATTGCAATATATTAAATTTCCCATGAATTTAGAAGCTTCGACAATAAGAATTTTTTTTCAATAGAATATTTTCAAGAGAAATGTCTGTCTTATAATGAAGCATGTACCACATAGTATTAACAATCTTATAATCTTGCATTTGTCGCCAAAGACAGCAGCTCATATACAACTCAAAATTATGTATGCCTTAACCCTTTCATGGTGGGAGCAGCACTGGTGCAGCATTAAAGATTATGTGCCAGTGCCTCTTATATACGCGAGTCTGCCATTGGGAGCCTCACATATATAAAAGAATGCAATGGTTTACAAGGTCAAGGTAGATATTGTTAGGCCAATGTATTCTCTTATATATTCGAGGATCCCTATGGGAGACTTGCATAAATAAGATAATGCATTGGCACAGGGTTTTCACAAAATTTCTGGAAGCTCCGGTCATGGAAGGGTTAATCGTGTTATATTTAGAACTATAAATCAACACAATGAGCATATTAAAATTAAACTAACCATCTCCATTTGGATATTTTTCTACACCCATTTGCTGCCGTAGATAACGAGGAGTACTGAGAAATCCAAATTCTGATCGATTCTTTGATAATGGTTCAACACCATGAGTGTCTTTAGTTCTAGCTGGAATAATAAATAGAAAATAAAATTAGTTCACTGCTCATTCATCAGCAGGCTATATTAGCAACAGCCCTGGGAATTAAGGAAAATTTGCCATCTCAAATCAATATGATTCAATAATAACCTGAAATGCTTAGTTATTTTGGAGAACATTTCCAGGCCACTACTCATCATATATATACATTCCACAAATCATCTCCAAAACTAGTGCCCTTATGGGTAGCTAGTTAATGGCCCAGTGCCATGGAAACAATTTTAGGACAATATATGTAAAGAGTGATTTAAGGAAGTCATTTTGGCTAAAGAGGTTCTATTTCTGATAGACACAAATCAATTTTAGTAACCCAATGAACTTGTTTGACCTAGGCAATATAATTGCCTAGGCAAACTGATTTTGCCTCTGCTTTTACCTAGGCATTGCCTATTGCCTAGGCTAATTCCCAGGGCTGAGCAAGGTTCAAATTTGTTTGCTCCTGGGTAAATTCTAATGGCTAAAACTACATACGAAATTTCATTCCATTTAGTCAGTAAAAACTAAAGTTGTCATCCGGAAACGACAATTGAGCCCAAATTTCAATAGAGGGTCCTAACTATGGTAAAACAATGGGATACCTGTCCTCAAAATCGTACTTGACCTGTATTTGTGTACCTAGCGAACCTACAGCACACACCAAATGTCATTCCATTTAGTTCAGTAGAACAAAAGTTATCATCTGGAAATGAACTGACAGAGGGATGGCTAGACAGATGGACAGACCTAAAAGTTAATCATAAGTCCTGTTTTTAAAATTAGAGATCTGCGAATCGGGGATTTTGCATCGAATCGAATCTCGATATCGAATCTCCTTCCTGATATCGACATCGAATTGAATCTCGAATCGAATTCGCTAGTGGTTGTCATTGTTTAGCAGTGTTTATTTCGGTGTCTCGTGACAAAAAAAAAACCCTGCAAAAATGTACCAGATACTCTAACAACAACGTTAATCTCCTTAAACATCCGCTGGAACTTGTGTTTATTTTTAGGAAAATCATGACATAGGTAAGTCACTCTCAGACTCATAGAGGGTATGGGATACGTTTCATTGAATATCTATCTAGCTATGTCATGGCAAACATGATACAAGAAGTGACCGTAAGACACTTAAAGCCAGTCGAATCAACGTAGTAGTTGTTTTCGGGGTGTGGTCCCGATTGATCACCGTCACAGGTTGTGAACGACGCACTTATTTTGCATATTGCACTTCTATTCTGAAGGCATGAATTCAAAATTAACTACGTTGGCAACCGTGTGCTTCAAGTAGTTTGGCATGTGTCATCTAGACGCAAAAAACGAGACTACACCAAAGTAACACCGATTCGAAAATATCCGAATCAGCGGACCGATTCGGTGTCAATCTCGAATCGGGTGCCCAATATCGACATCGAATCGAATCTCGAATATTCGCAGGTCCCTATTTAAAATGTGCGAATAAAAACTACAAATCTTCAATGGTGTGCACAATCATTGACATACATGCAAGAATTTGTCAAATAACTATATTCCATTGTCTGTTAATAAGCACTGTTTGGAACAAAAGGCTTGAATGAGACACCACAGATGATCAAAATAATACTCAAATTGTTCAATTGTCTAGTAAAATACTGTAGATATAATTCATCTGGACGTAAAAATTCAAATGATATACAAAGAAAGTTGTGCTTAACCCTTTCAGTGCCAGGGGCCGATCTCATAGGCCCTAATTTACGGTCTGTAAAATGGGTCCTAAAAAAATTAAAAAAAATTATTATTTTTTTTTTTTTTTAGATTATATTTTTGGTTGAATTTTTTTTGGGTATGCTTAAGCATGCTATAGCGAATTTAAAAACAAACTGGATAAAACCTTAGGGGCATGTTATAACTCAAAACTATCACCAAGTATTCATAGTAATAATTTTGATGCCCATGAAAAACGTAAGATTCCCTAGCACTAAACCTACAAAATAAGTCTGGCACTGAAAGAGTTAAAGAATATAAGAAAAAATTATTAAAATTGTAAAAAATTGTAAAAAATAATAACAAATGATGAAAAATTGTTAGGACAATGCATTCTCTTATATATGCGAGGCGACTCGCATATATAAGAGAATGCATTGGCACAGGGTATATGGGTTGATACAAAAATCGGACTTGGCACTGAAAGGGTTAATTAATGCTCATTGGTTTCTGGCATGAGCTGCCGATAAAGTCCTAGAACTGTGATCATTTCATTATCCAAACAGATTTTATTGGTTTCATTTGTTAAAAAAACTGAACAAAATTGAGGGATTAAGTACATAACACGAAGCACAAATTGGAGAGGTGTGAGGGAATAATGTGACAAATCAGTCAGGCTATTCTCAAATGTGAACTGGTGATGAGCACTCGGGGAAGAACTGGTCCTCAAATTAGAGAAACTTGATCATCATCAGCTTGTTAAATTCAATGCAATAATTCAGGTATTGACTCTTATATAGGTTCAAGTCTCTGCAAATAAAGACTATTAACAAAAAAAATTCACATAATTATACTATATAATTATATATACTATATAATTATAGTAATTTTTACAAATGAATGCACACTTTTGAGATTGTTTTAACATTGTTTCTCTATCATTAGGTAAAGAGACCCATATAAGAGCTCGAATGAAACAGCAATTAAATTCATTATGGGTATATCACTTGGCTTGAATAAGTCAAACAAATACAAATGACCATAGTTCTCTAAAATAGAAGACCTGTTTAATAACTGGTTGAAATGATTAGTAATAAGCCAGGTTATTATGTATGACACACAGAATAGTGTATATAATCAATTTATGACATGACAATGACACACAAGATCTGGGCACAACATAAATACAAAAATATATATATGTATGTTTTTGTTCACCATGTTTCCGACTAATATGTCATACAACTGTCACTTATTCATACAATGGATAAAGTAAAATTATTTGGCTGACTGTAGAGAAAGCTTCATTGTAATTAATTAACCCTTTCTATACTAAAATACTCATTGATGGGTAGTTCCCTTAGGAAATGTTTAGATAATAAGTTCAACGAACGTTTATCTGAACATTTCCCACCTATGAATAGGAGTCCTTCTGTACATATATATATATTTTGATAATCATCCAACATTGTGAAACTGTCAGGGTAGGGGAAAGGGTGTATGAAACTCAAATTAAAACTGATTACCCTCTCCAGTTGTTCTCAGAGTGTTTATCCAGTACTCAACCTGGGTCATGTTGTGTGCAGGTTTTGGTTTACTGTCATCACTCAGCCCATCTGAAAGGTGTGTATTAGGACAAAAAAAGATGAACATAAATACTTCTAAAGTAAAAAATCAAAATAGAGAAGTGAAACAGAGTGTAAATTATTTATATACAGATAGTGGAAACAACAAATATATTTATAAATTAAAACACAAAGAATAGCATGCAGTTGAAATGATATAAAACATAAAATATTTAGATCATGATATATAAGAATGAAAAATTATCGAACTTAGTAGTTCTATCGGCCACTGCACCAGAACAATTCTTCAAATGATAAGGTGTCAAAATAGGCACCTGCAAATTCAATATTTGTTTTAAAATTTAATTTGACCACAGGCGTAAATTAGAATTCTATTTGATTTTGAACCACAACAGACATATATTTGAAGGAAATTAAGGCATTTGCAGTGCCCTACGTATGACAATGGTGATATGGTGTAGACACCATTAATTACTGAAATAAACACACATTGATTATATAAATACCTTAATTTTGTCAAGACTGCTACATGTAAGTCATACTGAATAGAGTGGCATTATAGTTATATTTAAATGTGGTATCTTAAAACATTCTCGTGAAACTAATCAAACTAAAATAACCGGAAATTCACAAGTCATATTTTAAACATATCTCCAGGCTGAATCCAACTAACCCAAAACCACATAAACTCATAAAATTATTTTAAGGAATAAACTAGAGGAATTATGCAACAAAATACCTATTTCTTCATGAGAAAACCAAAATTAAGAACAATGTAAATATACAACACCAAGTAGCTACCCAAAATAAAGAGGACTGAGGTATGACTAGGATATGTGAGCATACGCACATGTGGTCCTATCTCTAACAGCAGCCATCCACATGTCCTTAGCTGTTTTAGCTGTTCTAGTGGGAGCACTATGGGGCCTAGGCTTCTTCACCAAACCTGGAAAAAAGTCACATATATTCCAAAAGCCAATTTAAAGGGGGACTGCACTCAAAACTTCATGTATTTGAGGGATTTGTTTAGACTGCAGTAATAATAAGAACTTTACCAGTACGCCAAGTTTGAGTATCAATCGAAATAGACATCGATCTGGAATAAAACACGTTACTCAACCAAAATATGACAACTTTCACTGTACTGAGTATGGCAGGAGTATGAATTGACAGGAAAAAAATATTTTATGGATGGCAGCAAAACCGGAATGCAATGAATAGAATGCTTGCATTGAGATATTCTCGTACAATTTTTGGCAAATGTATCAAATAAAAGCCACATTATATGCATACTTGTCCCCAGAAATTTATTAGTTTTATTCTATAGTCAGTGGGTGTCTTGAGTTGACGCCCGTCTCAACATATATTTTTACACGATGTGTGCTAAATGTAACCCAATCCACATCTGTTCATTAATTGTGGTTTTGTCATGTATATGGAAAGAAGATTCCAGCCATAAACTAATTTATGTTTAATAATTAAATTGGATTTCTATGATAACTTGTTAACCGGAACATTTTCAGCATACATCTTCGACTCAAAATTATTTATTTTTTAATATATTATCGATACTAGATCATTTTTACTACAAGGAATGTATTGAAATTGGCGAATGTGAAATGTGAATACTGATTGGATTTTTCAATTCAGTTATAAGAGTGTATATTCAAAAGGCACATTCCTTTCCAGATACTATAATCAGTGTCAATACACACAGAAAAACTTGGATGATTCATTTGTAATACATGTAAGTTCAACAAACAAGTGAAGTCAATTTGTAGAACATACGTATGTATCAGCTGAACATTTCTACAAATTAACTATTCCATGACTGGAGCTTCCTGAAATTTGGCGAAAACCATGTGCCAATGCATTCTCTTACATCGTATATATGCGAGTCTCCCATAGGGAGCCTCACATATATACGATAATACATTGACCTAACAATATTTACACTGACCTTGTAAGTCAGTGCATTCTCTTAAACATGTATATGTGAGGCTCCATATGGGAGACTTGCAAATATCAGAGAATGCACTAGCAGAGGATGTTTAATGCTGCACCAGTGCAGCTCATGTCATGAAAGGGTTAACCAAAGATAATCAAATACCAGCAATTACTGATCAGTGAGTATTCAGTAATTAAAATGCTAGACTCTCATCCCTGAGAAACCCACCTATTTTTAGGCATAATCTCCCATACCGAACTTGAAGATGTTCGCGTAATGTTCGGTAAGTGTTCTGAGATGAGTCTGAGAACACCAGTGAGAACACTAAGGGCACTCCTGATCCATTGCACTATTGAGTACTTAATATATGATAGAAAAATAGTGCTAGTGTTCCTAAAGTAGTCTAATGTTCGGTAAGTGTTCCCACAGCCTGAAATATGCAAATCAGCTTAGTGCCAGAAAACTAATATATATGTTCATATGGGTGTCCGATCACCATAATACCTGTAGGTGTTCCTACTAATGTTCCTTGGGTCTCCAATCACTTAAATATTGGTGTTCCTACTAATGTTCCAAGGGTCTCCGATCACTTATATAGGTGTTCCTATGAATGTTCCCAGGGCCTTTTGATCATCAATATTATTGTTCCCAGTATTTTAGATCAATAAGATAATTTATACCAGTATTGTTCGGTCATCAATATTAATTTTCAATATAAATGTAAGTCAATATGTTGTTTACCAAAAAGCTTATCAATCATATAGGTTTTCAAATGCAAGTGAATATTACCGGGTAGGTGGTGATGTTACATGTGTGTTCTATACAGGAGATAAAATTTAACCAACTGCTCAAAGCTGGTCACAAAAATAACACCCAACAGTAAACACATGATGCATGTGTGCATGCAACGAGTGTACTACTAATATAACCACTGAAATTACTTGCAACAAATTGATGACATTTTTATCCAGGTTTCATTAAAACATTGAATCCAGTATGTCATTTATAAATTACATTCCAAACTGTTCCAAATCAATAATTTTTTGTGTAATATGCTAACTGTTGTCAATATGACATAACTTAGATAAAAATCAGTTTGGTAATGTAGTTATTGTTCTTCAGAATTTAATGGGACTTGGTATAGTACTGATTTACAACACTAAGCTATTGATGACCAACTCTAAACAAATGAAAACAAATATTTATTAAGTGCACCATTGCAATGGTCTCACCTGATTTTTTAACAATCTTCTTAGGTGGTTTGTAAACTTTTTCTTGTAGCATCTTCATTTGCCTCAACTTTCTTTTGAAATTTCTTTGATTAGATACCTATCACATATAAAGGAATGCAAAGATATAGTATGACAGAAACAGTCATATTTATTACAGGTTGTAAACCAATGAACTCTTCTTTATTAGCAACATCAGTGATAACCTACACTAAAATTGTAGATATTTCATGAAAACCATATCAAGATTATAGGTGTTGGGGAATGTAATACAAGATTTTAAACCAAAATGGCAGTAAAAATTTGAAACTAAACAAAAATATAATGTAATGTTTTTTAAATAAATGCATTGTTCATGAGAAAAGCTAATTTAAATTGTGAAAATATAAGACTGAACAAAACTTAATACTGCACAAACTGAAATACATGTACAGGTACATGTATGAATATTAAAGGGGTACTATCTTCTCATAAAAGTATGGGTTGCATAATTATTTAATCACATGCAAATGACTGTCACTTTCTATAGACAGGCTTCAAGAGTCATTTGAACATAGAATCCCTTTTCCAGCAGAAAAAGGGAGAGTATCTGTTTATAGCCAATTGTGAGAGAAAAGTATATTTGATGACACAGATTATAACTTGACATTAACAAAGATAAAGTACTGGTATTTTCATATTCACAGCTTGGCTGCAAGAGTATGAATCAATATGATAATAAAAATAAATTACCAGAGTGTCTTTATTTTCAAGAATGTGTGTATCTTCTTCGCTGTCGCTCCCAACAATCGGCCAACGCTTCTTAAATGGGAAAAGAAACAATGAGTACATCAGTCAATCAATTTCAGATTATGATTCTATCCAGTTTTGTAAAATGTACGTGGGGGGGGGGGGGGGGATATACATGTATTGTCATTTCAGAAATAATTGTATAAATTCCTCAAATATTGGGTCCACATTCATATGCAGTCACAATAGCTCCATAAATGAGTTCAATGGAACATGCAAATCTGCAAGGTAGACAACTTAAACTAAAGCACCAGAATAGAATGCAAATTAAAAATGGGGTGTGTAACTTCATTAGGATCACTGATATTAGCATTTAAAACAACCCAGCTGAACTCTGATGTGAAATCCGGCGAAGACCGGCAGGTTAAAAATAATAAAAGGTCGCAGACCACATGTCCCCCGACTCGAGTGGTAAACTTCATGATTGGATTTGTTTCTTGGCAAAATTTCTTGGACAAAACAACCCGATGAACAAACGCATGCAAACGCGAAAAAATGATATTTTTGTATTAGCTATATAGATGTTGCAAATTACCAACATGTTAGGAACAATATCCCAGAGTTTCAATCTCTACATTTAAAACTGTAGGAGGAGTTGATTACACCTTGAAGGTACCCAATCTCATCCAAAAGGCAAAAATGTTCCAAATTTTCTAAGTCAAAAACCCCCTAAAAATATGGAAAAAATGAAATTTTTTATTAGCTATATAGATGTTGCAAATCACCAACATGTTAGGAACAATATCCCAGAGTTTCAAATCTCTACATTTAAAACTGTAGGAGGAGTTGATTACACCATGAAGGTACCCAATCTCATCCAAAAGGCAAAAATGTTCCAAATTTTCTAAGTCGAAAACCCCCCAAAAATATGGAAAAAATTATATTTTTGATTAGCTATATAGATGTTGCAAATCACCAACATGTTAGGAACAATATCCCAGAGTTTCAAATCTCTACGTTTAAAACTGTAGGAGGAGTTGATTACACCATGAAGGTACCCAATCTCGGACGCACGGACGCACAGACACACACACGGACGGATGAGGGTCATTTCTATAGTCCTCCGACGGAACGTCGGGGGACAAAAATCATGCTGCAGATCTAATTCCACAGCCATACTTTCCCGGAAGTGGGATCTAGACTAACCTAGGCTATAGGGTGGTCCTAGAGGATTAACTTTAAAATTTAATATAATTTATTTGATGATAAATAAAGAATATATGTTAATGATATGACAACGGGACCCCACCAAACTTTCAAAGCATACATGTAGACTTGCTTGTACATGTAGTATGGCAGGGCCCATATGCCTATGGTAATATATAATTACAATCATGTTATACTTATACGGTACTTATAGTATGTGCTGTTACAACAAATAGGGACAAGTGTACAGAATGGGGTGATGTGCAGCGGTGGCTGGGGGGGGGGGGGGTAAAGTACTGGTAAAGTGGTATATCTTTATCATATAATGTTCATCAGGTATGGGTGAACCACTGTCGATCTGTAGACTATAATAGCCAGATCGGGCTAAAATAGATCGATCTGTGTTCCTGGCACAGTGTTCACTGCAGGGTTCGCACTGCCATTGCCAATGGCAAAAATAATTCACATTTGGCAAAAGATATTTTCATTTGGCAAAAGTTTTGGCAAGTCATTTATTAATTCCTCAATAAAGTTGAAAAATATTGGTCAATCAATACCATTCATTTTAGGAGACTACAATTCAATTCGTTTAATCTTATTTACCCATAATATATAGGTATTAAGATAATAGAATTATATTAGTGGTGTTTTGCAGTTAGTCTAATAGAATTAATATCGATTGGGTGGAGGGATTACCCGTATTTAGTGTGATGGTGGTGTTTACATAGCTAATCCTCTTGTGGTGTGCCCTTCTGATGAAGCTACCCTTCTACGATTGTATTGTTCGGAGATTTGTTTATTGTTGTATGATAAACCATAATAGAGATGCGAGTATAATTATTAACAAACTGCTTTCCTATCGATATCAAACGTCGATCAAACCGCGAGTGTCGAAACATAACATCCAATCAATGTTGCAGAAAATGATACTATCGGGGATAACATTTGGCAAATTCAAATAGAATTTGGCAAAAAATATTTTCATTTGGCAAAAGCAAATTTCGTTCTAGCGCGGACCCTGGTTCACTGTTGTAAGAGAGCAGCCCTCTTAATTCAGATTGTTTGGCTTCGGCAATCTGCTACAGCAACAGTATGCCGTGGCCCAGTACAAGTCCGCTCGTACTAAAACCAGCTAAGATTTTGGGATAGCGATATGCTAGTTTTAGTATGAGTACTATTTAAATGAATTACACCCAGGGTTGGTGGCGGGAACTGTAGTCTATATTACTCAATTTTACCTAACACATCAATACCATTGTAAACGAATAGTTATCAGTATCGCTCACAACATGTTATTGCAGTATGTGCGAGTTCAAATGCTTGAGGTTATGTACACCATTCTAATGGTTCCTTTCCGTTTTAGCAGCGGGGGTACAGGAGTGTCTTCGATGCGGCATATCTTTGTTTAAGTTCACTTTTTCACAGAAAATAGTCGCCAGGATATTTACGTTCACCTCCCACCATAGTAAGTTTTCACACAAAATTGAATTCCCTGTGTTGATAAATTGACATTTAATTTAAACAAGTGACGTTTTTTATTTTTTTGAAAGTAACCGAATAACAGAAACAGGCCCACAGCCACAGGGTGACCTAAATTTGATATGAAATTAGCACTTCTACCCTGTCTACTAAGTTCTAGCTTGTCAAAAACCAGCCGGTTCGAGAACAGAATATATTATATAGCTGAATTCAACTAGGTCAGCTGAATAGTAGAATACAGCTATGAGTATGACTCTATGAGCTATTAGTATTAACAGTTACAGTATTGTCCTAGTATTGACAGTATTGTAATTGTTACATTGTAGCTGCGTTCTCACATTTGCCAGACATGTTCAGACTTCAGTGCAATAAGTATTTTACATAAAATACCTTCTTATGTATTGTTGGCATCTTGTTGGTCTTCAATTATCTGTGATTATCAATTCTTAATCGTGGCGTCACCGCAACACTAGCAGATGTTCGCAATTTTAAGTTGGACCAATTTCACCAAACCTCGCAAAAATTTGAAAAATGCCGAGTTTGTGAACATCTAATCTATACGCGTACTGTGACGACTATGTACATAACACAATTAAAATGTATGCGGTTCGATGTCATTAGTGTGATGATGTTCAATATAATCTCCCATCACATATACAATTCGTAAACATGGCCTTGAATTAAAAGAATAAAAAAAATCATTGCTGTCGTCCATGTAAACAACTCCGGTGTTATGGAGGAATGAAAGCCTCTAACGACAATGTTTTATACTTTTTAATAGAAAGTGTGAATATATTTACTGTATTCTACAATATATAGATTTAAAATGTATTTATTCTTATAAATGTTTTTATTATATTTGTTAAAATTTAATATGCTACTGCTGAAATAAATATTTATATTTCCTAGATTAGAGATTACAAGGAGGAGGTGTCACATGATCAATCAAAATGTCGGCCGACTTGACGTTCGGTGTGTAAAGTTTCCCGCAAATATTTGCATTGTTTTCACGCTTGTTTCGTTTTAATCATTCATACTTTCTGCACATGGTGATTTATTTGCATTTGTCCTGATGATTGCACTTTTGTCTTTTTCTCACAGGTGCAGTGCCGTCATTTTATAGAGAGGTTTATGACATCGTATGTCCGAATCAGGAAAATGTTGATCGGGACCTGTTTGTTCACCTGTTGCTGAAATCGACTCTGCCACAACCTACAATCCTACAGGTACTTTCATCAATTTTGAGTTTTCATCATAAAGTATTATAGCTCTGTATATTTAGTGGTTGATTTAATGGACTGCATTAGTTATGTCGCATGCAGATTGCGATTTGTAATGAAGTGGGCGTTTCCACATGTCAATTTCCTATTTTGTTTTGGTTTTGTTTACATTAGCAGAAAGATCTGATGGATAATTCAAAAGCATTAAAACACTAGCAGATTGAAGTGTAGATTCATATTGATTTCCCGATCAATTAACTTCACAATGCCTCAGATAATGTATTGTATGCATGTACATATTGCCATTATTGGTATATTTGTAATGTTAATATATGCTGTCTATTGTAAACTGTTGTCCCATGCAATTGTTTCTGTGTTCAATTTTGTTGATCCATGGATTTCTTTCCAATGTTATAGTTCTTAAACATGCACAGCCAAGGGCTGAAGGGGTCACTCTCACCAAAAAAAGTGCTGAAGAGCGCAGGTTTTGAAAATGTGCTTACTCTAGTGATCCGAATAATAGTAGGGGTCGGAATAATAGTAGGTGGTGGAAAATTTGCCAAATTTTAATAATAGTAGGGGTCGGAATAATAGTAGGGGGTGGAAATGTCAATGAAAAAGGAGATCATTGAAGAACACTGATTTAATTATCAAACAAAAACTTATAATAAACACTCCTCGACCCAGCACGGACAACGTCTGGTTCTTGCAGAACCTTTTCAATGTCATTGATTTGAACGGATAACACTGCGTCAACACTTTTATACGAATTTTCAGTTCCAGCACAAGGCTCGAAAAATTTAATTTTCTTTGGTCGGAATCGGTCCACCAACTACTCAATTGTGTTCTAATTAAAGAAACTTTCAAACGTGAGCCCCAGACGTTGATTAACTTCTTAGTTAATAACGCGTCAATTGTAAAAAAAACACAGACATAACGCGTTGTCACCTTTGTTCGCCTCACTGAACGATAAACAATACCCGCAGAGGGGGGTCTGTCTATTGCAATAGGGTCGCACGAATTGCAAAATAGCGACACGTGCGAGGATGGAGTTACTTCCCATGGATCAAATCATTGATTATATTGCGATGCCAGACGGTTGCGCGAATTCTTTGAACGTTTTCCGTTTTATGCATGCCATTTGATTAAAAACTACGAATAATGCGATCATTCATGGAGTAAGGGTGATCAAAATTAAATAATCGTAGGGGCTTGAATAAGAATCGTAGGGGGTGGATTTTTTCTCCAAAATTAACAATCGTACGGGTACGGTTATTCGGATCACTAGAGTAATGGTACACAGGTTTTGAAATGTTGTTCTAAATGACGTTTAGTTTTCGTATCTGCCACGATTTCTGTTAGAGAATAATTGTTTATGTTCCAATGAACAATCAAATGAACTGAAAACAAACTGCTGATGGGTGCCAGACTTTCAGAAACACAGTTTATGTAACGTTGTTAGTGCCGATCACAAACCATGTGTACCCTTCAGCTCATTTTCAAACCCTGTGTACTCTTCAGCACTTTTTTTGGTGAGAGTGACTTCAGCCATATATACTAGGCTACCTAGTGTATTGTACATGTATGGTTTATATTCTATAGGTCTAATAGAATATTTTATTAACCAAAATAATTGACCGTTGAGGTGTACATGCATGAATCACATTTGATATGACATTGCACGAGGACAAACAATTAGATAACAAACAAACAAATCTACATGTAACCAGTTCAGCAGCTACATGTACACATAGCCAACTAAACACCTTATATGTCAGTGGTCATGTATGCTGCATATATGTACATGTATGATATATCTCCGCAGTAATTCACAAATAGGGGCAGCAGAAAACACAAACCCCATTTAACAAACACTGTAGAGAAATCCCAGATAAAATTTGAAGATCGTGGAGACAAATGTTAATTGCTAAAACTAGTATCCAGGCCAACAATCAAGTACATGTACATTTAACTATTACTAATGGTGTATGCAACAAGATATTGAGACATGCTCATAGTTATTGATGCATGTAAATTCCCCATGTTTAGCAGACTACTAGTAAGGTTGTGAGTATTCAGGGAGTGTTCTTTTAATGCAAATGCATTATAAAGGACCAACATGATATCCAGAGTAGGAATGACATGTGTTTAATAGATCATGGTACTTAGCGGTTATTGAAGAACAATTACTTCATGATGGAATTAAGATATATAACACTCCTCTGAGGGCAGTGGGCTGCATTGAATTACATGATCAGCTAAAGTGAAATATAACACAATAGATTTCTGCAAAAGACACCGTGGGTAAATACCATGAACTACAAAACACAAAATAGGTAAACTACGACTGCTGAAAACTATATAATAAAGTTAACAATTAGATCATGAGGACACATTTTAAAAGCTTCAATGGTAGTAAGCTATGAATACTCTCATGGTCACATCATTAAACAAGACCCTGACATCACTGGCAAGAATGCTTTTGAATAAATTTACTCAAGTGAAACAATACTAGTACAATTGGGTCTTCAGATGAAATCAAGCAAATAAATTGATTATTCAGGTCTAACATTGAAAAATTGTTGTATCTCTGATAAAATATAAGCAAGCAGGTTAATCCTCTCAGAGCCATATAAGCAAGCAGGTTAATCCTCTCAGAGGTGTCCATGTATGTACCGCTAGTACACATGACAGCTGGTAATGTTGGCAGGCGATCCAATTACATGTACATGTATGACATCCTACCAATAGCTGTGCCTTGCACACAGCACATGAGGTAGACATTCGACAACTGTGATTTATACTACTGACAGATGGGGCAGGTTGCTAACTTGTTCTGTTCAAACTTCTTCCTTCAAGTTTTTAAAGAAGTTGGGCCCCATGCAGAGTTGACACCTAGATAATTGACCATTTAAAATAAGAGAAAGCTATTCTGCCACTAGCAGCAAATTAAGATAATCACCTTTTTTTGCTGCTAGAAACAGAAAATCCTGTAAAAAGTGATGTGACCAAAGGTCATCGCACGTTATAACCTAAACACGATGTTGTACATTCGGCTTTAGATGTTTCTTTTTTGTAGCAATCCAAGTTATATCTTTGCAGTTTTTGAATAGAAGATCGAGCGACACTAATTAGACAATTCGGAAAGCAAAGGGCTTTAAAATTACATTTGTTGCACAAATTTACCAAAACACTCATGCATGGGTTACATTGGGTTTCTGGCTTTTAATGTTTTTCGACATTCAGTGCAAATGACTTGGAAACTGCAAAATCACAATTTGAATGGGTACATGTATGTCCAGATTTTTAAAAGTGCAGCATTGTTTTTTAGATTGCTTCTAAATGCTAATAATTAATAAAGAGCACTTACTAGTAATGTGCATAGCTTAGATGAGGAAATACATGTATAAGGGGCATTGAATTCTGTCTCTGGCACATATCAATTTGGGAATTTGCATGGTCAAATTCTATCAAAAAGGCTACAGGACAGATGTATTTTTATTTGTGTGTACTTCCTCTCCAATACATGACCATAAGATGCACCTATTTTTTGACCGTTCTATAAATTCAATATTTGATTGAAGGGCAATTACAGTACTTTAGAATTATAGGGAAAAAGATGTAGCTATCAATTTTCTTTATTCGGGATAGTCTTACTCTACATAGGCTACTCTGAATTACAATATCACAATAAGAGTATTACAATTAAAATGTTTTCTATGGAACATCACAACACAATATGCATGACGTTTTGTGCAAAAGTGATTTGCACCAAAAATAGCCAATCAAGCTACTGTATTCTACTGCTAGTGGCAGGATAAGCCGATAATCTTATTCTGCTGCTAGTGGCAGAAAAGCCATGTTAAAGCACCCCTACCATTGGGCTATTCTGTCTATAACCACAGAATACTATTGTCGCCTTATTCTACCTCTTCCAGCAAATTAGACTACTACAGTGACTACTTTATTTGTCGTGGAGATTAATGTAGTGGAGTTGTGGTTAGTGTATTTGACTTGTTACATCATGGTGTGAAAACATTTATTCTTTGAATCCTGTTCTTTGGCATTGCCTTTGGCAAGTGATCTCATACTAGAGTTGTTGCAGGGTACTCGCCATTAACCAAATACCTGGTTGGGGTGTCTATGGATATTGTCATGTTAGCTAATCCTGATGAGCTCATTAGCTGCTCGGGTTGCTTCCTCTTTAGTGAGTTTAGGTAACAGGCCTTTAGTTTCCACCCAAATTTGCATTGGTAAATGCTGTGTCCAAAATACGAAGAGAAATGATGTTTTTTTTTATATATACAAATGTGGTAATATGGCTACCCTTATTGTAGCCAAGTTGGAGTGATGGGGTATATTATGTCCTACTAGGATAGTTCCACAAGTTTTCACTGGCTAAAAATCAGGCCGTCCACTTTTTAGCTCAACTTGAAAATTTCAGTTTGAACTTTTGCTATGGGTTGGCGTCCGTAATCCATCAACAATTTCCTAGAGCACACCCTACAGGTCACATCTCTCATCCGATCGTCACCAAACTTCATATGGATCTTCGAGGTGACCTCTAGATAGGATCCTTCAATTTTGTCCTAAATTTGTTTAAAAACCAGCAGCCATCTACATGTATGATTTCAAATTTGAATCCATCGGCACACCCTGCAGCCCGCATTTGTTGGAGAATTGTTTTGCAATATAATAGGTATGTTTAGGATCACCTCCAGATGAGAGCTATAAAATTTGAACAATTTTGACATATCCCTTATCCGATCATTAAAAAACTTGATCTTTTGGGTGACAACCAGATGGGAGACATACATGTAAATTTTTCTGAATTTTGTTGAAAAACATGGATGCCAGCAGCCATCTTGGATTTTAGTTTTTGCATGACTAAATCCTTCTGAACACCCTACAGGCGACATCCATCATCCTATCGTCACTAAACTAAACACTATGGATCTGCGAGGGTGACCACTAGATGGTAGGCATCAAATTTCATTGAAAAGCATCTTGGATTTCACAATTGAATCTATCGGAACACCCTGCTGCCAACGTTTATTAGAGAAATATTTTGAATTTTGTTTTTATCCAATTGATCCCAAACTTGATACATAGCTCTTTGACTTGAGTATTATTTAAACTTTCTGCTTTTCCTTATTGCTCTTTTGATTGTAATGTATGGCAGTATCCTCTCTCCAAGTTGAGCTACAGTGTCATTGACACTTTCATTTCAAAGTGGTATAGATTCTTTCTTGGCTGTAAATTGAATGAGCTGGTCTCGCTGGACCTCAGAATGCAGCGATGGTACTAGAACTACATGTGCATGTAGAATGGTAGTCTTGCATCACCTGCTTCTGGTCAGTCATTTGTTCTGAAGGATTCCATACATGGAATCCAATGAAGTCTTTCATGCTATTAGGTAATAAGAAAAATTTATTATATGTACAATGCATCAATTGGGTGACTTATGAGGTTGAATCCTAACATAATCCTCTGTCATGCCAGTTGGCACGTGACTTTAAGCTGCTGGAGCAATGGATGTGGAGATGTTTTCACTCCTGTGCCCCCTTTGCATGCAATCAATCAACATTGAACTTTAAAGGTAGACTCTGTCTAAATTTCCAGTATTTGAGTGATTTGTTTAATCTGAGGTTAGAACATTAACAATATGCCATGTGTGAGTGTCGATGGGAACAGACATCGCTTTGCAAGAGTATGTGTTTGTAGATCATATTATATCAACTTTCTAGATGACATGAGTATGATACAAGACTCTGCCTGGAGTTTGAGTTTGGTATTCAAATCACTCAATAATACCAATTTACAGATGAAACAAAAAACTGGAATGCATAATTACTACAATCGCCAAGAAAGAATCTCAACACTAAATATTTGAAAATATTCAATATTTTTTGTAACATTCAATTTTACTAAGGTATTTAATTTGCATATATTTGATTTTGAAATATACAATACTATATACTTGTATTAACATTTCAGTCCATTCAATTCTAGCCACTGTAATATTTATTATTTGTACTTGGTATATATTAACCCTGTCAGTATACATGTCACATTAAAGCTATTGCTTTATATTTAGATATGGGACATTGTGGATACAAAGCAAGGCTACCTCAATAGAAATGGTCTATACAAAGCTCTTGCCTTAACTGCTTTAGCTCAACAAGGGAAATCAATCAACGAAAAGGCATTAGAATCTTTCTCAGGACAAGGTATGCATATATGACAAGATTATAGTAGCCACACAGGCAAATTTCTGCCAGAATTATGCAAGCTTTGTTAAGGTTATGTACAATTTCTTCTCTAAGATTATTTTTGTTTTTTATGATGATGCAATAGATGATGCAGAATATTATACGTTTCATGCATAAATTCGAAACCGCATCAATTTTTTTAAATCTGTAAGACCCTATGTAACACTAGTAGTTGAGTCCTGAATGTCAAACCTGGAAACTGAAAGTTCTGTACATACCATTCAACATGACATACATATAGTTTAGTTCATCGTCTATTCATATGAAGACTTGTATAATTGAAAGTTGAAATGGAATACATGTACGTGTATTGACAATAATTGAAAGATGCATTGAAATGATTTTTTATAGTTTTTATCTGCAACAGTATGAATGGAAATACTTGAGCGAAAGAGTATTTGTAGCAGATACGAAACAAAATTATTTTACAAAGATAACGATAATGAGAGTAATAGCTTAAGGATTACGCCATTACACATAGCGCCCTGCAAAGCCCTGATTTTCATTTGAATCAAATCGTAGGAAAATATTGAATCCCCGAATCTCAAACCAATAGTTGGAAATATGCCATATTTATTGTCAATTTTAACATGCTGAATTTTATAAATCCCGCGCATTGTCTAAACTGTGCAGGTGGTAATAAATAGTTCAGTAAATATAAAGTTTTGTTATTTTTAGGGTCGGTCGATGTGCAGAAACTGACAATCTGTTTTTGTTGGCCTTATCTAAACACTTCCCTTGAATGAATATGAATCCTGAACTTCTATTATCTAGGGGTGTAATGATACATTGATGTATCGATGCGACCGCGATACAGCACTGACGATACGGTCATCGATACGGGTGTTCAAATGATACGTATCTCGATACACAAATTGCATGTTGTATTGTAAGCAGCGGTCGTCACGAATGATTAAGGTCAATGTTGAATCAGTATCTAACACAAAATTAAGGAAATCCCCCACAATAAGTAATAAAAGTGATAAGCATTCCCTATTTATCACAGAGTAACCGTGAGGCCAACAGACCGCATTGTATCAATTTGCATGTGTGGACAATACGATGCCATCTTCTTGAAACACATTGTATTAATAGATCAGTCGCTAGTGGTCCACTGACCAAAGCACAGACCTGACCTGAGTGACCTCAATTTTAATGACCTATTTCAATAGTACACGTCATGCAGCAAGTGACCTACTTTGTCAATGACATGTCTTACTGCTATTGCTGCAATTTTATTTCACTGTTAACCAGAGTGATGCAGCTGCTGTAGTCTCATCCTGTATCATATCAATCTACATGTATGTCTTTCCCCATGTCACGTCAACACTGGACACTGTGCACTGGCCCGTGTGGGTTGCTGAGCAATTGTTAAACTTCCCGGAATAAACTTGTCAACAGACAATGAATCCCCCCAATTCCCGTTATAAAGTTGACAACTTGACATGAGTTATTAATATAAAGCCCCTCCCATTTAACTGTCAATCTCGTGACATTGACTGAGAGATTTTCCGAGAGGACGTTCCTCATTGATGAACAGGTAGTGTTTGTACTCTCTAATTAATTTTGTTCAGAGAACGCAGTGCAACAATGGGCTCAATGTCGGCATCTTTATGCTTCCGGACCGATAGGATATCACTGATAGTCGATACATTGACAAGGTTTTAATTAGTTTTTTCTTCTTCTTAGACAATACAATACAAGTTGCAACAACAAACATATTAGACGAACATCTAGTACACATATTTTAGCGAGTTCATGTAGGCCTACCTATAGCCATTCAAGCACATACCCACCCGTCGTTATCGCTATATATCAGTGTATATACAGTCAGTACAAATACTCTACAATATCACTATAATTTTAGGTAAGCTCGTGACCTCTGTATCGCGATAAACATCGATACACCCCATACCCCGTATCGTTACACCCCTACTATTATCTTTTTGTCGGTGCTCATTTTTCATGAACTCAAAATGAATAAATATTACAATTATAACTGGGTGGGAGAATCCATTTAGTATGGAAAGGTTTAAATTTGCTACCCCTTCTCAACAGTTGACATGTACATGTAATCATGTAGCAGGGTTTCCTTTACTATGGCTCAGCGTCCGTGGAATGGCCTCATTCCCCTCGCTGATGATCTGTTTGAGACAAACATGTACCTAAAATCAATAGCAATCTATCGTGAAAAAAAATCTAACTGCAATGGGAGTTCGAGGGTTAAACAGAATACTGGTGATAAGGCAGGTCAATTGAGCAAAATATGTTACCGGTACAGTGTAACCCCATTCGGCAAACCAGATTCCGTTGCCCCAGAGGTCATAGGTCGAGGAGTCCATAATGAGAGTAACCCTTTGAAATAAAAGCACCAAAACTACAACGCAATGTTTGGTGTGCAGTCAAATAGTGACGTTGTATTCGGCGTAATACACATATGAAAATGTCGTGGTAACATCAAAGAATGCCGGATTGCTGAGTATGCATATTTTGTGCACGGAATTTCTGTGCATGAAACAACTCACGCTCGGAGATCCCATGCAAAATCATGGATATAAAGTCAAAGTACGGTCAATAGTTTCGTTATCCCACATGGGCCCCAAACACAGATGCATATAAAATAATGACGCACGTGTTCACATTTTCCTCCAAAACTCAATTATATTTCATAACACGGGGTTAAAACTCTGTTCCATAGCAGTGGTCGTCAGTACAGTTGATGGACTAATGCAGACTATTGAACAAGCTACGCGTTCGTAGTTTGAACTATTTCGCTACATTCATATTATGCCGCTATAAATATCTTCTGCAGTATGACGTCACAGTGCACAAATAGTTTCACGATTGACAGAATATATACTTTCGGATTCATTTTCACGGAAGCTACCTGTTGAAATTTTTGGAAATATGTAATTCAATTCTCCTTGTTAGGTATTAATGGTCAATGCATAGATGCTTTTTAGTGTTTAATTATACCTGTCGGAATCGTATAAATTTGTAAACACTATAACTGGTAGCTTGTTCTTTTATTTTGTCTTCAATCAGATGGCTGTCTCATGTGCATAATATCGTGATCACTGCTCTGGATACCATCAACAGAATTAATGCACCCACGGAAATGATCAACTTGCTTAATATACGTAGCTTTCGATTGTTTTGTGAGTATCTCAGGTGCAAGGAAATTACTACTTTTCAGTGAAATTTTCTCCCCACGGACAAACCATGGTCGCCCGTTGCGTTATTTGTTTCCCCAATACGGCTGAAATACGGACTCATTTATTTCCCCCTGGCGGAAACCCTGCATGTAGCATTTATTTACTACCATATTAGTTTATGTAACTCAATATATGCCTGTTTCTTTCAGAATTGCCGAGGCCAACATTAGGTGATTTAACAGATTTAATGAATAACAGTGCCAGAATTCGAAGAGAAAATAATCCAAATATATTAGGATATACCTTTAGTGATTTGAATGCGTTGGATACAGTCAAAGTGGAATTTGTTCCTGAGAAGAAAGGGATTATCTTCAAGCATGTAGAATATGAACTCACTAGCAGGGTAATTATATTTGCATAGTTCTGCCAAGGAAATGTGATTTATACTATAATTGCCTTCACTATTGTGTGTGCTAGTAAAACACATATTTAATAAATTTTAGCATATGCAAAGCTTCTACTGCTTATGTAATATTTCCTACAGTAATGCCCTAAATAATCGACCTTTAACCACAACATAATTATGGGTAACTTTTCAGGATTTAGTCGGAAATATGGCTTGTTGCCATTCATCGGAAAGCTCTCACTGAGAGCTTTCCGTTGAATGGCAACAAGCCATATTTCCGACTGAATCCTGAAAAGTCACCCACAATTCTGCTGTGGTTAAGGAGTCAATTATTTAGGGCATTACTGTACTTCGTGTATAATACTGAAGCTGATGCCCCACTCACTGCTCATTTAACATGAGATTCAATTACTTTGAACATTTACTTGATCATAAAAGCCAATTGGTGAGCACTTCATATATTTGTACCGGTCATAAATAGTTCCTACCAAAGCTGGTATGCTGCCAATCTCCTATTTGTGTACTATTTATACCAACTAGAGCTGCCCTACTTCCTACAAGCACAATTTTTCTAAGCACATGCTCTGCATCCTACCAGTATTGGTACTTTGTAATCAGTCACTGATGCTGAAGAGGTCACTCTCACCAAAAGAAGTGCTGAAGGGTACACAGGTTTGAAAATGTGCTGAAGGGTACACAGGTTTTGACATCTCGTTCTAAATGACATTTAGTTTTCGTATCTGCCATGATTTCTGTTGGAGAACAATTGTTTACGTCCAATAAACATTAAAATGAACTGAAAACAAACTGATGATGGGCACCAATCTTTCAGAAACACAGTTTAAGTACATGTAACTGTGTTAGTGCCGATCACAAACCCTATGTACCCTCAGCAAATTTTCATATGCTGTGTACCCTTCCGAACTGTTTTTGGTGAGAGTGACCCCTTCAGCATCACTGATGACAACTCTTTAATGCCTTCTTTTGCCAGCGATACAAAGCTACTGTTTTGAGAAGATACAGTGACTTTGATGCTTTACATGAGTTACTAATTGCCAGATTTCCATACAGAATAATTCCCAGGTTACCACCAAAGAAAATGATGGGAGGTAAGATTTTTATTTACTACCCTCACTCAAGGTATCTGCAAGAGGTGAGCAGTATTTACAAAATACTGTTCCATTAGGACACCCAGCTGACCATTGAAGGAAATTGGCTTGTTATTTTATATTTATAAATTTATAATTAGAAACTACATGTATGTAAACAACAGCAAGAAATGTTGCCAATTCAGATTCTAAATGATGCAAATACTTTTTGACTGAAATTTTATGGTAGATTGTCATTCTCAAGTGAGCTTGGCTTTAATTTAAAGATACTTATTCCGATTTGATAGTCTCCCTATCATCAGATTCCAATAACAACATTTTTTGAAATGCCGCTTCAGTTTTCAGAATGGATTAATTACCCAAAAATAAACTTAAAAAATAAAAAGTCAGCTATAGCATAAAATTTCCCAAAACCTGTTATTTATGAACATTTTGTTCAACGATATTTTGATATTTTGATAAAATCAATTTTGATAAAATTTATATCTGATCACTCTGCGCTTTGATGGGTGTGTTCCTCGACTCAAATCAAATAATTTTTACACCTGAAGCCAAGGAAATAGTAATTTGCGAGCGTTGATTCGGATTATGCATCTTTAATATACTGAAACAGACCTTTAGGCCCATATTCTGTTTTAGATGAAATTGAGTTTAAAATTTTATTTCTTATTTTCTTTAAGCTTTACAAATTTTTCAAAAACTTCTTTCAAAATATCCCGTTGGAGAACAAGGGAAAAAATAACTATATACATCCAAAATGTCAATGCACTCTTTACAGTATCAACATAATTTTTATACTTCTTGTATTCTGGAAATGGTCAATCATTTCATGAAATCTGGTTGAATTTCTTCTATTCACTAAATATATTGCCATGTTGAGAAAAAGCGGATTTTTCTTTACTACCCTCACTCAAGGTATATGCAAGAGGTGAGCAGTATTTACAAAATACTGTTCCATTAGGACACCCAGCTGACCATTGAAGGAAATTGGCTTGTTATTTTATATTTATAAATTTATAATTAGAAACTACATGTATGTAAACAACAGCAAGAAATGTTGCCAATTCAGATTCTAAATGATGCAAATACTTTTTGACTGAAATTTTATGGTAGATTGTCATTCTCAAGTGAGCTTGGCTTTAATTTAAAGATACTTATTCCGATTTGATAGTCTCCCTATCATCAGATTCCAATAACAACATTTTTTGAAATGCCGCTTCAGTTTTCAGAATGGATTAATTACCCAAAAATAAACTTAAAAAATAAAAAGTCAGCTATAGCATAAAATTTCCCAAAACCTGTTATTTATGAACATTTTGTTCAACGATGTTTTGATATTTTGATAAAATCAATTTTGATAAAATTGATATCTGATCACTGGTTGAATTTCTTCTATTCACTAAATATATTGCCATGTTGAGAAAAAGCGGATTGCTGTGGTATATAAATTGAAGAGATATTATTGTTCAATATTTAATTTGCTCATATATTCAACAATGAATTTTCCTTTCAGCTAATAGAGAATTTATGGAGCATCGGAAGAGATGTCTGAGAAAGTTCCTCAATATTGTCGCCAGACACCCTCAGATGCATGATGACAAGCTATTGAAATTTTTCTTGACATTCACTGGGAGTGTAAGTATTCATGCACGGCACCTATTAGGTTTAACTCTCAACTAGATTTTCCTGTTTCAGTTATATACATTGGAATGGTCTGTTATTCACATTTTGAGGTTGTGTTTTGATAATAGAAGTGCATAATACATAGGATTCGTGTTCAATCCTGTGGTCCTCAAGATATTTGTTGAACTTATTATTTGAAATTCCTCAAATGAACTACTTGTCGGATAGTATTTATTAATCAAAGAGTTAAAAGCATCTTTTGAGCAATTACCGGTACACATCATGTTCCCTCTGGGGACCTCATTGTGCAAATGACAGGCACACTAAACTCAGACTTGATCATGTTCAATATAATGCATTATGAGAATGGGTGGAGACACTGGCTCATTATGTGTCGATTGCTTCATAACCATATGAAGAATTGATCATTTCTTATCGACAGGCTCATGTCATGATCTGAATGGTACATTGAGATGCCCCTCAACTCAAATATGTTTGTATGTATTCATTTCGCATCTTTACGAGATAGGAAGATTTTACAATATCGATAGTCAGTTATTATTTTAAACCAATGTAATGTTGCTAAAACATAATTAACAAGAGGGCCAAATTTGGAAAACAGACCGTTATGCATTGGCAGGCAGAAAATTTTAGAGGCTTCTTGAAAATTTAACTGAGAATCCTGGGAAAATTCAGAACAAAAGTTCTGAGAAAATTCTGCAAACAGATTGCAGATAATATCTCATGTGCTCATTGTTCTTAGTGTTTGTGAGCTATAGCTATTTTTTACTTCACTATATTTGACATATATTTTAGGATGTACAACAGAAGATAAAGGAACATTTTCGGGGATATCCAGATGAATTCATGACTAGCAGTTTAGCAAGCAAAGCCAAGGTATAGTATAATAATAGTATATATAATAGAATAATCATTTTAGTGATTGTACAGATCCTGACAAATGAGAGGCTGGATTCCAATACGATCAACCTTGCCTGCAAACAAGGGAAATTATTGACACATTGTGACTATCATTTTGACAAAATCAAGAGCTCCTCTCATGTACTCAATTTATGTTGGAGTAGGTGGATTATACTTGGTATTTGCATTTGCAGCTTGGCTCACCCACAGCCAACTAAAGATTGTTGCATGGAATGTTCAATGCTAAGCGTGTTTAGATGTGAGGGTATTGAGTTTATCAGTAAAAGCCAATATTTTTCTCCCATATATCTGCCAATACCGATATACCAGTTCTATTCCTGTATACAGAGTTCAAACAAAAGTTGATACTCCATAGCATACGCTCAATTCAAAACAAACAGACATATATATTTGTGAACATAAATAGGCTGTTATCTACAGACTGACATCTCTCGCAGTTTTGGTTTCTATGAAGTTGTCAACACCCACACACTACATGGACTGACACATACTGAGTGGTACCCAGTGTGGCATGGATGACATCACAATGCAGCAATGTTGCAGTTGCCTTAGTCTTCTATAGAGGACTCTTGCAATATCCAGTGGCAGGATTATTCATCAATTTTAATAGATACAAAATGACACATTTATTAGAAAGAGTGATATCTTACTATCATACTGATGTATTATAATCTAACTGTTGCGTTAAATTATGCACATAATATGCCACGTAATTAGATTTAACCTCATATTTGATATGGTTGTTTATGTCTAGAGAAGACCCAAACTGATACTAAGTTTGCGAGTTCAAAGGAGTTTGTATTCTTTTGAAATTATGCGAACATTGTTATAAAATATAGTTTTCTCATTAAGTTGTTACTTTCAGTTGACAATTCTTGTGGAGTCCAGAACAGATATAATGTTGTCTGTGGAATAAACCAGGTTACTTCACAATTGTGACATTTTATTGCCATCATTTGTGATTTTAGATGAGTAGGTGTTTTTCAATTGCTACGTTGATTTTGGATATTTTCAACTCAGCAATTGCCACAGGTTCATATACCTTACCCATATTTAAATTCACGCATCCATCAGTGTGTGAAATTGGTTCGTGAATTTAAAACTGAGTGAAAGATAGTACGAGTCAAAGAATTTGTGATTGGCTAGTTGACAGTCACTTTTATTGATAGTGTCATTAGTGTGCTCCTCAGCATAATAGTCCGCTTCCTAATTATAACGTACCCAATATCACTGGGGAATGAAGAAATATATCAATCCATCATTATGACACCTCTAGTTTACTTTGATTAAGCTACATGTATCTGGTAATATTCTCTTGATGTGTTATTCCACGGTGACTAAAATTGAAATATAAATTGAGCTAATACCACTGAGTATTGATTGGTTTCATTCTTTTTCTCTGCTATTACCTTAATTTGAAATAAAATTAAAATTGGGCTATTACTGAGAATTGCAGTGTAATTCAGTCATAGAGATGGGCGGTACTCGGTATTTACCGTGCGGTATCGGTATCAGCGTAATACCGATTTACCTTACCGAATAAAAACTAAAAATACCGAATTTTCGGTATTGAAATTATTCATGTGTTGCCAACTTGTGTGTCTTCGTATTTTGATTTGGTACTTTAATTAAAATTAATCTCAGAATTATACAAATCCATCAGACCATCACAAAGAACCTGACTGGTAAAAAGCAGCCACTTGATAAGAACTCAGCTGACCGTGTCGGTGACCTTTTATCAGTTTGACAGGCCTTGAGCGAGCAAAAGGAATACACACTCACAGATGGTTGACCTAGTTACGGGCCTAACAATCAATGCAGTTGTTAGAATAGATACACAGTGTATCAAAGAATACTGTGATGTAACGTATTGCTACATTGTAACGTCGTCAATGCCACACTGACTGTCACTGTGTAATGCCCAGGCGGTGGCAGTCCGTATAGCACGTGGCTTTGGCGACTTCAAAGACACCGACAATGCAAGCGGTATTAACAGAAATAAGGTCCGATTTCATTTGTACAGTGAATCATAATCTACTTTCACTTTCTAAAAATAGAACAGATCCATCAATTAAATTCTAAGATTTATTTCTCGTTGCAGCTATTTATAGGGGTTTGTGAATTGTGATCACTGATTACTACTCGCAATTCTATTCACTCGCGAAAATGTGACGAAATTGACACGTATAGGTATTGTAGCCATGCAATCTCTTATTCTTTTCAAAAGGGATGCGACGGCGTGCTTGTAAATCATCAAACAGATGTGTGAATATCACTTAATTGAATAATTGTGTAGGTCATTGTGTTGCCTCATTTAGCTGTTGTCACGAATGTAGTAAATCCGTTGGCATATATACATGCATATTGTTCAGTTAAAAACTTGAATTACCGCAATTTACCGGGAATCTCTGCTCTGGTTTTGTAATTTAATAGCAATACCGATTACCGTACCGATACCGCGGTAAATCGACGAAAATTTACCGATACCGAGCTTGAAATTTCAATACCGCCCATCTCTATTCAGTCATTCTAATTCTCTTCTATTTATACCTTAATTTGAAATTTAAAAATTAAAATTGGGCTAATATAACTGAGAATTGCAGTGTAATTCAGTCATTCTTTTTCTCTGCTATTACCTTAATTTGAAATTAAAATTAAAATTGGGCTAATATGACTGAGAATTGCAGTGTAATTCAGTCATTCTTTTTCTCTGCTATTACATTAATTTGAAATTAAAATTAAAATTGGGCTAATATGGCTAAGAATTGCAGAGTAATTAAATCATTTTTTTCTCTGCTATTTATACCTTAATTTGAAATTAAAATTAAAATTGGGCTAATATGACTGAGAATTGCAGAGTAATTCAGTAATTCTTTTTCTCTGCTATCACAGACGGATGCAAGTAATGCCCTAAATAATCGACTGCTTAACCACAGCAGAATTATGGGAAATTTTTCAGGATTTAGTCGGAAATATGGCAACAAGCCGATTATTTAGGGCATTACTGAGGTCTTTTATTACGATAAAAGATTTTATTTCATGGACTCATCTGCCATTATAAATTTATATATAGCACATATATATCATATTATGGCACTCTTTTATTGAAGGACCTGGTGCCCATAAACACTCAGGTGGAACTAAACAACAGTAGGGAGCACCTCAGACTCGTCTTTAACTGTGTTACCAAGATGAAGGATATATTTGAGAGGATGGTTCTCCGCTCTACTGGTAATGCTGCTGATTCCATGCAATTTGGAAGAGAACTAAGGTGAGTGATTGAGTGATTCACTAGATAACTTGTATTTTCAAGAAGAAAACTAGCATTTACTTTTTTATTCCTCTCTGGCAAATAAGCAAGTTTGTTAGAATATCCCCTGGCACTATCAGATGTCACATGGCAGGCCTTTAAACTCCCCCAAATTCAAGCCGGAAATTGTGTGCCCAAAACGTGGAATTGTATCCAAATTTTCACAGATGCAGAAGTGCCTTCATCATGTGTAGTATGAATATGCATGTAATTGTGAAATTGCAGAAATTTCTCATTTGAGCAGAAGAAAAATAATCTTTTAAGTTTCTTGAAGCAGGAATTGAGTCCCCATTATTTAAGAAATCGCCTATAGAAACGGGCTCCGTTCGTCCATCACACTTTGAGTACCTTCATGGTGTAATCATCTCCTCCTACAGATTTCATCCCACTGTCTAGGAACTGTTACATCGGAAGTCGTTCTATCATCAGTATTGTGATGGTTCTTGACTGATTTGTTACAGTTCCTTATGATTAAAAATAATCATTTTCGGGACAAAATCACGTATAATTATATATATCTTGAATGTATTATACTTTCCTGAATGAACAGAGGCTGCAGAAGTGCCGTATTATCAAAACCAGAACTCTGGATCACAATTAACTCAGAATTAGCGAGTTAACGTGTAAATATCAACATGTTATCACTGAAAATCAAGCCACATAAACGCAATTCCTTTGTTTTTGGTTGCATATAAAATATGAAATGAACACTGAGTCAGGGTTTCCGTTAGTACGGCTCAGGGTCCGTAGGACGGCCTCATTCCCATCGCAGATGATCTGTTTGGTTCATAGATATACCAAAAGTCAGTAGCAATATGTCGTAACAAAAATCCGGCTGCAACAGGAGTTAAACAGAATACTGGTGAAAAAGCGGGTCAAATAGCGACGTTAGATACAGCGTAATACATGTCGCGGTAACATCAAAGAATGCCGGACTGCTGTCTGAGTACGGATATTTTTGTGCACGGTATGAAACTACTCATGCTCGAAGATCCCGTGACATCGTACGTTTACATAATTTGATCAAAGAACGCCAAATTTCTGAGTCGGGACATTTTTATGCACAGGATGTTCATGGATGAAACTATTCATGCTCCGAGATCCCGTGCTATCGTACTGTATAATTAATGGGTCCCTCTGCAGAGTTCATGCAGCTATAGAACAGTTTTAGCCAACGTGTTATAAAATATAATTTTGGAGGGAAATGTGAAAATGTGGATCGTTGATTGTGCTTGGGGACCCAGGCAGGACAACGCAACTATTATTTACCGTACTTTTACTTTATCTCCATATTTGGGGAGGGATATGTGTTTGTCTTTATCCTCTATGTATGTAATGTGGTTCAAATGAATGGTCTTGTTAACTTGTCACTATGAATTCTGGCTATAAAGACTGATTTCGGGACAGGTTCCGTATTATTGTGAAATAAATCACTTTGGGATTTTGTTGACTATGCATGGCAATATACGCATAATAAGCAATTGTGGTCGTCAGTTTATGGACTAATAGAGACTATTGAACAAGCCTCGCGTTCCGAGTGAAAGATGTCGCTACCATTCGTATTCCGCCGCTATAAATATCTCCTGCAGACAAACCCTGCAGTATGACATCACAGCGCACAATAGTTTTACAATTGACAGCATATATCCTGTCAGTTTCATTTTCACAGAAGCTACTTGAAATTCTAGGAAATACTTTATTCAATTCTCCTTGCTATGTATTATTGGTCAATGCATAGATGCTTTGTAGTGTTTAGATTCATTATACCTGTCGGAATCTTATTGTATAAATTTGTAAACACAAACTCATAGCTTGTTCATTTATATATAGTCTTCAATCAGACGGCAGTCTTACATGCGTAATTAATTGATTACTTATCTGGATACCATCAACAGAATTAATGCACCACGGAAATGATTGACTTGCATAATATACGTAGCTTTCGGGTGCTTTGTGGGACACTTAGGTGCAAGGAAATTACTACTTTTCAGTGTCAAATAACAAAATTTTCGCCCGGACGAACCATGGTCGTCCCGTCGCGTTATGTGTTTCCCCAATACGGACTCATTAATATCCCCCAGGCGGAAACCCTGACTGAGTGTAAAGTATACCCGTGTTATTCTTCTGTAAAATAGCTGAGAAAATATCCCAATAGCTGTTGATAATTTGGAACAGCAGCCTGTCAATCATGGCTGTGACGGTTCTATACATAAGATTTATTCGAACGAATTCGGCACTTTGGGCCAAATATTGTCTTGAGTATCTGACATTTTAAACCAGATAATGACTGTAGCTTATGTCATTTACATAATACAACAGGTATATTAAGAAATAAATACCTAATAATAATAGTAAGTGACATTAATTGGCAGAAACCAAATATTGAAAGTCCCGAGGGGTATAATATCATAATCATGACTGCCTATATAAATAATGGTAATAGTTATCTACTCTCAGGAGATTATGAGATGTTATTCATTTAATTAATACAGGACCATGATTGAAATGAAGATCCAGGTGGGACAATGTTTCGATGCCAGCACCAATATATTTCTTCCTCGAAAGTCCCGCCTGAGGGACATTTACGCATGTTTGTCGCCCAGACATGAACATATCTTATGAAATCACGTTCAACTGAATCATTGATATGTTATGGCGTGGCCGGGGGTACGGGTGGTTGGGAGGGGCGGGGCTTGGACAGGGAGGGGTGCTTAATTGGTGTATGCCCCAAACTTTGGTCAAATTTTTCAACAGTTACAAATTTCATACCTTACACTAGATTGGTTGGAAATTTCACACCAACAATATGTTGAAATTGTTTCCTTAGTTTGATTTTACAACAATGACTGAGGAAAGTCCCTCCTTATGTACATACACACCTTGTAATAATAATGTGTTCATTTAAAGTGTAATTGTCCGCCGTGCTCATTTAAAATAATATTAACAATATTCAATTCCTATCTAATCATCGGGGCCGACTTCTCTCAGGTCGACTTCGCGTCGGGTCGTCTTCATATTGGGCCATCTTCATATGAGGTCGACTTCACATGGGCCCGACTTCAGTTGTACTCTTTTGACCAATAGTCACATGCTTTCGTAAAACTTCCATTGGCTGATTGAGTTACTTTTAACCCTTTGGCGAGTAGAACGACATATATGTCGTCTATCGGTTGAGGAGAAGAACAACATATATGTCGTTTCAGGAAGTGTTATTTTATGTAGACTGATTTATAAATGATTTGTATAGGAGTTATTTTTTATTAATATATTGTCCCAAATGTATAAGTGCAATCGATAATGATAACACACGTAAACAAAAAATGCACATAAATTAAAACAAATTATTGGGCCCTTTTGACCGAACTTGTTAATAATTATTGCTATGACGTTAAATTTACTCATGACGTCATGTATATGACGTTACAAATACTCTCCAAAGGGTTAAAGGTTTAGTATTGGTACCTGTATTAATATTCCGGAATATCCCTGCGGATGCGTGACTACTCATGCCCAAGACCAGTTTCCCCGGTGGTGATCTTGCATGTTTGGGGCGACTGCTATAGTAAGTCAAAGGATGGTGAACCAAATAATTTTTGCTTTCACTTCATCCAATTTTTATTTTATTACAAAAGATAGCCTTTACTGGTATAAAACAATTATTCCCTCTTACAGGCGAGTGGATACAATTAATTGCATGATTGATTGCCGGTCAGATTTTCCTGAACAGCAGAACAAGTGCAATAAAGAAATAACGAATTCAAGCACCTAACCTATATAATCAGCATCCAGCAAGCAGATGCCCAACATAAACTTCATAAATTTCGTAATCAGAACAATGTATGGGTGTCAACGAACTTTTAACGTCTTATTTTTTGCTGATTAAATTGCGTCTACGAAAATAGACAACATAAAATACAAGACAGATAACTCTATATATCCCGTCTTTCCGAAGTCCTGTGCTATGAAATTTCACTATAGTTAAAGGTACTCAATCTGATTAGACACTCCTAAATTACTATTTCTTTGGCTTTGGGGGTAAAAAATATTTGATTCGAGTCGAGGAACCCACCCTTCAAAGCTCAGAGTGATCAGATATCAATTTTTGAAATGTGTTAATATTTGGAGATGTGGGCCACTTCCACGTCTCAAACGGATAAATTACAGACAAATTGCGGGTGTAAGATGGATTAACTCTAAAATCAAGTGATTTTTATTGTTAATAATAAATAACCACTTGATTTAACAGATATAAAATTTAAAATCATAAAGTTTTGAATCTAAAATACAATACACAGTAGCTCTTATTCATAAACAAAGATCTCATTTGGTAATGATATTTAATTTAAACAAAACAGACTCGTAATATGCCATGTGGATTTAAAGTTTTGTTATTATTAATTGTGAACTGGACATCTACTTTTAAATACAGAGATTAAATAGAATGTTTGATTGTAGATCAGTTTAAAATTAGGTTATTATATGTTTTCATCATTGTTTCTGTGAGTCCTCATAACAATATATTACTAAAACCTTGTGCTTTACAGTGCCTTAAGTAACGACTCTACCTGTCTGTCAGCCTGGGCTACAGGGACCAACGACACCTGGGAACATCTGAAGAAGGGCTTCAAGCACTTGTCTGTAGAATTTGCAGTACTGGCAGATAAAGCATCACAGCAGGTATATGTCTTCTACAATAGACCGCTCTAGTGAATAAAATGTTCTCAACTGGTAATTATGTGATACATAAGACACTCCTCCTAATTGCAAAAATGTAATTCAAGGATATAAACAGCCTCAGGTGTTATCCCTTTACCCAACAAAACGGCCAAAACCGGCCAAATAAAGCTTCAACAGCCTAAAATATCTTCGGTCTGTCTCAATAGAACCATACAAATATGGATATCATTGGAACCGGCTCCTTGACCACATTGTGATAGTTACAGTTATGCCCTGTGCCAATGCATTCTCTTATATATGCGAGTCAACCATAGGTCGCCTCGCATATATAAGAGAATGCATTGGTCTACATTCTATAACAATTTTATAATTTTTAATGTGTTAAGCCAATGCATTCTCTTATATATGCGAGGCGACCTATGGTCGACTCGCATATATAAGAGAATGCATTGGCACAGGGCCCTTCTGTTGGGTAAAGGGTTATGCCAAAGTAACTAGCCTGATTTTATTTTCTATTCTGCTGTCAGTCTTGGTAATTCCAGAGTAATTTTACCATTCTTTTTCTCTGCTATCAAGTCATTTGTTTCCTGGTAAATGAGCCCAATCAATGCGCAGCAATATTAGGCCAAAAAAAAAAGTTTTTTGGTTCTCGGGCAATTTTTTTTTTCTTTCAAATCAATGAGGGAGGGAGGGTTTTATTTTTATTTTTAATTTTTTTTCTGCGTATAGTAAGCATGGACAAAGATACCTTCCTCTGTCTAGTAATAACCAGAAAGGTAGAGGGAACTGTTATGCATATAAACTCATTTAGTCTTATATAAAAATGACATTGTACTACCAGTGTATGACTGGGATTACCTAACAATATATAATGCCCCTGACATTAACTACTGTTATTGTTGTCTGAAAACTGATACCTCCCCATTCTGAATTTAGTCCTGTGCCTTTCAATTGTATAAAGTGTAAGTTGTTCACAATGACTAATTGTAAGAAGAGCATGAGGAAGAGCTAATCATTTTCTTAATTGTAGTCATCTACTTCATGTTGTAAGCCTGCAAGTCACTTTTTAACACATTACATGTTAGAGCTCAATGCACACTAATATTCAACACATATCTGCTATGGACATGTTGATAAAATCCAAAAAAAACAAACATCAGGCATAACATCTGGCATTGCAATAAAAAGGCCTAATGCGGCCTTTTTATTCAATGCGGCGGGGCCTGAGAACCAAAACCTTTTTTTTTTTGGCCTTAGCCCAATTATAATATCAATTTTAGTCCTTGCAGACATTTTATATTTCTTACAATAGTGCATTACATGGTTCTCCCAAGTTGGTCATGTATTCGACGTCATATGATGTCCAACCGATGTCCTAAATCAAGTTCCACAGCTTGATTGGATGTATGAGTATAAAGATACGGTTATGAACCCCTCAAATTAACCCTTTCTTTACCAAATGGATTCTCCCATCAGTTATAAAAGTATACATTGGAATGGTCTATTAATAATTTGGAAGGGTGTTCAGGATACATAAGCAGACAGAAAAACAGATAATACAAGTGTAGAAGGATTTCTATTAAATGGTGGGAAATGTTTGGATAATAAGTTGAACAAATGACATCATTTGTTGAACTTATTATCTGGACATTCCTAAGGGAACTACTAGTACATCTATGAGTATTTAGTATAGAAATGGTTAAAATCTCAACCTTCAAGTAACTCATGACCCTTGACCTTCAATGATCAACTGATTTAATATATTTTAGGCATCAGAAGAAGAAGAAAGAGTACTGGATAAAATATCATTTCTACAGGACATATTGATAGCTTATAAGGTATGATGTTCCTTGTATGCAGTGCTCACTTAGCTAATTTTATCACTAGGAGCCACTAGGTTTAGGCTAAGTCAAATTCTCAAGCCTCAGGGTATTATGTTTTGCTGAAATAAAATGAGCAATTCTCAAGGAGATAGAGTCGAGTATACCTTTCACTTTTCAGCATTTTAAATTTATTTCCAGTCAATATGAACCTTGATGGCATGATAAATAGATGGAATGACACAAGTGTGTGAATTGGTTAACGTTATTCCATGAGTTTGTTGTGAGAACATGATCATAAGACGAGAACCGGAGGTTCGAGTTTTACCTCACGACACAACAAATGAGTACAATAGCATTGACATGTTGACAAAACCTTGTTCTTTTATTGCATACAGAAGATTGTAGCTTGTAATATACTAAAATATTACCTCGCGACATGACAAACGAGTGCAATAGCATTAACATGTTCACAAAACTGTGTTCTGTTTATTGCACACTGAAGATTGTAGCTTGTAATATACTAAAATTTAGTTTGATATTGTTTTATTTTATTAAACAACACAGGATTTATGTAGACTATATCTTATAATTTAGGCCAGATATTTTGATGTTTTCGTCGCCAATGACATTTCATCATGATCGATTTGTATTGTTCAATGACAAGACAATTTTTTTATTGAATGTTTTGAAATCTTCTGTATTTTGATCTGTTTTGCAAAAATAAACCAATGGGTGTGCAATAAATTAAATTATTTTACATATGATCCTACCCTTATTCCATTCAATAAACCCATTCTATAAACCCATTCTATAAATTATGATATTAAACGTTCGTTTTAGTCCCAGTATTAAACGTTCGTTTAATAACAGGAAATAGTGCCAGGTGACCTCTCACTTCCGGTTTGTCATCTGTTTACATTCCATATGCTACGTCTCAAAATACTATGGCTTCCAATATTTCTCCAACTATCTATAATGAATGAAGAGTTTGAAAAGTTATGTCATTAAATATATGCCATTAAATGTTCCAAAGAGTCTTTATTTATCTGGGACTATTTCTTTATGCGGTCAAACAATGCATAGTTACATGAAACGTCATCGCATGCCTTATAGAAGCCGATGTTATTTTCATGTCCCATTTGTTGATTTGAGTATGCTTTGCTGAGGTTTTCGATCATGTAATAAATAGAATCTGCAACTTGTCCCCAGTTTATAGCAGAATTTACAAAACTCGTCCAGTAAATTAGGTCTGGACCTCGCCAAAAGCTTGGTCTAGACCTAAATTACTGGACTCATTTTGTAAATTCCACTACAAACTGGGTACTCATTGTCGATAATCTATATACCGATAGTAGTATCAAGATGAGATCGTGTCCTCATGAACAGCTATTAGTTCCTCAAGATCATTCTCATACCAAGAATGCATCTAAACAGGGATTATTATTGTCTATATGCAAGCGATCTATCTTTAGCCTCTTCTTGTTTATTTTAGGATTTAATCGAAAGACACGAAAAAGGAGTTTTACATGACCATCAAAAAGCAATAGCGAAAATGGGCCAGTACAAGCGAAGGAAGAATTTGGCAACAGTACAAAGCCATTCGGAGGTATATAATTGAAATCAAACATTTGTGAGCTAGATTACAATGCGTATACAGTTCAGTATTTGATACATGTTTGATTCAAATGCATCCATGTCTGGGACAGGTGCATCTAATCTGACAGATTAAACATCTTGTCAATAATGCATGATGATGTCGACTCCAGCCAACCCGAATGTGGCATTTATTCTCGCTGTTCCACGAATGATGGCTTCACGACTGGCTTGGCTTTTATATTCCCCTAAATTCAAGTCAGTAATCGATGTGCCCAAAATATTGAAATCTGCCCAATATTAAAATGAGATGGAATTTTTTTCATTGCAATAGAGTAATGCCCTAAATAATCGACTCCTTAACCACAGAAGAATTATTGGGTAACTTTTCAGGATTTTGTCGGAAATACTTTCCGATGAATGGCAACAAGCCATATTTCCAACTAAATCCTGAAAAGTTACCCATTATTCTGCTGTGGTTAAGGAGTCGATTATTTAGGGCACTACTGTAGCTATGTTTATATATCTGTAGTACTGAGAAACACTGAAAGTCGGATCTCTTATTAATTATCCTGGAAACGGTCATTCTCAGAAAATGATTGCAACTTTTTTTTGGTCTACGTTACAAAATTATGGTTTGCACTGATGTGCCCAAATTACACAAATCTAAAGACCACCTGTGATGGCTGCCAACTGCTTATATTCTGTAGTAATTCCTGTAATTATATTGAGACAATTTTAGACAACATGATCATTTTGTCAACACCTTTACAGTTTTGTAATTGGAGTATTCTTCAGTCAATGACACTTGCTTTTATGATGATCATGTATTTTCTTTAATATTTTGGCCTTCTAATCTAACATGAAAATATGTGTTTCAAAGATGTTACAATACCTACATTTATTTACAGGCAGCTGCAGTAGAACAACTTGAGTCAAAGATTCTGGAGGTATGCACAGGTTTCTCTTATGTTGCTATTCCGTGTTTCTTGTGTTTATTCACGTTCTACTCTGTTTAAATAAAGTAGTAAATATTGACATTCCTATGTAGTTTAGGCCAATGTTAAAGTGATGTGAAACACTACGGTTGGGTGATTAAATAGAAATGGAGAATAATATTGCTCAAAGTAGTTATTGTTATGAATATTAATCCATAATATTAATGTCTATGTAACATACATACCATTTCCGAAATCAGATACCTAAAATTAATGTCTATGTAACATACATACATCTGGTATTTCAGCGAGGAAAAACTAGAGAAAATTAGGATAAATCTTGTATCTGTGGTATATTTCGTAGCAAATAATTTATTAATACCAGTTTTTAAAATAACCCCTTATGCTCCTTCTTTCAGCAAGAAAACGAAATTGCCAATATGGAAAATAGAAACTATTTTTCCCTGCACTGCTTACAAATGGAGACACAATTGGTTCATGCTAATTTAGAAATTTTACATGAAATCCTTGTGTCACTCACTGATGTGGAGTGCCGGGCCACCACAGAGGTAAGCTTAACTCAAGTCACTCATTGATGCACGGGTATCGCAGCTGTGGACTAAGCTTTAAGCCTGCCATTGGTGTCATTCCTGGATAGGAAAAAATAGGCTGTCTAATATTCTTTGAATTGCAATTACCTTTCTGAATCTTAAGATTTTTCCACATGACCATAAAAATTAAATATATGTTCCACCTGTTTATTTAAAATTGTACTGCCAGCAAATTTTGAGCTACCTGCCACATTTCACCTGTAAACCTATTAGTGTGTTAGTTGTTGTCCATTAGCTATTTGATTTTTTTAAATATTTGTTTTAAATGTTTTAATGTGCCTTGCACAATGTGTTGGTCCTGAGGAGATTTCTAATTCTTGAAATATGTCAACCAGATGTACAGTTCTTGAATTACTACCGAGAATAAATATAATAAAACCTGTGTGCAATATGAGAAATATGTCTGACTGCGAAGAGTGTCAAATCATTATTTAGAAATGCATGTGGCTCTTTTGTATATGGCTATTTTCTATTATGATTGTCTTCCCACAAAAAATAATGTTTTTAACCCTTCCATGTGTTTTAAAGGCACAGGCGGCGTTCGTGGCAGAAATAGTTATATTTGTTCAAATCGCCATCAACAGAAGGAACACCAAAATATATACAGTTCCGCTCATATGCCAAACATAATCAACGCGTAAATAGTATATTGTCGTCAAGACGTACGGTGGTGTACGTAAACAAGAGACTGCTCGGGTTACAGAAGTTGTGCTTCTGTTTACATAACACAGTGCAATTCTATTGGTTAATCACACAAAAATGATATAAACGCTCTTTATTATTTCCATATCAGGAAAACAGTAACAAATAACGGTCTTTATGTTTACCATATCCGGATCTAAACAAAAGCCAGAAAATATAACGTTTTTTGCTTTTGTTTACATAACAAAGGGGAAAACATTGACAATAATATACTGTTTATGTCATATTTCTGATTGGCATAAGAACAAAGTCTGTCTATATCTTACTATTCTTTCTGTTTATGGCAGTTTTTGACGGAGCTGAATATTATAACAGCATACCCACCGCCAACGCCGCCCTTATCTTTAACCCTTCCATGACTGGAGCTACCTGAAATTTTTCAAAAACCCTGCACCAATGCATTCTCTTATAATGTGAGTCTCCCAAAGGGAGCCGTACATATATAATAGAATACATTGGCCTAACAACATTTAACTTGACCTTGTAAGCCAATGCATTCTCTTATATATACCAGGCTCCTTATGGGAGACTCGCATATACAAGAGAATACACTGGCACAGGATATTTAATGTTTCCTTAGCGCAGCTCCTGTCATGAAAGTGTTAAATAAAAAAAAGACCTGGAGCCAAGCAAACTTATTTATCGATAAAACAAAAAACAATAATTGACTGTCTTTTTCCAGCTTTCAAAAGTCTGGTCTGACTTGAGGCCAGTTGTCGGTGCAATAAAAGTGCGGCAAAATGGGATGAATTCGCCACGGACTTCACCGATTGGTTCGCCGTCATCACCTGACCATGCTGGCATATCGGTCTAGATATATATGTCTCATGGTATCGTACATGACTGTTTATTAGGACACAGTGTTCATTGACATCAATGTTTATAACTCTTTGTTAGAACACTGTGTTCATTGGTTACCATGTTTTCTATGGAAAAATGATGATTGCATATCACATTCCCATATCACTGCTGAAGATGAACAATCAAACCCATTTGCAATCCTTGAAATATTGTGTCTGTCATTTGCAGAATGAGGTCCCCAGAGGGTGAATTTGGTGATGCTAGCCCGCTATGCAGGGTAGCATCACTAAATTCACCCTCTGGGGACCTCATTCTGCAAATGACAGACACACTATTTCAAGGCTTGCCCATTTGCTAGTCTTCGCAACCATATAAAGAGGGTGCCATGCAGATATGATCTGAGTAGTGGTGCATGGTAAGTGTGGTCAAATCGTAACATCATGATGTGAATACCTCTCTGCCATTGAACATCAAACACAGCATTGGTTACCTTTGACAAGTGATATCATACTACAGTTTTACAGCAGACAATCTCAGGGAGGCCACAAGGTCATCCGAAATTAACCCTTCCATGACTGGAACTTACTGAAATTTTACGAAAACCCCATGCCAACGCATTCTCGTACCTCACATATATATGAGAATTCATTGGCCTTACAGTATTTACCTTGACATTGTTTGCCAGTGCCTTCTCTTATATATGCGAGGCTCCTTATGGGAGACTCGCATATATAAAAGAATGCACTGGCACAGGTTCTTTAATGCTGCACCAGCATAGCTCCCGCCATGAAAGGGTTAAACACTCAACTTATTAGTAGAACATTGTGCAAATTGTTTTGTATAGACATGGGTAAATCTTAACCGGATATCAGATATGTTATCAAATGAGTCACCAGAAGGCTCAATCATTCAACTTTAGTTCAGGAAATTCCCTTTTCATATGCCACATATAGTGCATCCTGTTACATTGGCATTGAACATCACACTTTCATATTTGTTTCAAATTGTGGAATGTGTTGACAGATGAAAGTGAATATGTCACTGTTGCATCTTGTTTTACTTGAATGTTGTATGTGGAATGTTATACCAGTAGCCAGCACAGGTACCAGGGATGTTACCAGTGGGTTTTTGTTGGGGGGGGGGGGATGGCGAGTGGTGTCCAAATTTGAATTTCAACTGCATACCCATTGATTTAAAATGTTCCACCTGATACATCAAGTTTCCAACTGAACATTCCTTATGGTTGGAAATATCTATATATATAAAACTCGTCGTCTGTGTGTGTATGTATCTGTGAGGGTGTGTGTGTGTATAACTCGGTCACGCTTTTGGCGCTTTATAACTTTTCAACCATGCGTCCAATGTGGCCCAAATTTGTACCACGACATATAGTGTGTCATAAAAGGTGACTCACCATATTTCACACCAATTGGTCAAAGCAAACCTGAGATATAACATTGTCCCCAAATGCAGCATTTGCACTCAAGTAGACACTATTTCTTATGACGTTTGTCGAAATGACGTCATTGACGTTGCACGCAAACCCACACTTGCTTTGCTGTTGTAAGCGAAACTTCCATGCGCTCTACCAAAGCGTTGTTGGAAATAGGCGCTAAATTAATGTGTCAGTTCAGGTTCAGTGTGAATTTAGGTAACGAAGTGCATGTATAATGGGGTGTAGAATCAAGACTCGGAACGTTCTACCATCGTTGGGAATGGGTGGATGTAGTGGTGTGCAGAGTCAAGACTCGAACGGTCGTTGTTGGGAATGGGTGCTAATATGTTTGTTTTTTGCCAGTTGGGTTTGAACATAAGTAAAGAATGCTGTCTTTGATACGAAAGTTGTGCATTGAGTGTGGAATCGAAGGAGTACCGGTATACACGGAAGATGGGGAATGGACACAGTCTGACCTCCCGCCAGTGGGTACCGTGAACTCAGTAAATTCGCCGGAACTCATTTTGGACAAAGCACGTTCCCGGGACAGGCCTAATAATAGGGCCTACAGTGTAAACAATACTGCCGACGCTAATTAATGCTCTTTTAATCTTTCGGTTGAGTGCAAATCTGATACAAGAATAAATGTTTAAAAGATCACAATGCGCGAAGCGCACGCAGTTTAAATTCATATAATGTGCGGGAAGCTCACAAAGATGCTGCAGGCCCCTCCCCCGCTAAATAAAGGTTCCGAATTGAGCCTGTTTCAGTTAGTATAGATTAAGTAAAATATCTTGATTGTTGCGTTCCATATATGTGCATGCATATACGTGGGTTGGGAAGATGATGGTGGGGGCAAAAATACAGTTTTATTGAAACAAAGTGTTCATACAAATAGGCCACGCAGTGCAGGGCGTGTGATCAATAGGCTGCATGTTGAATACAGGGTCCGTTTAAAATGTGCTGCAAGCTCCCTATATGTGCGCGAAGCTCACGCAGTTTAAGATCATATAATGTGCGCGAAGCGCAGAAAGGGGCTGTAGGCCCCTCCCCCTCTAAATAAAGATTCCGAATTGAGCCTGTTTCAGTTAGTATAGATAAAGTAAAATATTTTGATTGTTGCGTTCCATATGTGATTGCATATACATGGGTTGGGGAGATGGGGTGGGGGTAAAAATACAGTTTTATTGAAATAAAGTGTTCATACAAACGGGCCGCGCAGTGCAGGCGTGTGATCATTAGGCGGCATGCTGAATACAGGTTCCAAAGAGGGTCCATTCAAAATGTGCAGCAAGCTCCCGAATGTAGGCTCCTGAATTGAGTATGTTTCAGTTGGTGCATAGTATTTAAATAATATACTGATTTTGTTTCGTTCAATATGTGCATGTGCATATGTGGACTGTGTGTGTAGAAATACAGTTTTAGTGAAATAAAGTGTTCCAACGCGCATCCAGTAACAAAAAGGAGAAGCATGACCATTCCATGTGTCCATGAACGCGGACACTAGAAAATAACAAAGAACATTTATATACCCGTCATTTTGTGACGGGCAACCCCCTAGTATACAGATAGTGCAGAAGGATTCCTATTTATTGGTGGGAAATGTTCATATAATAAGTTCAACTAACGGCCTATGCTTATTATCTGAATATTTCCAAAGGGAACTACTCATCAATGAATATTTAATAAAGAAAGAGTTAAAATTCTTCTTTCTCAAATATGATACAATTTATCAAACAACAAGGAACCCTATTCAGTAAACATACACCCAGACATACACCCAGACATACACCCATACATCTTCAATATGATATACAGTAATCTGGGTTAGCTTTAGTTGAGTAAGAGGGCTGGGTGACATTGACTAACTAAATGGGCGGGTCAAGTATTGATGGGCAGTACAGTTTCTTAGACAGGATTCATGTCTTGTTTGCTAATGCATTGGTGTAACGGGTTAGATGTTCTGCATGCGCTATTAGGTGAACCTGATCATTTTCATGCCAACAATCTGCAGCTATATTTATTTTGACTGCCCCACATAAATATCCATTTAATCTGATTGGCGTTTTGTCATGTGATGTTTGATATGTAACCCCTGTGGTTTAGAGTCAGACACGTAACCATGTGGACTATGTGCCAATTACTAGCAAGCCTGAGTTTACTATGCATAGTGGACTAGCATCAATAAATTCACCCTTTGGGGACCTCATTCTGCTTAGACCTCATTTTCTCTGGAAAGTTTCTTTATTATCAAATTTCTATAGAAACTTCTTCACATAGCAGCACATAGATTCTATTTCTTTTTTAATTTAGTTTCTGTATATCCCCAAATTGGCAGACGACACATTGCATAATCAAGGTTCTCAATATGTGTACATCACATTATTCACCAATTGGGAACTTCAATCTGAGTCTATGTCTCCCATAGCAGAAAAGGCCATGCAGAATGAGGTTCCCAGAGGGTGAATTTAGTGATGCTAGCCCGCTATGCATGATAGTGTCACTAAATTCACCATCTGGGGACCTCATTCTGCAAATGACAGGCACACTAAACTCAGACTTGATATCTACATGTTTGTATCTGCATGGCAACTGACTGGTATTATCTACCTCTTTCTATTTAGGCTAAAGGAGGTATGAACCCCTGTGATTTGGCACTGGATTATTTATATGAGAATGTTTCGATTCCCTTTCAATTCCCAGTCGTTAGTTCAGATGCTTCACATCCAAATAAATCTAACAAGCATTTCCAAGTCCGTGTAATACACAGAACGACACCAAGAGCTTTCCAATGAATGGCAACAAGCCATATTTCCAACTAAATCCTGAAAAGTTACCCATAATTATGCTGTGGCAATACTTAGGGCATTACTGTATGTGAATGGTTTTGTCGATACTATTTTTGAGTGCCTGCGAGGAATGATAGAACGAGTTACAATTATGTTCACAGCCTCCAGGTCTATCCTTCCATGATGGCCTTGTCGACAAACCCATTCACACATGTCTCGTTAGGTTCATTCCACGCCACCTGTCCTAGAATATAATAATTGAAAAAAGAAGACTTACAAAAGTTTATTCAGATCAGACATGGCTTGTGTGATTTTTATTTTATAGTTCCAAGTTCATGGTCAAGGCAAACATCGTTTACGTCAACATTGTCCGATTCCAAACATGTGTGGAATCGTATGAAAAGATGACATGACAGGCATGTAATAAATAGAGGATCTCACATGAGTTTCTATTTTATACGGAATTTATCAACCGAGTTCACTAAATTCGATTTGAGCCGAGGTTTACCGAGGCTCAAATAGAATTTAGTGGACGAGGTTGATAAATTACGTATAAAATAGGACGAGTGTGAGATACTTTTTTTCACATGATCAAATAAACGCGAAGCAATGCGAAATATCCATCGAAAACAACGATAAAAACCGCAGCGATCGCAAGTCATTTGAAGAACGATGTGACGTCATCGCACGCGCTGATATTAAACGTGTCTCTTATCGATAATTATGAAACTGCTTTTATGGGCAAATTATGTGATAAAATCATTTTCATCACATCAAGAGTAATGAGAAACAAGTGATGAAACATTTAAGATAAAGTCTTGAAACATCCAAATTAAAAAAAACCACATGCTTAAATCCAGACTTTGTTACCTCCTGCAGCTAGATATATTTGCAGCTGGGCCAGTGGTACGCAAATTTTGTCAGTTACTAACCAGATATCCATTAATTATTGTGCACTGGAGTGTTTCCTGTGTAATATTGTAGAAAACACTCCTCTATTCAGTCTCATCATAATATAAGCTTCAACAAGCCTTGAAATAGTGTGCCTGTCATTTGCAGAATGAGGTCCCCAGAGGGAGAATTTAGTTATGCTGCCCCGCATAGCGGGTTAGCATCACCAAATTCACCCTCTGGGAACCTCATTCTGCTGAGTTGTAAGCAGAATGAGGTCCCCAGAGGGTGAATTTGGTGATGCTAGCCCGCTATGCGGGGGTAGCATCACTAAATTCACCCTCTGGGGACCTAATTCTGCAAATGACAGACACACTATTTCAAGGCTTGAGCCTCATCCATGTTAACCCTTTCTAAATCCTAAATGGATTCTCACAATCAGTTCTAGAAATATACCCCGGAAGGAATTATTATTCATATTATTCATATTTGTTCATGAAATTGAAGCAGACGACAGATAATAAAAGTGCAGAAGGATTCCATTTCATTGGTGGGAAATGTTTAGATAATAAGTTCAACAAACGGCCTACTATCTTAATGAGAGGACTACTCGTCAATTAGAATTTAGGCCTTATTTTAATAAACACTTGGTTTGTGGAATTTTTCCTCTAAAAATTGGGTTGATAAAAAGACACACTTTTGAAACAAAATGAATTAGTCAATACAACAATGAAACAGAATATCTCTTGTATCAGGAACCAGTTACCATAATTCAATCAATAAACAATTCTTTTTTATCTACCAGAAATCCTATTTTAGCCTGATATTATCTGTACACCTACATGTAGTAGATGTTAACCCTTTCATGATGGGGAAATGTGCTGGTGCAGCATTAAAGATCCTGTGCCAGTGCATTCTCTTATATTTGCGAGTCTCACATAGGGAACCTTGCATATATAAGAGAATGCACTGGCTTACAAGGTCAAGGTAAATATTGTTAGGCCAATGTATTCTTTTATATATGTGAGACTCCCTATGGGAGACTCGCATATATAAGAGAATGCATAGCCACAGGGTTTTCGAAAGCATTTCAGGAAGCTCCAGTCAAGTAAGGGTTAATATCAAAATGAAAACTGTTCCTGTCACTTCTAAATCTAAGTCTGTTGCAATTTTTTTCACAAAATAATCGGCTTTTTTTCCCATCAAATGAGATTTCAAAGAAAAAAGTGAAATAAAATAGTATGTATGAAGTATTTTTATTTTTCTCCCAAAATCAGATCTGCTAAAAAGTGATTACTAAAAAACCCTCAGCAAAGAAGGGATTAAATCTCGTGATCACAATGAATAATCACCTAATTGTGTCCTTTTTTTATTCAACAACTTCAATATGTGTAGCCCTGGACAGGAATTAAACAGAAGCAGTATTCATTGACAGGCCACCTGTTTCACTTTTAGATTTGAATAAATGCACTTTGCTCTTTAAAGAGATACGGCACTATTTGACCCATCAACATCATTTGAATGGCGCAGATACATAAAGCATCCATCCATAATAAATTGAAAATGAGAATGATTTTTATTATCTACCGCTTTTGGAAAATGGAATCATAGACGATCATCATCAGATATGATCATAGGTATTTTTTCTTGCCTGACAAACAAATTTAAAATGTGTTAAAACTTCCACGTCGATATCTGATCATCAAAACCCACTAATGGGCTCAGGAATACGATCTTATTATTTTCTGGCATAGAAAACATACAATGTTAGTGTTATAATATCAAATCGGTTGGGGCATCTTTCGAGAATGAATGATAATTTTTGTGAGAGGTAAACTGTTAATTCCTTGCCTAGGTATTAGATTTCGAAGAAGTCCATAAATGTTGTAAACTTTGTGATGGTTGTTCCGTTTGAAAAATATCCGCAACTATGAATCATTAGTGTTGCTGAAAATATTTTTTCATTCAAAGCTTAATTTTTGTGATCTTTCAACAATCGTAAAAATGATTATTGCTAATGGAGATCGAAATGATTTAAAATTGACTATTGATTATGGTGGTTTGTGGTCACCAGAGGCCACATAACACTGATGTACATTAACCTGGGCCTACGACTAATTTTATATTATCTACACAGCTATGTGTTGATTCACATATTGATGTTAAAAGGGAAGGCCAGTTTGAATGTCCTAAACCGGTCAAATAATAATAAACTGTACACTGTTGGAAGGCTTATTCCAAATAGAGCCTATCTGACCATGTCTTATGAGCCAGAAGGTGAACAGTTGTGTGTCAAATTATTTCCTAGTTTAAATTTTTATTTAAAATTGATTTCACCAGCCTCATTTGTTAAAATCGACTATTTTATTGAAGGGAAACTTCCCATCATATCAGCTTCCAGGTATCTAAATCTGGGCCCTGTTAGATAAAACTATAGATATATAACCAAAATTTCTGTAATATAACCATACACCTACTGAGTCATATTGAGACACATTTCCCTGTGATATTTTGAATGAGCTTTTCAATGACAGATATCACCAATTTTGAATTCAAGCATGGCCTTTCTCTATAAAACCTCATTACAGGGCCTACAGTTTACTGACAACTTGCTTTGTGTGGGTTTACGTTTTATTTATATCAGAAGTTTATCATATTCCTATTCAAGCCTGAGTTCAGTGTGCCTTTCATTTGCAGAATGAGGTCCCCAGAGGGTGAAGTTAGTGATGCTATCCCGCACCCTCTTGGGACCTCATTCTGCATGGTCTCATCTGCTATGGGAGACTCAGATTGAAGTTCCCAAATGGGTAATATTGTGATGAACACCCATTGGGAACCTCGATTATGCAATGTGTCATCTACCAATTTTGGGACATATAGAATATAAGTTTCTATAGAAATTTGATAATGAAGAAACTTTCCCGAGAAGATGGGGCCTAAGCAGTATGAGGTCCCCAGAGGGTGAATTTAGTGATGCTAGCCGGGATAGCGTCACTAAATTTACCCTCTGGGGACCTCATTCTGCAAATGACAGACACGCTATAATCAGGCTTGTTCCTATTAAGTGCTTCATTCCAAATTATATTTTTGAATAATATTGTTTATGTCAAATTAACCTACGTTGAATGAACCCATTTCCTGTTTTCATATTTTGTCTCATCTCATTCGCCATGCCACCATATTTATTGTTGTGCTATGTTTATATTTTGTTTGCCAGCATGAACCAGATGTTCTATATATAGAGGATCTCTAATGAGTCGTAATTCTATTCAAAATTTATTAACTGAGTGCACTACAGCTTGGCAGATTCGAATTTAGTGGACGTGGTTAATAAACCTTGTATAAAATTGTGACAAATTTGAAATACTTTTGATCACATAAGCGCATTTAAGCAAGAAAAAACGATCTTGAAACAGCTGGGATTAAAAAAAAAATTAATATTGATTTTCTTATTACAACCAAAGAGGAAGTAAAGACACCTTCGAGAAAATATATTGTTCCATTTTAAATGTGTCTTTTTCACATTGACAATTTAACCACCTTATCACCCACGTTTATCTCACAGTCAACACTAAATAACCCAACACAAATAGAATATCATAATTATATTTTCATTAACAAAATAATAACATTGATCGAAAGCATTGCCCTAAGCTCATATGTCACTGCACGTGCCGATAATACATGTGTATCTTACTAAAAATATGAGGCCGGGTTAGGGGCTAATTATGTGATAAAAAGTTTATGGATTAACTATGGAATAATATATATAATCCTAATTTCACTTCTCTAGCAGATAAGACAACCAAGAATTAAATAAATAATTGGTTTTGAGTATAATAAACTATATGTAGAGTATACTTAACCATACCAGTTTCACGGTTTGACGTGAATGATCAGATTTGCTTCTCTTGCATTATGTTAGTATTAAAGGTACTGCATCCGATCAGACGCTCCTAAATTACTTTTTCTTTGGATTCGGGGGTAAAAAATAATTGATTCAAATCGAGGAAACCACCCATCAAAGCTCAGAGAGATCAGATATCAATTTTTGAAGTTTGTTATTTCTCAATAATATGTGGCCCAGAAACATGTGGTCATACGGACGGTCTTGAACAAATTGCGGTTGAAGATAGATAACTCTAAAATCAAGTGGTTATTATTACCATTGAATCAAATATTTTTTACCCCCCGAAACCAAAGAAATATAGGAGCGTCTTATCGGATTGAGTACATTTAATCTGGCTTTTCATGCACCTTATAGAAGTGAGATTATTCTTGATTTGATGAGGTTTATTGTATGATGAGCATAACAGAATCATCCTTTGTTCACCTCATTAGCGGTTAGAGATCATATAACATCTTTGTTCACCTCATTAGTGGTTAGAGATCATATAACATCTCTGTTCACCTCATTAGTGGTTAGAGATCATATAACATCTCTGTTCACCTCATTAGTGGTTAGAGATCATATAACATCTCTGTTCACCTCATTAGTGGTTAGAGATCATATAACATCTCTGTTCACCTCATTAGTGGTTAGAGATCATATAACATCTCTGTTCACCTCATTAGTGGTTAGAGATCATATAACATCTCTGTTCACCTCATTAGTGGTTAGAGATCATATAACATCTCTGTTCACCTCATTAGTGGTTAGAGATCATATAACATCTCTGTTCACCTCATTAGTGGTTAGAGATCATATAACATCTCTGTTCACCTCATTAGTGGTTAGAGATCATATAACATCTCTGTTCACCTCATTAGTGGTTAGAGATCATATAACATCTGATTTATGCTGCCCTTCTTGCCACAAATTTTTTTGTTTTGCGCATTTCACAGTTGAAATAGGTTGCGAATATAAATTCTAGAATATAAATTCTATAATTAGTTGATTGTATAGTAGACCTTTATTTTACTGTTCATTTATTTATGTTCACCTGATCTCTATAAATCAGGACCACCATTGCTTGACTCTGATGTTTGCTTCAGAATAACCTATAAGTCTGTTTGGAGATGGAGATGGCCAGATTCAGACTCGATATTTTATCCTTGGGCCACATTAAAGGCCCATTTAATTTTCGAGTCACCGATTATTTTTGTTATAGTGCCTTGATATACTGTTTTAACCCTTTGAGTGCCAGGGGCCGATCTCATCGGCCCTAAACCTACAAAATAAGTCTGTAAAAGAATATAAGAATAAATTATTAAAATTGTAAAAAATTGTAAAAAAAAAATAAAAATTGTTAGGCCAATGCATTCTCTTCTATATGCGAGGCGACCTATGGTCGACTCGCATATATAAGAGAATGCATTGGCACAGGGTATATGGGTTGATACAAAAATCGACCTGGCACTCAAAGGGTTAATAAGAATATGACATAAAATATGATTAAAATACTATAATTCATCACCATTTGGAACTTCGGTGTCTCAGAAGGTACCCATAGAGTAATAGAAAATGGCTGAAATCATAGAAACATTTCCCCCGTTGTGGCTCCCAGAATGCAACATAATTCAAACTAAGATAGAGTTATTCCCCTTCCATTGAGAATAATACTTTGTAGAACAGCCCAAATGAAACTTGAGCACAGAACACATGTTGGCACCTCAACAAAAACATGTTCACAGTTTATTACCCAGAATAAGTAGATAATACAATGTTTTGGAGCTTCCTCTTTCGAATGTCATATATTTTATATAATGTGATGTGGGGGTTCAAAAATTAAGTGGTCATTTAACCCTTTCTATACTGAATGGATTCTCCCACTCAGTTATAAAAGTTTACATTGTAATAGTCTATTATTCATCTGGAGGGGGGTTCGGGAAAAATAAGCAGACAAGAGTTAATGTAAGTACGGAAGAAGTCCTATTTATTGGAGGGAAATATTCAGATAATAAGTTCAACAAGCGTCGTAGCTCGTTTCTTGAACTTATTATATAAACACTTCAAACGGAAACTACTCTTGAATGAATATTTAGTACAGAAAGTTTTAATAGGTATTTTATCAAATTGAGGTCCCCAGAGGGTGAATTTAGTGATGCTAGCCTGCTATGCGGGATAGCGTCACTAAATTCACCCTCTGGGGACCTCATTATACAAATGACAGGCACTAAACTCCGGCTTGATTCAGAAGATATCTGTGACAAGCGATGTTGACTTGATTTATTGAGGCCATTTTGTTCCACAGCATTGAGTATAATCATGCCTATTATTTATATTTTAGATGTAAAATAGTCTTATCTTAAGTATTCTTTGTAGTCCATGTCAATATTCCCTAAAAGGGATAAAGTCTCAAAGTCAGCCAATCACTTATTTCTGTCACCTTTTGTTTGATGAGTGACCAGTGAGGTATGGCCTCTCATGTTGTCAGTCCAGAAACCAAAATCAAATTTCAGAAGATTTGTTACTGTTTTTGGAAAGGAACAAATCTGGTCTGTTCAACTATTAAATATAGGTATAGCTCAAATGTTAATCCCTTCTAGTTTTAGACACCAATAGGGTAAAGTAATCTTTTTTTTTAGATTTTCAGAGTTTTGGACCAGGAACCAGTCTATTCAACAATGACAGATGGCAGTTTAAAGGTACTCAGTCTGATTCGATGGTCCCCATATAATCCGATTCCAACAACAACATTTTTAGAAATGCCAATTCAGTTATCAGAATCTATTAATTGCCCAAAAATAATGCTAACCACTGTCAATTATAGTATAAAATTGCCCGAAACTATTTATTTATCAACATGTTGTTTGACGAAATTTGGCCTTATTATTAACACAAAGCCTCTTGATTTTAGAGTTATACATCTTGATCCGCAACTGGCTCGGCAACTTTTTACTGGGCCACTAATAAGTCTCGATGGTGAAAAATAATAGATTTCAAAATAATAGTGTTCATCCACAAGATGAAATAATGATTTAATTCAACTGTAAGTTTACTTCTGTGAATTTCAAACCTTGGCAGTTGTTGCCGAATTCTGTGCATTTGAACCAGCCACTCGATTTGTAGTTCTAATTTAAATGGACTTTGTAATGGTATGTGACAAGAAGTTTAATTTCACTTCAGAATTTGGCAGCTTTACCTTGACATTTGTGGTCATATCTCTAGTTATGTTGTGCTAAATCCCTACTAAATTAGTTAAATAGAGTTAAAAATTATTGGTGTGTATTAGATTTTTTCACCATAGATTGACTTATATTCATATTAGCTAGTATCTTTTTAAGCTGTAGAGGCAAAGAGCATAATTCCATGAATATATCAACATATTTGTGATGTTACAACATTCCACATATCATATACTTGCTATGATGAAATTCTCAGAAAGTACATGTATGCGTTTATGAATCTCACCATTGGATATCTTCAACCTTTATCCTCCGAACTATTTTTATAGAAATGACTTTTATCCATTCCAAATAGTGCATTCTGTTATATATGCGAATCTTCCATAGGGAGCGAATGCACTGGCTTACAAAGTCAAGGTAAATATTGTTGGGCCAATGTATTCTCTTATATATGCGAGGCTCCCTATGGCACAGGGTTTTTGCAAAGTTTCAGGAAGCTACATGTAGATATGTGAGATTATTGGTTAGGTTGGTAGTAAAACATTTAAAATGGGTATTGTTTTTTAACAGTTATTAAACCTACCTCTGCTTGGAATATTAAATAATTTATTTATAAAATTACCTTTTCGGGGGACGTGTGGCTTGCCTTTCATTTTGATTCTGATTATTGTTTGATTCTGAAAAATATGATTTTCTTAGGAATCTTCCAGTATTCAGCTAATAAGTTCAATAAAACAGGTTTAAAAAAATTATTAACTGAATATCCCTACAAATGACTCAATAGGAATCAGGTAACAACCTATCTGTGATTATTCAGGTGGCAAAGAATTAAATTAACATGGAAGACTCCTTGAACACTTCCTGAATTGGGTTTCTTCACAAACGAAAAACTTTATCTGTCCTGAAATGTTATTTTGAAATTTAAGTGATATTAGAGTCTTTAACCCTTTGAGAGCCAGGGGCCGATATTATCGGCCCTAAACCTACACAATAAGTCTGTTAAAGAATATAATAAAATATATTAAAATTGTATAAAAAAAAAAAAAAAAAAAATTGTTAGGCCAATGCATTCTCTTATATATGCGAGGCGACCTATGGTCGACTCGCATATATAAGAGAATGCATTGGCACAGGGTATATGGGTTGATACAAAAATCGGACCTGGCACTCAAAGGGTTAAATGTATGATAGCAGTCTTTTCTTGATATTATTTTGTAGGCAGCTTCCACCTAAAAACTTCAACATTAATTTATATTTGACCAACAGGGTTGTTATCAATAAATTGCTTTTTCCCCCAATTATCCATAGATTTTGATTGTTTTGTTTAGAAATTCTAACTTAGTTTGTGTGTCATTCCCGTCAGTAAATGTTTTGTTCTTGTTCATGTCCTGGTTGAAGGATCTGTTATCAAATATTTACTGTTTATAATTGTTGAACCATGCATGTTAAATCAAAGAAGTTTAAAATAAAAATTATATGTAATTATTCACAAATCGTCACTTTATTTTATTGATGTGAGAACTCTGCTTGCAGTCAAGTCTGAGTTTAGTGTGCCTGTCATTTGTAGTATGAGGTCCCCAGAGGGTGAATTTAGTGACGATATCCCGCATAGTGGGCTAGCATCACCAAATTCACCCTCTGGGGACCTCATCTGCTATGGGAGCCATAGACTCAGATTGAAGTTCCAAAATGGTGATTATTGTGATTTACACTCATTGGGAACCTCAATTATGCAATGTGTCGTCTGCCATTTTGGGGATATAGAGAAACTAAACTAAACAAGACAGTCAATGACTGTGGAGACACTCACCAGACTGTAAAGACTGGGACTCGGAAGAGTTAGTGCTTGTCAAATTCACTTAAAAACAAGTAGTCTTAAAGAGGGACGTAGTCTAGAGGGTCTCGGTTGAGCAGTGGGGTGTCCACCTTTGAAATATGGTCCAGATCCCCCACCCCACATAGTCCATAGTCTGCTCCCTCCCAACTGAAGCAAACACACTCCCAAGTTCGTAAAATTCCTTTGCACATGTTGGAATTTTACAACTGATACCTCAAGCTTTCCTAACTGTGGCAAAGTTATAACCTGACATGCCCCCATTTTATAATGGTGGACCCCATACAAACAAATTTTAATCCCAACTCTCCATAGGCAATATACACAAAATGCCATTTCTTGATTGGTCGAACCCATTTTAACAAATCGTGTAACACAGTCCCAAGTAACACAAGGACCCTCCATACTAGTTACTACATATAAGCTAAATAGGACTGATGGCTCTTGAGGAGCCATTTTAAGAATTACTATGGGGGAAGAGTTATGTCCCTGGTCGCACCCCTATTTGACCTGGTGAACCCATTTCAACAGATCTGAATCCCAGTCACCCAAGGACTCTCTATACCAAAATGTATGCTAAATATGCCAAATGGTTCTTGAGAAGATGTTTTAAAAATAACTAATGAGGGAAAGAATTATGTCCGTGGCTCTGACCCAGTGATCCAATTCTGAATCAAATCTGAATCCTTGTCACCCATTCCAAATATAAGCTGAATAGGCCTGATGGTTCTTGATAGGAAGACATTTTAAGAATTACAATGGATGGACAAGTTATGTCCCTGGCTCCGCCCTTATTTGCCCAGGTGACCTCATTTTAACACATCTGTATCCCGGTCACCCAAGAACCTTCCATACCAATTATAAGCTAAATATCCCCGATGATTCTTGAGAAGATGTTTTAAGAATAACTATGGATGGAAAGAGTTAGGTCACTAACTATGTCACTTATTTGACCATGTGACCCCCATTTGAACAGAACTGAATCCCAGCCACCTAGGGACCATTCACACAAAATATGTCTCAATTCTTCATTTCAGGTAAGCTAAGAAAAATGCCTCCTTTCTCACCCCAGTTTCCCATATGTATTTGCCTGAGAAAACAGGCATTTAGTTTTACTGGCCTAACTGTCAGATTCATCATTTACACTTGCCCTTGGGAGTTTGTTATCATAAGCTATGGGTCATTTATATACATACTCTTTAACAGGCAGAGAATTTAGGCTATTAATCAAAGGAGCTGTCATTCTAATCAGATTTTATTAACACTGCCATTTCATTTATTACTTTATAATCAATGTGACTTCTATATGGTGTTAAGTAAACATTCTGTGATTGCAGACACCTTCCTCATACCTCATAGAGCTCTGGGTATCTGCTAGCTGTTTGCATGTTCTTGATTTTAGACTGATTTAAACCAAATTTGGTTGAGTCACCCTGGTGGATGTTATAACAGTGTTATTTATTTTTTAAATTGAGCAGGAAATTAATCTCAATTAAAATAAAAAAATTAATTTGAAAAGAAAGTACGTTCCATACACATCTCGTAAAATAACGTACATGACGTTCGCCTCAACCATGAAACAATAAAATAAAAGCATCATCACATATGACAAAACACGCCCTCTATGTGCCTAAATAAACCTTAGCCTGTATTTTTAATGCAAGGATTCTAGGACGCGAAGCGTGTAATAAACTCAGAACGACACGATGTGTAAATGGGTTTGTCGATACGGCACTCGTGCTGTCGCAGACGGATAGAACTCGAGGCGCAGCTCGTTCTATCCTTCTGCGACAGAACTCGTGCCGTATCGACAAACCCATTTACAAATCATGTCGTTCTGTAGAGCCCGAAGCCGCCATCGCACGCCGCCGCCGCCAGCCATATTGGCCACAAGCCGCCGCCAGCCATATTATTTCTAACGCCAGCCACATTTAAAAATCTCCACCGCCGGAATTGTAAAATGGCTGAGCCGTGTGCATGGGCTTATATGTCATGCACAACTGTGCTGTGAATCGCAAGAACTAAACCGCATTGCCTAATATGGACACGGCATGGTTGTTATATTATCAGAACACCTGGCCCCTTAATGTGGAATAGACTATCCCAATGCATGCTTTCATATAACTGAATGGGCGCATCCATTCGGTATTGAAAGGGTTAAAATATAAATTGTTTATATCGACAACACCCAGTCTCAGACATCACTGGCATTTGTCAATATATACACATAAGAATAGAAAATAGTTTGAAATATTATATATCATTACTATCGGGTTCATCATTCAATGATGCATGCATATATCGCAAGATGGCAGTGATAATAGCAGTATGAAGACGACAGAAGTCCCAATGTAACTACTTATACCGATTAGATGGGGAAACTACATAGTATATCCATGCCAGTCCTTCGTGAATTTTCGCCATAATGGAAAAGCCCAACATCAAAAGATCACGTGTGGTCTGGAATTCTACGGGTTCACCACAAATGCTAAAAAACCAGCGTCTATAACCGGTAACAGGGGATTAGGAACATTTCGGAAACGAAAATACGCTAAATGATAACATCTCAGCCGACTGAGCCGCCATATTTCGTCAGCCACGAACTTCGTGATTGAGCCGGCTTAGCTAGCTAACCAGCCACGAAAATCGGTTGAGCCAGCCATGAAAACTATTTGTCGTGGCTTCGGGGTCTATCGTTCTGTGTATGTATTGCATGACTTGATCCTTTGACACACACTACAGACTACATCCATCATCACCAAACTTCATATGGATCTTCGGGATGACCTTTAGATGAGAGCCATAAAATATTTGCAAATTTTTGTTGAAAAATACGGCTGCCAGCACCAAACTTGGATTTTACTCTTTCCATGACAAAATCCTTCGCCTCACCCTACAGACAACATCCCTCATCTGATCATCACCAGACTTCACATGGAACTTCTGGGTGACCACTATATTCGAGCCATCAAATTTTTCTGAAATTTTGTTGAAATTGACTAACAAATGTATATGGTAAATATGCAGCTGAGTTTCTATGATCAGTTGAAATTGTTTGAATGCAGAATGTTGAATACCATACCCACCATTTTGTGCATTCTCTTATATACATGAGGTTCCCTATGGGAGACTCACATATATAAGAGAATGCACTGACACAGGGTCTTTAATGCTTTACCAGCTCAGCTCCCGTCATAAAAGGGTTAATGATACAAACCCAAGGAGCTTTTATATCCTTTAATGTATGTAAAACAAATAACAGCAATAACAAATATCCCATTGTTAATATAGATATAATGACTCTATTGGATGTGTGGGCTGATGCTATCACAATAGTTTGTTGTGGTGTGATGGTAGATGATCCCATGAATCTCTACTCTGGCTAACGCCCTTAGAGATCATATTCCACCAGTACAAAACCTTGGAACGTTTTGAAGTTTTGACAGGAAACCTTATAAAGTCGAAAAATAACGCGGGGAATATATTTCTTAGTTGTTATCAGTTCAGTAATAATGTACTTCACTGTAGGTGAATGTCCCAACTCAAAATTGCATATTTTTCGCTGAATGTTGTGAGCCGATATCGCAATAAACACCCAGTTAATTATCTGGGATAAATTCCATAATTGTAAGCGACGGAAAGCAAAATCGCCTACAGCGAAGTACATTATTAAAGGCCCACTTAATTTTCGAACCCCCAGATTACATTACCGGTATATAAAATATGTGCCATATAATATACCATTTGAAAGAGGAAGCTCCAAAACATTGTATTATCAACTTATCAGGTGTAATAAACTGTGGACATGTTGTTTTTGTTGAGTTGCCAACGAGTTTTGTCATCAAGAATGAAGTAAAAATCAGTATTATTTTCAATGCAGGGGGAATAACTCTATATATTAAAGATAGAGTTCTTCCCCTTCCATTGAAAAAGTTTGAATTCTGGGTGACAGAGGGGGGAAGTCTTCTATTTATCTGTGGTCATCTTCTGAGACACAGATGTTTCAAATAGTGGTGAATTATAGCATTTTAATCATATTTTATGGCATAGATTGTTATTAAAACCATATATCAAGTCACTATAAAAAAAATAATTGGCGACTCGAAGTGGGCCTTTAAGAACAGATAATAACAAAGAAATCTATTCCCAGCATTATTTTTCGACTTTATAAGGTTCCCTGTCAAAACTTTAAAAAGTTCCCAGGTTTTGTTCTGGTGGAATATGATCTCTACAGGGGTTAGCCATAGTAGAGATTCATGGCATGATCTAACATTACTACCTGATGTGATGGTAAAGAACCAAAGGTTCATATTTTGCCGAGACCAACAAGTGCGATGTCATCAACCTGCAGTCCACTCATGTGTCAATTTGTATTTATTATACACCCAGATGATTGTGACTTATATGAAGCTAATCTTTTCAAAATCATTAAATTGTTTAATTGGCAGAGTAAACTCTTTACATAAACACCTAAAAAAAAAGTAAGTTCCCACCTCAGATAATACCATATATCTCCTATGTTATTCATCAGATAGTTTTGAAATTTTTAATGAATTGAGAGCATGGTAAAAGCAGAACATTTGGCACTTAATTATCCAGATGGTTTTCTTACCTTCTTCTGAATGTCGCTTGATTGGAAACAGTTCCATTTTCAAAAATCCATCTTTGACACTCAAAAATATTTTGTGTTGATGGATAAACTGGATGATCAGTGTTTGTGAAGTGGAAGCGGCCATATTACTGCGTGAAAATTTCTTGAACTTGACCAGTTGTTACTCTGTTGGAATTTAAGGCTTTAATTTTGAACCACCCCCATATCTATATGGTTCACTGCATGAAGGGATCCCTGCCCCGTATGATGGACCAAGCAGGTGTTATCGCCATCTATTTATTGAAGACAAACAACCCCGTAATGGATATTGCTCGAAGAATGTGTTTCACCGAATGCGACAAGAAAACACGCCACATTTCAAGCAACTGGCTATGCAAAAGAACGCTTCAAAACGGACAATCTTCTTGAAAAAACATTTTCTTATCGCATTCGATGGAAGAAAAAAAACCCATTCTTCAAGCGACCTGCATTACGGGGTTGTTTGTCTTCAATAAATTGATTGGCGATAACACCTGATTGGTCCATCATATGGGACAGGGATCCCTTCAATTGCATGCAATGAACCAGTTATGGGGGGGGGGTGTGGTTCAAAATTTTGCCCCTAAATCCTCACATAGTGACACCTGGTTCAGTTCAAGAACATCTGACAGTGTAATTAAGCCAGGGACACTTGGCAAATGCTGATTGCCAGTTAACCCACCAGCATGAAATTCTGTTGAGCTTCCAAAGTTGAAAGTGTGATTTTTTTAAATAGCAAAATTTCCAATCAAGCAACATTCAGAAGAATGTTAGAAAATCATCGGGATATTTAACTCCAAGAATATTCTGCATTTCCCATGTTCTCAATTTGGTAAACATTTCAAAAAGATCGGGTGAATAACATAGGAGATACAGGGTATTATATGAGGGGGAACTAACTTTTTTTGAGGTGTTTAGAACCTATTTCAGAAAAAGTGAAGATAATGTCTGACCATTTTGACATTTCCATAGAGAACGTAGTCGGTCTGTATGGTCTAAGAAAGACAGGATTCTAATCCACTTTTTTATATCTGTATTTCACAAAAAGATAGGCTTGGGTGAGTAAAGAATAAATGTAGGGAACCAGTCTCTCAATGAAAAATAGTAAAATGTGAAAAGTACATGTAATACGATCATTTAGCAAAATGGGCTTGAATATTTGCAGTGTCTGAAGGCATCCAGACACTAATAAAGAATAAAATGACAAAAAAAATTGTTTTACTAGCGACTCAATGTTACGACTCGCTCATGTGAGCAGAAGACATTTTGTGAGTTCAACCAAAAATGTTGATTCCTTGCTCTAGATTCATAATAAATGTTTTTCTTTACTCAGAGAATTAGCAAAAGTTTATACTTGTCAGATATTTCGTCCAACTCTCTTGGAACTTTTTAAAAACATCTGATTGATAATCGCTCACATGACCCTCTGAAGGTCATTTGAGTGATAAGGATAAGATGATTGAAAAAGTCCAAGAGGGTTGGACAAAATTCTCACAAGTATAAACTGTTAACCCTTCGATGGGAGCTGCACTGGTGCAACATTAAAGATCCTGTGCCAGTGCATTCTCTTATATATGCAAGTTTCCTCGCATATATAACAGAATGCACTGGCTTACAAGGTCCAGGTAAATATTGTTAGGCCAATGTATTATCTTATATATGCTCTACTCCCTATGGGAGACTCGCATATATAAGAGATTGTATTCAATGCATTGGCACAGGGTTTTCGCAAAATTTCAGGAAACTCTTGTCATGGAAGGGTTAATAATTTTCTGAGTAAAGAAATAAACTTGATTATTTTGTGATTTATCTCCCTTATTTCTCAATGGATTCTCCCATTCTATTCTGATGTTATACATTGGAATGGTCCATTCTTCATTTGTGGGGATGGTCAGATAATGTAAGTAGAACACAGGCAGAGAAATACTCTTAGCATCCATTTCTAAGGATGCTCAGGAATTAATATTAAAGTTCAACAATCTGAGGATGTCTGTTGAACTTATAATATAATTTCATATTACGGCAGGGTGGAAACATCAGCATAGAATCAAGGCAACCCCTCGTACATGTAAAATATATTATCTGAACAGATGAAAACTCTCTTAACCCTTTACCCAACAGAAGGGCCCTGTGCCAATGCATTCTCTTATATATGCGAGTCGACCATAGGTCGCCTCGCATATATAAGAGAATGCATTGGCTTAACACATTAAAAATTATAAAATTGTTTAGGCCAATGCATTCTCTTATATATGCGAGGCGACCTATGGTCGACTCGCATATATAAGAGAATGCATTGGCATAACTGTAACTATCACAATGTGGTCAAGGAGCCGGTTCCAATGATATCCATATTTGTATGGTTCTATTGAGACAGACCGAAGATATTTTAGGCTGTTGAAGCTTTATTTGGCCGGTTTTGGCCGGTTTGTTGGGTAAAGGAAGGGTTAAAGACAAAGGCATAATATTTTATAAATAAAAGACAAAATTAATAAAACAATTCACAATAAACCAAAATAATACTTAGTATAAGAGCATATCTTGAAGAAACCTCTCAACAAAAGTATTGTACATGATATCAGTGGAATGTTTGGCATATACGAAGCATACAAAAAGGAATTCCCTGTTTTGACAGGTAAGATATTAGCTTTGTTCAAGATAAAAGAATTCAGGCAGTTTATTTTGACATTTACAATGCACTGGTTCAGTTTCCATATGTACGATGGGTGGATCTGAAGACAATTCGAGGTGTCCAAACATAATTTATTAGCATCAGGTTGGGGGGTTGGAGGACAAGTTCTTAAAACTTAAGATGAACGTCCACTGCTGATTTGTTCTGTATCTACTCTCTTGATACACCTGAGACAACAATTCGATTCAAGATTTGATGCGATTTCAAATGTTTTGCCTGATTCGATTCGAAATGAAAACCCCTGATTTGCAGGGCCCTAATTAGTTCTTGACGGCAGGAGTTAATCTGAACCTGGCTACTATCAGCATGGAGAAAAGATACAAGATATAAAATTGTGATACATGGTTTTATATCAAAGCTTTATTTAGGTAACATAATGGTAATTAGATTGTCCATCTAGTAAGCTTTCTTAAAGTGGTTCACATTTATTATGACAAAGAAAATATTAGCTTTTTCGATTCTGTGATTTTCTCTAGGGAACCAATAATACGGTTTTTGCTTTTCAGCCTTATAGGATGAAAGCAAGAAAACATGGCAAGGGAAGGCACCAAGACTGTTGCAGTGTGTACATTGCTATTCAACTCATCGTGCAACAGTGCTGATAAGATCAGCTCTAAAATAGTCTAGTCAGGATCTAGACATGATCCAGGATTTCTGGTTGTAAATGTATTTTATATAAAGTGACATACAGACCCTGTGGTCAGTCATGATCTAGTTATTACATGTAAATATTAAATATAAATTCATGCATATCACTATAATAAATAAAGCAATCAATCACACAGTTATAACAGAAATTTTACTTAATATAAGGTCCAAGAATAATGCAATGGGTGTTTTGAAATCCATAACACTGGTATTCTAACTGCACTCTTTAAGGAACTATATCGGCTGTGGCACCAGATGAGTCATATATTATTGTATATTCAACTTATTGCAAAACTAATGTAAGGCTATGTAAAGTCAAATTCCCGTTTCTCAGGCCTGTGTGAATGGTCCAGAAAACCCGTGCCTACAACCTTTTTATTCACATTCGATCTGTCCGGAAAATTTTAATTGGTACAAAAAAATTGTGGTACGTATATATTATACAACCATGTAGTGAGATCAAATAGACCCATTTCCGGATTCAAATTCCTGATTCATTACTGTATTGGTAACAATGTTCAAACATGTGCTAAACATGCGATGTAATGCGTCTGCAAACTCAGTAAAAAATGTGTCAATGATACTTTATACAGTAATGCTCTAATTAATCGACTGCTTAACCACAGCAGAATTATGGGTAACTTTTCAGGATTTAGTCGGAAATATGGCTTGTTGCCATTCATCGGAAAGCTCTCCCCGAGAGCTTTCCGGTGAATGGCAACAAGCCATATTTCTGGAGTAGAGTGGGGCATGTAGACAGAACCCATATTTGAACTTGATCTGTATACCAAATTTGGTTCAGTTCACTCGATTCGATCTAAAGTTATCATCCGGAAACCGCATATCAGGTAAAATCTAAGTCGAAAAAGGGGCATAACTCAGTCAAAATCATGCGGACGAAACCCATATTCGAACTTGATCTGTATTTTGGGATGGTAAACTAATGTACCATATTTGGCTCAGTTCACTTGATTCAATCTAAAGTTATCATCCGGAAACTGCAAATATACCAGTAAAAATCTAAGTAAAAAAAGGGACATAACTCAGTCAAAATCATGCAGACGAAACCCATATTCGAACTTGATCTGTATTTTGGTGTGGTAAACTAACATACCAAATTTGGTTCAGTTCACTTCATTCAATCTAAAGTTATCATCCGGAAACCAAAAGTGGATGGACGGACGGATGACGAACGGACAACCCATTTACATAATACAACCGTTTTTTCAAATGGGCGTATAATAAAAATCACATGTGAGCATGCTTTTCCGAATTTTTTCGGCCTGAGAAATGGGAAATTGACTTTGCATGACCTAACATTGAATTTTATTACATACCTGTTGCTATAGTTCAGCCGATTACATTACTTTGGCATGTGTGGTAATATCATCTGAGGGCGCTAGTGAAATCCAGATAGGGGCGTGTGAGGTAATTGATGTCGTGCATGACAACCAAACCGATAGCACAACATTAAGTCAACCTCTTACCATGTTGAGTTGATGACTAATTAGCATGAAAACTAAAAAATAATGATATATGATACCATCGAATATATGATATTGGTGAGAAATAAATACACAACTGCACAGGCTTGTGAAGGAGGTGAACTATATTGCCTTCATTTGTTATTCCGTACAATAACTCGTTATGCTCTCATTGTAATGATGTACCACAAAAAACTTGTGCGATAATGTTCACCACATTAACCCTTCCATGACTGGAGCTTCCTGAAATATTGCAAAAACCCTGTGCCAATGTATTCTCTTATATATGCGAGTCTCCCATAGGGAACCTCACATATATAAGAGAATACATTGGCCTAACAATATTTACCCTGACCTTGCAAGCCAGTGCATCCTCTTATATATGCGAAGCTCCCCATGGGAGGCACATTTATAAGAGAATGCACTGGCACATGATCTTTAATGCTGCACCATCACAGATACTGTTATGAAAGGGTTAACATGAGTGTGTGGTTCTGTCTATATATAGAGGATCTACAACTCGTCCCCAGTTTATAGCGGAATTTACAAAACTCGTCCAGTAAATTTGGTCTAATTGTCTGGACGAGTTTTGTAAATTCCGCTATAAACTAGGGACGAGTTGTAGATTCTATTTATTACATGATCCAAAACCTTGACAAAACATACTAAAATCAACAAATAGGGACGCGAAACTAAAACATCGGCTTCTATAAGGCATGCGATGATGTTTCACTTAACTATGCATTGTTTGTCCGCGTAAAGAAATAGTCCTAGATAAATAAAGTCTCTTTGACCTATTTTATAGTATATATTTAATGACATAACTTTTCAAACTCTTCATTGATTATAGTTTGTTGGAAAAATATCGGAAGCCATCGTATTTTGAGACGTGGTGTACAGAATGTAATCAGACGACAAACCGGAAGTTAAAGTTCACCTGGCACTATTTCCTGTTATTAAACGAACGTTTAATATCACAATTTATAGAACAGGTTTATTGAATGGAATAATGGTAGGATCATGTAATATATATATATATATATCAGTGAACTCATATTAAATTGAAGTTCTACTCTGAACACAATCAGTAGCAAATTGGCATTTTTTTGTTACTGACACACGCTAGTTCACCACGACATAGCCGGTGATGGTTTCATTTAACTCATGATGCGACAGTAACTGTGTTCGTAATAAACTCCTCTAAGACGCTGATCACATTCTCGGTATCTTCAGAAGGTTCCAGCTTAGCATATCTCATTAAAATGTCACTGTTACCAGAATTCTTTAAATATAGGTACGACCTGTGCAGACAAAAATAACGTTATTAGAGATTGACCTTCCGGAAAAGGCATAACAATTAATAATCATCAAACTGACTGGATAGGATGTGGCCTTGTGGAAACGCCGGAGTATATTTATACACATTCTGGGAAATTTCTCTATCCCATAATTACAAATGATAACCCTTCCATGACTGGAGCATCCTGAAATTTTTGCGAAAACCATGTGTCAATGCACATATTATAAGAGAATGCACTGGCACAGGATCTTAAATGATGCACCAGCGCAGTTCCTGTCATGAAATGGTTAACAGTTATAATGGTCTCGAACTGGACTTCCCTGCATGTTTATTCAGCTCTGTACATTTATTAAATTTTATCATGATTTCTACCATGCACGTTCATTTGAGCTCAAAAGCACCAACTCATTGTAGATGCCATATAGTCACATTTTACTCGAGCCCATTGGCTCTCATGTAATATATTCTTTTATCACATAATAAGCCCTAAACCCAGCCTCATATTTTTTTAGTAAGACATATGTTTATTATCGGCACATGCAGTGACGTAAGAGCTTAGTGCAATGATACCGATCAATATTATTATGTAAATTAGAATATAATTTGTGTTTGGTTATTTAGTGTTGACTTTGAGATAAACATAGTTGAACAATTCTGTCAACATGAAACGACACATTTAAAATGGAACTATATTTATTACTTCCTCTTTGGTTGTGATAAGAAAACCAATATTAATTTTGTTTAAACCCAGCCGTTTCGAGAGAGTTTTTCCATGCTAAATTGTGATTATGTGATAAAATGGATCGCAATTCTATACAAAATTTATTGACCTCAGCTTGGCTTGAATCACTTAGTGCACTTGGTTAATAAATTTCGTATAGAATTGCGACTACTTAAAGATCCTCTATATGCCAACTTATTAGATAACGGATTCACGATTAAGATGTATGTTATGTTCTGTAAATATATTCAGTGGACTGAAAACTGAGAACTAGTGTATAGAGCAAGCCTGTGTCAGACATTTGCAGAATGGGGTCTTCAGAGGGTGAATTCAGTGATGCTATCCTGCTTAGTGGGCTAGCATCACAAAATTCACCCTCTGGGGACCTCATTCTGCTATAGTCTCAAACAGAGAGGTTAAGTTTCGCAGATTGTTCGTGAGACTCCCAGATTGTCATAGGTAAAACCTCCAAAATACGGAAGAGCACCGATTTCCCCCGCATGTGCAGATGTCGTAACAACAAGAGTAATTTCCTTGTTACCGGCGACAATAAAATGTATTTATTAATACCTCATTTCCCCAAACCGTGAGATTATATGGAGGTTGTTGGATCGCGGGGTTTAAGGCAAAAAATTGGGAGATTCACAGACAAAACAGGAGATTATACAGGTCTTGTGTTTTCCTTTTGAACATTCTGAAACGAAAAGTTGGATACTCAAAACTGTGATGCCACAAGGAACATTTTATGTACAAAATTTATTTGGAGCATGAGCATATTTAGTCATAGACCTACCTCCCGCAAAAAACTCCCAGATTGCCATTTTGAAAACAGGTCTGGTCTCAAATTAACATTGTTTAATTACATTTTCCTTCTGTTTAGTGTCTATATCCTCTAATTTGCAGAAGATAAAATTCATAATCGAGGTGACTAATTGGTGAACATCACCAACTTCAACTGGGAAACTTCAATCTGATCCTAGGTCTCCCATGGCATTTGAGGCCTAAGCAGAATGAGGTCCCAGAGGGTGACTTTAGTTATGCTAGCCTGCTGTGCGGGATAGCGTCACTAAATTCACCCTCTGGGGGGCCTCATTCTGCAAACGTCAGACACACTATTTCCAGGTTGGTATAGAGTTTTATCTTATTTTCTAATTGAAGCGAATATGAAGAACTTACTTGTAAAGAATATAGTGGTCAGTCTCAGCTTGTTTCAGAAGTCTCTTCAGTTTATTAACACTTTGTATGAACTGGAAAAAGCAAATGAATTGATATAATAGACGTCTGTTTAAAAATACATTATCTTAGAAGGGCAGGCCAATTTTGAATGACTCAGATTGAGTCAGAATTAGTGTTCTGAGTCATTGGAAAGCTCAATCAAATATATAATCCATAGGGCCTTGTCTCTGTGTCATCACTCATCACATTAACTCTTTCATGACGGGAGCTGCACTGGTTCAGCATTAAAGATCCTGTGCCAGTGCATTCTCTTATATATGCGAGTCTCCAATAGGGAGCTTCGCATATATAAGAGGCTGCACTGGCTTACAAGATCAATGTAAATATTGTTAGGCCAATGCATTCTCTTATATATGCAAGGCTACCTATGGGAGACTCGCATATATTAGAGAATGCATTGGCACAGGTTTTTCGCAAAAATTTCAGAAAGCTTCAGTCATGGAAGGGTTAAAGACATATTACTTCACTGCTACAATATAATATTTTTCGACCCAGCCACTACACCCATTTGAATAATGCATCATTAACTCTTTCAGTGCCAGGGGCCGATCTCATCAGCCCTAATTTACGGTATGTAGAGTGCCAGAGCCGATGAGATCGGCCCTAAAAAATTCTTTCCTTTTTTTTTTTGGGTTGAATTTTTTTGGGTATGCTTAAGCATGCTATAGCGAATTTAAAAACAAACTGGATAAGTCCTTAGGGGCATGTTATAACTCAAAACTATCACCAAGTATTCATAGTAATAATTTTGATGCCCATGAAAAACGTAAGATTCCCTTGCACTAAACCTACAAAATAAGCCTGGCACTGAAAGAGTTAAACTATCATTGGCAAGATACTCATCAACAATGACTGTGCCGTGTCATTAAACATGACATATGAACTTCACAAGCATGTAAATAAACAGTCCTGCATTCATCCTGAACAAATAGCCCATAAACAAATGAGAATAATTTCGCCAACAAGAGTCACTTTAATTAATTTATATAAAACAATAACATTGTGTGCTGGTCATTTTGATACAAAGCATATTGAAATACCTATGTTAAGCAAGTATATTCGCTGTGAGCTGAAGTAGAGTGTTTCAAATCACTTTAACTACAGACATGTTATTTTGGTTTTCAAATTTTCATATTACACGTATATGTCTATATGATTGCAAAAGAACATATTGAACTTGAGAAACTATCATTTGTCACTTCATAGTTTTTTTTAGTTTCATAATGATAGGAAGGATAACTATAGAATCAGGGAAGTGGCAATAGGGGGTTGAGGGGTGGCATAATATTCAATAGTTTCATGTCTGACACAATATTATTTGGAATTACAGACCAAACATAGATTTTTTTCTGATAGTTTGATATTCCAACCAGTATATAGAGTGATAATTGTTGTTTTTAGAACAAAAGTAAAATATTTTCCTGCTTGAGGTCCACTGTTTGAACTGAAATAGCCATCTCCAACCATTAGAGGGCTGTTACATTAATGCCCTAAATAATCGACTCCTTAACCACAGCAGAATTATGGGTAATTTTTCAGGATTTAGTTAGAAATATGGCTTGTTGCCATTCATCGGAAAGCTCTCAGGGAGAGCTTTCCGATGAATGGCAACAAGCCATATTTCCGACTAAATCCTGAAAAATTACCCATAATTCTGCTGTGGTTAAGGAGTCGATTATTTAGGGCATTACTTTAGGTGGGAAATTTCCAACAGTTGGAAAGCTTGAAATACAGCTGGAAAAATCCAACCCAAGGGGGTGGGTGCACATGGAATTCCCAGACTGGGACTGCTTCAAGGGAGAGGGGGGTGTGCCGTTGGAAATTCCAAGGTGGACGTGACCCCACCCCCACCCTAACAGAGATCCTCTAGCCACATCCCCATCTAGAATGGAACTAATTAGGGTGGTAGGAGACTTCCATACATAGCCCTGCAAATGTGCAGGGTGGGGTAGGTGGGTGACATGGGGGAAGATAAACTTTTGCACTCGGTCGCATCAAAGATACAATAAACTGCTACTTGGACCTGATCAATATTTCTAGAATTTTATTACAATAACTCAAACGGCAGAGTTCATGTTTTGGTAGGAAATTAATACTTTTAACTACAGCTTAACGATAAACAGATAAACAACAGTTTTATTCTGCCATACAACAAAATTCTTAGGATACCAGGATACTATGACAAGAACAAGTTTTTAGAACAATTTAAATATATTGTTACATTGTTTTCCCAAAACAAATGAGTGGTAACTGTCCAGAAAGTTCTATATGAAAATATAATTGATGTACAAAACAAGCTGCTTATAACCTGTGATTTTTGAAGTTAATTTTCCTTACTTGTACTTGAGTAAATGCTATATAGGTAACTTTTTCATCAAGGTAAATTTCTATCAGATAAACTTTGAATAATTGTTACAGGGGACATTTGTAACATTCACACTGTTACATTTTATTACATTTATGAATAGATTATACTCATGCAGATAAAATTGTATGCCTGTATTGTGTTCATTTTACACTGTACAACAGAATAGGATCTCAAATTATGTGGAAGAGTAACTGATAAATACCTTAACCTTGTATGACTCAATGATATGTCTTATCTGACCAGCATTTGTGTTATCAATCTTCAGGAGAGACTTTGTCCAATCTGAGCAGAACTTTGTACATGCTGTAAAAATATTAAGAAAGTTAACGAATATATGTGTATTGACAGCTGTTGCAATATGACATGTTTACATACACATGAATCAAATTTCCGTTTCAATATTAACAAATTTCAAAATATTTTGTAATTAGGACTAGTAGGCCCATGGAGGCCCAAGCGGTAAGTTGCATTCCACATAAAGCCATCCTAAACTATTTCACATTCAGTTATAAAAGTATACATTGGAATGGTCTATTATTCATTTGGAGAGGTGGTAAGGTAACAAAATCAGAAAAACAGATAATACAAGCGCAGAAAAATTAATATTCATTGGTGGGAAATGTTCAGGTAATAACGACGTTGAACTTATCCCAAAATTTTGTATGGAACGCTTCAGACCAACATGCATCCATACTCCATTGAATGCAACAAAATCAACATCCATTGCTTATATTTACTTGCAGATTAAAAGAGCATTTAGCACCAGAGTTGGCGCTGGACGAAAATTGTCTCTTGCCAAAGTTTTTGCCAAATGAAATTATTTGTTGCAAAATTAAAAAAATATTTGCCAAATTTAATTACACGTATAATTGGGGAAATTATCGTGTTTTTATCTTTATTATATACTGTAAAAACTAACCACTGGTTAAATGAGCTACTAGAAAAGCAAATTAGTATTATTAACGGCGAATTTATATAGCAAGTATTTATGATGTTAGCATTATATTACCAGCGAGTATAAGACAATAGGTTAATCAGTCGATTGTGAATGGCGACGCATTAATTTATGGCTTGTTGATTTCAGCGGTAATACAACGCAAAATAATATGTATGCTTGATGACTGTGTAGCAACATTAACCCTTTCAGTGCCAGGTCCGATTTTTGTATCAACCCATATACCCTGTGCCAATGCATTCTCTTATATATGCGAGTCGACAGGTCGCCTCGCATATATAAGAGAATGCATTGGCCTAACAAATTTTCATCATTTGTTATTATTTTTTACAATTTTTTACAATTTTAATAATTTTTTCTTATTTTCTTTAACAGACTTATTTTGTAGGTTTAGTGCCAGGGAATCTTACGTTTTATATGGGCATCAAAATTATTACTATGAATACTTGGTGATAGTTTTGAGTTATAACATGTATCCAGTTTGTTTTTAAATTTGCTATAGCATGCTTAAGCATACCCAAAATTGTTTTTTTTTTGTTTTTTTTTTAGGGCCGATTTTACAGACCGTAAATTTGGGCCGATGAGATTGTCCCCTGGCACTAAAAGGGTTAAACATAGTTTCCAGGCAGGTATCGCTTAGATATTTATTGCTACTTTGATATTAATTAATATGCACTGTTGCAATGATTACAGAGTCCGTAATCCAAATGGACAAAGAGAGGATTAACTGTAAAAATAAATTAATAATTACCTTTGCAGTATCTACATTGAGATCAAAGATCATTGTTACAAAGTACTTACAACAGCCTAAATGAAAAATATATGAAAGTACTTACAACAGCCTAAATGAAAAATATATGAAAGTACTTACAACAGCCTAAATGAAAAATATATGGAACATCACTTTTTTCCGACTCACATTTTTACCACGGTCAATTAGCTATTTTATGAAGGTTTGATTATGACAGAAAGATGGGATTACCGTTTTGTGAAAACTAGACGATTACATATAACTGTCAAAATAACACTGCTGACTGAGCTACATGTAAATTAATAGATTTCTTGTTTTGGTTTCCCATTGTATTGTCAGTAATTCGGCACACGTAATGAATAACCCACATTCGATGATGTTTTATGACTAGATAGTTCACATCCCATAACTAAAAACCCACTTGCCAAAATGTTTGCCAAATGAAAATATTTGTTGCCAAATGAAAATATTTTTTGCCATTGGCAAATTTGGCAAGTGGCAGCGCGAACCCTGTTTAGCGCCCATTTTGAACGATACTTCGGTGTCAAGCCTGATTATATCATGTCTGTCATTTGCAGAATGAGGTCCCCAGAGGGTGAATTTAGTGACACTATCCCGCATAGCAGGCTAGTATCACTAAATTCACCCTCTGGGGACCAGACTAGATTGATCGCAAAAACATTTTCAATCTCAGATACAATCTGCTGTGAGAGTTATCATCACAATGTAGTGTGATTTCTGAAGACTATAAACTGAGAATACATCAACAAGTTTTGGTTTTTAATTTTATTTTTGATTTGAAAGACACACATCCCTACAAGAAGAGGACAAACCTATTCATACCAGCCTCCATATCTGAAGAATAATATGTGTATTTCAAAGTGGCATATTCTCTCTACTCAGTGATAAATTGACTCACTTCAGTTTAAAATGTTATAATATTGTCCTTTATTTTAACTGTAATGTAACTAATGTTCTTCTGGATTTTTCCATTTTTAATATGAAACATTTTTTTTCTGCATGATAATATATTTACTCACTTCTGTCATCAACTGTAACAATATTGTTCTCTATTTTAATTGTGAAGTTAACTCTGGATTTGTCCTCGAGTTCCGCTGTTATCTCTGGTGTGAGATCAATAAGAATATCATCGCAGCTCGACGATCGTGCATTCAGTTGCGGCAGTAACTCTGATAAGCTACAGCATACTTTAAATCTGGGAAACATGAGAATTATTTCCATTTACCATATTACATCACATGCTATTATTTAACCCATATATAACAGGTTACTTGCTTATGAATAGTTAACTTCATTCCCATTAGGGATGTTCAGTATATAAGTTCATAAACATGAACTTATGAGCTGAACATCACCCTTTCTATACTGATTCGACTCTCCCTTCGGCTATACAAGTATACAATGGAATATTCAGGTAATAAAAGCAGATGTCAGACAGACAACAAGATAATACAAGTGCAGAAGGATTCATATTTGTGTGTGTGAAATTTTCATATAATAAGATCAACCTTGTAGAAGGACATCTCTAGATTCCCAACAAATAAATTGTTAGAGTGAGCAGGGTAATTAATTAATTAATATTAATTAACTAATTTACTAATTCCATTAGTTAGTAAGTAACATAAATATTTTTGTCTTACCGATCTATATCTTTCCTCAAATCCTCTGTACCACCCTCAATGGATATACTGGCATCAACAAGAGCCTTCAAAACACAATATAACACCTATCGTCTCATTCCTAATCAGGTTTCAAAACAAAACAAGCAGTCGCCAAAGGCGGTAACCCCCATCTAGGTAGGCAAAGTTGGGGATGGGCAATTGCAAAATGTTCTAAAAATAATTTAAATATTTGTTTGAAATTGGTTAATATTTGACCAAAAAAAAACAACCAATGGGCCATAATTCTGGTGAAAGGTCTGGCCGGGCTTAGTTTGCGAACTCATTTCAGATATTCCCCTTGTGAACTTATGTACCAAAAATCTTTGAAATACATTGATAATTGTTCAAAATAACCCTGGGACAACTTTTCGGAACATTCCTATATCCCCACCGCTGAAAATATTTTGGGCTTCAGTAAGTCTTTCCAAGCAGGGATTGTATACATTTTTGTGATTGAAATTACGTCAGTTTTCCATGAACTGATAGATCATTACCAAAAGCCTGAGTTATGTTAAATATGCAGTTAATCAGTTTTTGTTGTCTTACACTTCAGTAACCTTCAATTTGTAGCAAAAATAAATTTGTCCATGACTTCTAGGCCTGGAAATTGAATTGTCACTTCCAGGACTTGTACAAAACCTGTCTAAGGTATATCAGTAGTTCATTAATTTGTTGGCTGACTAAGCTTGATCCCCTGAATATGACCAAACGAGTATTAGAAATTAGAAAAATCCTAAAATATTCCAAGAGTAAATGGCTGTAGGATGCACAGGAAGTAACAATTACCATGTGTGCCATAAAATTGGCTCAAAAACACCACTATTGTTTAATCCATGCTCGCTTTTATTGCATCCTGGTACAGTTCCAGGGATAAGTTGCTAAATATGTTAAATAATTTTATTCAGACTTTATAATGTCACAGAAGAATAATTTAAGTCACAGAATTTAGAAAAATTGGGTCCCAATTTTCTTTCAGCTTGGAGCAATAAAGAGTGTTTCTTGTTAGTTTGTTCCAGATATGGCATAAATAAAGAACAAACAGATGGAAGTTTGCTATGACTCTAGAAAGGTTTTTCAAAGTATACATAAAGCCTGTAGATCGATATATATGTACATGTATCATGATTTATCGACACATCTTTTCCCACTTTTCTTCCAACATAGAGATAATTTGGTGGTTCAAATGAGCCTTGTCTGTCTAATCTGGTTTTAATACTTACTCCATATATGAGGTACTGCACATCTTCTTGCATACATTGAACACATCGACACAGGTAATCCATTGTTACATTATGCCATGATTCCAGAAACTCCTTGACGGTTGTATTCAGATGGGATAACTGTGATGAAAAGTATTAAAATTCACTTATTTATGGTTTACAGTAAATGGCCAGAGGCATTTTTAGATTACCAGTAAGAAAGTTATAAAAATTGATCTCATAGTAATGGTGTTAACTTCTCTATCTTATCCATGTTCTACGCTGCCATTTTTTTGCCATTTCGGAATTTGTTTGGCTATTTTTCAGATACTTTGGCAAAATTGAAAAACCCAAAAATATGATCAAACCAAATTATATGATCATCGAGAAAATAAATAATTTAATAAAATTAAAATAATAACAAGATAGTCAATGACTGTTGGGTTGATCAACTGACTGAAAAGACTGGGACTCTGAAGACTACAACTGTCAATACTTTTCAAAATCACTTAAGACAAGTAGTTCTAAACAGGGACATACATGTAGCTGGAGGTTCTCAGATAAGCAGGGGTCTTCTACAAGAAATTTCTAATTGCACACCACTGACAAATCTCCAACCCCCTACCCTTTTTTAAAAAGACAACCAGACTACAGTCCTAAGTTCACAAAAATTCCTTTTGCACATCCCTCTTAGGTTGGAATTTTAGAACTGGTACTTCAAGCTCCCAAACTTTGGGAAATGTCCAACCTGACATCCCCCATAAAGTAAAAAATTGTGCCATTTCGATCCAACAGTTTTACCCGAAGTAGGAATATATGGACTGTTGGTCTAAAAACATACTGGTTGGAAAATCAAATCAAGCTATGAGAACAATTCTAACTTACATGTATTTTTTGTGTGAAATTCTAATCTACAACTAATTTTGTGTCAGGCATGAAATTTCCAGCTGTTGAAATTTTTTTATAAAAGTAGGGGTCAAAACTCCAACCCCACCCCTCTACACTCCCTCCCCATTGCACCCACCCAGTCAGCTTATATATGTCTTATCTCTGCCCCTATTTGAATAAACGTGAATAATCTATGAGATCCATTCATCTTGTAATATCAAACAGTAGATTTTAAGAGTTGTTGTGAATAGATTTTCCTCAAAAGTTTCCTAAAAAATGACCCCAGTCACTTTTAACCCTTTACCCAACAGAACGGCCCTGTGCCAATGCATTCTCTTATATATGCGAGTCGACCATAGGTCGCCTCGCATATATAAGAGAATGCATTGGCTTAACATATTAAAAATGATAAAATTGTCAAAGAATGTTGAAAAATATTATTAAATTGTTAAAAAATGTAAGAAAAAATTACAAAATTGTTAAAAAATGCATTCTCTTATATATGCCAGGTGACCTATGGTCGACTCGCATATATAAGAGAATGCATTGGCACAAGGCATAACTGTAACCATCACAATGTGGTCAATGAACCGGTTCCAATGATATCCATATTTGTATGGTGTTATTGAGACAGACCGAAGATATTTTAGGCTGTTGAAGCTTTATTTGGGCGTTTTTTGGACGTTTTGTTGGGTAAAGGGTTAACAGCTATGGTCATATTATGACATAAGAGACCTACATTCAGGCCATGGAATTCATTTACTATTCCTCCCACTTTTAGAAGGCTTCTACTTCAGGCAGTTACTACTGTGATCCTATTCTTTGCTCGATGACATAACATGTCCCCATTCTTCAGTCCTTGAAATTGGCCACAGCAATAAGCAATTTCCGTGTGAAATGTCGTGCAACATGCGGAATCTATAATGCCATGGGACAATTTTTCTAATTTTGAGGGCTCATCGTGCTCACCAGGGGGTCCTCCATTTAATTCTTCATGATTTCATGTTGTATACTGATATATGTATTTGGGAAGAAATAAATATTGTTTAAACCAAGGGTCGTGACCTGGTGTATCAATTTTGGCATGATTCCATCACTATTGCAGCTCGTTTTGATAATTGTGCAGGAACTTTCAGGATCTGTATCTGTCTGTCTGTATCTGTAGATATTTCAGTGCAGGAACCAATTCTGGTTATAGACGCACTGGTCCAGGTGCTACCACTGTCGTGTAACTTTATAGCCCTGTGGTGACTCCAGTAGCGTTCTTTAACATGCACACACTGAGGTATGTACACAGGTCAGCCATTAATGTCAGCGACTGATCGGACAGTGTACTGCACCCACGACAACATACATGGACAAATGCTGTAATGGGGGGGGGGAGTCGGCATTTTGCATTCGGATCTTTATTCAGTGATCTCGAATGAGACTTTTCAGCCTGACAAACTTGGTATCTGACAGAGTTCTGATATTTGTCAGAATACCTTGACCAGGTTGCGATCCCAGGTCCGCTAGCCCGAGAGACCAGAGACCACGGATGCCTCACAGGAAATATGGGTGGTGAGTTAGTCACAAATATACAAACTAAAATGTCATATATATGTTTTTGGTTAACCCTTTACCCAACAGAAGGGCCCTGTGCCAATGCATTCTCTTATATATGCGAGTCGACCATAGGTCGCCTCGCATATATAAGAGAATGCATTGGCTTAACACATTAAAAATTATAAAATTGTTAAAGAATGTAAGAAAAAATGGTAAAAAGTGTTAAAAAAAGATATTTTTTAGGCCAATGCATTCTCTTATATATGCGAGGCGACCTATGGTCGACTCGCATATATAAGAGAATGCATTGGCACAGGGCATAACTATAACCATCACAATGTGGTCAATGAGCCGGTTCCAATGATATCCATATTTGTATGGTTTTATTGAGACAGACCCAAGATATTTTAGGCTGTTGAAGCTTTATTTGGCCGGTTTTGGCCGGTTTGTTGGGTAAAGGGTTAATACCATGCAAAAATAATGCTCATCATGTTAAACTACTTGCGAAAAGTAACATGTGTTCCGGTCCAGTATACACAAATTTAACCCCTTCTTTACTAAATACGAGTACAGAATATAGTTATCTCATGAAATATTAAGATATTAACTCTTTCATGACAGGAGCTGATCTGGGGCAGCATTAAAGATCATGTGCCAGTGCATTGTCTTATACATGTATATGTGAGTCTCTCATAGGGAGCATCGCACATATAAGAGAATGCACTGGCTTACAAGATAAATATTGTTAGGCCAATGTATTCTCTTATATATGCGAGGCTATGGGAGACTCGCATATATAAGAGAATGCATTGGCACAGGGTTTTCGCAAAATTTCAGGAAGCTCCAGTCATGGAAGGGTTAATAATTTCAACAAATGGCCTTATTATCTGAACATTTCTCACCAATAAAAGGAATATATCTGTACTTGTATTATCTTTTAGTCTGTTGTCATCACATGGGGCAGGTATCTTTTATCATGGATAATTATATAATTATCCATAATAAAAGATTCCTGCCCCCCTGTGGTTGTCATATGTTTATATTTCTTAGTCACCCCTCTGGATGAATAATAGACCATTCCAATGTATACTTTCATAACTAAACGGGAGAACGCATTTAGTAAAGAAAGGGTTCATTCACAATATAACCTGAAATATTTCTCTCCAATGGAGAGCTGACTATAAGAAAGATAGTAATAAATTTAAAATAAGATTACCTCTTTGTTGTCATCTGTTTGTTCTGTTGGTTTATTGTGACCATGCTGATTGAGAAGCTATGGCATGCAAAGCAGAGAAGAATAGCTTGCTATACACATTCAGCTATAGTTAGCACACTCATTTATATGGATCATTAAATATAGTTAAAGATCATGTATAATTCGATGCCACACGGGGTCAGCTCCTCATCCAACATAAATACTGACTTAGCTTAACAGTAAACAGACTGATTTAATGGAATTTTTTTCAATTAAAGTATAAAACAACATACAAAATTCTGTTGTATCGATTAAGATCTAAACCCCCCAATGGCAGTTTGAATCATGAAATTTTGCTAACTTTTGTAACATACGGTTAGGTACCAGGGATGAAATGATGTCGACAAATACTTTGCCCTTTCTATACTGAACACTCATTGACGATCTGTTTAGATAATAAAGTCATTTGATTACAGGAGCTTGGAATTTGGTCAAAACCCCTCTTTTATTGGCGGAACCACCACCCGGGACCACAGAGCTTTCCGATGAATGGCAACAAGCCATATTTCCGACTAAATCCTGAAAAGTTACCCATAATTCTGCTGTGTTTAAGGAGTCGATTAATTAGAGCATTACTGTATATGAATTGAATTGCCATCGGGCTTTAAAATTAGCAATCTTTCAATATTTCTGTGACATGCACACCACGCGTTAGTAGCAACTCTCAGATATGGCATCAAATTAGACAAAGCCTTGCAAACATTATAAATCAATATATTATATACAGAGAAAAACTATGTTATAATAAAAGAAATATTTTACTTCATCCACCATACTGTTAAAAGAAAAATGTATTCTATATTAAGCACACAGAGAGATTGTGAATAAAAAATCATGCTCAAATGGGATTGAAAGTTAAAATAGATTGGTCTTTGGCAACTGAGTTTGAAAATCAATCACTAGAAACGTTTTATTTAGTATTCACAAATATTCAAATGTTTATCCACAGCACAAAGCAGGGGGTAAATCAGTGGGAGGTCTGACTGCAGCATAAAATGACAGAAACAAATTCATCAAACTTTATTGCCTAATCAGGTGCACATGTCAGCTTCAGTCATTGAAGCAGTCTTATTAAAATCAGACTATATAACAAGCTACGCATTCCAGAGTCTAAACGATTTCACCATCAATCATATTTTTTCCACTATAAAATAGCTTCTGCAGGCAATCCCTGCCATATATGACATCACAATGCACAAATAGTTTTATGATTGACAGATATCTCCATTTGGCTTAATTTTCGTGAATGTCAAAACCGGGTGTTAACTGTTGAAATTCTTGGAAATTCTTAATTCTATCATCCTTGCTAGGTATTATTGCTCAATTCTGGACTGTTCATAGACGCTTTTTAGTGTTTAATTAGTTGCGCAATCTCTAAATTTGTAAACACTGTGTGAAATTAGCAGTGTGACAGAAAATCTATTATGCAATTTTTAGCTATGTGGCGAGGAACTCCGGAATGACAGTTGATGAATAGGAATTCTGACAATCGCCTGATTGGCTTCACCGCTTTACTGTTATATGCTGTGATTGGCTGACACTGACATAATGCTTCTTGGAGGTAATGGAATTCCCTGCTATTTAGTTCAGACTCTGTAGCTTGTTCAATAGTCTGATTTTAATAAGACTGTCATTTAAGGTGTAATATCCATAAAGGTTGCTTTCTAAGCTTCTGAGCATATAATATAACCAGTAATATGGCTTAATATGAACAGTTATCTCAAACAGATAATACAACCAGTGATATGGCTCAATGTGAATAGTAATCCCGAGACTTTCAAACATTCTGAACAAAACAACTGATTCTAACTGTAGGATTTAACATTGTATTAAAAAGCAGATGCATGTTATGCCCTAAATAATCAACTCCTCAACCACAAGTGAGAGCTTTCCGATGAATGGCAACAAGCCATATTTCTGACTAAATCCTGAAAAATTACCCATAATTCTGCTGTGGTTGAGGAGTCGATTATTTAGGGCATTACTGTACATGTATTACTTTCATAAATCCTAGAAGACATATAAACTTGACTGAAGCAGAACAGGTCATGTGTGTAGCTTCAATTAGCAGGTGTTGCTATATTAGCGATAATATAAATGGAAACATCATATTCAAGCAATAAAGGCTCCATGAGAAAATCAATGAAATTATAAACCTATTTTAAAGCCTGATAGCAAACAAGAAAAGCATAAATGTCATCTAAATAGAGCAGAACCAATGATCAAAGCTCAGAAGTCTATCACAAATATAGTTTTATTAAAAAAAAACTTTTGAGATTTTGCCTTATTGAAATAAATCATCCAAAATTACTTAGTGACTTTGTCAAGTTGAGCTAAATACAGAAGCTTCTTAGCAATAGGCTCTGTACAGACTAACTATTCACTATACAGTCATTACCATTTGCAATACAGAGCATTATCACTGCAGTTTTTAATAATGAATGGGTTCTGTGTTTAAACTTTTATTCAGGATTCCGAATTTCCAAATTAATGTTCACAAAACCAATTTAACTTTTTAAAGATTCTAGTGAACCAAAATAACCTGTTTGAAATGAGAAGAGTTACATGAGCGATGCTAATTTGTTTGATATTGAATTTTTTTTTATATTGAATTTTTTATGCATTTATTTCATATAGTTCTTCGATGTTTTAGAGGGAAACCCAAAACTATTTTGTTAATTTTTTAATAATGAATTGGTATTCTTTGATTATATAGGTCTAGTATATACAGTAATGCCCTAAATAATCGACTCCTTAACGACAGTTTAATTATGGGTAATTTTTCAGGATTTAGTCGGAAATATGGTTTGTTGCCATTCACTGGAAAGCTCTACTAAGAGCTTTCCGATGAATGGCAACAAGCCAGAATTATGGGTAATTTTTCAGGATTTAGTCGAAATATGGCTTATTGCCATTCACCAGAGAGCTCTCACTGAGAGCTTTCCGATGAATGGCAACAAGTCATATTTTCGACTAAATTCTGAAAAATTACCCATAATTCTGCTGTGGTTAAGGAGTCGATTATTTAGGGCATTACTGTCTTCATGTTAAAATTTTCAACATTTCTTCAACAGAATAAAACAGAATACAATATTAAATTAGAATTGTATGTTGTTATTGTTGTAACTGGAGGTTTGGAACCCTAAATACATCATTTAAGACTCCAAATTGCAGTACTACAATCATGGGTTAATATAATACTGAATTTATTGAGTTAGCTTACACATTAAATGGAGCTACAGAAAATTATTATTAATATGCACTGTATGATAAAAGGCCTTACCTCTGGATCAAGCAGGGCAACCAATTGTTGACAATAGGAATCCAGCTCTGATCGAAACTTGCGTAAGTTAAGGAAAGTCACTGTGAAATCCCCAAGGGAATAAGAAGTGCTCCGTGCTAAAATATTGTAATTTAGTCTTTATTCTGAGCTTCATTTTAATTTATGACTACTAAAATGTGAAAACTGTTTTCGGCAATGTCATAGGATTCGTTAACCCTTTACCCTACAGAAGGGCCCTGTGCCAATGCATTCTCTTATATATGCGAGTCGACCATAGGTCGCCTCGCATATATAAGAGAATGCATTGGCTTAACACATTAAAAATTATAAAATTGTTAAAGAATGTAAGAAAAAATGGTAAAAAGTGTTTTTTTTAGGCCAATGCATTCTCTTATATATGCGAGGCGACCTATGGTCGACTCGCATATATAAGAGAATGCATTGGCACAGGGCTAACTGTAACTATCACAATGTGGTCAAGGAGCCGGTTCCAATGATATCCATATTTGTATGGTTCTATTGAGACAGACCGAAGATATTTTAGGCTGTTGAAGCTTTATTTGGCCGGTTTTGGCCGTTTTGTTGGGTAAAGGGTTAACCAAATGAGTGGGAAATCAAAATTAGACCACCTGCGCTGAAAGGATTATGATAGATTAATGCATAATGTGAGCTACTGATTTTTAAGTGAGTGCATCCTTTCCGCCATCAATTTTGCTCCATTATATGCAACTATAACTGGTTCAATTCCAAGTATCCCAATGATTTTTAAATGATTGTTAATTCTTAGATTTATAATTCTTAGATAATTAGATCTTAGATAGTATTGATACAGTGTTATTTATGCGCTAATTGTCTTTATTGATATATGTACATGATTATATGTGCATGAATATGGTAGTCAAAAAGTGAAATAACAACATTAATTTGGTGATGTATAATTCAAAATTCATTCTGCACTAATGACTAGACTACCAACTCCTCCAACATCAACAAAGACAGTAGAATACGTTCAGTAAATTAACTGCAGTAATGCCCTAAATAATCGACTCCTTAACCACAGCATAATTATGTGTAATTTTTCAGGATTTAGTCAGAAATATGGCTTGTTGCCATTCATTGGAAAGCTCTCACTCTTTCCAATAAGAGCTTTCCGATGAATGGCAACTGAGAGCTTTCCGATGAATAGCAACAAGCCATATTTCCGACTAAATCCTGAAAAATTACCCATAATTATGCTGTGGTTAAGGAGTCGATTATTTAGGGCATTGCTGTATTTCTGCATTTAATGTGAGTATTAGTTCTATTATGTAAGTGATTGACATAAAGCTCAAATGAACACAAATTGTGCAGAATAAGGAAATTACTTAAAATTGAAATGAATTAAATAAAGGTTACCCATGATAGTAGTCCAAGATTCCTTTGACTGAAAACAGGTTGTTATATTGATTGGTATAGTGCTGTATAGCCGCATTCCATTGCTCTGCCACAACAGTCTTTATGCCAGATACAGTGGCTGGATTTTTTGACAGTTGTAATCAACTTAACCCGACATATCAATACAGAATAGTATAATTATTGGAAAGAGTGATACCGGTATGTCATGGCCATATTATAGTCTTTTATGTTATATTATGCATAAACTATTCTGCATAATTAGTAGTAACCAGATTCTTTCTCTGATTTGTTTATGTTTACAAAATACCAGACGTGTTCTGAGGTCTAATCAGCAACATTTGCTTTTAGTTTGACAACAGTTTTGACTCAGTGCAATTCTAACAAACACAATAACAACAAACAAGTTCTCACAGTGGTGCCATTACTGGTTTAATATTTATACATTTATTACACTTGGTATCTCGCGATGTATGTATTTACCAACTTACATCATACCATTATCGTTCACGGCAACCATGCATTCATGTTTACTTTATGGTACAAGCTGAGGAAACTTCGTAAGGTCAAATGAGTTCACAATTTTTTTAAATTATTTAAACATTATGATAAAATGTATTTGTCATATTGAATTGCCACTTTCAATTGACAACTTATGTGGAGTTCAGAACAAATATCATGCCTTCTAGGAATAAACCTGTTACTTTCATAATTGTGACACTTTATTACTCTTACTGGTAATTTTATATGAGCGGGTCACGAAACATGTTGACTGCCAACTACAAGTTATCTCGCACTTTTTGTAATTTGCATGTAAGTGAATGGGATCCGGCAGTCAACGTGTTCAAGACGGTGGTAGCAGAAGCAATAGAAGTTATGAAAATGGGGCTTCGACTAAAAACAGCACTATACCAACCAATATATAACAAGCTGTTTAACTGGAAGGAAACTTGGTCCACCAGCATAGAAGAGATTCTATGAGAAACTTTAGTAAAGGATATAAATCAAGATTGTCGTCTGTCGTGGACATGAAGCAAGTAATATAACATTTGTCAGTTATGCGATCTTTATCCTCATCTTCCCTTTTCTCACTTGGGTCCAGCAGATAGTAGTAACATGTGCACTCATTGCTTGAAGCACTATGCTGGCTGAAATGTCGAAGGATATTTAAAACACGTTCATGACGGAAGCTGCACTGGTGCAGCAATAAAGATCCTGTGCCAATGCATTCTCTTATATATGCGAGTCTCCCATCAGGCCTTAATTATTCAACGAGAATCAGAATCATGATTCTCATTTTGATTATCATAAAAAATCTTGATTCCTTGTAGAAACGCTGTTTTGATTCTCGCAAAATTTTATGGATTTTAAGGCCTGCCCATAGGGAGCCTCGCATATAACAGAATGTACTGGCTTACAAGGTCAAGGTAAATATTGTTTGGCCAATGCATACTCTTATATATGCGACACTCCCTATGAGAGACTCGCATATATAAGAGAATGCATTGGCACACGGTTTTTGTAAAATTTTAGGAAGCTCCAGTCATGGAAGGGTTAACAAGCTCATTGGGAGCTGATATGGTAAAGTTACTATGAATTAGGTGGCTCATTCAATTCTGGCAAGGACCAGTCAAATTTACAAAAATCAGCAAAAAGATCTCTTAGTTTGTACTTCACAGAAGTAAAAGTACATTTCAATAATAGAATTTTATTGTATCTCGAAGTCGATAGAATACCTATTGAATGAACATAGCTATCTGAACTGTTTGTTGGTGTGCACTCGTCTCTTTTTGAATAGGCTGTTTCCTGGTTCCAAGCCAGCAAATAGTGTCTGTCATTTGCAGAATGAGATCCCATGAGGTTGATTGCAGTAATGCTATCCCACACAGTGGACTGGCTTCACAAAACTTACCCTCTGGGGACCTCATTCTGCTTAGGTCTGATCCTCTGGAAAGTATCTATGGTCTCAAATTAACATTGTTTTTAGTTACTATTTCCCTTCTGGGAAGTTTTTATATCCCCTAATTTGCAGAAGATACATTGCATAATTGAGGTGACTGGAGGGTGAATATCACAAACTTCAACTGTGAAACTTCAATCTGATCCTATGTCTGCCATAGCAGTTGAGTCCTAAGCAGAATGAGATCCCCAGAGGGTGAATTTGGTGATGCTAGCCTGCTGTGCGGGGTAGCATCCCTAAACTAACACTCTTGGGACCTCATTCTGCAAATGGCAGACACACTATTTGCATGCTTGCCTCGGCCAAAACAAAAAGTTTCAAAATGTATATTGTTATCGCAGTAGTCTTTGGCATTCAACAATAATTTTTTGCTGTCTGCAGACTTCCACACAAGCCTTGAAATAGCGTGTCTGTCATTTGCAGAGTGAGGTCCCCAGAGGGTGAATTTAGTGATGCTACCCCGCACAGCGGGCTAGCATCCCTAAATTCACCCTCTGGGGACCTCATTCTGCTGAGGTGTAAGCAGGATGAGGTCCCCAGAGGGTGAATTTGGTGATGCTAGCCCGCTATGCGGGATAGCATCACTAAATTCACCCTCTGGGGACCTCATTCTGCAAATGACAGGCTCACTATTTCAAGGCTTGCTTCCACAGTGTGACACTAAGACACTGATGTCTGCAGCAATTTGTTTCAATTTTGCTCAAAACATTGTCACAAGATGATGAAATTTGCCTCGACTAAGATATAGCCAATAGAATTTCTTTTTACTTGAAATAGACAGACGGATGAAACTCATTTCTATATCCCCCAAAATCTCTTCATTTTCATGGGGTAATAAATGGGTGGATCAAATGTGAATGTGTGAATTAAGGGCCTGAATGAAGAGAACACTGCTTGCTTACTAATACAGAAAGACCCCAATAATTACCTGAAATCCAGAGAGAGAACATTGCTTGATTCATTATAGAGAACACCTTTTGTTAGAACTTTCTGCGTCAGATGCTTCCTCAGCTCACTTTCCCCAGCAGCTTCCAGGTTGGATGCCAACAGAGCAAGGCTAGAACAAATGGGAGATTGATTACTTAATACAGTAATTCCCTAAATAATCGACTCCTTAACCACAGCAGAATTATGGGTAACTTTTCAGGATTTAGTCGGAAATATGGCTTGTTGCCATTCATCGGAGAGCTTTCCGATGAATGGCAATAAGCCATATTTCCGACTAAATCCTGAAAAGTTACTCATAATTCTGCTGTGGTTAAGGAGTCAATTATTTAGGGCATTACTGTATTTCAAACATCTCTTCTTTTGTGGGATGCTTATGCCAAACAAATTAATGTTCTAAAAATAATATTTGCTGTCTCATTGTATGTAATGCATAGAATAAATTTAAAGAGAAATTTATTTCTGGGGACACAATCTATTATTGATTAGGGTATTAGACTGAGCATTATTATCTCGTAGCGTGCAGTGTACCGGTATGTGAAAATGCAAGAAGAGAGAGCCCAAATTAAAAGATAGAACAAATACTAGGCAGATCATATCATGATCCAATTAATGTATTGGATTGCCATCAAGAGAGAACTTAAGAAAATAAATGACAGGGGCCGAAAATGAGCCCCATTCCCAATGGGAGATAGTCAAGAGTTATTCCAATTTTCTGACCCCTAAATTCCCAATCCACAGAAAGCCCCTGTTTTCGGAACAAAAGATATGACTTCCCATTCATTTTATGGTGATTTCTCTCGCTCAATTTGCATAAAATCTAAATAAATAATATAAGAAATACATTACAAATAAACTGTTTGATTCCACTGAATTTAATTATGGAAATGCTTGTTCCCGTAGTCTCTATATATTCCAAATTATAATCCTCTACATGCAACTATTACCAATGGAAAGAGCCTGGGGACCCTTTCCCAAAATGGACACAAAAATCCATAAATATTCTGATATAAACCTGTACTGATCATCTTCCTGTTGAGTTTCCTCTGACTGTCCTTTGTTTCTGTAAAACAATAAATAATTGATAATTAGAACAAGAGCTGGTAGAAAATCATTTAGACACCCTCTACATATCTTATATTTTGACATTGTTCGATTATGTAGATGTCATGATATGGGATAACTGTTCCTTGCTTCTTGAAAATTTACAACTTGACGTGTTGTTCAGAGGTGTGATCAGGGGGACAACTGAGTCATACTTTACTGTAATAGAAAACGGGGTGTGTACCACTTGTTAATAGGAGGTCCAGAAGGAAGGTGGTCACCATTCATAATTACGTCAGCTCTTTAAACTATTTTTGACTTCATGTACGTGGCACTTTCTCTTTATTCTGTTCGCCAACAATGGCATTATTTTTAGGGATCTGCGAATCGGGGATTTTGCATTGAATCTCGATATCGAATCTCGATATCAAATCTCCTTCCTGATATCGACATCGAATCGAATCAGCTAGTGATTGACATTGTTTACCAGTGTGTCTTTCAGTGTCTCATGACAGAAAACTGCAAAATTCACTAGATAATATATAACAATGTTAATAATCTCCTTAAACATCAGTTGGAACTTGTGTTTTTTTTTTTTAGAAAAATCATGACATATGCAAGTCACTCTCAGTCTCATGGAGGGTTTGGGATATGTTGCATTGAATTTCTATATAGCTGTGTCATGGCGAACATGATACAAGAAGTGACAGTAAGACACTTAAAGACAGTTCAATCAATGTATCACACACCCCACGGAATCGAAGTCACTTGTCTGCATTATTTAATAAAGATAATAAAGATTTGACACAGTTGGACATGGGTACACCATTACAGCTATATAATTGCTGTAGTCTGATACCAATGGTCTATCTGTTAAAATATTCACCCCACAATTGATCAAACACCTACCATCACATATTCAGAGCAGTTGTCTTCATGGTGGGGGTTCCAGATAACAGACATAAATTACAATCGTTAAATGTTATCAACAAGATTCAATGGATTGAAACTTGGTGCAACAAGCTCGATTTCCTGGGAAACAGAAACTGAAAGTAGGAAATTTATAGGAACTCTGCCAGCAGTGTCGCAGATAACTGGTCGCCCATGATGACGTCAATTTAAGAACGTAATAGACCGATTGTTCTAAGGTTTCTGTTCATTCCAATCTATGTTTTGTCGCTCATAAAGGTGGCTGACATTGAATTTTATTCATATAATCTGAATTGGATATCTGAAGTTCTTAACATAAGGTAATCAATTGTGTTCCGCATCTAGTGATCACGCGCTGTGTAGACAATTTGGCAATTGATCACTGGTTGCGATCGAAGCACATAATTTGCATAATGCACATCTATTCTGAATGGCACACATTCAAAAATACCTATGTTGGCTAAATTGTGCTTCAATTTTTGTGAGTTCAGGTGACTTGGCATGTGTTATCTAGACGCAAAAATGAGACTACACCAAAGTTACACCGATTCGTAAATATCTGAATCAGTGGACCGATTCGGTGTCGATCTCGAATCGGGTGCCCGATATCGACATAGAATGGAATTTCGCAGGTCCCTAATTATTTGTGCAGTTTTCAGGTTCAGATTTCAGAATTTCTGACATTGCGGCTGAGGGATCCAAGTCTCTCTCCCATGGCCTGCTAAAAATTGCTAATCTATTTTCTGCCATGAAACCATGGTCGGCCCAACGGGTCCTCTTCCCTCCTCGGTAGTAAGTTTAAAAACTAATAAAATAAGCTAAAATAAATGCTATGGATGCCAGTTTGGAAATTCCATGGTATTTATTGAAAGATTTTGACATATTCCATTTATGTTTGTGACGACATTTGATGGAAATATTATAAACAATGGTGACCTACTTTTTAATAATGTCCAATAATATCCAACCTGGGATGAAAATCAAAATTCTGCTTCGCGTCACGTACTAGAGTAGTCTTCAAACTTTCCAAAAAGGTATATGATATGGTCACCTGTGCTTTGTAAGGCTTGATCAATCTTTTCTAAAAAATTAACGCTGAATTCCCCATTCAAATGTTGCCACTTTAAGCACGCTGCACACGATGCGATATATATCGTACGACAAATATCGGGCACCAGTTACGGATCAAATCGTAGCATGTGTGGTGGAAAATCGTACGACATTTTGTCGCATGATCGGCTGCGCAAGGTATCAAATAATTTTGAATTTTTCTGATTCGAGTCGTGCGAATTACGAGAAGTAGCCTATCAGATTTGACTATTAAATTAATCATGTAGCGATCACATGTTTTATTTCACAAAAACAAGGCATCTAGCGTCCTTCAAGTTCAAGGTGATTAGCAAAGTCAGAGTGGTGGGATATTTTGACGGCGGAAGAATGCATGAATTGATTGAGGCATGGGAGTCATATATTCATGCCTCTACAATAAAACTACAATTGAATACAAAAACAAAACAAGGTGGACATCAGAACTAGAAACACTTGTAATATTAATACCCTGCTGGATAAAACAAGTGTCCATTGGCACCGCGGTGTATTTGCCGTTCGTCCGCGGTGTCAGAGTTTGTAACTGCAGTTGAGCACCGTGGCTGAATGGCAAGTACATCGCAGCCGAACAGCAAGTACACTGCGGCTGAAAGGCAACTACACTGCGGCCGAACGGCATGTACACTGTGGTTAGATTTCTGGTTTGTATCGTCTTTTTTCAGTTTAATGGAAGTACACCGCGGCAACTACACCATGGTCGAACGGCAAGTACACCACATCCCAACTGTAGTTAGCCGGTGGAGCTGCGGTGTAGTTGCATTTCAGCCGCGGTGGCAAAGCTAACCGCACCGCGGTTAAGTGGACACTTGTTTTGTCCAGCAGGGTATATTTATTGGAAATTCTTATTGAATATCCACGATAAATACACCACAGTTACTGGATATAAAGTCCCAAAAATAAGTGTTTAATCGAGTTTATAAATCGGTATCCCAATATAAAGAGCTAAAGTTATGAATCTATTACCAGGTGCCCCGGACAAACATATCTCAAATAAAAGCACTAAACACAAAATACCGGGCGTATGTCACCCGTTTCCTATAAATAACATACTCACCTACAACTCTGCAGTGCTCAATAAAATCCATGTCGCCATCCATGTTTTCATATACTTGTTAATCGGAAGTTGGATGGACCGGTGTTCTGAGCTGCAACAAATAGTATGTACTTTGTTTCAGAACACCGGTTCACTTTCCACAATGCTAAGAAACAAAATGGCGATATGGATGGCGACGAGTCACTCGTCGCTAATGGTGAAAAATGTTTTAAACTCCGTTAATTTGGCGTCCGGAGCGATTTTATCACTGCAGAGTTGTAGGGGAGTATGTTATTTATAGGAAACAGGCGACATACGCCCGGTATTTTGTGTTTAGTGCTTTTATTTGAGATATGTTTGTCCGGGAACCTGGTAATAGATTCATAACTTTAGCTCTTTATATTGGGATACCGATTTATAAACTCGATTAAACCCTTATTTTTTGGACTTTTTGTCCATAACTGTGAATACACATATAGACCTAGCTATATAATGCCACGTTAATAATATATAACCCACTGCATTCATGAAAAAATAAACAACCAGATCGTACGATCCGATCGCATCGTGTGCGGTGGTCTATCGTAAGTGATAAAATTAAAAACAGAAGTCGCACACTAAAAATTAAATCGGACCGTGTGAGCACACCGATCTTATATCGCAAGGGCCTATGACAAATATCGTGCAACATATATTGCATCGTGTGCGGCACACTTTACCTCCCTCTTAAATTATAATAGGCCTGTCTTTTTTTTTATGATCAATCAGATCATGAAGTTGAACGGTTAGAACCTTTTTTGCGAGTAGCTATAAAGGACATAAAATCTCCCTTTAATGTCATGTTTAGTTCTTATGTCATCGGGAGACACATCGCCGTGTAGTGAAGAGGTAGCCAGATCTTCGACATCTGCCGATGTATTGTCTTCAATACCGCTTTTTGCGCTAGAAGAAGTTGAATTTGCCATCTGAAACTGAATTTCCTTATTTCGTTGCAAACACTGAAACTCCATCTAGCGGTACGTATAAAAGCCGAACACAACCGAACACAACCGAACATAACCGAACACAAGTCCAAATAATGGGAAATATCACGAATAAAGTTCATAGGCATGTGTATTCATGTTCACACTATTACTATACGAAGTTTGGTGGAGTTCGGGATAATAATAAGTGTTTTATTCGATATTTTGTAAAACGCGTTTTGTGTTCGGCATAGAAAAGCCGAACACAAGTTATCATTTTGTCGTGGATTAGTCTAACGGCTGTCTAGCTAGGTGATAATTAATATCTGACATGGTCACTAATCCGAAAGGCTTTAATTGTTGTTGATGGCGGTCTCTCACCTATTGTAGTTTAGTGTTTTGACAAATAGTTTCAGTGTTTGATGGCGCCTACTATTATAGAAACAACATGCTTTTGATAGGCCCCGTCGTGAAAGACAACGATTGTAAATACGTCGAGTGACAAACAAGTTTTCCCGCTAGTACACATACCTTATGCACTCGTCACATGAAGCAAAACTTGGTGTAAACAATATTTATACACAATACAAAAGAAGATGAATATTTTACAAAAATGCTAATGGGTGATTATGGGTGATTGGAAAGGGATGAGACAATAAGCCTGTTGTGGCTTTTTTGTAATTAAGTCCTCTCCCAAAACGTGACGAGAATAATAATAATTACAAAAATAAATATTTATGTAACTTCATGGAAAGATTACAACTCAAAGTTTTTAACGTTTGACGATACCGCAAAACGGGGCTATTGCCAAGAAGCCATGTCAGACTAAAAGAGTAAAGACATGCAAAACTAGATCAATCAACCCTAGCAAACATCAAAAAGTATCTTGAGCGCAAAATAAATAATCTTTATTCCTTTCATATCACATTCCTGTCATATCAGAGACATATTTGAAAATAAAATAAGATCTTAAATTTCTGCATATCACAGCATATCAGACTTTAAAAAAGATACAATACGAAACGCTCTTTATTCGGGGCGTGCTGATATTTGTCCAGTATGATCCATCTAAACAACCATATTGTACGAATGTACTTGTAATAATAACGGGGTGGGGGTAACATTTTAGTGAGAATGCGGACGAAAATGGACAACAATACGTTTTTCTCCCGAATAAAGCCTGCCAAATCCCATCTGGCAGATATTACTTATCACCTATCAGCGGATAAACTAATCCACGAGACAGAAGTTTGTGTTCTGCTTTTCTATGCCGAACACAAACGCGTTATACAAAACATCTAACAAAACACTCATTATTGAAGCAAACTCCACCAAACTTCGTATAGTAATAGGTTGAACGTGAATACATATGTCTGAAGTTTACAAGGTGTTCGTATATTTAGTAGACTCTATATAGAGTTATATATCTCAAACGGCAGCTAATGTCACATCATTCTATGTGTTAATTAATTACCGGTGACTGCATGAGTGTCGAACATAAGCTAGCTTGTGTTCGGGTTTTCTATGCCGAACACTAAACGCGTCTTACAAAATATCGATTAAAACACTTATTATTGGCCCAAACTCCACCAAACTTCGTATATTTATAGTGTGAACATGAATACACATGCCTATGAACTTTATTCATGAAATTTCCTATTATTTGGACTTGTGTTCGGTTATGTTCGGTTATGTTCGGTTGTGTTCGGCTTTTATGAGCTCCCTCATCTAGCGGGAAAATATTTTATTCTCTAAGTAATGTTTTACAAAATGAAATTGATTCAAATATCAGTAATTTTTAGATCAAATAATTTTACAAAGATATTAAAAATTTATAATGTATACTGGGCAACTCATTTGATATATATCTTAATTATCTTCGCTTGAATTGAAAACACTTTTAACACTTACCTGCCACGCCCACTTGTCTGAAAAGTAAACAAACCAACACGTGGTTTTGTCTATAGCAGACGACAGACACATAACGGAAAGGTCCGAATTACACAGAATATTTTTAAATAACTTGAAATTGTATGGTAGATTAACTTTCCAACTTATATTTTATTTAGTGTGGAGTATGACAGTATGTAACTATGTTCAATGTTGCATGTTCTTATTCTTATTCATCTTACTGAAGAGTGAAGTTAACTTAATTACTCTTACTTACTAATGATATAGACTATAGTAATAGTCTTACTCTTACTCTTACTTAGTCTTACTCTTACTAGTCTTACTGAATACTGATATACTCATTTAGTCTTACTTACTATTACTAACTTAACTTCGTCTTAAGTTAGTCTTCTTACTAAATAGTAATACTATTCTTAGTCTGAGTCTTACTCTAAGTTAGGCCAAAAAAAAAAAAAAAATACCTGTCTTTAGAAGTTTAGGGTTTCCCTATCTACCCTAGAAAACGGTGCCTACCCAAAACTTTTTATTGGACTGTAGACACAGATAATTTTTTCTCAGTGGGAAGGCATCAAAAGGTACATGTACTCTAAGTCTTACCACAGGAGCTTGGAACTTCATCAATAATTATGCTAATTACTAAATTAGGCTAATTACTAAATTAGCAATATTTTGGCCCACCTCCTAGTAATAGTATTATAAGAAAAACACTGCTAATTAGCCTAATTATTGATCAAGTTCCAAGCTCATGTGGTCAAGTGAAGAAGTCAGATATATAACTAAAAGTAAAACTCGGATATTTTTCTACTTTCACTTTCCTTTTCAGTCACAATGGGGGGGGGGGGGTATACTGGATTGACCCTATTCGTCCATCGGACATCTATCCCTCCGTTTTTCCATCCGTCCGGGCAGATATCTCAAACACCAGTTGTCGGATCTGAATGAAGTTTGGTATGGATGCATGTTCAGTCCTTCCCATGAGGAAAACACAGCGGGAGCATTTATTTGCTCTCGCAATTCAGAAGACGGGTGTAATTGCACGCATAATATAACTTTAATTTCGGATTTTCTCAAACAAAATGTCATTGTAGGATAGACTTATGTCCAGTTACACTTTTACATGTCCATAATTTAAGTGAGATGGAAAATGTACCTTCAAATAGTTCAATAATGAATCAACAATTACAGTGACCATCAACATTTTGACAAGATGTACGAGTGCAAATTTTACCACCCGTGAATTCTAAATTGCGAGTGCATACGGGTGCGAGAGCAATCGCTCCCGTCTCGTGGGAAGAACTGCATGTTCACTACTATGTCTATGAGTATATATGATCATGATTGATGGCATCGGGATATGTTCACATTTTCCGTTCAACATTTATATCCCTCTTTGGTTATTTGAAAATTTTGGATTTCTGTCCGTCCGCTCATATACAGTAATGCTCTAAATAATTGACTCCTTAACCACTGAGAGCTTTCCGATGAATGGCAACAAGCCATATTTCTGACTAAATCATGAAAAGTTACCCATAATTCCGCTGTGGTTAAGGAGTCGATTATTTAGGGCATTACTGTATCTCAACCATGGGTTATTGAATTCTGTTGAAACTTGGTAAGGATCAGAAGCTAGGGCTTTCAAAAGAGGGTTCAGTTATGTTGTTTGCATTTTGCTTTCAAGAGTTATCCCTCTTTGTTCATCTGAAAATGTTGAATTTTTTTTCTTCTGCTCATATATCTCAGCCATGGGTTATCGGATCTCAATATATCTTTTAACTTTGGTTTATATCCCAGCAAATGAGGTGCAACTTCTTGTAATAAAGCTTCTATTTAGCCCACCACCATGTAACCACTAAACATGTCGCCACTCAAGGGATAAACACTCATGGTCCAGTGGCCACACACTCGACTGGCACCCAGACTGATAACCATACGAGCTGCACTGGACACAAGGTGATCCCTATAACCCGGCCATGTCAAGTGTCAGCTTCAAGACAGCATTACTGAGCAAGTAAATAACCATTTGTAAACAAGTGGTTCTGAGTAAATTTTTCAAAGAATGCTTGGTAAATATATGAATATATTTTTATTGTTCATCAATGACATCATTCCGAACAGTGTTCAACTGTATACATTCCCATATTTTTTCATAGATAGACTTTGTGTTGGATATGGGTTCGAAAAAAATAATTATTAAAACCTCTATAAAAGTTCACATTTTGTTTTTCTAAGATAATCCATCATGAATTATACTCCTAAAGTGGTCCTTCCATTGGCTTGGCTTGGTTACTGTGATTACTAATTTAAGTGAACAGAATCCTTCATTTTTTTTCCATCAAATTTGGGGGAAAAATGGGTTGTCAAAGCCCTTAAACCCAGCTGTCAAAGGTGACGGGGGAATGGTGATTTGAACATGGTATTGTAGCATAAGATTGCTAGTTACAACTGGATGGATGTGGGGACAATAGGAAATATCACATCACTTTATTTGAGTGTTCCAATGATTTGCAGATTTTGCTGCATTACAATGTGGTCTGGAAGCACAACGTTTCCACAGCAACAGAGAAAACCAGCAATGATGAGCATTGGAAATCAGAACCCAAAACTGCAGCCTAACAGCAGTGTGCCTGGGGTGAGTGGTGGTCAGCTATCAACCTTCAGGACAGCTATAAAGAACCTCAAGCCTGGAATGCCTAATGTTGTAAGTGGATTTGAATTGATCTAGCTGTTTGATAAATCATCCTGTATATATACAACTAGAAGGTGACCCGACTTCGTCCGGGCTTTGACCTTGAATTGTCTATTTTGAAGGCCAAGGTCAAGTGGGGTCACGATTTGACCCGTCCAAAACACTGCCCGAACAAAAGTACCCGTCGAAATCCATCCTGTTTTACCTGATTTGACCTTGAATTGATCATTTTGAAGGTCAGGTCGGGGTCACGACTCGACCCGTCCAAATCACTCAGTGGACAAAAGTAACCCCACGTATCAAATTTCGTCGAAATCCCATCAAAATTGGCGATTTGACCTTGAATTGACCCGAGGTCAAGGTCACGTCGCACGTCAAATGAATATGCTTATGAGACTACCCATACGAAAGTACCCCCACATACCAAGTTTCATCGAAATCCCGTGATATTAGGGCGTTTGACCTTGAAATGACCCGATTTCAAGGTCAATGTCACGTCGCACGGGCAAATTAATAGGTTTATGCCACTCCCCGGCCTTAGGTACCCCCACATACCAAGTTTCATCGAAATCCCGTGATATTCGGGCGTTTGACCTTGAAATTACCCGATGTCAAGGTCACGTTGCACGGGCAAATTAATATGCCTATGTCACCCCCCCGGCCGAAAATACCCCCACGTACCAAGTTTCATCGAAATCGGGTCGGCCGTTTTCGAGTTCATCGCGAACACACAGACACACAGATCTTCCAAAATATATAATAGACTAGCCGATGAGCCCGACGTTGTCCGGGCTATTCAAAAACCAAATTTCAAGTCGATAGCTCTACCCGTTTCCGAGATCTGGTCTGCGCATGCGCGAAGCTGGCGTCGCACATGCTCGGCGACCCGATAAAATTCGTATCCGGGGCAAGATACATTCACATACCAAATTTCAAGTCGATAGCTCCGCCCGTTTCCGAGATCTCGTCTGCGCATGCGCGAATCTGGCGTCGCACGGGCTCGGCGACCCGATAAAATTCGTATCCGGGGCAAGATACATTCACATAGCAAATTTCAAGTCGATAGCTCCACCCGTTTCCGAGATCTCGTCTGCGCATGCGCGAAGCGGGCGCCGCACGGGCTCGCCAATAAGACAACATCCACCGCCTGGTCAAACTACACACACGTACCAAGTTTCGTCCCGATCGGTCGAGAATCGTAGATTTGTATTAATGACAGACAGACAGACAGACAAACAAACAGACAGACAGAGGTCTTCAAAATATATGTATGAGATAGTTGAATTGACTCAAGGATTATGTTGATATTGCAAACAGTCCTGGTTTGAAATTTTGAATCCAAGCATTTGTGATTATGATGCAGGGGTGGTACCAGGGCCTGTGAGGGGGTGGGCGTGTTACAGCCCCCATTTTGAGGGTTTGCTGCCCCCCCCCCCCATTGCAATGGTCAGCCCGGTAGCTTCTGGGATCCTATAGCCCCCATGTCAGGGAATGTATGTAGCTAGCTCCTATGTCAGGGAAATCCTTGTGTGGTGGTGGGTGGTATGTGTTGCTTGAGGTCAAGTTCAGGAGAGTATAATAATATATAGCATTCGTATAGCGCTTCATTCCTGGTGTAGCTCGAAGTGCTTGAGACTCTATATGCAGGTTATATACATGTACAGACATTAGAATATTTACTATCAATGGATACGGAGAATGATGCAATGTTGCTATCTACGTTTAGTTGTGTGCGGGTAAATATTGAACAGGTGCGTCTTAAGTCGTTGCTTGAAGATGTCGATAGAGTGCGAACGACGAATGTCGAGAGGGATGGAGTTCCAGACACTTGGTGCGGCGTGTGTAAACAGACAATTACTTCAGTTTTGTCATCATTTAATTTAAGCTTATTAGACAACATCCACCTCTTAACGTCAGAGACACAAAATTCCACTTTTCTTATTAAGGACGACAGGCCATATGGAGGGACAGAACCGTAAATTTGCGCGTCGTCCGCGTACATATGTACGTTGAGTCCATGTTTCCGAATCAAGTTTCCCAGAGGTAGAGTGTACAATGTGTAGAGAACCGGTCCTAATACTGAGCCTTGAGGAACTCCAAACTTAAGAGACTTTCTGTCAGAAAATAAATCTTTGATTTGTACCATCTGAACACGTCCAGTAAGGTAAGACTGGAACCAGGACAGTGCTTTTGCACTGATTCCGAAGGTCTCTTCCAGGCGCTTAAGCATGACATAGTGATCTAATGTATCAAAAGCTGCAGATAGGTCCAACAGCGTGATGACGGAAACTAGACGGTTGTCTTTAGCGTTCAGGAGGTAGGATGATATCCTGTAACTAATGCGGTTTCTGTGCTGTGGGAGGGTATTCCCTGGGGAAAAAAATTACATGTAGCCTGCAATCACCAATTGCCAATCAGAGCCCTCTTGTGGCTACTCAGAAATACCATGTTTTCTTAGTTAAATTATTCCAGTTGTAGATAGAAATAGTGGTTCACTATATATATATCTAATTTCAAACAACATTGCTCATGACTCAATTCCATGAACATATATGCAGAAGGTACGTTGTATATGAAATAACCATGTACAGTTTATACCTCAACATTCTAATATCCACTCTCTGCCAACTGTCTTCAGACAGAATTGGCATGTCCACATTTGGAATTTCCTGAGTTCCCATTAAGTAACTTCTAGCGTAAAGTTTTTTTCATTGTTTTCAAAACATTTCCTAAAATTTTATAATAAAATAAACAAAAAATAATTTTCAATGTTTCAGAATGGGTTGTTTTCTGTCAAATCATTCAATTTATTAACCTTTATAAAAATAAAATAAAACTTAAATGTATCTAAATCATCCAGAAGACATCAAAAGCCATTAGAATGTAAAAATAAAAAAAAAATCTCTCAATGGACCTACCATTTGGGAATTTTTTAAGATCATCTAATATTAAATGTAAATTTTTCTCAAACATCTCAGTAATTGTATTGCAGAAAGTCGTTGGCGTTGTGTTATCTAAAGAAGGACCTAAGTCTATCATCAGCAAGAAAAGTGAGTTTATATAGTGTATATATCAATATATATAAAATAGTAGGATCTATCTGTCTGTTCGGATATTTCTCCCAGACACCTGGACCGATTTAAATCAAATTTGGTGTGGTGACTCGGGGTACCTGGCAGATGTTATAACGGCGTTAGTTTTTCAAAATTATGTTTAAACAATGAAAATGGGTGCAAAGTGCACAAAGCCAGGCTGCCACTCAATAAATGCTCTGTCTAAGATAAAATTTGCGCGAAGCTCACACAGGTACCGGAGGCTCCTCCGACGCTGAATAAAGGCTCGAGAAGGGAGCCTGTTTCAGCTAGTATTAATATGATATCATCAGGCTCATCAGCATGAGTTGATCAGCCCTCTTACTAGTAATTCAGATTGTTTGGCTTTGGCAATCCGATATGGCAACCCTTTGCCGTGGCCCAGTTTGCTTCAGCATTGCTGATTGTCTTAACCCTTTACCCAACAAAACGGCCAAAACCGGCCAAATAAAGCTTCAACAGCCTAAAATATCTTCGGTTTGTCTCAATAGAACCATACAAATATGGATATCATTGGAACCGGCTCCTTGACCACATTGTGATAGTTACAGTTATGCCCTGTGCCAATGCATTCTCTTATATATACGAGTCGACCATAGGTTGCCTCACATATATAAGAGAATGCATTGGCCTAAAAAAAATCCTTTTTTAACACTTTTTACCATTTTTTCTTACATTCTTTAACAATTTTATAATTTTTAATGTGTTAAGCCAATGCATTCTCTTATATATGCGAGGCGACCTATGGTCGACTCGCATATATAAGAGAATGCATTGGCACAGGGCCGTTCTGTTGGGTAAAGGGTTAAGTAGCCAATTATGAGGGCTGGTTGATATAATCTATATGGTATATATATATCAATATGAAATCATCAGCATGAGCTGAAACATATATCCCATTTGGCAGCTTATATTCAGTGTCAGAGGGGGCCTGTGGCCTCTCTGTGCGTTTGTCATTTTGATCGTAGACAGAGCCTTTATTCAGCAGCGGCCCCTTTGTGGGCTTCGTGCACATTTTGATCTTTTAAATATTTGGATTAAGGATACTATTCCAGATTCAAATAAGTCTAATATCCAATGGAATATAAAGTTATTATACAATGTTGTGTAAGTATGTGTTTTTCTGCACAAGTCCAGGTTGTGGTGAAAAGTCATATTGGAAGAGATTAGCGTTGAATCTAATATGACTTTTCACCACAACTTGGTTAAGTGATTCATCAAGAATTCTCCTAACCCCATCTAGAATTTAAATATAGAACATATGCATAATTTAGATGTGATGAGTACCTTGATTAACCCTTTCATGGCTGGAGCTGCGCTTTTGCAGCATTAAAGATCCTGTGGCAGTGCATTCTCTTATATATGCAAGTCTCCCATTGGGAGCGTCGCATATATAAGAAAATGCACTGATTTACAAGGTCAAGATAGATATTGTTAAGCCAATGCATACTCTTAATTATGCGAGGCTCCCCTATGGGAGACTAGAATATATAAAAGAATGCATTGGCACAGGGTTTTCGCAAAATATCAGGAAGCTCCAGTCATATATTTTATCATTCTCCTTTAATGCTCCAGCCAAAATATTTCATTGACCTCTCAATATACGGGGAAGTGGACAAATATTTTATTTTTGGCCAAATAATCATGTGAATTTTAACATCATAATAATAACCCTTCCATAAATAATTTTATTTATTTCTTATAGGAATTTCCCCTCTAGCAAGAATAAAATTGCTATATGGAAATATTATTATGTGGGGTTATTTGTAAATCAAATTTCCCATTTTGTTCATGCTTTGGCACTGTGTATATATAATCACCTTCCTTGTAGATCCAGGCACAGAGAGATTTCTTCTAAGCTTTGTTATCAGAGATTCACCAAATGATTTTATAAGTGCCACCTGTTGGGGAGATGAACAGTTCATTAAAGATACTGCATCAATCTTGCAGATAGGAGACGTTGGTGAGTGTTTCGCAGTTTAAACAGACGATGTTCAGTGGTTGCATGGATAGTTCAACTTATCGCTTCTGTCAACATCATGATATGTGACCCGCCAGATCAAATCCAGTCGTAAGTCGGGATTATTTTACCCTGTGCCAATGCATTCTCTTATATATGCGAGTCGACCATATGTCGCCTCGCATATATAAGAGAATGCATTGGCCTAACAATTTTTTACAATTTTAATAATTTTTTCTTGTATTCTTTAACAATTTTATAATTTCACCCATACAGAGCCCCAGACAAACATGAGCAGACGACACTCTTCTATATGCTTCTATATATGTCTGGGGCTCCCTGCAGGGTAATGGATGTTTTTTATTTTATGTCCTAAAAATTGTAAGAAACATTTATTTAAAAAAAATGATAAAAAATTGTTAGGCCAATGCATTCTCTTATATATGCGAGGTGAGCTATGGTCGACTCGCATATATAAGAGAATGCATTGGCACAGGGGCACAGGGTTATCAGACCTGCCAGTGTAACATTGGGTTTCCTAGCAGGCTAGCAGTGACTTGACGTTCAGTTTAGTTCAAATTGTGTGCCAAGTTGTGACCCTTGAGTGTAAGGCCACACGTACAGCGACTGCTTTGATCATCATAACTATAGATGTGAAATAGGCACTTGGCTGTTTGATAATCGTATGTTCATATGCAGGTTGTGGATGTGCATGTCTAGCCACTGTAGTGAAGCGCCTGTAAAATGGCAGATGGAATCTGATATATTTATCAACCAATTCTGTTCCTCAGGATATGAAAAAACTGATGCCATGTTTAAGTTAAAACTTGAAGATTATATGTTTTGCAGCAGCTGTCAAGTTTGCTATGACATGTGAACCCCTACACATCACTAGTCTGAACAAGGGTTAATTGATCTGGTCATCGTCCCGGACTGCTTATTATCGCTTTATGTCTGATACATCTTAATGACTGAGTGCCTGAGATCCTTAAAATATATCTCAACGTGCCATTCGATCGATACATGGCCATTTCGATAAGAAATGAGAAATTGTTCAGGCTCACTAAAGCGAGCACATTTGAACCAATGAACACTCATACTGAGTCCGTGCCTTCTTAAATCTGATAAATTTATTCCAATTTCAGCTGAAATATCAAATCCACAAATACAGTGCAAGACAAGCAGTGAATCTGATGATAGATATCGTCCTTTTACATCAAGGTTTGTTTCATTTTTTATCATCTTTAATGCCATAATAATAGCATGTTTACTACTGGCTGGCCTCAGATTACAGCAAGCATGAGTACAGATGACTTCATTTGTCAGTATTTGCATGTTTTGATATGATCTACAGTAATGGCCTAAATAATCGACTCCTTAACCACAGCAGAATTATGGGTTTGATACTAATTATGACTAAATCCTGAAAAATTACCCGTAATTCTGCTGTGGTTAAGAAGTCGATTATTTAGGACATTACTGTACAACTATAAATTGACATGAGTATGGTGACTGCAAACATATATGTATTTAACCCTTTCTATTCTAAATGGATTATCCCACTCAGTCATAAAAGTATACATTGGAAGTGTACGTCTTATTAATCTGGAGGGATGTTCAGGAAATATGATCAGATCCCAGGCAATAGGAAGTGCAAAAGGAATCCTGTTCATTGGTGGAAAATATTCAGATAATAATTAAGTTCAACAAACCACCTATGCCATGGCCATTTGTTGAACTTATTATCTGAACCTTCCTAAGGGATAACTACTCGTCAATGAGTATTTAGTACAGAAAGGGTTACAGATTATGTATCTCTGAACTTTCTGTTTAGATTCAGAATTATAAATTTTTTCCATAAATTTTTTCCCGAACTGCAGGGACTCAAAATGTGGCTGTATTGTACTGTTCAGCTATAATGTGTGTGTACCTTTTTCCATTGATAAAAGCTATCATTTAAACACTCTTGAGTTTGTTTGCCTTGATCGGCTTTCAAATCAAATCTCTTGACCAAACTTGTTTCTTAATTCAGAGTCAAATGATATAATTCATACACAGCATACACAAAGGAATTTCACGCAAAAAATATTACTTACTCACTCATCAATGATACGGTCAATAAGAATAACCAATCAGTAGCCTTATACTAATTCAAAACAGTAGAGCTGTATTTATTTAAAGTGACGTATTCAAATGGTAAAATTTTATTCAAACGAATTTACCAAAGGCTTTCCTACTCTATTAGCGAATTATGTAATTTGTAAACAACTTGTACCATGTGTTTTGTAGTACTATAATTAGATAGTAGTGATCAGATCAAGAAATTGGGATCAGCTATCACCTCAATTATTGAAATGTCATCAGGTGTAGTCATTGGAAAATTATTTTCAAGATATTTTTCAAAGAACAGTAAAAGCACCGTGCAGTTGAATATTTGATACATGTACAAAATAAATTAGGGCTGTAATGATTCATCATGAATTCAATGTATCATGATACAATTTCTAATGATGCATGTATCATATCCTGTTATCTGTATTGTGATACAGGAAATCACATAATTTCTGAAGATGGGCATGTGTAAAAGAGCAAACCTGTAATATTCTCTCAAGTTTACATGTCTATTATGTGTATTTGCCTCATATAGCTAACTATTACATTGCATTTTAGTTCAAACTGGACTCTATCCAGTTATAAACATGCTGATTCTGATATTTCAGGTGGTAAATCATTTGAGAACACTAATGTAGTGTATCGTGATACATATCATATCATATCATATTGTTGATCATGTATCATGATCCGAATGCGGCACATCAGTGATTATGTTACAGCCCTATTACATAAATCTAGCAAGAAGTTCACGTTGATGAGCAGATTTCTCATTGGTGGTGTGATGAGAAGTGCTTGTAATTTTTGGTCTCTCTTTTATTTTAGCCAATTCCAGATGAATATCGGTGAGCAAACTGGTCAGGTTAAACCATATGAAGGCTGGGATTTGGCTTCATTTGCCAAACTGCAAAATATTCCAACAAAAGTCAGTAACAATTTTCTGACCTTCGATGAGATAAACGTGAGAAGTGATGAACTCAACGGTGAAATTGTCAACCTCCTTGGAGCTGTAAAGAAGGTACTGATAGTCTGGTACACTTTATTCTTTCATGACGGGAGCCACGCTGATGCAGCATTAAACATCATGTGATGGTATGGTGCATTCTCTTATGTGCAAGTCTCCCATAGGGAACCTTGCATATATAAGAGAATGAACTGGCATACAAGGACAATGTAAATATTGTTAGGCCAATGTATCGTCTTATATATGTGAGGCTCCCTATGGGAGACTCGCATATAAAAGAGAATGCATTGGCAAAGAGTTTTCGCAAAATTTCAGGAAGCTCCAGTCATGTTAAAATTGAATAGTAACTTTGTTCCTGCACTTCTTTTATAGATTCCAGGCTATAAAACAATACTTCTAACTGATTTGAAGACACCAGTGAACTGAAGTTTTTGTTTTTGTCACTAGAATTAGATTTTTCTTTCACTTTATTTTCACACACCACTATTATAAATGTGGGACAGCATTGTCACAAGAAACAATAATATTTTCATAAATTTATACTGTTCGGTTTTTAATTGAAAATCACTTTTTATTTACTATCTCACACCAGAAGTGTCTCACATGTTTTATTGGGAATACTTATACAAATGCATCATTTAAGCAGTTTTTATAAAATTTCTACTGATATCAGCTGATATTACAAATTTTGCGTGGGAGGAGAGCCCTATATTTGAAACTAATTAACCCTTCCATGACTGGAGCTTTCTGAAAATTTGCGAAAAACATGTGCCAATGCATTATCTTATTTAATGCAATTCTCCCATAGGGAGCCTCGCATATATATAATAGAATAAATTAGCCTAACAATTTACTTTGACCTTGTAAGCAGTGAATTCTCTTATATATGTGAGGCTCACAATGGGAGACTCGCATATATAATAAGAGAATGCACTGGCACAGGATCTTTAAGCATATATTTTCTCAGATGTGAATATTAATTTGTTAGGAGCTTTTACCATTCATTGGATACATTTTACCAGTCTGTGTGAACCCAGGGTATTAAACAGCCACAGTTATTCCCTAAATAATCGACTCCTTAACCACAGCAGAATTATGGGTAATTTTTCAGGATTTAGTCGGAAATATGGCTTGTTGCCATTCATCGGAAAGCTCTCACTGAGAGCTTTCTGATGAATGGCAACAAGCCATATTTCCGACTAAATCCTGAAAAGTTACCCATAATTCTGCTGTGATTAAGTAGTCAATTATTTAAGGCATTACATGATTACTGTACTCATTCAAAAGTCAGTCTGAAACAAATAGTAGATAATCCCATCACCGGTTCTTTCGAAATATATTATGTATAAAACAGCCAACAAATCACAAATCGTGGGCTTTTTTGGCAGGACTCAGCTGCAGCCAATCAGAATATAGTCATATGTAATTTTTAATGTGAAGCATTGGCGATGACGTCATACTTCAGGGAAGACCATGTATTGCGTGGTAATATGAAGATTATCAGAATATTTCAGACTATCAAATGTCTAGCTGTTTAATAGTCAGCGTTCATTCAGACTGACATTTTACTAGTATGCTACCAGCTGTTTCTGTCTATAAGCCTCTAAAATACATCGCCTGAAGTGTTTATCTCACCTATTTCAGAATCATGAGACCTTTCTCTCTCTATAGATTATCATATATTATAAAGAATGTTCATTTTAGGTAGGTGAGGTTAAAGATATACACACAAAGAATGGTAAACAGATGAAGAGATGTGAAGTTCAGTTATTTGATGAGACACATCATAAATTCTCCATAGTTTTGTAAGTTGGCTGCACTCTTAACCCTTTCTATTATATATAAATGGATTCTCCCTCCCAGTTATAAAATTATATATTGGTATTGTTTATCCTTTGGCACGGGCTACAAGTTATATCTTTGGTCGGATCATTATGAAATTTGTCATGGCTGTTGACATTGACATATAGATGGGAATGAGTCATTTTGGTGTCATTTGGCCATAAAATGACACCTGCCGTCTTGGATTTCAAAATTCAATTCATCATTCCATTTATTGCTCATCACAAAAAGTTGAGCTACAGTGTCATTGACACTTTCATTAAATTTCTCTGTCAGATGTCTGTTTTTATCGCGTTTTGGCAAGTTACATAAATTACAATAAAATTAATAAACGTTTTAACCGGAATAAGCTCATACAGGGTCGCAATAATGTGGGACAACTCACAGGCTGTTTACCAGAAACAAAATAATCATGCTAGTGATCATATTACAAGAACATTAACAGGCCTGCAGGTTTAAAAATTATGTGTAACCTATTTTCCGTTTGCCTGGTTTGTGCTTAGGTAACCCATAGGCTAGCATAGGTTAGCAGAAGAGTTATGCAAACTGTTGTAATTAAACTACAACTCATATTATCAACTACAGATGGGCAACTCATTGAAATACCATAATTTGAATGTCTCAAATTAAGGTGAGAATCAGTTATCGCTAGACCTACATAAAACTTTGGCGCGACCTGTTTTTCGTTCGCGGCATTTTCATTTTAGATATAACCTCCAGGCGAACTGAACGGTCGTTAGCCTCAAATTTGCAGGCCTGATTAATATTGAAGAGAAATTATTATTCAAATTAATGTTCTTGCAGTTGAATAAATCAGATTTCCATGTAGTTATATATAAAAATATAATAGCCATTTCAAGAATGTTGAACAGAGAACGGTGACTTTATGATGCCATTCTGTAAGTCTATATTGACAGAAAAAGCGTCACCTGCCAAAATGAAAGTTTCTATATCATGGACAAGATAGTTGAAATCATCTGGTTGTGAAAAAAAGACAATCTGATCGATTGGCTACAACAGTATTTTCAAATCACCATGCCGTTGGCCATCTGTGTGCATAAGGGTCTAAGAGCACAGGAAATTTTGTAGGTATATGGATGACCATTGCACTGGCAGTGTAGACCAATCATGATGTTGTTCTGGGACAGTGTATATCGCTGTTACCTGATCATAGTGATGTCCAATGAATTGATCAGCTGAGTATTGAACTCTTCTTGATGATACTGAATTGTGAGAATTTGCTGAAAAACAAATCATACTTGAGATGATTGTAGGCAAGCCTTGAAATAGGGTGTCTGTCATTTGCAGAATGAGGTCCCCAGAGGGTGAATTTAGTGATGCTACCCCGCATAGCGGGCTAGCATCACCAAATTCACCCTCAGGGGACCTCATTCTGCTGAGGTGTAAGCAGAATGAGGTCCCCAGAGGGTGAATTTGGTGATGCTAGCCCGCTATGCGGGGTAGCATCACTAAATTCACCCTCTAGGGACCTCATTCTGCAAATGACAGACACCCTATTTCAAGGCTTGATTGTAGGCTTATCGTGTGTGGGGACACAATCATTATCTTTTGAAACATGTTTGGTGAGTCCGAATAATTCTTATATAATTTTTTTCTGACAGCTGGAACGATGACTGGATTAACATGGCACAAGGGTGGACATCTTTTGATACAGGTACAAAATCTTATAACTTATTTACATTTCTTAAAAGGAGATTATCTTTTCAGTTTAAAAAAGTTAAGATATTTCAATGCTTCAGGGAAAATATACTTGTGAATAATTTGTCCTGTCGACAAGTATTTGTTTACAGTATAGATACATTCTGGTTCCAGCTTTATTTTTATGAAACTGATGAATTTTGGTATTGAAAGTTTACTGGTATTGGAATTCAGTAGTCTTGGTGCAGATATGAAATAGCCAAGTCTGATTATAGCATGTCTGTCATTTGCAAAAAGAGGTCCCCAGAGGGTGAATTTAGTGACGCTATCCCACACGTTGGGCTAGCATCACTAAATTACCCTCTGGTGACCTCATTCTGCTTAGGCCTCACACCTTCTCTGGAAAGTTTCTTTATTATCAAATTTATATAGAAACTTCCTCACATAGATTCTACATGTATTTCTTTTTTAAGTTGCATAATTGAGGTTCCCAATGGGTGTACATCACAATATTCACCATTTGGGAACTTCAATCTGAGTTTATGTCTCCCATAGCAGATGAGGCCATGCAGAATGAGGTCCCAAGAAGGTGATTTTGGTGATGCTAGCCCGCTATGCAGGATAGCGTCACTAAATTCACCCTCTGGGGGACCTCATTCTGCATATGACAGGCACACTAAACTCAGACTTGGACACTTTATGGATGAGACACCATAAATATATCAATAAGAAGTACAAACTTTAATCTCTCTGCTAACAAATCATACTGAGTCCGTGCCTCCATAAATTCTGAAATATATAATTAGGCCATCCTTGAAAGTCAATGTTTCTGAGAGAATTTTATTCTTAAAAGAATGCAGGTCATTTTCTTTTTGTTCTTTCTGTCAAATGATATGGAACATTTCAAAATGAACAGAGTTCAAAGTTGACACAACATGTGGCAAATTATCATTCCTGTTAAGAATGCATCAAGATACATGTCTGAAACATTCATATGAGGGCATTAGAGGCAATTGCTGTCATTGACACAACTATATGATAAGGGTACTAGTAATCCGCTGAGTATAAAAAAGTATTCTAATATGAAATATACTGCCATATTTCTTTTCAGTTGTGTTTATTGCTGATGCCTTGGTGAAATACGATGACTTCAGGAAATGCATGACTGCCACTGTTATATCGAAGACCATCATCACTCCAAACCCAGGTTTTATTGTTTCCTCTCATACCATCTAAAATCAGGGGCAATCGAGATGTAGCTAAAAGTATACTATTATATACTGATTAAGAGTTTGGAGACAAATCCAATAAAATATGTGTTAACCCTTTCATGGGAGCAGTGCTGGTGCAGCATTAAAGATCCTATGCCAATGCATTCTCTTATATATGTGAGTCTCCCATAGGGAGGCTCGCATATATAAGAGAATGCACTGGCTTACAAGGTCCAGGTAAATACTGTTAGGCCAATGTATTCTCTTATATATGCAAGGCTCCCTATGTGAGACTCGCATATATAAGAGAATGCATCGGTACAGGGTTTTTGTAAAATTTCAGGAAGCTCCAGTCATGGAAGGGTTAAAGGGGCATTGTATATTTTTTTCTGCATTTCTGGATTACTCACAAGTCTGGAAATAGTGTTTCTGTCATTTGCAGAATGAGGTTCCCAGAGGGTGAATTTAGTGATGCTACCCCGCATAGCGGGTTAGCATCACCAAATTCACCCTGTGGGAACATCATTCTGCTGAGATGTAAGCAGAATGAGGTTTACTCATTCCAAATAGAAACAACAAGTTTTATCCTCGGTGGTGATTGTTTTTTGTTTCTGGCAACCTTGTCCTAGATATCTAGAGAAAGTGCTGCTCATCATCATGGCAGTCAGAAATTGAGGGTTTGAAGTTTTTGTTTGAAAATGGATACTGGTATCTATATTTACAATCAGAATATATGTATACTAGTACAAGCAAGTATATTTTTTGGCATAGTACAATGCAATTTACCTAAAATCCTAGAGACATGTCGATTCAGTCCATTCTGTAGAAAATTATCATATGATTGTCTGATGATACACAAGTAAAACTACAACATCAGGATGGTATTAACATCAGCATTCAAGACTAAATATATTGATTTCTTACATGGAATAGGATTTTTTTGATATTTTAACAGCTTCCACTGCTCCTATATAAAAGAAATGCACAAGTGAAAAAAATTAAAAATGATAACATATTTTAATTTTTTTTATATCTGTTCATTATTGGAATCCAGGGAGACACTTAACTGACTTAAGATATTAAGTATACTAGTACTATATTCCAATTACCTAATCATTACTTTAGTTAACTGAAATCTTTTTTGCTGCAGATAGCATGGAAGGACATAGTCTGTACCAGTTTGCACAGGCCAGTGCTTTGGAAAACTGTGATATAACAGAAACTGATATCTGCCAGGAACCTGACCCTGACTGTAAGCAATAATTTTATGGTCAGCTCATGGCTTTATATTAACCCTTTGATGGTGGGAGCTGCGCTGTTGCAACATTAAATACCCTTTTGCCAGTGCATTCTATTATAGGTCAAGGTAAATATTGTTAGGCCAATATATTCTCTTATATATGCGAGGCTCCCTATCTCATATATAAGCGAATGCATTGGCACAGGGTTTTCGCAAAATTTCAGGAGTCTTAAGTCATGAATGGGTTAAATACATTGTCTCACATGATTTTCTTGCATTCTCAATGACTGCTTACTACCATACAATATTCTTTATTCTGTAGGCCGGTGGATACTATTTATGTTTATAAAAATAAGTACTCACTCTTGCTGTAGAATCAGTGCTTGGTTTTTGAATTCTAAGGAATGATGCAGCCAATGGTAGAAGCTTACTGCTATATATCTGCAGAGTTTGGCATCATCCTTATAGTGTGCTACTATTACCATGGGGTACTGGATCAGGCTCATCTTATACTACGTGTATAAGTTTTGCAAAATCAGACTTCTTTTGGGGAAGTCGGTAGCCGGGAGGTAGCATACTGGTCTCTAGAGATATCGGACCGGTCAGGGTATTCTGACAAAAATCAGAACTCGCACAGATACCAAGTTTGTCAGGCTGAAAAGTTTCAATCGACATCACTGAATAAAGATCTGAATGCAAAATGCCTACTTCCCCCATTACAACATTTGTCCAGGTATGTTGTTGTGGGTGCAGTACTCTGTCCGATCAGGCACAGACATTAATGGCTGACCCGTGTACACATCTCGGTGTGTGCACGTTAAGTAATACTACTGGAATCACTACAGGGTTATAAAGTTATTCGGCCATGGTAGCACCTGGAACAGTGTGTCTATAACTGGAAGGTTCCTGCAATGCAATATCTTCAGTTACAAAACTAAAATTATGATGTGCATCAAAACATGAAGGCTGGCATCATTTAGCCCGATGAATATCTTGAAAATGAAAATGGATAAAGGATACTAACAGTGATTTCTCATAATTTGTTTATGATTGAAATGATTTAATTATTTTAAATTGTAAACACTTCTTTTCTCCTTGTTGTAGTGAGCACCATAACAGATATTCTTACAGTTGAAGAAATAAAACAGAAGAGGCATGATATCGTCAATCAAGGGAAAGCTGTTGTCTATGGATCAACTTATGCATTCTTCACCAAATTCAATATTGATGAAGAAGTCTCTGGTCACATATCCTACCACTGGTACAGTAATGCCCTAATTAATCGACTCTTTAATCACAGCAGAATTATTGGTAACTTTTCAGGATTTAGTCAGAACTATGGCTTGTTGACATTCATCGGAAAGATCTCCCCGATTAATTAGAGCATTACTGTAACTGATCTTTTACAGTTTGACCATCGCATCATGTTACGGCCTCAAATTAAACTTAATTCAGGTCGAAAAAATGTATGAAATGACTTTTCAAAGAGACAGAAATTTATTATCGGTTTTAAAATGTCTGCACAAATGCTCTTTATTTTTTACTATATCAGGAAAACTTTAATAAAAATGCTCTTTATTGTTACATGCTAAGGTGATAATCTCTATAACTTCAATAATAATCTGTATATAAATAGATCATGCGCATATTGGCATATTTTATTCCCAGAATGTGATAAAAGCAAACAATTAACCCTTCCATGACTGGAGCTTCCTGAAATTTTGTGAAATCCCTATGGGAGACTCGCATATATAAGAGAATGCACTGGCACAGGGTCATTAATGCTGCACCTGCACAGCTCCCATCATAAAAGGGTTAATTAAGTTTAATTTGATGTCTGAATAATAAGTACCACTTTAAACATACTTTCCGTAGTTTTCCTCCAAATATGCTTGTAACATGCTATCTGATTGGTTATAACATCATAACGACCCTGCTCGGTGCGCTTGCGTGCCCGAGCTCGGGTCGTGTATAGGTAACAGGTGGGTGCGCGTACTTGTGACGTCACACATAAATTACAGTATACCGTGATGGACAAATTTTTATTCACACTGCGAAAAATTCACGTGACTTCCGGCAGTGGTTTCACAAAATCACGGAATCAGCAATAAAACAAATTTGCTACTTCGCAACTTCCGATATGTGGCAATGGACAACTGAAGTATTTATTTATTTATAAACAGTAATTAAGTATGAATATGTTCTGCAAAGGTTCATATTAGATCAATTTCATTTGTTAGCTAACTGAAGGCAGTTATGGCGTCATGACGTCAACATGTCATTTGTCTCTGCGGCCAGAATCCAGACATGACTGAACGTGTCATGTCGTCTTCGCTTAATTGCAATATAGAGGCTTTTATTATCAAAGGCCGATAGGCTATATTAAAGCTATATTAAGGCATATATAATTATCGAAGTCCACTGGCATCCAAAACGATCTACATTATTAATCAAGCATTCGCGTCGCTGACATGCGTATAGGCCTATAATACATATGCATATAGTTCCCCGACTATTTGCACGATCCTTCGCATTGTCCGTCGTGTTACTATTATGCCGGGGTCGTTCTATATATGCCTTGCATATTATCATATTATTCATATATACCATGTCCTGTTATTTATTTATGTAAAACATACAGGTTTAAGAGCATATAGATGTAGAAACCAATTAAGATAAAGAGCATGTGAAATGTCAAATGAATATTGTTACCTTTGCGCTGGCAGTTGAAACCATGATGAGATTGTTGTAATACATGTTTTTTTCATTCTCTGATACCAAGTTTAATGATTGGTGCAATTAAGTTTTTTAACTCAGTGATGCTAATCAGAGAAACCATTGAAAGCACATATTACCTTGAACAATAAATGAGAATGTATAATTCAAGTTTAAAATTTGTCACTAAAATACGCATTCTGATTGGTCGAGAGCAGCTAACTTTAGTTAGAAGAGTGCACAAATTTTGAATATACCACTCTGGTATTGACGTTGTGTGTCAAATACGTCACTGCACAACTAGGAGTATGTAATCGAGTTCAACCAGAAATCTGTTTACTATAGATATGATTAACAGCAAGCCTTGAAATAGGGTGTCTGTCATTTGCAGAATGAGGTCCCCAGAGGGTGAATTTAGTGATGCTACCCCGCATAGCGGGCTAGCATCACCAAATTCACCCTCTGGGGACCTCATTCTGCTTACACCTCAGCAGAATGAGGTTCCCAGAGGGTGAATTTGGTGATGCTAGCCCGCTATGTGGGGTAGCATCACTAAATTCACCCTCTGGGAACCTCATTCTGCAAATGACAGACACCCTATTTCAAGGCTTGATTAACAGGAAGTTGTTCCAGCGCTGCTCCGAGTAACACCATGGAACATACCCAGATAATTTATCACCGGAAAAATTATATCTCACTCCATAGCGTGTAATGTGCCATTTTTTTTAAATGTTTGGTGGATTGAATTACAAGGGATATAAATATTCCCTGTTTCGTTGGACATTCGGTGAATCGAGCATGAAAACAGTTTCATGCTCGAATTAGAGTATGTTTTCCTCCTAAATAGCATACCTGTGAGACAAAACCTATTAGTCCAGGAGATATTGGTCGACCTCTGCACCCCCCCCCCCCCCCCCCAGGACTTAACTTCACCACACTAATTTTCTTCCTGAAGGTCTCCTCTAATTTTTTTCACTTGTTAACAAGAAAAAAAAGTGGCCGCAGAGACTCCAGACAAGATGGCGTCCATCATGGCGGCCATTTTTTTTAAATGCACCAGGTCTCTTTGATCGCCATTATAGTAAAGATGATAGCACATGCGGTCTTGTTTTCCGCTCGATTCGTTATGCTAATATACAACCATTACAAATTAGCCAAAAATCCGACACCAGAATCCAATATGGCGGCCAAGATGGCCGCCGAAATGTGAAAATATGCTATTTTTCTGACATGTTACCACCTTTCGTTTGTCTCTGTGGGAAAATGTTAGAATTTTTGCATCATATTATACATTTATCATATAGAGGAGTCATTGGCGAACACATGGGGACCATAATATGCATTCATTGCGGGATATTTTTGTCCGATATCACATTTTCCCAAATGCCGGTATCATAGGTCAAAGCCGAATCTCCGTTAATAACGCGATGTTATGTTTCGAATCAATGAATGTTATTGCTATTATAACAACACCCATGCATATATATTTGCAGGAGATACTCGAGCTAGGATTCCTCTTATACCTGAGTTGAGGAATATTTACCCAAATCCAAGATGGCGGCCAAAATGGCCACCAGAAATAAAAAATCGCCGAAAATCGCTGATTTTAACATCAGTGAGCATTATTGTCATGATAACTCAACACCTGCTTACAATTGTAAGTTGGGAACACTTAGGCGAAGAACTTTCCTTGTACCATATCCAAACAAAAGTCCCCCAAATCCAAAATGGCGCCCACAATGGCGGACAGATTTTGAAAAATTACCGAAATTCCCTCATATTCACAACATTGAGCATTATTGTCGAGACAACTCCATCCATGCATACTGTTGAGTTGGAAATACTGAGGTGAAGTAATTACCTTACATCTCATGCAAGAAATGGTTTTCCAAATCAAAGATGGCGGCCAAAATGGCGACCGAAATTTGAAAACACGCCTACATTCCTTTACTTTCTTAGGATGGGCGTTATTGTTTCGCGATTTCTACCCACCATTACATGTTGATATGTATGAATTATCCATTAGGGTTTGGCAAGTGATACCCACAGTCAATATGGCGGCCAAACTGGCGGGCAGAAATTGAAAAGAAGCCGATATTATCACATACTAATTTCAACTTTTTGTCATAATATTGATTTGTATAAACGAAACGGTACATAATATAAGCCATATATTAGTTCCAATGTAAGTCGTAGCCCTTTGGAAGGATGAAAACCCACAATCGCAATATGGCATTTCAAAATCCATTCTCCACTAAGGGCTCATACTGGCCGTAACCTTATATAGGTGCGCCGAATAGTCATATTATGACTTCCAAGAATCAAAACAACAGTACCTGAGCTTATTCTGAATTGCCACATTCAGCATTATCTAGACTCGTTTCCGTCTCTTCGTTAGATTAATCTATCTGACTCACAACAACAGTTCACTACTCTTCTGTGTAGGAGTGTGCCACTAATCGGAATGTTTCAAACAATACATATGCCGGTGTCCAGCTCACGTGTTGGTTTCGAAAGCTTGGAATTCTTAGCGAGCTTCATTCGTGGTATAGCTTAGGTATAATTCAGATGCTACATATGGGGTATATGCGTCATCTTGTGCGATACACTATAAAGGTATTCGGTCGATGCGTATATACTAGCTTTCAGAAGGACCTATCTATCTGCGTATTGTCAGCTTTGGTGACCTAATGGGGATATCAACGTGTACACCTGGTGATCTTCCCAAACAGCCACTTCTCAATATATGGTTCATCAATTCACATACTCATCTAATGCACTGACGTACCCGGTCAACTTCTGTATATGGCTTCGAATGTTGAAAGCCCGACATTTGACGGATGCATTTCTGCTAAGGGGTAGAAGACCATAATGCATAATATACCCATAATAATAATATAACTCCTTGAACATGATCATAAGAACAAGCTTGTTGGCGTCCAGCAATCGTCTCACCGAACAGATCCAAGCAGATGATAACAATACATACGGTGCTCGTTTGTGGGTATGTGTCATGATAGTGGAAATGAAATTGGACCATGACTGCACCGCCCCTTATTTTGTTATGTTTTAGATTCAGACAGGATCTCATGTGTGGCTTTGCTTTCCTTGTATGCTAAGATTGTATGTTCCCATCCGTTTGGAAGCCGTTCTTAAACAACTGGACCAGGAGTATGCCATTGGCTACTGCTGTATAAGCCTCACCAAGACTGGGGTGTAGCCTTAAAGGCGATACCTTTGATAGTTGGTTGATATGTCATACGCACGTTGGGTGGTATGGTTCAAGAAAGTACAAATGCCATCAACAAAAGGGTGAAATGTTCAACGCGAAGAACATCCAGAGGAATATTACGTTGATGAGCTCTTGCATTCAGTTCAACAAACGTTGGTACACCAAGTGATTTCTTGGTAACATCACCAATGCGACCATTTTCCTGCATGAGACATTAACTACTATATTCTAAAGTTATATATATATATAAAGCTATATGATCATAAAGGTCGCGTTCCCCAACGGCCACAGCCATTGCCATCGAGACTGTAAATTGTTCTTTAAATACATAGTGAAATAAATGCACCACAGTTCCTGACATTTTCTTGAATAATACCGCCCACATACTGACACTAACGCCGAGAGAGGATAACAAAACACGCATACATTCATGCTATAAAGACATTATCCTTTAGTCCATCCGACTGTTTTGAGGGAGGCTAGCATATTATTATCCAGACAAAAGTGTACGCAGTTGAATCAGAAAGGCTTCGAAACGGATGTGGAATACAACCTTACCACACCAAATAAAACCGACACGCATGACATTCGATATCTTAAACATGCACCAGGTGTAGGGGTGGTGTATACAGTGGCCCATTGCATTCCCACTGTCATGGCGCATGTCCACAAACTAGCACCGCGAGCATTGTTCTTCTCTGCTGGGAGATATTCGACGAGACAACTGCGGGGCGTCACACAGTTTGCTTCGGATAATGGTCAAGAAGTGTGGGTAGTCTGTACACTAGGGTCTTCTCCTTAGCAGATAGACATCTGTCCAAGGGAATGAGACAGCTAGCAACATTCGAAACACTGTCGAAGTTGTCCACATATGCCAATGCGTTCGCTGAGTTTGTGAGTTGACGAACCATCTATTGACAAGTGACTAGCTAACTGGTTCGCCAGGTGTACATGTCGTTATCCCATGGGGTATGATACACATACATAGAGATGACCTTCTGTAAGCTAGACACCGGAAATGAATTGTTTGAAACGTTATGATTAGAGGGACCCTACTCCCAGGAAGTGGTGAATACTTTGTCGGTGTGAGCGACCTAGATTTATCAGACAAAGAAATGGAAGCTGGTCCAGATAATTATGGACGTGACGTGGCAAATCAGAATCTGTTATCAGGTAATTGTTCTGATATGACTATTCGGCGCACCTACGCTTACGGCCATTATCGGCGCTAAGTGGAGACTGGATTTCGAAATGCCACATCGCGATATTAATTGTGGTGTTTCATCTTTCCAGAAGGATACGAGCTATGTTATGCGTTTTGATACCTATAGGTTGAACTAGTAGATGGTTTATGTACAGTTTCGTCCATACATACCGATATTATGACAAAATTATGAAATTAATATGTGAAAATATCGATTTCTTTTCAATTTCTAGCCGCCAATTTAGCAGCGATCTTGGCTGTGAGTATCAATTGCCAAACCCTAATGAATACTTCATGTCACTATTCCATATCAACATGTAATGGTGGATAGAAATCGCGAAACAATAACGCCCATCGTAAGAAAGTAAAGGAATGTAAACTTGTTTTCAAATTTCGGTCGCCATTTTGGCCGCCATCTTTGATTTGGAAAACCATTTCTTGCATGAGATGTAAGGTAATTACAGTATTTCCAACTCAACTGTACGCATGGGTGGAGTTGTCTCGATAATAATGCCCAATGATGTGAATATGAGGGAATTTCGGTGATTTTTCAAAATCTGTCCGCCATTGTGGGCGCCATTTTGGATTTGGGGGACTTTTATTTGGATATGATACAAGGAAAGTTCTTCGCCTAAGTGTTCCCAACTTACAATAGTAAGCAGGTGTGGAGTTGTCGTGACAATAATACTCACTGATGTTAAAATCAGCGATTTTCGGCGATTTTTTATTTCTGGTGGCCATTTTGGCCGCCATCTTGGATTTGGGTAAATATTCCTCAACTCAGGTATAAGAGGAATCCTAGCTCGAGTATCTCCTGCAAATATATATGCATGGGTGTTGTTATAATAGCAATAACATTCATTGATTCGAAACATAACATCGCGTTATTAACGGAGATTCGGCTTTGACCTATGATACCGGCATTTGGGAAAACGTGATATCGGACAAAAATATCCCGCAATGAATGCATATTATGGTCCCCAAGTGTTCGCCAATGACTCCTCTATATGATAAATGTATAACATGACGCAAAAATTCTAACATTTTCCCACAGAGACAAACGAAAGGTGGTAACATGTCAGAAAAATAGCATATTTTCACATTTCGGCGGCCATCTTGGCCGCCATATTGGATTCTTGGGTCGGATTTTTGGCTAATTTGTAAGGGTTGTATATTAGCATAACGAATCGAGCGGAAAACAAGACAGCATGTGCTATCATCTTTACTATAATGGCGATCAAAGAGACCTGGTGCATTTAAAAAAAATGGCCGCCATGATGGACGCCATCTTGTCTGGAGTCTCTGCGGCCACTTTTTTTTCTTGTTAACAAGTGAAAAAAATTAGAAGAGACCTTAAGGAAGAAAATTAGTGGGGTGAAGTTAAGTCCTGGGGGGGGGGGGTGCAGAGGTCGACCAATATCTCCTGGACTATATTGCATGGATTGCATCATCAATTTAACAATGTGAACTGCAGCTTTCCTGAGTTGATTCCGGGTCCCGCTGTCCAAGCCTGAGTTTAGTGCCTGTCATTTGCAGAATGAATGAATGCATAGCGGGCTAGCATCACTAAATTCACCCTCTGGGGACCTCATTCTGCTTAGGCCTCATCTTCTCTGGAAAGTTTCTTTATCAAATTTCTATAGAAACTTCTTCACGCAGATTCTATTTCTTTTATAGTTTAATTTATCTATATCCCCAAATTGGCAGACGATTGCATAATCAAGGTTCCCAATGGGTGTACATCACATTATTCACCATTTGGGAACTTCAATCTGAGTCTATGTCTCCCATAGCAGATGAGGCCCAAGCAGAATGAGGTTCCCAGAAGGTGAATTTAGTGATGCTAGCCCACTATGTGGAATAGCATCACTAAATTCACCCTCTGGGGACCTCATTCTGCAAATGACAGGCACACTAAACTCAGGCCTGCCGGTGTCTCAGACAAAGCCTAAGTTTGGAAAACTAGGGAAACTTGAGTTCAACTTGAATCATTAAAAAGTATCAATATGGGATCAGTTGGAACTTGAATATTTATTATTTTTATTTTCTTCAGCTCAAGATGTAAAAGAGTGGTGAAGGAGGCCACAGCATACATCTGTACTAATGATGACTGTATGGCTCTAACCTTCGATGATACTAACAATGCTGATAGATACCCAGAGTATGACATGAAGGTATCTCTATCAGATCATACAGGAACACTTGGTATTTGTCATTTGACTGGGAATGTGGCTCAAACAGTTATTGGTGGACGGGTATGTTATTCCATACACTTTTTAGACTGACCATTGTTGAACTTGAAAATTTAATTTGGGTACCAAAAAAAGCCCTCAAAATTAGTTGCGGCAAAAGGCAATGCTGTAGAAAAAGCTGCAGATGCCGATATAGACTTTTGTGCAATTCAAAAGAAATGTCGTAGAAAAATAATGCCAATTTTAACCCTTTGAGTGCCAGGTCGATTTTTGTATCAACCCATATACCCTGTGCCAATGCATTCTCTTATATATGCGAGTCGACCATAGGTCGCCTCGCATATATAAGAGAATGCATTGGCCTAACAATTTTTTGTTTTTTTTTACAATTTTTTACAATTTTAATAATTTATTCTTATATTCTTTAACAGACTTATTTTGTAGGTTTAGGGCCGATGAGATCGGCCCCTGGCACTCAAAGGGTTAAAGGTTGCGAAATATGACATGTAGTGTATGATAGCATATCTATTGTGAATATGTGCTTCTGATTATTTTAAGTATGCAATTCAACAACTTTTGACTGTTGCCTTATTTAGGTTAAGCTATCCCTCAGACAAATGAGTGATGAGTACTTCATTGCTTATGCAGACAGGCATTATGTAGATAATAGAGTTGCTACCAATAGATCCTGTTAACCCTTTCTATACTTAATTCTCTGACATTGACAAGTAGTTCCCTTAGAAAATGTTCAGATAATAAGTTCAACAAACGGTATATGAACTTAGTATTTGAATATTTACCTCCATTGAATAGAAATTCTTCTGCACTTGTGTTCAAAACCCCCTTCCGGGCTACACATGTATGACATTATTCGGGCAAAATAAAAAGGATGGTTTCATTATTCTCTCATAAATCATGTAGGATATCATAATTGTGAGGTTCAGTTGCACATATAAATTTTGCTACACTCTGGGATGAACATATAGTTTTGCTACCAAAATCACCAAATCAGGAGACTTTCCCACCAGATTCATCTGCATAACTTGAATCTGCACCTCTCTATTTTTTTTGCAGGCAACAGAATTCATAGAGATGGAGGAAGCAACAAGAACATTCATTAAATGGAAGTATATGCTGGAACGTTATCTCATTTATTTCAAGGTCAGTCTCACTCAAAATGCCTGACTCGTCCAAATTTCCTTTGACTTAAATAGCTTATTATATATCTGTTATCAGCCCTCTTAATTCAGATTGTTTGGCTGCGGCAATCCACTATGGCAACACTTTGCCTTGGCCCAGTTTGCTTCAGCAAATGGCTTCGGCATTGCTGATGGCCACAGCCAATTATGAGGTCTGTGTTATAGTGCTGCTTTTAAGTCAAACTCCCATTCCTTTGATCTTCCACCACAGTCTCTACGTACAGATTTAGTGGCAACGGGATTTTTCGTCAATTGTAATCAACTTTATCCTAAATAGAAGTATTATACAGAATTATACAATTGTCGGAAAGAGAGAAGTATTATGTTCACAATGATGTATTATAATCTAACTTTTATGTTAAAATATGCATAGATTAATATGTTGTGTAATTAGAAGTAAATTACACACATTTATCTGCTTTGTTTATGTTTTCCAAAATACCCAACATTATCTGAGGTCTAATCGGCAACATTAAGATTTTCGACTTGGTGCTGATCGAACGCACCCAATAACAACAAACACGCGGACATATGCAATTTGCTTTTATTCCAATATTCTATTGCTGTTATGAGCCTTTTAAATTGTAAGTGGTGGCATTACTAGTACTTGTTAGTTAAACATTTCTTACACTGGAAATCTCACGATGTATGTATTTTCCAATTAGGTTAAAGGCACGACAATTTAATGGTGTCTCAGAAAACCATTTACAGAAAGAATAAAATAAGTATTTGCCTTTTCCTATTTTTTCATTCATTACTTCGATGATGCCCAAGGTTACATTTATGAGGTCAATCAAACTAATTAGAATTCATGATATGCGCAAACCGGAGTGAATCATAGAACGAAATAGTTTGTTGGTTTTTTGCATAGTTATTCTAAGCTAGCCTTCTTCTAATGTTTTATTGATGTTTTATAGGGAAACAAAGTTTGTATCAGTTACAGTGAATTATGGATGATAAAAATGTCCCAAAATCACAATGATGTCATTTAGGCCTGTTGACACCTCTAGTTACCTGCGCATTTTGCATATATAATCACATCTTGAAAGTAGTATATACCTAATAAAGTTACATTGACCTAATAAAGCTACCTTTACATGAAAAAAGTAAGGTCTTTATGTAGGCAATAAAGGTAGTGAGCGATGGATATAGCTGTATATTAATACCTCTATATAGAATTAATCAAGGATGATTCAAACATATAAATAATAAAATGAAATCTATGTAATAATCATTTCAGCTGATGAAGTTGTCCAATCAAGGGAACATTAGAACTAAGATCAAGGTAATTGGAGTGTCACTGGCAGACCCAAATAAAGTCTACAGATATCTTCAAACATTAGTCAAAGTCTGAAGTCTTCTACAGCATATATTCAGTTCACTCAAGTCCAGTAAGAGACATGGCACACCAAAGTTTTCGGGAAAAGATCAGGCAATGGAGCCTATTAATTTCAACTATCGAATTTTGCAGAAATAGTACTGTGATATGTCCTGATATGTTCTGTTGAACTTTTGTTTTATAAATAAGGGTTTTGTGTGTTCAACAATGAATGAATCCGTACATCCTTTTATGCAAGTTAAGGTTCAAGTTAGGAATTTATAATTTATTTTAAAATTACAATGACAGTCCATTTGCAGAATACTTTTTATTTGCATACAAGATGGGTCACATGTACCATATGTTTACAGTGAAACCTGCTTTGGGTGACCACTGCCAAGAGCGACCACCTGGCATTAACGACCGGATTGGCTTTGTACGGACTGGTTTTACTATATAAATGACCTGCCGTGAGCGACCACCTGTCAAACGCGACCAGCGGTCAGTGATTTGTGGCAAAAATGACCAAATTTACCCGTTATGAACGACCACCAGACATGAAAAATAAGTCTTTAACTAGTGCTTTTCCAACGTGAGCCCCAGATGCTTCAGCAGGATGCATTTCTTTGATTAAAATTATTTGCAATCACAGACTATGATTTGGGGGATTCCCCACCGGGACATGTGACTAAGCGGAATTCCCAGCAGGAGGGATATATCATTGGTTCATTTTAATCCAAAAGCAGTATTTGGGAACGTGGATTATTAAAACTTCATCACTCTTTTTTTTTTACGTGAATGTTGACGATGTGTTTGACCTAACTAATGTATGATGAAATACAAACAAGATCCTATATTCCATAGTAGCATAAATTTGAGACTCTGCTTGGCTGTACACAATAGGTCCGCATGTTTTAGCAACTAAAGTTTTGTGACAAGTCTCCTTGGTTGTAAGTTATCAAACTGGAAAGTAAAAAAGTGGGCCAAAGTATACCCGCTTTACGGTACTGTTGTTTTAGCGATAGGCCTATCATTATAATCCAGTCGCTGCCTCATTGTGACGAAGCATGAAAACGCTTACGGCAAAGTGTCAAACTTACTCAACGCGGGGATTAATGTCTGCACCCCAAGCGTACAGCATAAAGGAACCTTTGTTTAATAAATACAGGAGTTCGCGTCCTCCCGCTATGAAAGAACCATCAACACGCTGACAATTAATACATGCTTTCCAAGTTTTTAATACTCATTCCCGGGCTTCATATTAAATTAAAATCATTCCATGTGACATCATCAAGTACTAGTAGTTTGCAGACACTACGCAATGAACTACGTCGCAACAATAAAACATCAAAGAGATATTCCGTTGTCGCGAAATGGAGGTCAATCATGCATGTGGCCAGAATCATTACAGGTCAGAGGTCAGGTCAAGGACACCCACTGTTTATGAATTTTTCTGCTGTTTGCAGTTTTATTCGAAGATACTGATACATTCAAAATAATATAATATGTGAGACAGGAATGAAATAAAGACACACAGTGACGACTGATGTACGTTTATTCCCCTTTTATCAAGTTATCATGTTGGGAGTTGATTTGCGCCCCGACAATCTGTCTTTTTCTTCCTTCTGTCACGACTCACGTGCCCGGTGTGTTCTCTGATACTCTAACACTGATGATAGATCATAGATGTCAGTTCAGTCGAAATTAGAACAGACCTGTCGTCGGCGACCACCTGTCATGAACGACCATTTTCACTGTACTATATTTTATTAATGTCACAAAATAATTAACTGCTCAATTTCAGTGATTTCCAGAATCAAACATGAGATGAAAAAAGCAGGTTAATGATATAACAGGATTGTTAGTAAAATCAGTCATTGTTCTATATTCTTGAATCAGGATAGAAGAATATTCTGAAACTATTGACCTTTTGAGGTGAAGGCAAAACTTATTTCTTTCTATTAACAGTGTTATATTTGCTGTACGTGTTATCTGTGATATGTATTACAATTTATGTGATAAAGTTGTGATACTTGTGTTGTTATATACAAGCTTTATTATTAAAGTCTATTTTATGTTTAAAATTCTAGAACTTTTTCATATTCTGGGGGGGGGGGGGGTGGCAATAACTTACGTTCTTGTCACATTGCTTTTTTCTTGCACAGCTTTAAGCATTTGCCACCACTAATAGACATACAGGCCTGTAGATAATCCTATCTACACTTTCTATTAAAAAACTGCAATTAGCCATTCTAACGCAAAACAAAATTAATGATGTGATTATCAGATACTGCCCACATATCTTTTATGGCTTTTTATTGCAAAATAAAAGTTAGAAATCATCCTGCCACTCGGCTTCACAATGCAATTTCCACAATTTCTGTCCACTGAAAATAAATTTAGCTACAGTAATGCCCTAAATAATCGACTCCTTAACCACATCAGAATTATGGGTAATTTTTTTAGGATTTAGTCGCTCACTGAGAGCTTTCCGATGAATGGCAACAAGCCATATTTCCGACTAAATCCTGAAAAATTACCCATAAACAGTATAGACGCATTTCAACCTGTATTCGATATTCCCCTTGGTTTATATTCTGATCATATAAAAGTTTTCTTTTTGGTTTGCTTAAACTGTATGTCTTGGGTTGTACAACAGACTGTTGTACATTAAAAATGCATTGACACTTACCGGTAATCATGAAAAGTAATTTTTAACACCCAAGAATGTTTTTTTTATAATTCGGAGGCAAACACAAAAACATACTTGCTGGGAAATTTTCGACATAAAAAGTGTGAATAATGCACTATCCACCAGGAACTTTTGTGGGTAAAAAATATGTATAGGATATTCCCTGAGCTGTCGGGTATTCGGAAAGATTCAACGAAGCCGAGCTGAGTTGATTATTTGTCTGATTACCTGACAGCGAGGGGAATATCTGGCTTAAATCACAGCTATACCTGAAATAAATCCACGTACCTCATATCCAATAACACTAGATTCTGGAAAAATTAATTTCGATAATATAGTGCAGGGGACGTGTGAATGTCGTGTCTTGTGCTGCATGTACATTTATGAAAACATAGACTCCAAACCATTAAACAAGTGTAGAAGTTGAAAATTATATTTGGACACCACCAATGGAGGCCCTCAAACCGCATCACTGAAACCACATAAATTCATCAGTTATCATGGGTGTGCTCTTTATAGTTACCATATATACATATAGTAAATATACATGTCTTGTTATAAGTAATTTTCATGTGTGGGGGGGGGGGGGGGGGGGGGGTCAGTGATAAATTCCAAATCATCATTAATATAACGTCCATTTGATTCTAATAGCATATGATCCAGATATTCACATTTAAGTCCACCTGGAAATTTCCAACTGCACCTCTCGACCCAGACAAAACTTCCAAGATCGCAAAAAAATCCATTTGTACCCCCCCCCCCCTGCAAGTTCAAATGGTACCTCAAGCTTACTATGACCCATGTGGCAGATTATTATTAAACCAACAATTTCAACCTATATTTGGTGTGACATTTCCAGCTTAATCATGGATTTTCCAACTTGAAAATCATGACCAAAGTTGGGAGGGGGTGGAGTGAGACAAGTACCCCCCCCCCCCCCAATTCCCCATCTGCCTCCAAACTGTGACGAAAATGCTCAACTGTTAGAAATATCTGAGTTGCATCAACAGCAGTTAGAACATCCAAACATTAAATACCACATTGTTTCTTTTGATAGAGTTTGCTTATATGTATGATGTTCAGTGTAAAATTGGGTTTCCAAAGGGGGAAGGCCGGGGTCAAGTACGCAAATTCTAGTGTTCTCATAATTGAGATGTTTTGCCTTTAACGATGCCATGTCTGATATGACACCATGAATCCACCATATGTAAGTGTGCTTTATCAGAACATAATTACATCGGACCCAAGAACCCATTGATATGAGACCATATTCTGACTAAAAAGAGGTAATTTTAACATGTTTTGAATTTTTGTCAATAGCGTGTCTGTCATTTGCAGAATGAGGTCCCACAGAGGGTGAATTTAGTGATGCTATCCTACATAGCGGGCTAGCATCACCAAATTCACCCTCTGGGAACCTCATTCTGCTTAAGCCTCATCTTCTGGGAAGTATCTATGGTATCAAATTAGCATTGTTTTTAGTTACGTTTTCCCATCTGGGAAATTTCTATATCCCCTAATTTGCAGAAGATAAAATCCATAATCGAGGCGCCCAATGGTGTGAACATCACCAACTTCAACTGGGGAACATCAATTTGATCCTAGGTCTACCATAGCAGTTGAGGGGCTAAGCAGAATGAGGTCCCCAGAGGGTGAATTTGGTAAATTCGCCCTCTGGGGACCTCATTCTGCAAATGACAGACGCGCTATTTGCAGGCTTGTTTGTCAGCCAAGCAAAAATTCAATGATCATCTCTTGTAAATAGCGGCTATGCTGCTGTCGCCCAAAACGATAGTCAATAAACAACGTTATCAATCACGAGCTTTTGTGGTCTTTTTCAACGTATTACTTACAGAGTATTGTGTGGAGTTTGTTGATATTTGTGCATAATAATTATGTCATAGCCAATTATGTCCAATGCCAATTAAATCTGCTGATTGGTGTCATATAATTCTGCCTCTTCGTGCTAAATTATGTAACCTCTTGTTCGAAGTGTGTTACTGATAACTAGTGGGTGGGTAATTTAGGCTTACAATAGCTGGTTATTATTAGCTCAACTTACTTTGTAAGTTTGAGCTATTGCCATGGTTTGGCGTGCGTGTGCGCGTGTGTCCGTCAACAATTTCCTTTGGCGCGGGCTACAGGTCGTACCTTTGGTCTAATCTTTATGAAATTTGTCATGAATGTTGACATTGACATGTAGATGGGAACGAGTCATTTTGGGGTCATTCGGTCAAAAAACATGGCCGCTGGCAGCCATCTTGGATTTCAAAATTCAATCCATTGGCGTGGGCTACAGGTCGTACTGTTTGTCTGATCATCAAGAAATTTGTCATGGATCTTAATATTGACATGTAGATGGGAACGAGTGATTTTGGGGTCATTCGGCCAAAAAACATGGCCGCCAACAGCCATCTTGGATTTTACTCTTTGCATGACTAAATCCTTTGGCGCGGGCTACAGGTCGTAGCTTTGGTCGGAACTTCATGAAATTTGTCATGGATGTTAACAATGACATGTAGATGGGAACGAATCATTTTGGGGTCATTCGGCCAAAAACATGGCCACCAGCAGCCATCTTAGATTTTACTCTTTGCATGACTAAATCCTTTGGTGTGGGCTACAGGTCGTACCTTTGGTCTGATCTTTAGGAAATTTGTCATGAATGTTGACATTGACATGTAGATGGGAACGAGTCATTTTGGGGTCATTCGGTCAAAAAACATGGCCGCTGGTGGCCATCTTGGATTTCAAATTCAATCCATTGGCGCGGGCTACAGGTCGTACTGTTTGTCTGATCATCATGAACTTTGTCATGGATGTTAATATTGACATGTAGATGAGAACGAGTGATTTTGGGGTCATTCGGCCAAAAAACATGGCCACTGGCGGCCATCTTGGATTTCAAAATTCTATCCATTGGCGCGGGCTACAGGTCGTACTGTTCGTCTGATCATCATGAAATTTGTCATGGATGTTAATAGTGACATGTAGATGGGAACGAATCATTTTGGGGTCTTCGGACAAAAAACATGGCCGCCAGCAGCCATATTGGATTTTACTCTTTGCATGATTAGATCCTTTGGTGCGGGCTACAGGTCGTACCTTTGGTCTAATCTTCATGAAATTTGTCATGGATCTTAATATTGACATGTAGATGGGAACGAGTCACTTTGCGGTCATTCGGCCAAAAATCATGGCTGCCAGCAGCCATCTTGGATTTTACTCTTTGCATGACTAAATCCTTTGGCGCGGGCTACAGGTCGTAGCTTTGGTCGGATCTTCATGAGATTAGTCATAGATGTTAACAATGACATGTAGAAGGGAACGAGTCATTTTGGGGTCATTCGGCCCAAAAACATGACTGCTGGTGGCCATCTTGGATTTCAAAATTAAATCCATTGGTGCGGAATACAGGTCGTACTATTCGTCTGATCATCATGAAATTTGTCCTGGATGTTAATATTGACATGTAGATGGGAACGAGTCATTTTGGGGTTGTTCAGACAAAAAACATGGCCGCCAGCAGGCATCTTGGATTTTACTCTATACATGACTAAATCCTTTGGTGCGGGCTACAGGTCGTAGCGTTGATCGGATCTTCATGAAATTTGTCATGGATGTTAACAATGACATGTAGATGGGATTTGTAAAGGCTGTTGACATTGACATGTAGATGGGGAACGAGTCATTTTGGGGTCGTTTGGCTAAGAAACATGGCCGCCAGCAGCCATATTGGATTTCACTCTTTGCATGACTAAATCCTTTGGCACAGGCTACAGGTCGTACCTTTGGTCAGATCATTATGAGATTTGTAAAGGCTGTAGATGGGAACAAGTCATTTTGGGGTAATTCGGATTAATAATTTACTCTTTGCATCACTAAATCCTTTGGCACACCATAATCACCACATCCCTGATTCGATCATTATGAAACCTGTCACGAATGTTGATATTGACATGTACATCTTGTCTTACTTAGACATTTCAATAATAGCACCTTTCCTATTCCTCCATTTACTGTCAACCATTAAATTATTCCCCTACCTAAGTTGAGCTACAGTGTCATTGACACTTTCATCTTAACAATAACTGGGAATTATTTTAATATTCCCAGGTTATTGTTTAGATAATTACCAGCTCTTGTTAATTGGCAGCGGGTGGTTACGGCTAGATAATGTACAACGGAGAACAATAGGAAACATGGCAACTGTGGTTTAAATATCTGCCTGTCTGCCAATTTTTATATTGTGATTCATGCAGTGAAAAGGCATTGAAAACTTTCTGAGATGCTGAGTCACCACCACATTTTAGGTGAATGCTTGTATATGGCATTGTGATGTACATAAAGGCCTACATGTATATATATTATTTCATTCTGGTTTTGTCTAAGCCTTTGCATGGACTCAAAATGGTTTGTATTGCCTAAATAAATATTTTGCTTGCAAAGATTCGTCCCACAAACAGACCACAGGGAACTTGTAGCAAAAAAAATATTTAAATATATACCTCATATACATGTCTTATATATATATATATATTATGTAAACACTGTTTTCTACATAGTGCCTGTGAAACAGACCAATTAATGTGTTAGAATGATATCCAGTTGTGTTTATAGAGTTATCTATCTTATATAGAGTGATAATATCTTGGTGTCAATTTTCCATAGGTGTTTTAACTTGCTTTTGGTCATAAGCACCACGCATGACATGGAAAATCTACAGATAGCCACCGGCTATAAGTATCACATCAACAGTAAATAATACCAAAACAAGGGCAAGGCCGGCATATATTACACTATGAG